>JARQOD010000008.1:35596988-35789228 GCA_033576555.1 Oophaga sylvatica
GATGGTTTTTTTGTTTGTTTTGAAAAAACACTTTTATTTTATTGGACGGTTGAAATATGTTAATTTTTTGAGACAGGTTTTTTGGGTTATCAGGAGTTGTATGCCAAAATCATCAGTATTAAAACAATAAAAGACCTGACAAATTTCAGTTGGTGTGTAATGAATCTAAAATATATGAAAGTTTAATTGTAATCATTACATTATGGTAAATAATGAAATTTAGCACTATATGCTAATTTTTTGAGAAGGACCTGTATATGGGGGACTATGGAGAGTGCATTATATTTTATATTGGACTATGGTGTGCATTATACTGTATTGAAGACTATGTGGTGCATTATACTATATGAAGGATATGGGCTGTGTATTTTATTAATATGGCAGACTATGGGCTGTGCATTATATATGGACGTGCATTATAATATATGGAGGAATATGAGGGGTGCATTATATATGGAGGACTATGGAGGGTGCATTATATTATAGGGAGGACTATGTGGTGCATTATACTATATGGAGGAATATGAGGGGTGCATTATATGGAGGACTATGGAGGGTGCAGTATATTATATGGAGGACTGTGTTGTGCATTATACTATATGGTGGACTATGGGCTGTGCATTATATACTTAATGGAGGACTATGGGGAGTGCATTATACTTCTTCTATGGGGCCCCATAACGTCTATGTACACCCCTGGTGAGTATAATGGTTTATTTTTTGCTATGTTTTAAAGAACAGCAGCAGAATGGGGACCATATACCATGATGGAGTATATATATATACCAGGATATAGCCCAGGATAAGGAACCTATACCAGGATGGGGGATATATACCAGGATGGGGCCCAGCATAAGGTACATATAACCGGATGGGGGATATATATATATATATATATGTATCAGGATGAGGTCTACGATGAGGGACATATACCAGGATGGGGATATATATACCAGGATGGTGCCTGGACGAGGGACTTTTAACCCTTTTATTAGACCAAGGATAAATTTCCTTTTAGGAGTTAATTGTTTCATGTTCTAGGACCTCAAGTCTTTGGCTGAACTTACTTTTATTAATCTTTTATTAATGAGTTTGTGATTCATTTTGATGTTCAGCCTTAAAGGGAACCTGTCACCACCCCAGGGCTGGGAATCTGGCGCCTGCGCAGTGAGGAAAGAGGTGGAGGAAAGCGGCGGAGGGAGATGAGGGACAGGTGCAGAAATCCTCACTGTGCAGGCGCCAGATTCCCAGAATACATCATAACACACTGCGGGGTGGGATCTGTGGCCGCAGCTACACGCAGCACCGGTGACGTCGCAAAAAGGAGAGGAGGGCGGGGCCGGAAACAAGAGGGGGATGATTGACACCGCTGAGGCCACTGACACAGGGGGAGAAGACATACCTCCCTGACACAATAGAGTTATGGTGAACACATTATAAATGTCTGTATTTCAGCGTTCCTAGGGATCAGAAACCTAAGAGCCACCTTCACACAATGCAGCCTTAGTGCTGCTGAAGGTGGCTCTTCTACTTAAAAAGGCCCTGGGGTCGTGACAGGTTCCCTTTATTGGGTTTTCCAGTTTTGGAAAACTCCTGTACTCTGGCTGCAATTTGTTTAAAAAAAAAAAAAAAAAACAATCTGGGATTTACTCACCTTTCCCAGGTCCATCACTGAATCTTCTCTGTTGCTCCTGGTGTCTGCTATTGTCTGCAGCGCTGATGTCACGTCAGCAGCACTGCAGCCAATCAGTGGGCTAAGCGGAACACACCAGCTCATGCAGTTAACGCGGAAAACCCCTGTAAGGTGTAAATGTATGATTTCTCTGTCCCCTATTCGTGGGATAGGAGATAATATCTGGATTGTTGGGTGTCTGTAAGGGGCTCCTAACTGATCCTGAACAGAGCCCGGATGAATGGAGCGGCGGTCGGTCATGCCCACTACTGCTCCATTCTTTCTAGGTGGAGTGCCCAAGATGTCCACGGCTGCTGTCCTGTATGTGTTACGTCCAATACTGTATACTGGCGGTACATTATGTGCAGAAACCTCACCAAGGAACTTTGCAGCCATAATTGTCTTTGAGGTTTTCCGACCAGATGCAAAGTTCTAGTTTTCTCCTTTTATTTTTATTTTTTTGTCTTTTTTACCCAAGTGCATTTGTAAAATAATTGGAATGTGCCATGAGGGCCAAGTGAGCTGCGGCCCACGAGTGTCAGCTCCTTGTAAATCACCTTCTCTGTCACTCATTCCATTCATTACTAACATAGCAGCCGCACTTCAGATATATTTGGAATAAACAAAAAGGAAATGTTTTTTTCTTTTGTTAAAGCTGATTCAGTTCTTGGGTATTTTAACCCCTTGGATAAAGTACGAAAAAAGAAAAAAGGATAATGTGTAATTAAAATGTAACTTTTATTCAATATGTGGTAAAATTAATTATGAAATTCCCCACATATTATTCTAACTACAGGACCTGTACCCCGACGCGCGTTTCGCCGGTATACCGGCTTTTTCTAAGGACTTTTATTTTTTTTTAAATAAAATAAAAAGAAAAAATACTTGGGAAACCACTCTAGTTCTTTTTTGTAGATTTTTGTTATAAACTGCATTTTTTGTGGTGTTTTTCTACTTTTTGGTACGTTCTGGGGTCTTTGTCAGTAATTGCAAACGCAGCATTAGTTTTGGCGTCTTTATTTTCACGCGAAAAAGGCGAAAAATAGAAAAGTAATGCATAAATGAAAAAACATATAACGAAAACGGGAGGATATTAACGAAAGCTGACAACTAAATGCTACCTCAGCATCATTGCTTATGTGCTGCCTACAAATAAATGAAATTAATTCATAGTCTTTATAATGTGACCATGAAATTCGCCATCTGGCTTCTATAACATTCACTGTCGTTATGTGTCCACATTAAATGATAATAAAGCTGTTCCAAAAAAAAAACAGTTGGTTGGCGTGAGAGATTGGATGGCAGAGGAAGCAGCGGCCATATTGGTTTGTGGGCGGGGCTGTGAGTGCAGAGGCGGGAGGAGTGGCGCTGTGGTGGGCGTGGCCTGCAGTGTCGCTGTGGGATCGGAGCAGGAGGACACGGGCAGCCAGGAGTCGGGTTTCGGGGAAGCCGCAGCTGGTAAGTGCTGGAAACACGGGAAACTCGGGGGAAGTGTGACGGGGCACGGGCTCACGGCTGCCGGAGGTGACTAGAAGGGGCGCACCTGGGAGAAAGTGCCCGGCTGGCGGTGCGGAGGGCAGGAGCTGGGGGCAGGGACAGGGCTGCTCCTGTGGGGGCAAAGTGTGAGGCGGCAGCTGCTGGGTGATGAGAGAGGAGCCGGGCACGGGGAGGAGAGGAGGGGGCACGGGAGGAGAGAGCCGGGGCACGGGGAGGAGGAGCCGGACACGGGGGAGAGGAGCCGGGCCGGGTGGGAGAGCGGGACACGGGGAGGAGGAGCCGGACACGGGGAGGAGAGGAGCCGGGGCACGGGGAAGAGCCGGGCACGGGTGAGAGGAGCCTGACCGGGAGGGAGGAGCCGGCACGGGGAGGAGAGGAGCCTGACACGGGAGGAGAGGGCGGGGCACAGGGCCTGCTCGGGGGGGAGGTGAGGGCGGCAGTGCTGGAGGTGTGAGGAGAGGAGCCGGGGCACGGGGAGGAGAGGAGCCGGGGCACGGGGGGAGAGGAGCCGGGCACGGGGAGGAGAGGAGCCGGGGCACGGGGTGGAGAGGAGCCGGGACACGGGGAGGAGAGGAGCCGGGCACGGGGAGGAGAGGAGCGGGGCACGGGGAGGAGAGGAGCCGGGGCACGGGGGGAGAGGAGCCTGGACACGGGGGGAGAGGAGCCGGCACGGGGAGGAGAGGAGCCTGGACACGGGGAGGAGAGGAGCCGGGGCACGGGGAGGAGAGGAGCCGGGGCACGGGTGGAGAGGAGCCGGGGCACGGGGTGGAGAGGAGCCGGGCACGGGGTGGAGAGGAGCCGGGGCACGGGGTGGAGAGGAGCCGGGGCACGGGGAGGAGAGGAGCCGTGGCACGGGGAGGAGAGGAGTTGGGGAACAGCTGATGGGGGCACTGGGAGGAGGAGCCACTTCTGCAGGGGTATGGGGGCTCTTTAAAATTTACACCTGGGGGTACAAGCAGTTTGGGTGCATATTACAGGGCCGGGTGCATGTTAGGGGAAGGGGTGTTTATTCAGTTGGGGGTGCACTGGTGGACACAGACAGAAGAGTAGATGGGCCCATTGTAATGCTGAATTCCACCTGCTTTGGCCGTAGTAGTGGCCCCCTTGCCGGTTTCACCAGTGGCATGTCTGCCCTGGGGGAGGTTTGGGGGGGTTGATGAATTTGAATTTGGGATAATCACTGGTGCAGGTGGCAGGTGTATCCGATACCGATGGCACAGGTTATATGGGAGGTGCTGCCGTACAATGACCTGTGTGCGGGTCATGCTGGTGGTCCTGTAGTCTGGCGGTTGTTGGAGCTTGCATGGTGGTCACTGCTAAATGATTGCATGCATACGACCAGTTGGCATTTGTACATCGCTGCCCCCATTTCGAGGTGAAAGACCCCCCCACTCAGAATATTTACTGTCGCGTCTGACTTTATCTCGCTTTCCTGTCTTCTTAACACCTGTGAACGCCCCACGTCGGGCAGTGTCGTGCCGCCATCATTCAGCTTATCGCTACGATATATGAGATTCTCTGTACATGTGATGTCCAATAAGTGTCCTAATAATGATACAACTCTACCCGATGGGCGGTGAATGGAGAGTCCAGTGCTGTGGGGCGAGGACGGGTACACCTGGTATATGCATTGTAAAGAACGTTCTTGTAATGTGTTGTTTCCACTCATCAGGTCCGGACATTATGTGAACAAGGTCTGTGTCCTGCAAGTGCCCGGGACCCTGATGGTTTGAGCCAGATTGTTCTGGGGTCCGACCTCCTGCCCCCCTCGTCACCTCATTTACGATACGATCCACCGGCAGGTCATGTCTGGCGCTCTGGGGTAGTTCAGATAAGGAGGCCGGAGCTCGGCGTTGGCACTTTGCAGTCCACTGGGTGAGGACAAGTATATGTAACTGGCACAGGGCAAGGGGCGATGTAACAGCTGGAATTATGGGGATATTGTCATGCACAAAAATGATAAAGACGGGGTTCGAGTCCACAACAGAGTGCCGACTGATGGAGGAGAGGGACTCTTGTTATTTAGTTAGTGAATTCGGACAATAACAAAGCAGTGATACCTGTCGGGTGGCGATCACACAGACCGTGTAGTCACTGCAGGACCGGTGAGCACAGGTGTCCTCTGCAGGTAAAATCAAGGGGCATTCAGTGCTTGTACAGGTCAGGTGTCATGAAAGTGTTAATGAAGGGTCCTGGTTTTGAAATTTGGCATTAGGTGGCAGCGGCCCGTACGAGGCAGGTGGCGTTTAGGTGGCAGCGGCCCGTACGCGGCAGGTGGCAGTGGCGCGTACAGGGCAGGTGGCGTTTAGGTGGCAGTGGCGCGTACAGGGCAGGTGGCGTTTAAGTGGCAGCGGCGCGTACTATGGGGCAGGTGACGTTTAGGTGGCAGTGGCTCGTACGGGGCAGGTGGCGTTTAGGTGGCTGCGGCGCGTACTCTGGGGCAGGTGACGTTTAGGTGGCAGCGGCTCGTATGGAGCAGGTGATGGTTTAGGTGGCAGCGGCTCGTATGGAGCAGGTGATGTTTTAGGTGGCAGCGGCCCGTATGGAGCAGGTGATGGTTTAGGTGGCAGCGGCCCGTACGGGGCAGGTGGCGTTTAGGTGGCAGTGGCTCGTACGGGGCAGGTGGCAGCGGCGCGTACTATGGGGCAGGTGGCGTTTAGGTGGCAGTGGCGCGTACGGGGCAGGAGGTGTTTAGGTCGCAGCGGCGCTATGGGGCAGGTGGTGTTTAGGTGGCAGCGGCTCGTATGGAGCAGGTGATGGTTTAGGTGACTGCTAATGCATCTGATAAGCTTTTTTTTCTGTAAGAGAACACAACATTTTTCTTGTAATTTGTGCTTCCTCGTGAAATCTAATGAATGTGTGGAAAATTAGGAAATGACTTTACAATCGCTGGAGCAGCTGCGGAGCCGGATGTCTCTCACTGTGACGCTTATCACCTAATATACGAGCTGCCGCCAGATAGCTGATGTTTACTACCATATCCCCGATGTACAGGTGCGCCACTGGTCACCTGCTGGTTTAGGATCGATGTGGAAAGAGTTGTATTTTGTGCACATGGGATGTATATAAACAGGAAAATACAGCGTTTTTCGTAGGACTGCAGGTGAAACAACTACATTATTTTCTCTTGCATATAACAACGCTGGTGAAGACACTTCATAGAACACATGCCCATGTAAGGTATATACTTAATGTGGAAAGAAAAAATTCTGAAAATACAAATGAATGTGGGCAATATGGAAATCCATGGGAAAAATCGCTGAAACATATGAAAAACTGAGAACAAAGAAACGATCAATAGAATCCCAAAGTATAAAGTAGAAAAAAACTTTATTGAGTATCAAAACAGGGGAGCTGGAGGATGACATACAACCAATAAGCACATGTGGGACAAGAACGCATATAGGAAGTCTAATAATAGAATTACAATAGATATGTTAGATCCTATAACTGACAGGAAACAGTACATGTACATGGAAAACGTAATAGCCAGTGCTTATACCTGCCAGCAGTCAGGAGAATGCTTCACAACGCTGTGTGAGTCTTGATGCCTCTGTATGATGCCTTATTATATGGGGACATCTTACAATATGGTACTTTTTTTTCCCTGCTGGAACCTGTGTATGAAGTGGCTGGAAAAGAAAAATCCACGTGGGACGGATACGGAACCGATTTTCCACTACATATTCGGTTAGTTAAAATGTGCGAGGTAGCACCACGGGCCGCAGAGATAACCCGCAGCGTAAATTGACCTGCGCTCCGGATTGGAAATCTGCAAATTTGTGCTGTGGATTTTCACCCTGGTATAACATAGTAAAGGGGGGTAAAAATATACTGCAAATTTGCAGAATTTCTACAATTAGATCAACAGCAGTTTGTGCAGAGTTTTTGTATATGGTGCTTTATATATAACCACGCATATAATTGCATGCACACACAGCTTCCTTCGCTCCCTGTCTTCCTAATGCCATCTCTGTGTGGGTGAGGATCTGCACAGTGACGTCCGTGGATCTGACTAATTGTAGGTTTTGTGTATGGGGCTCTGTGCAGAAATAAACGACATTTTCATGCTTTTTTTTGTGTGTGTTAGTTCACACAGAAGGCCAGTACACTCTGTAATGCAGAACGTCTCCCACGTCACAGCTGTCCTGACTCTCATCATGGCAGATAATCAGATAGTTAATTACAGAGCACTTAATGATTGATTTGGGTTTTATAAAGTTATCTGGTGAGTGGCTCTGATCCCAACAAGCTCTGTCTGCAGGTTAAATTGTTTCCTTATCCCTTGCAGACAGCTGCTTCTCCTGGTATTGGCTTTTCTCAAGGGGATTGTGGGAGTTGTAGTCTTGTCTACCCACTATCATCTCTCCCTACCAGATGTCCTTGTCACTAATCCACTTCATTCCCCATTGTTCTCTTCTCTGTTCTTCTGCACCGTTTGGATTCGGTTGTGTGTGTGGTGGTGCTGGTCGGATACCGGATTATACGGGTATTTATCAGCACACGTCTTTCTTTTTTTTTCCTGAATGTCTGTTTGTATTTTGTCCCATTTTCCTGCACTGGTGCTCCAGTGCTTCTAGGTACCTGTTTAACATTCTTATTTTATAGCTCTATATGGCGGTATAAGAGGTCATCTGTGTTGTATGGGGCACCCTATGGTGGCACACTCCTCTGCCGTGTGCTTCTGGCCTGATAGTATAGGTGACTGCTGAGGATTTGGGTTAAAAAGATTTTGCAAACGTTATTTTTTTTTCATTGTGAAAAATAGGGGGTGGGTGCCATAAAGCAATTAAATAGGCTTGACTTGCCCTTTAAATCTGGAGCAGCCACTTTGGTGGTCCACACCTGGGCGGTAGGTGAAGATGTCCTGTCTGTTACTCACTGGGCCACTGCAACCAATGATCAGTGTCTTGACAAATGTAATCTGTCAGCATAGATGTTGAGATAGATTAAAAGAAATGGTGGGGCTTTGTCTCGCCTCAGGAAGTGGTAGCGTGGGGCTTTGTCTCGCTACAGGAAGTGGTAGCGTGGAGCTTTGTCTGGCCGCAGGAAGTGGTAGCGTGGGGCTTTGTCTCGCTACAGGAAGTGGTAGCGTGGGGCTTTGTCTCGCCACAGGAAGTGTTAGCGTGGGGCTTTGTCTTGCCTCAGGAAGTGGTAGCTTGGGGCTTTGTCTCGCTACAGGAAGTGGTAGCGTGGGGCTTTGTCTCGCCTCAGGAAGTGGTAGCGTGGGGCTTTGTCTCGCTATAGAAAGTGGTAGCATGGGGCTTTGTCTCGCCACAGGAAGTGGTAGCGTGGGGCTTTGTCTCGCCTCAGGAAGTGGTAGCGTGGGGCTTTGTCTCGCTATAGGAAGTGGTAGCATGGGGCTTTGTCTCGCCACAGGAAGTGGTAGCGTGGGGCTTTGTCTCGCCTCAGGAAGTGGTAGTGTGGGACTTTGTCTGGCCACAGGAAGTGGTAGCGTGGGGCTTTGTCTGGCCACAGGAAGTGGTAGTGTGGGGCTTTGTCTGGCCACAGGAAGTGGTAGCGTGGGGCTTTGTCTGGCCACAGGAAGTGGTAGCGTGGGGCTTTGTCTGGCCACAGGAAGTGGTAGCGTGGGGCTTTGTCTCGCCTCAGGAAGTGGTAGCGTGGGACTTTGTCTGGCCACAGGAAGTGGTAGCGTGGGGCTTTGTCTGGCCACAGGAAGTGGTAGCGTGGGGCTTTGTCTGGCCACAGGAAGTGGTAGCGTGGGGCTTTGTCTGGCCACAGGAAGTGGTAGCGTGGGGCTTTGTCTGGCCGCGGGAAGTGGTAGCGTGGGGCTTTGTCTGGCCGCGGGAAGTGGTAGCGTGGGGCTTTGTCTGGCCGCGGGAAGTGGTAACGTGGGGCTTTGTCTGGCCGCGGGAAGTGGTAGCGTGGGGCTTTGTCTGGCTGCGGGAAGTGGTAGCGTGGGGCTTTGTCTCGTCGCGGGAAGTGGTAGGGTGGGGCTTTGCCTCGCTACCGGAAATGGTGGGGCGGGACTTACAGTTCAGGGCAGACAACTAATTGGACAAATTATATGAACAATTACCTGCTCGGAACTGAGGTAAAGGAATTTCTAGTACCTACGGTGCTGGCAGAATACTGATTTTAGAACAAAATTCAAAAAGAGTGCAAGGTTACAAAGTATGAACATTTCCCAGACAAATTTGATTAGTTTGTGCGCCTAACAAGCAGTTTCACTTTGTTGAGGAGGATGAAGGAACCTGCGCAATGTTTTCGTACAGACTTGGTGTGAAAGGATGGGTACACTTTGATGTAATATTTTTCTTCCTCATCTTGTTTCACATTCTCCGTTCTCAGCCGTTTGCCTTTTGTAGACTTGAGTCTCCCTTCTGCCTTCCTCTCCCGCCGTCCTGTCTCTGCCCCCTCCCTGTCACTCTTTTCAGTCTCTTCTGACCCCCTCTGTCTATCATGTTTCGCTGTCGCTTTTGCACTTACAACTACTTGACATCTTAGACGCTCGTCTTAGTCACACATTACAGCAATGTGGGCATAAACACGATGGCTTCAGGGGGCCACGTACCCCACAGGATCTAGGCCCCACTGTATGAGCATTTAACCCATTTTTCCTTCTCAGACACCTGCTGCCAAATACAGGCATGAGCACAAAGGTGTAATTGTAGCAGTCGTCTCCAGGCCGGAGCGCCTGTGTCACCGCTGCAGAGAGGGGCAGCAAGAATCACACTGAGCTGTATGTGAATATCAGAATTTTAAGTTTTCTTCTTTTTTCTTTTTCTTCATTTTTGCTCTAACTGCATAAGTATTTGGTTGAGAATATCCCTTTTAAATCCACCCCCTACTTTTGCAAATTACTCACCACCCACTTTTCAAATGTCTGTTCGCCAAACTACACAGTATGTGCTCCAATTATTATTTTTTTTCTTTTTAAGACTGATGGAAAAGTTTTCTGTTATTTTGCAGCATTACAAAAGTGAAAATTCATATCTGACTGCAAAGAAAAAAACCCGAGCAAAACCTACTGCATATGGTCTTCAAGGTTGATGAGGGAGATTGCAAAGGCAAAATTGCGTAAATTCATACAAAAAATTCTACAACAAAAAGCCATAGTATTGGCAAGAAAAACGCTGCAAATACGCCGAGTGCGAACATATCCCTTTACAAAAGTAATGATGTACCCTATGTGCCAGCTGTAGTATGCTATAATTTCCAGTACACAAAACGTTGTTGCAAGACATGTACCCGGGCGCGCTGACACCTTGTAGGTCGGGCGTTATGAGAGTTCAAAGTGGCGATTGTCCGGAGATTTGTGGCATGGGGCCAGAAGTTCGGGATATGTGTGCCACTCTGGATCTTCGGTGCCAGCAACACCAGTATTACTTTTTTTTTTTTTCTTTTTGGTATTTCTGCTGCCTTTTGACCTCCCCCTACCACATCCACATCCTATTCTGCATCCACTGGACATATCAATAGTGCCATAAATGCCTGATCCTCTCCCCTCTGTATCAGTCTGTCATTGTTAGTTTGTTTACTGTAAGTGATACCTGTAATTTGTATGTAACCCCTTCTCATGTACAGCACCATGGAATCAATGGTGCTATAGAAATAAATATTAATAATAATAATAATAATAATAATAATAGATCCCTCTAGTTTCACTACGTTTGTGACTCCTATAGAAGTCATTAGAGAGTGAGATTACAAAGACTCACAGTGGTGCAAATCCCAAAGGTGCGACCTGCATCTGTCAGACATTTATGGTACGTCCTTTGGATGCTATAAATGCCCGAGATGGTCACAGCCCTTTAATTTGCTCTTGGCCAAAGTATGCCAATCACGGCTGTATTTCAAGTGAGCTGCTTTGTGCCGCCAGGCTACCGGTTCCCACTGTCCACGTGCGCAATCCTTGTGATGTGCCGTCTCCAGACGATGTATGGCCGCCTTGTATAAAGCTGTACAAAGACGCTTGTTGTTTTTCTTTGCATTTAATTTCGATGTTTTGGGGATTTTTTTTCTCCGCCATTGTGCACGTTATTTCTCTGTATATTTGTCTTATTAGGATGAATGTTCGCCTACCGTCCTGTTTACACAGCTGAGATCCTGTGTCGTTTCAGCGTTATAACAGTACTGCTCTATAGAGGCCGAATTACGGTGAAAATGGAGGAATGCGTGGTTGACTTTAGGATTAAGGGCTGAATATAGACGCTCAGTCTTCAGCTTGATTGAAATACCAGTTTACACAGTAACCAAACAGACTATTATACAGGAACCGATATCAAAGCTTGTGGGTAACTGTACAAAGCAAATATCTGAAGGCAGAGAGGTCTGTGTACTTAAAGGAATTCTCCAGGCAGTAAATGACAACATGTCTGTGGTGTAGTGTTTGGACAGGACCCTCATCTGCATGCTGTGATTTTTGCATTTTAGCAGCTTGTGGTGATTACGGTATATCCATCTCTAAAGATGATCTGCTGATTTCAATGGGAATTGCCACCCATCTAATGTATATAGACTTTGGTT
Organism: Oophaga sylvatica; assembly: GCA_033576555.1. Lineage (NCBI taxonomy): Eukaryota > Metazoa > Chordata > Amphibia > Anura > Dendrobatidae > Oophaga > Oophaga sylvatica. The sequence goes on from JARQOD010000008.1 coordinate 35,608,648, forward strand.
GGACATATTGGATTTTAGCCTGCCTGATCCTTTTTTTCTGAATTTATTTGCCTGGCCACAGGTGCCCCCACTGATCTCAAGCTTGTGCACTAGAGTTTTTCATTCTTTTAGGACAAAGCTGGAGATAAGAGTGTTATGATCTGCTACAAGCACTAAGGAAAGGTGGGAATTCTGTCCCTACAATAGGACTGAGCTGGATCCCTACGATGTAACGGGGGACCTGATCCTGCGACCAGACCCGCTAAAGTCCTCAGCTAGTCTGAACGAAGACCTATAGTTGCGAGGGAGGAATCCCTACAAGAACTAGGGACTGGGTGAAAAGGTGGACACCTCCTAACAGAAAGTGTAGCAGGGAATATAAAACAGAAAACAAATACTAAGAGATCCTAAGATCAAGCAAAACTGACAGAGTAAAGGTACTGCCACACTACACAATCCCGCTAGCGATCTCGTTAGCGTCGCATACTAATGAGATCGCTAGCGGGATTGTTTGTATATCGCTGAGTGCGGCTTAACTTAGCGATATCGTTAAGGACGCTATCGCGGTTAGCGATCTCCTTAACGACTTTAGCGGTACAAAAGTACCGCTAAATCGCTAAGAAAAGGTGCCACACTCAGCGATAATACTTACCCAGCGGGAGCGCCGACGATGAAATAGGGTCCGGAGCGATTCCAGCGACGAGCGAGATCACAGCAGGAAGCTCGTCGCTGGCAGCTGCCGCACACTACAACATCGCTAACGGGATCGCTAAATAGTGACGTTTTTTAGCGATCCCGTTAGCGATGTTGTTTAGTGTGGCATACCCTTAAGGCACCTAAGCACCTGGCTAGCTTAAGAGTAGATAATACAATGAAGTCCAGCAAAGCCAGAAGGGCGGAGCCAGACTAAATAGGGAAAAAAGGTCATGTGACAGCAAACTGAAACAAAATCTAACAAGAGGGTTCTAAGAGGATCCTCCGGATCCCCTAGGACTTAGGCTTATCCGGAAACCTCTTGTGAAACGCTCTGACAAGTCTAGACTCAGAAACATCATCCGCCCTCACCCATGAGTTATCCTCGGGTCCATAACCCTTCCAAGCGACGAGGTACTGCAAACTCCCTCTATACCGTCTAGAATTTAGGATGCGGGAAATCTCATATTGCCCGTCCTCCACCACCAGGGGAACAGTGGCCGAGACGTCTCCATCTGAGACCTCAGCTTTTTTCAAGATAGAAGCATGAAACACCGGATTAATCTTCCAGGAGGTAGGAAGCTCCAACTTAACAGCAGATTGGTTAATAACCTGAAGCACCTTAAAGGGCCCTACAAACTTGGGACCCAATTTCTTAGACGGAATCCTCAAGCGCAGATTCTTAGAGGACAACCAAACCATGTCACCAATAGCAAACAAAACCTCTTGTCGTTTTCTATCAAAATACACTTTGGATCTTTTGTTAGCCTCCTGAAGATTACCACGCACATCAGTCCAAACTCTCTCCAAAACACCAGAAAAATTCTCCTCTTCAGGTACAGCCGATCCCAACTTGGAAAATGACCCAAAAGACGGATGTCTCCCAGTACAACAAAAAAAAGGCGAACAACCAGCAGAAGCGGATGTATGGTTGTTAAGAGCAAACTCAGCAAGTGACAGAAACTCAGACCACCTCTCTTGATTATCAGTCACAAAACAATGCAAGAACTGCTCAACATCCTGGTTTTTCCTTTCTGTCTGGCCATTAGACTCAGGATGATATCCGGATGAAAACGACAAATGAACTCCCAACCTGTCACAAAAGGCGCGCCAAAAACGAGCCACAAACTGAGGTCCCCTATCAGAAACAATGTCAGTAGGAACACCATGTAGTCTGACTATTTCCTTGACAAAGGCCTTAGCGAGAGTCTTAGCGCAGGGCAGTTTGATGAAAGGAACCAAGTGACACATCTTGCTAAAACGGTCCACGACCACCCAGATGACAGTGAAACCCTCAGAGGGGGGAAGGTCAGTAATAAAGTCCATAGCCAAATGTGTCCAAGGTGCACTAGGGACCTCCAAAGGGCAAAGCAACCCTGCAGCAGGAGTATGAGAAGACTTAGATCTAGCACACACAGTGCATTGGCGCACCCACTTAATGACTTCTTTCTGCCATCCTGGCCACCAAAAACTGCGACCCACAAGTCTCTTGGTCTCAGAGATTCCAGGATGACCTGCCAACCGAGAGTCATGACATTCATCAAACAAATCTCTCCTCAGGGTACCAGGCACAAACAACCTCCCATGCGGCGTGTTAGATGGGGCATTCTCCTGTGCTTTAAGAATCTCATCTTCCAACACGGAGTCCAAAACAGCAATAACAACCCCCTCTTGCAAGATGTTTTCCTCCTCCTCAGCACCAACCATAGGAGAAAAGCTGCGAGACAAAGCATCAGCTTTAACATTTTTAGTACCTGGGATGTAAGTAACTGTAAAATTAAACCGTGAGAAAAACAGTGCCCACCTAGCCTGACGGGCATTCAAGCGTTTGGCAGCATCAAGGTAGATCAGATTTTTATGATCGGTGAAGACTTGAACGGGAAATTCCGCTCCCTCCAAAAAATGACGCCAGTGTTCAAATGCGAGTTTAATTGCCAACAATTCCCGATAACCGATATCATAATTTAGTTCAGACTCAGAAAATTTCTTTGAAAAAAAAGCACAGGGATGTACTCCATCCGTCTTTGCCTGAGACAACACTGCGCCGACCCCCACAGAAGAAGCATCAACCTCAACCAAAAATGGTTTAGTCACATCAGGCTGCGTAAGGATGGGAGCAGAGCTGAACCTCTCCTTTAGCAACACAAAAGCCTCAATGGCCTCCGTAGTCCACTGAACCGCATCAGCACCTTTCCTGGTGAGATCGGTCAGAGGTTTGGCAATCACAGAAATTTTTTTTATGAATTTTCTATAATAATTGGCGAACCCCAAAAACCTCTGTATTGATTTCACACCAATAGGTCTAGGCCAATCCTGCACAGCTTGCACTTTCACCGGGTCCATCTCAAAACCTTCACTGGAGACAATGTAGCCCAAAAAACTAAGTCTCTGTACAGCGAACTCACATTTTTCTAGTTTGGCAAAAAGTGAATTATCACTCAGTAACTGTAATACTTCACGCACACTCCTCCAATGAGACTCCAAATCTGGTGAATAAATCAAAATGTCATCCAAATACACAACCACACTTCTGCCGATCAAAGGTCTAAGGATGTCATTAATAAGATTCTGAAAAAATGCCGGAGCACTGGAAAGTCCAAAGGGCATGACCAGATTCTCAAAATGACCCAGTGGAGTGTTAAACGCAGTCTTCCATTCATCCCCCTCCTTCATGCGCAACAAATTGTATGCCCCTCGAAGATCAATTTTCGAGAACCACTTGGCCCCCACTAACTGATTAAACAAATCAGGAATCAATGGCAGTGGGTAAGGATTGCGTACAGTAATCTTATTAATTTCACGAAAGTCTAGACAAGGCCGTAAACCGCCATCCTTTTTTTTAACAAAAAAAAATCCAACCGCCACAGGAGATTTGGAAGGCCTAATGTGACCGGCGGCCAAGCTTGTCTGTATGTATTCCTCCAAAGCCTTTCTCTCAGGAATAGTCAAATTAAATAAACGACTTTTAGGAAGAGTCGCTCCAGGGACAAATTCAATTGCACAATCATAATCTCTATGAGGAGGCAATACCTGCGATTCCTTATCAGAAAAAACTTTCCAAAAATCCTGAATAGGTACAGGTAACTCCCCCTTAACTACAGCAGCAATACGCCCGTTACAACACTTGTCATAACACTTAGGACTCCAGGACTTAATTTCATTGGTAGACCAATCCAGTACCGGATTGTGCAATTTTAACCAGGGTAACCCCAAAATCACCGGAGAAGGTAAATTATTCAAAACTATCAAATCCAAATTTTCTTGATGAACACCATTAATAGTAAGAGGAAATTCACGGATATGGTAACATTTTTCAAGTGAGAACCATCCACAGACACCACATTAATAGGAGAAGATAGAAGTTTGGGTTTTAATTTTAGTTTTTCCAAAAATGTCCCATCAATCACATTGAGAGTTGAACCACAATCCACAAATACCCGAAACTCCATTAATTCCTCCTCAACAGCAGTGGTAGCAGAAAGAAAGACACCTTTATTGTTTAAAAAAGCTATGCGGGCAAAACTGACCTCATTTTTTTTTCTCTCTTTATTCATTCGAAGCGCACAGTTCTTAATGAAATGCTCAGATTTACCACAGTAGAAACACAAACCTTGAGCAAATCTGCGTTCTTTTTCTTGAGAGTGAGGTGTCATTGCTCCAGTTTCCATCGGCTCTGCAATGTCAGTACATTCCTTCTCCAAACCTGGAGCTGACAAAGCAGACTTACTCTCATTAACCCTTGCACGCAGTCTCCTATCCACCCGTATGGCTAATTGCATAGCCTCTTGCAAGTTACCAGGTATGGGATAAGCAATCAGCAAATCTTTAACCCTTTCACTTAACCCTGCAAGAAATAAACTTTTCAAAGCTGAATCATTCCAGCCCACCTGAGCGGACCACCTTCGGAAGTGAGTAAAATATTTTTCCACATTACCTGATCCCTGTCTCAAAGGTCTCAATTCTGTCTCAGCTGATGAAACACGATCCGGATCGTCATACAACAACCCCAAAGCAGAAAAAATACTATCCACTGATCTAAAGCATGGATCACTAGGCTGCAGAGAAAAGGCCCAGTCCTGAGGTTCTTTGCGCAAAAGTGACATTATGAACCCTATGCGCTGTGATTCATCACCAGAGGATCTGGGTCTCAAACGGAAATACAACAAGCAAGCATTTTTAAAAGAAAAAAAATCTTGTTGTTCACCAAAAAAATAAATCAGGCAAACGTACCTTTTGGCTCCACGAAATCAGCTCCAGGACAACTACTCACGTGTTGCTGGATTTCAGCCACCTCCAGAGAGAGTCGCTGCAGGTGTTGAGCCAAATCCTGAACCAACACCATAATAGAAACTGAAAATCTTTCCTTAGAGATTTTTTTTTTTTTTTCTTTGGGCTGGACTTACTGTTATGATCTGCTACAAGCACTAAGGAAAGGTGGGAATTCTGCCCCTACAATAGGACTGAGCTGGATCCCTACGATGTAACGGGGACCTGATCCTGCGACCAGACCCGCTAAAGTCCTCAGCTAGTCTGAACGAAGACCTATAGTTGCGAGGGAGGAATCCCTACAAGAACTAGGGACTGGGTGAAAAGGTGGACACCTCCTAACAGAAAGTGTAGCAGGGAATATAAAACAGAAAACAAATACTAAGAGATCCTAAGATCAAGCAAAACTGACAGAGTAAAGGGTATGCCACACTAAACAACATCGCTAACGGGATCGCTAAAAAACGTCACTATTTAGCGATCCCGTTAGCGATGTTGTTGTGTGCGGCATCTACCAGCGACGAGGCCCCTGCTGTGATCTCGTTCATCACAGCGATTGTTCCGGACCCTATTTTCGTCGCTGTTGCCCCGCTGGTAAGTATCTAATCGCTGAGTGTGGCACCTTTTTTAGCGATTTAGCGGTACTTTTGTACCGCTAAAGTCGTTAAGGAGATCGCTAACCGCGATAGCGTCCTAACGACATCGCTAAAATAGGTAGCTACTAGCGATATAGAAACAATCCCGCTAGCGATCTCATTAGTATGCGACGCTAACGAGATCGCTAGCGGGATTGTGTAGTGTGGCAGTACCTTAAGGCACCTAAGCACCTGGCTAGCTTAAGAGTAGATAATACAATGAAGTCCAGCAAAGCCAGAAGGGCGGAGCCAGACTAAATAGGGAAAAAAGGTCATGTGACAGCAAACTGAAACAAAACCTAACAAGAGGGTTCTAACACAGAGGGCCATTTTGGCTTTCTCTAGAAGTCCCGTTGAGAATGAATGTAGCCATAATGCAATTCTTGATCTCCACTCCATTCAGACGGGGCACTGCAGAGCCCCTTTTTCGGCTTCGGTGGGAGTCCCATTGGGAAAAGTTAGTCGACTGCCACTGAAAAAAATCAAGGAGGCTGCAAAGCTTTACCAACTCTCCACGCCTAGTGCAAACCCCCTCGTGCATGGTTGGTGCCTCATCGATGCTGCTGATAACCTTGACATTGTCGCACCTACCAATCTGACCCTTTTGGAAAAACAGACCAAAAAAAGGGGCAATACAAAGTGCTATTACAGTTTTGGCTTTTTAAGGAGTTATCAGTTTGGCTAATTTAGCTTTGTTCTTGTAGGTCTCCTTGCAAGAAGTTGACCACAATGTTCTTCTGGGCTGATGTATCCCTCTTAGCGCAGCTCTTGTTTTCATATTATGTAAGAGGCATTTATTAAGTGAAGGGGTCTCATTATATGTTGTAAAAATGACCTAAAAGGTATTACCTAAAAGTAGACAATCCTTTTTTTAATACATGCGTGACTCCAAGACTCTGGTGCCGATCCTTGTGTGAGTGACAGGCTTCCAGTCTTCTAGGTAATCGCTTCCTTGGTCGTCTCTGACAGTTCTTACACGTTGGGAATGATGTTCCCGAGTATAATTGACAGTGATTGCTCTGCTTTCTGGCACAAATAAGGACTCTATTATTCATTGTCTAAGAGCTGCGGTATGTGTGTTTTCTCTCTGTGGTGGGTGGAGGGAGAAATCCTTCAGTCTACACTTTCCTACAAAACTGGCACTTACCTGACTGCATTCAGTCCAAGGTGATGTCATAGGTTAAAAACAGACGAAAGGTGCCTATACACCTTCAGTAGCTGTAGGCCGAGTCTCTCTGCTTCATATGTTGCTAAATATTTGTTGGTTTCTAGGTTTGACTTATTAGTTTATACTACAGAATTGAAGTCTTGGCTTACTCTTACTTGCAAGCTTTAAGCTGCTGTTCAGGACTTGTTCTGATGAGGCTGGTGCACTTACTTTGGAAGTCCACCTTGGAATGACTTCATAATCCTTTCTAAAATTTGAAAACTTAATCTTCATCCACCTAGCTTTCTTGACCTCTTCTCAGTGCTCCTCTCTGCTGCTGAATCTTCACCCGACTGTACTGATTGACAGCTCCTTATGGTGTCTTCTCACTGCTGCTGCTGCTGAATCTCCCACCCATCTATACCCATTGATGGCTCTGTAGTGTCCCCCCTTTGCTCACCTGGCCTGATTGACAGAACCTAACTATCCGTCCACATAACTCGGTTGACAGCCTCTCAATTCCCCTGCTCATTACAGCGACCAATTTTTAATCCACCTAGCCTTATTAATGTTTTATATTTTTTTGTGCCTCCTCCCTGCCGCTGAATCCTCATCCTCTTACCCCGATTGACAGCTTGTCTCACTCCCTTTCAGTGCTGATCTCTGCCCACCTAGGTTGCTTCTCACTGCACCTCCTCCTCGCTGATGTGAACATCTCACACTGCTCAGTACAAACTGCAACATTTTTTTCTCCTTTTTTTTTCATTTTCTTTCCTTTTACTGGAATTGGTTAAAAAGGATTGAATGATACATGACATCTATATCAATCCGTTCAGCTTTCTTAATTCGTTTTAATGGGATCAACGAAAATTGTCAGACGTGCATATTGAAATGAAGAGTCATGCAGCGACACTGAAATCAGTAAAGCCATGAGCTGTACCCTGACATGATACAGATATACATTATTTAACAGTATTTTTTTTATCTAATTCCTGAATATAATTAATTGACTGAGCCTGTTTTGGTGCCGCAGGCGCTGTAAGTGTATCCTAAACTTGGTGTAACAGCTGAAACTGAATTTCATGGCCCGGGCGTCACAACTGCTGCGGCAAATGTGGAAAGTTCAAGCAGGTTATATGTCCGAAGACCAACTGCAAATTGTACCGCTACCCTCCATCTACGTGGAATTTGTACATCGTGAACTTGGGACAGACCTGTGATGTTTGCCATTCTGCGGCAACGAAGGGGTGAACGTCGTGCGCTCTGCAAGAGACGTCTATTAGAGCGGAATGAAGGCAGATGACAGGACGATATTAACATTTTTGGCCTGAAGGTTAGGAATGGGAACTCGAGCAACAGCTGCTGTTTGTATGGAGAGGGATTCTAGAGGGCAGCCCGGGAGCTGGAGATATGGAAATTATGGGTCATGGGGGTCCCAGCGACTGACAACCAGCCTGTTATTACAGTCAGCGCTGCCTGTGATGCTGCTGTTCTGCATTTTATACTTCCAATCAGCCGTACTTCCATTCCCGATGACTCCTCCGAATATATGGATGTAATGTTACCTTGCTGTCTCGCCAACATGCTCTTGTTTGCATTCCTCCATGTGCATGCTGTAAACCATGTGCCACCATTGATCAACCGATCTCCTGTTCTGCCGGCACATTATTGGATCTCTACCGATTAAAACGGTACAAAGAGTGATTTCTGAAAACTTTTTTCATGCCAGAAGTTTCAATTTGTGGGCGTCTGGGTATGGAGACCCTCTTCAATTTTCCTTTTTTTTTTTTTCTCTAATCTCTTTGCTAAGCACTGCTCTACTCCGAGACCGAAGACCATCTATTGAGTCTGCCTTCAGCCTAAAAAGGGAGCAGCACTCCGTTTTAGCCATCGTTGTGGGTCTCGGCACTACGACGACCACCAATAAATGTTTCCAACGTGACTATAGTTTTTGTACGGGAATTAATGGCCCTCGTTTGCCATGTCACTGTTCACCTATATATTGGCGTACATCGGAGGCTTTCTTCAAGGGCCTTGAGTGTAATCTCCTGGTATGGGGTACGTACACATGGAGCCTTTTTTCTGAGTTTCTAGATCAGAAATTGAGCAGAAACTCAAAGTTTTTGAGATTTTTGAAGTTTCTGATCCAAAAACTCCTAAAAAAAAAAAAAAACTATTTCTTTATAATGGATTCCAAAAAAAAAAAATGTCGGTAACATTATAAGAAACAGTCAGAGGAATGTGCCACCTAATCCCCCTTTAACTTGAGTCTCGAGGGTCTCTTGTGGGGTATTTGGTGTGCTTCCATTTTGCAGACATGAAATCTGTATAAGCTGATTAGTCCTGTCTGGACTCGAGGAAGCTTTTGGCTAGCAAATCTTAATTTTAATTAGCCCAGAGAATTAAGGTGGATGTAATATTGTAGAGCCGCTGCTAAGATTTGAGGTGCCATTCAGATTTTTGAGATGGCAGAAGTTCCCCTTGTTCTAATGATCACGGGATTGGGAGGATTGGTGTAAATTTAGTTTTTCCGGAATATCTCCAGCCTTCTGTAGTCCCTGGGTCCATATTGTGTCTGCCAGAGCCTGGTACACAGCAGAACATTTGGTGGGCAGCCGAGCGTGTGGATGTTTGCATTAGGAAGTGTCACAGCGACTTCTTGTCAGGCCGGGTGAGGCCTTTGTTCCATTCGGTCCTCTTTGTTCTTCTAGTCACACCCCGGCCCTTATCTTGTCCCAACAAGCTCTTGTCAAACACAACAAGTCTTCAAAGTCTGCATTGATGTCTGGGCTGTGGTGGTGACACTCATCCCAATAATGACAATGACCTAGCTGGCACTTGGGGCCACACAGAAGTGCGAAGGGGTGAAATCTTGTTTGCATGTCAACCTGGGGATGGTGAAGGGAATCCAGTTTTTGTTTAGTTTGACACCAAAAAGGACGCATCAGAACAACCAAAAAAAAAACCACGAACGTGTCCCGAAGCGTCAGTGATGGTATAATGGCTGCTATTTTTTAGTGTAAATGCACTTTTACCGTCTGAGGAAAGAGGAGCGACACAAAGTTCTTCTTTTGTGTACATCTTTTATAAAAGGGGTAATGAACATAAAATCTGTGTATATACAGATATGTGCATTTTGAGTGCACAGGTTAATTTAGCATCCAAGGGTTAGATTTTGAAGACTAATGTTTGAGGAGGTAAACCGTAGTTTTAATTGGCCTTTCTCAAAAGATGTGTTTTGAGCAAACACTTGAATCTGTGGTCCTAGAGAATGGAGCTGATTGTCTGGGGTAATGCATTCCAGAGAACTGGTGCAGCACTAGAAAAGTCTCCGACTGGAAGGTTCGGATAATGGAGGATATTGGTCTTAGTTCTTTAGACGAGTGCAGAGGTGGTAGTTAAAGATAGAGGAGATTTATGTGCGGCGCAGTATAAAAACAAGATGTTCTGTTACTTGCAGTAAAGAATGACTTCAGAGTCTGAAATAAAATGGTAAAATAAATAATCATTGGCGGTGTACCTCCAGTTGTACAAAGCTTCCGAAAAGTCACTGGTGGTAGCATGGGCAGCTCCCGATGTCTTCTCTCAACTTAATCGACTGATTATGTGATGACTATGGCTGCTCTGTCAAGCTGTGCACTATATTATCCCATAAGCGAACAGTCGATTCTAATGCGTTTCAAGCAGGAAAGCGCCAAATTGCTAAGATTGGTTTCACAGTATCTCCAAAATTGTAAAATCTTTTAGGTTATTCCCAGTATGCAGGGGTTGGTGCCTTCTAAAGCATGACCCAATGAAGGAGAACCAGTGACCCCAGGACAGTGTCTTTGGGTGCATCAGGCTCATTAGTGGCCGCGGTGAGTCATGGTTAGCCCACCCTATAGTAAATGTACTGAAAACGTTTATGCTGGACATGTTCTGAGGTCTTGACGGGTTGGAACCATACACAATATTGGGCAATGCGGCTGATCGGTGTGAGCTTCAAATACGGAGCAGTGAAACCTATTCTCACAAAATAATCAGCTCAAGTTGTTTTTATGGTAACCTCCTGCTTTCCTGAATTGGCCTGACCCCCAGCTTATCTCTCTGCACTATTGTGACTGGTTATCAGCCCCTTCCTGGGAGATTTTCTGTAACCTGCCCCACGCTCAGTACATAGGCTTGGGGAGAACTGATCTGGAACGCTCGTTGGACGGATTACTATGCCACCCACTCATAATTTCATTATTCTTGCTCATTGCTGAATGTTTTCATTCAACGTTGCGTACTGCATCATTTCTAGGACAGATTGCTTCCCGGCCAAGGAGAGCGGACTGACCTTGGATCGGTGAGAATCCTATTCACAGCGCCGGTGAGGTGGGAGAGTTCACGGATAGATGTTTGCTGGCTGGATAAAGTGGATTGATGAAAGCTGGCCGTACACTGGGATAGCAGTCATCTGAAACAATCTCACACCCCCTCCCACCATTAAACATATGGGTTTCATGGGTAGAGAGCAGTAAAGCCCCCAAACACATAAGATAATTATCCACCTATCATTCGGCCGGGAGTGATCTCTTACGGAACACTGGAGAGAACTAATGTCGGACCCCTCTAGAGGTGGCATATCTAGTCTGGAGTTACACGCCGGATCCTTAACTACCCCAACAATCATCTGTTGGGGACCCCCGTTCACATGAGACTGTCGGCCAAGCCCATTGTTATCGGCAGGTTCAGCCAATGTTGATCTAATGTGTGTGAGGGGCCTTATGCCTCTGTCAGGTTCTTGTAGGGGAAGTTGAAATCCATTACGACCAATTTTTCTTTTGCTCTGATATCTGCCATCGGGTTCAGGTTAGGACACCCCTGTTCCGAGTAAATGATTGACATTCATGTAACGTGTATGGACACTTATACTTAGAATGTAGAAGACAGTCTTATTCTTATGTTTGCTTTATACGAGGCAATATGTTGCCAAAAACAATGATTTTCTTTAAGCCTGCTTAAAAAAAAAAAAATCATTGCCCCCGGCAAACAAGCATTTTGTGTGTTTTCCGGCCAGCGTCATCGCATGGTGACGTAGGTGATTGTCATTCTCACTATTCTTTTGATCGATTCCATCAGATAACGATACAGGCTTGTGGATGGAAACATCACACCTTCTCTTTTGGACTGCACAAGAATAAATACTTTCATCTACTTCTCATATTGGAGTACCGAGGTCTTCACTACCGACATATATAAGGAGAGGACCTCTGCTTGGGCACCCATGATACCACGAGTGCCTTATACCCAATAAATCTAAACGGGCCTCTAGGCTAGGGTTGCATGCAGACTACTTCTACCACATCACTGTGCTACCTCTGGACGGTTTCATTTAACTCATCGCCACCCAACTAGACTGGATTGATCAGTCTCTCCCTATTTGTGTAAAGAATGAAATCTGTCAATCAATCCGAGCTCAGTAGAAATCGAAGGGAGCCTCTCTGCCCTGAGCTACCCAAAAGTATGGTTTCTCTGAAAGCCACAATTTACAGACTGGGTGCTTGTCTTTCCTCCGTTCAAAGCATGGAATATTTTGGTTAATGGGATGCCATTGATTCAGCTTTTGGAGGGGTGGATACTTGCTTTGGTTATGGAGGCGAGCAGAGTAGGGAGTCTTACCGACGGTGCTCAATGGTTGCCTGGGTTTGATAAGTCTTTAAGCTTGCACCACTGACTTCCCCATCTGGAGGTGAGCGATTCCCCATCTCAGTGCGACTTCTTGATCGTTGGGTATCGTGCACTTGTACTATTCATATGACTCTTGTACAATAGTTGCCGAGTGTGCCCATTTCCCTGCAGGTAAGTGGGGATACAATGTCTTCGGCATCGCTCACCTCCGCATGGAGAAGTTAGCCAGGTACCTATTTAAAGCGTTGGTCATGTGTCACTAGGATCCAGTAGTTGCAGTTTTCTGTGTGTATTGGTCGTGGGTTCTTTTTTCTGCATTTGGATCGTTTCTGGCGCAGATTGGGTTAACCATGGGTTTGGTTGATTATCTCTGGTTAGTAGTTTCAGTCCAGTAATTTATTAACCTGCAGAGTTAGTCATTACCCAGCTCACTGCAATGGAAATGTAATGGGGAATAAATCACAGGAGGTCATCATCCCCAATTCGGCTCATCCCAGAACCAACATTTGTATCCCTGTCTTGCAGAAAGATGACAGTGGTTTCTCACCCCTCGCCCTATGCCCGGCACACAGATGGGTCTAGTTGCAGCATGAAGAAATGGTAATGTTCATCTTATAGTAGTAGAAGGTGATAGAGACTGCACCATTGTGTGATCCAGATAGGAACGCAGGTAACTTCCTGTGTAATGGTGCCAATTGATATCTGCTGTCATTTACCACCTTCTTGTTTGATGTGTAGGGCACTGAGGAGGGACTAAAGCCCACCCCCACGTCATCTGTTGGTTTTAAGGAGACACTACACTCTATCACCAATAATGCAGCTACATGCAAAGTACGTTTCATCCGGTGCTTGTGTGCAGGGTCCGCTTCATACCGTCCTGTGCTTGTGTGCGGGGTCCGCTTCATACCGTCCTGTGCTTGCGTGCGGGGTCCGCTTCATACCGTCCTGTGCTTGTGTGTGGGGTCCGCTTCATACCGTCCCGTGCTTGTGTGCGGGGTCCGCTTCATACATCCCTGTGATTGTTTGCAGTGTGCACTTCATACATGCTTGTGTGCGGTGTCTGCTTCATACCGTCCTGTGCTTGTGTGCGGTGTCCGCTTCTTACCGTCATGTGCTTGTGTGCGGTGTCCCCTTCATGCCGTCCCATACTTGCGTGCGGTGTCTGCTTCATGCCGTCCTGTACTTGCGTGCGGTGTCCGCTTCATACCGTCCTGTGCTTATGCGCGGTGTCCGCTTCATGCCGTCCCGTACTTGCGTGCGGTGTCTGCTTCATACCGTCCTGTGCTTGTGTGCGGTGTCCGCTTCATACCGTCCTGTGCTTGTGTGCGGTGTCCCCTTCATGCTGTCCCGTACTTGCGTGCGGTGTCCGCTTCATACTGTCCTGTGCTTGTGTGCGGTGTCCGCTTCATACCGTCCTGTGCTTGTGTGCGGTGTCCACTTCATACCATCCTGTGCTTGTGTGCGGTGTCCGCTTCATACCGTCCTGTGCTTGTGTGCTGTGTCCGCTTCATACCGTCCTGTGCTTGTGTGCGGTGTCCGCTTCATACCATCCTGTTCTTGTGTGCGGTGTCTGCTTCATACTGTCCTGTTCTTGTGTGCGGTGTCCGCTTCTTACCATCCTGTTCTTGTGTGCGGTGTCCGCTTCTTACCGTCATGTGCTTGTGTGCGGTGTCCGCTTCTTACTGTCATGTGCTTGTGTGCGGTGTCCGCTTCTTACCGTCATGTGCTTGTGTGCGGTGTCCCCTTCATGCCGTCCCATACTTGCGTGCGGTGTCTGCTTCATGCCGTCCTGTACTTGCGTGCGGTGTCCGCTTCATACCGTCCTGTGCTTATGCGCGGTGTCCGCTTCATGCCGTCCCGTACTTGCGTGCGGTGTCTGCTTCATACCGTCCTGTGCTTGTGTGCGGTGTCCGCTTCATACTGTCCTGTGCTTGTGTGCGGTGTCCGCTTCATACCGTCCTGTGCTTGTGTGCGGTGTCCACTTCATACCATCCTGTGCTTGTGTGCGGTGTCCGCTTCATACCGTCCTGTGCTTGTGTGCTGTGTCCGCTTCATACCGTCCTGTGCTTGTGTGCGGTGTCCGCTTCATACCATCCTGTTCTTGTGTGCGGTGTCTGCTTCATACTGTCCTGTTCTTGTGTGCGGTGTCCGCTTCTTACCATCCTGTTATAGTGTGCGGTGTCTGCTTCATACCATCATGTTCTTGTGTGCGGTGTCCGCTTCTTACCGTCATGTGCTTGTGTGCGGTGTCCGCTTCTTACTGTCATGTGCTTGTGTGCGGTGTCCGCTTCTTACCGTCATGTGCTTGTGTGCGGTGTCCCCTTCATGCTGTCCCATACTTGCGTGCGGTGTCTGCTTCTTTCCGTCCCGTACTTGCGTGCGGTGTCCGCTTCATACTGTCCTGTGCTTGTGTGTGGTGTCCGCTTCATGCCGTCCCTTACTTGCGTGCGGTGTCTGCTTCATACCGTCCTGTGCTTGTGTGCGGTGTCCGCTTCATACCGTCCTGTGCTTGTGTGCGGTGTCCGCTTCATACCGTCCTGTGCTTGTGTGCAGTGTCCGCTTCATACCGTCCAGTGCTTGTGTGCGGTGTCCGCTTCTTACCGTCCTGTGCTTGTGTGCGGTGTCCGCTTCTTACGGTCATGTTCTTGTGTGCGGTGTCCGCTTCTTACCGTCTTGTGCTTGTGTGCGGTGTCCGCTTCTTACTGTCATGTTCTTGTGTGCGGTGTCCGCTTCTTACCGTCCGGTGCTTGTGTGCGGTGTCCACTTCATACCGTCCTGTGCTTGTGTGCGGTGTCCGCTTCATACCGTCCTGTGCTTGTGTGCGGTGTCCGCTTCATACCGTCCTGTGCTTGTGTGCGGTGTCCGCTTCATACCATCCTGTTCTTGTGTGCGGTGTCCGCTTCATGCCGTCCCGTACTTTCGTGCGGTGTCTGCTTCATACCGTCCTGTGCTTGTGTGCGGTGTCCGCTTCATACCGTCCTGTGCTTGTGTGCGGTGTCCGCTTCATACCGTCCTGTGTGTGCGGTGTCCGCTTCATACCGTCCTGTGCTTGTGTGCGGTGTCCGCTTCATACCGTCCTGTGTGTGCGGTGTCCGCTTCATACCGTCCTGTGCTTGTGTGCGGTGTCCGCTTCATACCGTCCTGTGTGTGCGGTGTCCGCTTCATACCGTCCTTTGTGTGCGGTGTCCGCTTCATACCGTCCTGTTCTTGTGTGCGGTGTCCGCTTCATACCGTCCTGTGCTTGTGTGCAGTGTCCGCTTCATACCGTCCTGTGCTTGTGTGCGGTGTCCGCTTCTTACCGTCATGTGCTTGTGTGCGATGTCTGCTTCTTACCGTCATGTGCTTGTGTGCGGTGTCCCCTTCATGCCGTCCCATACTTGCGTGCGGTGTCTGCTTCTTTCCGTCCCGTACTTGCGTGCGGTGTCCGCTTTATACTGTCCTGTGCTTGTGTGTGGTGTCCGCTTCATGCCGTCCCGTACTTGCGTGCGGTGTCCGCTTCATACCGTCCTGTGCTTGTGTGGTGTCCGCTTCATACCGTCCTGTGCTTGTGTGCAGTGTCCGCTTCATACCGTCCTGTGCTTGTGTGCGGTATCCGCTTCATACCATCCTGTGCTTGTGTGCGGTGTCCACTTCATACCGTCCTGTGTGTGCGGTGTCCGCTTCATACCGTCCTGTGCTTGTGTGCAGTGTCCGCTTCATACCGTCCTGTGCTTGTGTGCGGTGTCCGCTTCATACCGTCCTGTGTGTGCGGTGTCCGCTTCATACCGTCCTGTTCTTGTGTACGGAGTCCGCTTCATACCGTCCTGTGTGTGCGGTGTCTGCTTCATACCGTCCTGTTCTTGTGTGCGGTGTCCGCTTCATACCGTCCTGTTAGTGTGCGGTGTCTGCTTCATACCGTCATGTTCTTGTGTGCGGTGTCCGCTTCATACCGTCCTGTACTTGTGTGCGGTGTCTGCTTCATACCGTCCTGTTCTTGTGTGCGGTGTCCGCTTCATACCGTCCTGTTAGTGTGCGGTGTCTGCTTCATACCGTCATGTTCTTGTGTGCGGTGTCCGCTTCATACCGTCCTGTACTTGTGTGCGGTGTCTGCTTCATACCGTCCTGTGCTTGCGTGCGGTGTCCGCTTCATACCATCCTGTACTTGTGTGCGGTGTCTGCTTCATACCGTCCTGTACTTGTGTGCGGTGTCTGCTTCATACCGTCCTGTTATAGTGTGTGGTGTCTGCTTCATACCGTCCTGTTATAGTGTGCGGTGTCTGCTTTATGCCGTCCTGTACTTGTGTGCGGTGTCTGCTTCATACCGTCCTGTTATAGTGTGCGGTGTCTGCTTCATACCGTCCTGTTATAGTGTGCGGTGTCTGCTTCATGCTGTCCTGTACTTGTGTGCGGTGTCCGCTTTATGCCGTCCTGTGCTTGCGTGTGGTGTCCGCTTCATACCGTCCTGTTATAGTGTGCGGTGTCTGCTTCATGCTGTCCTGTACTTGTGTGCGGTGTCCGCTTTATGCCGTCCTGTGCTGGTGTGCTCTTTATACCGCCCCGTGCTTGTGTGCAGAGCAGAATACGCTTTATACCGCCCCATTCTAGACAGAGAAAGCCAGTCTATTTTGAATTATTTATTTATAAGAACTCATTCTCGCATGTGCGACTTTTGCTATTACTATTGTGGATTTGCTGTCTGTGCAGCCCCTAATGTATGCATTTAAAATTGAACTTGAACAGGACTTGCCCGCTGTCCCTACAGCTCTCAGTGAATATTATTTTTGATTTGTTATGCTTTGCTTATATAACGTTATGATATTCCCCAGCACTTTACAGACGACCTCGCTGTCCCCATCGGGCTCACAATCTAAACTCCCTGTCAGTATGTCTTTTACTTGCAACCCTAAGTAATTAGCACATTTAGAGTCTATGTTCTCATAACTCCTGTGTTGCATCGTTCCTCTTTTGTTCCTCCTGCACATTTATGTATGAATGGGTGTTAACATTTTGTAGGAGTGTGACACCGGCCCCACTGATTGGTCAGTATAGGGACACGCCCAAATCTTTTGCTGCAGAGCGGTCCATTTATTCATTAATTTCTAGTAGGAGCAACAGAGGAGCTGCCAGGAAGAAGTATGGGAAAAACGCTTCAAAGCTTTTACATCAGTGGGAACAGGGGCGGACATATCATTGGTGCAACCTGTGTTGGCCCCACAGGGGCCCAAGAGGTAAGGGGGCCCATTTCTACCTCCAAAGCAGGTGCAATTTTGCATTTTTAGGAGCTCTTGGGCGCTAAAGGGCCCATATTATCTTGCATAGGGGTCCTTTTCTGTGTGTGTCCACGAGTGAGTGGGAATGCAGTTATTTAATAGGACGGACATGTCTGGAAAGTCGTCACGTGACAATATACTGTCGCCGTCCGTTCTTTTGGGACTGAGTGCATATCACATGGTCCACCATTGGTGCGAGTGGCTGCCATGATGAGTGATATTTCCGTTGTACGAGCCTGACGCTGGCCAGACATTTCTACCGTCTGGTCGGATGCGGTTCTTCTCCGTCTTCTCCGGTCTGACTGCCAGGATGTCTCCATGATACATTTAGGGGCTTTCGCCCCCTTCATCTGCCCTATAACTGAGGGCTCAGATAAATCCTGACATGATCTCGTGATCCCATGGATTGTGTTGTGATGGAAAGGACTAGTTAATAGTTAAGCTGCATGAATTGTGGGCGCAGCGAGGGGCCTCCGATACTTGGCATGCCCCTTTGCTTTCTCTGCATACATGGCACTGTGCTTCTACCTTGCTGGCAGCGTGGGATTGTTCTGTGCCCGCCTGTGCGTGGGCTTCAGCTCTTTCTCTGCTGGTTTATGATATCCTGATCTACCAGCTGCTCTGTTTTCATGGCTATCACCCGGAAAAAGGTAGAAAGCTTTCCATAAAGCGTGCAATCTGTTGTACTGCCATAGACCCTGATGGAGGAAGCACCAAAATCTGGCAGAAAAAGTATGAAAACGTACTCAGGTGCAGTATAGCACCATAGACATTTAAGAAAGGGCACAATGTCTGTAGCTGGGGTCCTATTATGCCCAGAAGTCACCTAGTCCTTCTACAAGGGACCACCAGGAACTGCTGCAGAAGTATTAGTCCTAGAGGACACACATGGGATCTTATCATGGGGCTCCAGCAAGTAAGATTTAGGCTACAGCGATTTTGCCTGCACGATGTGTTACAGCTAAAGTTTACAGCCCCAGTCTTATGAGCGGAAGGGAGTATGGCCCCCCCAAAGAACTATTTCATTAATTAGATGTCCTCTTTTATCTACAGGATCGGTGATGACTTGTATATTAGTGGAGGTCTAGCCGCTAGGACCACCGACCAATTGCCAGAAAGGGGAACTTTTAACCCCTTTCTAGGTGGAGCTGCACTCTAGCATCGGCTTTGCCACTCCATTGCCCGTTCTGACGGATGGTCGGAGTCCACTCCTTTCTTTTTTTAATACCCCTTAAACTTCTTACTTGAATGCCCCTTTACCAAATCCCATTTTGCTGGGCTGGATTCAGACTTGCAGTCTTTTTCAGGCGTGGAGATGAATGACTGATATGTCTCCTTTCCTGTGTATCCAGCTTGAAAAATAGCATCAAAACTCATCCGGTAATCCATCCGTAGGGTGCTGTACACATTACACATGTATCCGCCAAGCCGGACGATATTGGCACTATCCTGTGTAAGGTAGGGGGGTCCAGACTCTTTCCTGATGGCAAATGTTATAAGGATCGGGCATGTTGGACGTCAGCATGTCTCATTCTTTGGGAGATGGGCAAGGATGCTGACGATATTGGCTTATCTGCATTAAGAACTCGTGCACCCTCGGCTTAGCAGAGCGTGCATGTATGTGGAGCCGTTCAAGAGGAATAACATTCAGCCAACAGGCAGTGGAAACTGTCCATGATTTGTACGGAGGTTTGTGGCTTCTATTTGGAGGGACTTCTACGTGTCGGTGATGAAGGGTCGGGGTCCTTATTTAAGCTGTGAAATGGGGGGTGGTTCAAAATGAAACTTTTGGGATACGGATAAACCAGTGTTGTTAACCTTTTTTTTTTTCTTTCGCCCTGTGATTTCAAGTGTCGTCCGGAGACGTAGCAGTGCTCAAAGTGTTGACCGTTTAACTCTTTAAACCCGCACCATCGTTGGATCACTTTCTTCCTGCGTCCAATATTAAACTTCCCACCCGCGTCGCTCTCCTCGTCTTTTTAACCCCTTGTCATCGGCGGCCGAGTCCATGTGTTCTGTAAGCCCAGCTGTGACAGGTCGGAGCCATGGACTGCTCCAGCATTGTCTTTGATGGTGATGGGAGCCGTGCGCTGGCGTGTGGGAGGGGGGATGTAATCCCACTTAGTATTCAGTGGACGAGTATGGTAGTATTACTAGGCAGCCCACGGCTCAGCTTCCTCCTCTCATTCACCAGACTGTATACCTCTGGCCGGGGAGAGGACGGATCCTATGAAATGGGGACTGCAGATAGCAGGTGAATGTGTGATTGTGCACGATGAGGGTTGTTGTACGTGGGAAGGCTAGCGCTGCGGGATTACTCCTCCATACTGCAGCAGACCGCTCCGTGTATACAGCTAGAATTGTGTGCATCGGTGTGTACGGGCTTCTGCATCAATGATTTATGTTATACCGCCACATAATGCAACCTGTTATAGCTGTGCCGTCCTCCGCAGGCAGAGTTGAAGTAGAGGGGTAGGGGTCGCACTTGTTACCCCAGTTCTAGGTATGTTTCTATACTGGGGTAATGTTTTTTGTTTTTTATTTGCCATTTCAATCTATAATTTAGAGACTCCTTAGGGCAACGCGATTATTAACGGACTGCACATCACTATATATTAAGTGCCGGGCGACGCGGCACAGGCAGCGACTCCCTGGGGGCTGCTTTCCGTTCGCCTACTGCACCCGCATTTAATAGCCATTTTGGGGACGGCGTGCTGCTGTGCCAGCTTTTCTCGTTCTATCCGCATGCTGCCAGGGTGGAGCCTATGAAATGATATCACCCGCCAAAAAATGATGTCATGCTGAAAATTATGTACACCCGCCGAGCACAGCAACATCCCCTTTAAATATTTTATGGGTTACGCAAAGCAGTGCATGCAGGATTTGTGTGTTTTTTTTTTTTTTTTTCTTTCCTTTTTAAAGGGAAAGCAGCTAAAGGTCATACAGTCACATTTAATAATTAAAAGCACAGGATCTCTTCTGTAATGTGTACCTCCCAGTCCGCTCCTCGGTGCTGCGCCTACATCAGAGCCGGGGGGGATGTATTGGAGGTGAATGATTGTCTTGACCCAGGATATGTCATTCGATGATTCCTATCCTGTTCCACCACTGACATTGATGGGGGATAGTCCTCTTAAATTTCCTGTCTCCTTGTCTGTCACAGCTAGCCATTTACCTCCGGTAAGGTTTTTAGATTTAGGGAGAATTTGGTCGTGCACTATATGGCGGCACACATGATGCATTAATGTACTTAAAACTATATTATGCTCATCTTTGTGTGGCTAGTGCAGAACTACTTCTCCCAGCATACTAGTTGTAAACCACACATATAAATAAACCTCTCAAAGGGGGTCGTAAAAATGAATGGACTATCCTTTAACTGGCAGTACACCGACGGACTGCAATTGTGCTTGATTCCCACTTAAATATGCATGCACAATACGGCTGGGCATGCATGTCTTCTCATACATATGGGGGCCTCCCCACTGAATATGTCCTGAACCCATAAGGATGGTATTTAGTCACCCAACGATTTCCTTAAGCGAGGAGATAAGCTGCTGTAAAAGAAAACCGGCAGCGACTCTTATAGAGCCATGTATATCACTGAGTAGGGGAGAGAGCTGTCAATCAAATGATCGCTCAGTCAGCAGCTGTCTAATATGCATTTATCCCACTTTAGCCCATAAACATCTCTGACAATGGCCTATCTTCCCTGAGAACAAAAC
The DNA here is from genome assembly GCA_033576555.1 of Oophaga sylvatica. Taxonomy (NCBI): domain Eukaryota; kingdom Metazoa; phylum Chordata; class Amphibia; order Anura; family Dendrobatidae; genus Oophaga; species Oophaga sylvatica. Next base: position 35,629,994 of record JARQOD010000008.1, read on the forward strand.
GATGGGGCATGTTAAAATTAGATATGCCCAATCTTTGCTTCCCTGACGTTTTCTGAATAAATGCCCGCCAAATTCACATTAGATTGTTGTCCAGTTCCTCCAAAATCATCTGTCCAATGATATAGGACGATCTGCGGGTGCGGCACCCGTGTGTTTTGTCACTGGGGTTTGAAGGGGTTATATAGAGAAATTTTCTATTTATTCCTTTTCCACATTTCTACACTTTATATTTTCATTCTGTATTCTTAAGGTTACACCCCCGGTCGTGTCATTTTGTCGTTCTGGACTATGAAATAGCGGTCACTTTAGACGCATTTGTTTCCTCGGTCAGACGCGCCCGCCGTGCCGTCCTCCCTTTACAGCATACGCTGCCATAATGTGAGCACTGGGGCACCATGACGTACGCCTCGTCTGATACTGGCGGCATCTGCGGGCGTCACAGTTGTCAGGCTGGCGCGTTTGGATGATAAATCAGGCGGTGGGCCGCTGCTCTCAGCTGCCTTTGTGATGAACGCCTTCCTCCTCGGGCGCAGAATGCGTTTCTAGGTATTTGTTCTCTGATTTTGCAGCAGAATTCCTTGTACTTCATGCTGAATATCTATCTTCTTTCCCATAGGTGCAGAAATCCCTTTGTTGCCTTATCCTTACCTCCGCACCTTAGATCAGAGCTGGGAATAATTACATGGAGGATTACACGTGGATGGCTGCTTGAGACCGCTTACCAGAGAAGAAACCCAATGTGAGTACGGCCAGACTGTCCCATCAAGTCTGATGAAACGCGCTGTAATCACACGGCTAGGTCTTACTAAGCATGCTCTTTTAAAGGGGCTGTTTGGTTTTATAGAAAAATGGCCCACGTTAACGCTGCTTCTGCTCTAACCTGACGGGAAGTGTGCGCAGGCAGCAGGTAGCGTGCATGTGTCCTATAACAAGACAGGTGCGTTATACCTGCCAATCGTGCACACGTCCCTGCAGATATAATTGGATGAACGGCTCATGACCACTTAGACCATTGACTGGCTGCAGTGGTCATGAAAATCAATGGTTTTAAGTGGTCATGTGCTGTTCATCCATGTGACCACTGCAGCCAGTCATTAGCTTCAGTGGTCATGTGTTCTACATCCATGTGACTACTGCAGCCAGTCACCATCTTCAGTACTCTTATGCCATAAATCTACATTACCATTACAGCCAATCACTGGTCTCGGCGGAAGTGCTCTACACCCATTTGACTACTGCAGCCAATTAATAGTCTTAGCAGTCATGTTCCCTACATCCATATAACCACTGCAGCCAATCACTGGTCGCGGTTCTCATGTGTGATATGTCCATGTGATCATTGCAGCCAATCACTAACTTCAGTGCTCATGTGCCTTGCATCTGTGACCTCTGCAGCCAATCACTGGCCTCAGTTCTCATGTGTGATACATCCATGTGACCATTGCAGCCAATCAGTAACTTCAGTGCTCTTGTGCCTTGCATCTGTGACCTCTGCAGCCAATCACTGGCCTCAGTTCTCGTGTGATACATCCATGTGACCATTGCAGCCAATCAGTAACTTCAGTGCTCATGTGCCTTGCATCTGTGACCTCTGCAGTCAATCACTGGACTCCGGGGTCATGAGCCATACATTCTCATGAGCACTGCAGCTTCAGAGTTCATGTGCTGTACATCCATTTTAACACTGCAGTCAATCACTGGCCTAAGTGGTCATGTGTTGTACGTGCTAGTATCACCCCTTAAGCCAGAGATTGGCTGCACTGGTCTTTTGGACATAGCACCTTTTATAAAGGTGGTCCAATGGTCCTGATGTCTATGGTCCTGGTGAACGCGACCTTTCTAGACTTTTGGGGGTTTTTTGGTGGTTTTGAGACGTATTTGCTCTATGGATGTCAAGATCGCAATCTGAACAAACCGCTAATTAGTTCTGCACCTGTTTATTTTTCTTTTTAAACTGTTTTATGTATTTTCATTGGCCTTGCGTCTGTAGCGTGTCCCGTCTAGTGATCGGCGATTATCATGCTATTTGACCTGTGTCATCGCTGCTTGTTCTCATTGAGCATTAATCGCCCGTGCATCAGGTTTTTTAATCAGTAATTACAGTTTCCACTGGAGGAGGCTGAGCTCTCATGTTGAAGAAAATCCTAATAAATACGGGGGATGGAGAACAGTCACATTTTCCAGTTCCACTTATTAAATCTCTTTAGTATTTTTTTTTGTCATTTATTTATTTTTTTTTGCGTTCAGTTGACGAGCCAATTTCTGTAATATGCAAAGGGAAATAATCTGTTTTATTTCTTTTGGTCAAATCAGTACAAATAAAGCAGCATTCTGCGTGCATTACGCTCAGCGGGCCGGATTTAGATGGATTCAATAATCCACAGTTTAGATTAAAGGATTTTTTTTTTTTAGTGAGATTGGGTAGCTATTTGGAGGAGCGAGTATAAAACCATTAGCGGAGGAGATTTTACATCCTGCTGCTGAGGGACAAGATGGCGAGCCCCTCTATAATACTGTAGGGGCTTATTGCGGAGCGGAACTCCTACGCCTCAAACTATGTCTCTTAGGTCAACCTCCAGATCGTCTTCTATGGATCTCATTGTCGCTTATTAGTTTAGCCTTGTCCAAAAAAACACAAGAACTGGCCATGATACAGTGGGGGAAAATCAGTATTTGACACACTGCCGAATTTGCATGTTTTCCCACCTACAAAGAATGGAGAGGTCTGACATTTTTATTGTAGGTACACGTCAACTGTGAGAGACAGAATCTAAAAATAACAAAGAAAATCACTTTGTAGTATTTTTACGTAATTAATTTGCAGGACCCTGAAATGCTTCTTACGGAGCAACTCCTTAGTTGTCCTGGCTGTTTCGGGTCATTGTCATGCTGGAAGGCCCAGCCACGAAACAACTTCAGTGCTCTTATTGAGGGAAGGAGGTTGTTCACCAAAATCTTGCGATACGTGACCCCATCCATCCTCCCTTCAATATGGTGCAGTCATCCTGTCCCTTTTGCGGAAAAGCACCCCCCAAAGTATGACGTTTCCCCCACCATGCTTCACGGTTGGGATGTGTTCTTGGAGCTGTACTCATCATTCTTCTTCCTCCATACACGGTGAGTGGAGTTGATACTAAAAAGTTCTCTTTTGGTCTCATCTGACTACATGACCTTCTCTCATACCTCCTCTGGATCATCCAGATGGTCATTGGTGAACTTCAAACGGGCCTGGACATGGGCTGGCGTGAGGAGGGGACCTTGTGTGCCCTGCAGGATTTTAATCCATGACGACGTAGTGTGTTACTAGCAGTAATGTATGAGTCTGTGGTTCGAGATTTCTTCAGGTCATTGTCCAGGTCCTACCGTGTAGTTCTGGGCTGATTCCTGTTCTTTGTCATAGTCATCCTTATCCCACGAGGCGAGATCTTGGAGCCCCAGAATGCGGAAGATTGACAGTCATCTTGTGTTTCTTCCATTTTCTAATAATTGTGCCAACAGCTGTTGCCTTCCCAATCTTGTGCAGGTCTGCAATTTTGTCCCTGGTGTCCTTAGGGTCTGTGCACACGTTGCGGATTCTGCTGCAGATCCGCAGCGGATTTGTAGTTTCTGCTGCGTTGTACAGTACCATTATAACCTATGTAAAAAAAAAAAAAAAACACGCTGTGCACATGCTGCAGATTTTTCCGCGCAGATTTGCTGCAGATTTTAATCCACAGCATGTCAATTCTTTGTGCGGAATCCGCAGCAGTTTTTACACCTGCTACATTATAGAAATCCGCAGAAAATCCGCAAGATAAAACGCAGGACGTTTTACATGCGTATTTAGCAAAATCCGCGCCGAAAAATCTGCAATGTGCACTCACTCTTCTTGCAAGAAAATGCAATTTAGTTAAAAATCTTACAATGTGATTTTCTGGATTTTATTTTTAGATTATGTCTCTCACATGTGAAGTGTACCAACGATAATAATTACAGACCTCTCCTTTCCCTGTAGGTGGGAGAACGTGCAAAATCGACAGTGTATCAAATACTTTTTTTCCCCACTGTTAGTCACGTACACGGCCATAATACGGCAAATCCCAACTGTACCCCAATGGTAAGAAGGATTTGTACATGTTGAAGTTCAACGTGCCCATCCTGTATGCAAAACTGTGTTTATGGTGAAGATGGGATAAATGTATGCTTTCTCCAGGAAAGCTACTGACTCGTACTCCGGATGTGTCCGTAGACCCCGCATACACCCGATCAAGGACGAGAGACTGTCTTTATGGCCTCCATTAGGCTGCTTTATGTCGGTATAATATTCTTTCATGGAGCTTGCCAATATCACCGCGCACTGGTATACATTGGCGACATTTCTCGGAAAATCCCCTTGACATATGTCTGGCACTGTGTGAATAGTTCCTTAGGAGAAATGTTCATATGGAAAGTATGGGGAGGAGATTGCACAACTTTTTTCTGCCACATTGGCAGTTCTTGGCCCTGCAGATCTGCTTGCCGGCATCTGCGACACCTCTTCTGATTAGTAGACCCAGTGTAACGCACACACGCAGGATGTCGCCTCGAGCTTACCTGTCAAAAGGGCAGCCGGGATGTCGGCAGGTAGGAGCTTTATAAAGTCAAGGACGACCGATGTGGCCACTAGATCAGGTTCCTGCAAATCTTCATGCTCATTTCTGGTATTTTGCAACCCCTGCTGGTTCAGTGTCTAGCTGAAGCATGGCTGCTGAGGTTAATCTGCGAAACACAAGAATGACTTCTACACAGTGTCCAGATACTATGTATTTCTGGTTACCAGGTAACAGCTGATCAATGGGGGTGTCAGGTGTCGGGCCCCCATCGATCTGTTATTGATGACCTAGCCTAAGGATGGGTAATCAATATGGTAGCCTTGGACAGCCACATTAATCTAGCCCAGTGATGGATTGCTTAGCCCATCTATCATGGCAGTGTCTGTCGGCAGATTGCTGACTATTTCCATAGCCCCCCTGTTCACATTGTATATGCTTTCGGTTGACCACTATGTCCCCCGACTCGCCCATACACGGACAAGCGCTCCTTCGTTCTCTATGGCAAAGCCAATGCCCGACCCCTCTACCACAGAGAACAAAAGTATCTGTCTTTCTCTCCAGCATAATTTGTCGGGGGGTGTCGTGGCGAGAGCCCCCCATATGCCCGTCAGTCTCCACCGACTTTAGAAGAACGTATGTTAGGCTGGCCTTAAGTAGAGGCCAAAAAAAACGGACTAGGTAGGATTAGGATACAACTGGTCATCAGTACAAGACTCGTAAAGTAAATTATTTCATCCATGTATCATCCAGGTACATATAGGATAATATACTTTACAAGAGTGAACCTCCCCTTTAAGTGCTCCCATAGGTTCGAGGTGTGAAATATGAAAATCAGAAGTGTCTCCTGTAGTGCATTCCTGGCTCTGTTTATGACCTTAAGCTGTAAATCTTTTGCTGGAAGCTTATTTGGCCACCTGGGGCGCTATTGCGATGACCTCCAAGGACCAATATTCCTTATGTTCCCCAGGGCTGTACTGAGAGGAAGATAAACATCCATCATAAGAATACAGGAAGATGATATGGGGGGAGAACTGCTGATTGTATTGTTTCATGAGCCCCCTGAAGAGCAATAGATGCACAATGCGCCATTTATATGTGTAAATCTGCAGAAGATTTCACTTTCCTGTCTGATATTGTCCGGCACATTTGCCAAAATTATATCTCAGTACACCTTCTGTTCATTGTATTTCAGGGAACATTTCTGACACCAGTAGTTCGTTAAAAAAGGTAATGCAAGTCCCAGAATGCTCTGCCAGCCATATTGAAATTGTATTTTTTTTTTACCTGTTTCAGTCTGCAGTCATGGATATAACATCGTTTAATTATGTGTTTAATACTGTTGTGGCATAAGGCAGGTTTAGAGGAAATCACTTACGTTTTTGCTCCCCATCTGAGAACAGCATGATGTAGGAGCACAGACCCTGATTCCAGCGATATATCACTTATGGGGCTGCTTGCTGCTGTTTTGATTAAATCAGTTTTCTCTGCTGCAGATCTAGCAGAGCTCTGGATGCTGAGCTGTGTATAACCCCGCCCACACCAATGATTGGCCACTTTGTGTAAATAGCAGAAACAGCCAATCATTAGTGGGGGCGGGGTTATGCATATGGAGGACTACATTGCACAAGACAACTAGTCCTCAAGTGATAATCTCCTGCTGATAAAACTTTTAATTTAACCATACTAAAGGTACTGCCACACTAAACAATCCCGCTAGCGATCACGATAACGACGCATACTAATGAGATCGCTAGCGGGATTGTTTCTATATCGCGAAGTGCGGCCACATTTAGCGATATAGTTAACGACGCTATCGCCGTTAGCGATCTTCTTAACGACTTTAGCGGTACAAAAGTACCGCTAAATCGCTAAGAAAAGGTGCCACACTAGCGATATATACTTACCCAGCGGGAGCGCCGACGAGAAAATAGGGTCCGGAACGATTCCAGCGACGAGCGAGATCACAGCAGGAGACTGCAATATGAAAAAATGGGCGCACTGCGAAGTATTAAACAATCAATATCAGGGGTGCAAACAGTGGTCAATAATAGTGGGAAGACTGGAGGAAGAAAAAAGATGACCACCAAAAATGTTGCACACCACCCTATATAATAATAAAAAATGACTTTATTGGCAAACAACAATAAAAACAATAGTATGTTTTTATTGTTGTTTGCCAATAAAGTCATTTTTTATTATTATATAGGGTGGTGTGCAACATTTTTGGTGGTCATCTTTTTTCTTCCTCCAGTCAGATCTCAGCAGGAAGCTCGTCGCTGGCAGGTGCCGCACTGAACAACATCGCTAACGGGATCGCTAAATAGTGACGTTTTTTAGCGATCCCGTTAGCGATATTGTTCAGTGTGGCATACCCTTTAAGCAAGCAGTCCAGTAAGTGACACATCACTGGAATCAGGGTCTCGGACTCTACTTTAAAAATGCAGTTGCTAGTCAGTACTGTTATGGCATAAGGAATTGATGACTTGGAGGGGTTTAGTAAAGGGGCCTGCAGCAGGTAGATAGGGGGGAGGATCCTGCTGCAGCCACCTGCCGCTGTGTACAGGCAGACACTCCACAGTGAGCAGGAGGAGGACATGCCTGAATTCCTGAGACACAGAGAAGATTTCCTTATATATTCTCTTAGTTTTGATTGAGACAAAATAAGATCAAAAGAGGATTACGTTTTTTGTTTTTTTTTTATTATTTTTTGCTTCGGATTAGACAATTGCATGATGACAATTCACTGTAAGAAGCGTTTGCGAAAAGATGCATTTTGAGGAATAGTGCCATTTACAGCAAACTTTATAGAGATGCGACTTGTTCACTTCATGGGAAAATATATATATATTTTTTACTTGCAAACTTGAAAAAAAAAAAAGTTAGTCTCCCAGTACACCACTGTAGGACTTGCGGGTTTTTTTTTTTTTTTTTTTTTCTGTTTGCTTTAGGACTACAGTCATTTCCACTGCAAGAAAAGGGTTTGTCAAACAGTCAATTATTTGACACCGATCTACTTCCTTCCCCCACAAACCCCTCACAATGAAGCTTTGTCTTGACGTTCCCGACTCTGTGCTTTCCAAGAAGGGCCTCGAATAACATGGAAAGGTTTGAAAAGACTCGCACTGTTTTTGTTTTTTATGATTCGCACTCGTTTTCCCCCCTTGTCCTATTCTAGTGAATATCAGGGTGACAGGGTTTCATATGCTACATTAATAGCTCTTTGTCCCTTTAATCCCTGCGTCTCTCTTTCAAGACAGTATTTCAAAGCGCTTGTTTTTATTGCTGCGCTCCTCCCTCTGGCAGCTGCGCATGAGCTGATTTATATAGTGCACCGCTCTGTTCATTATATACAACGTTACAGTGGGTCCAGAAAGGCTGCTCGCTGGGTGGCGGGGACCTAGAATTCAGATGATATTCCTATCCTGATGGGGAAAACTAAGAAAGAAAAACAACTTCAAGAGAGTCGAGATTGCGGTGCAACGAGAGGCCGTCGAGATGTAGGATTCTGTCGTTCCCAAAGTGTCTGACCATGGAAGGCGGCAAAAATTTAGCTCAAGGCAAAATTGGCACAAAAATTGGGCACTCAAAAATCATCCTGATGAAAAATTGCAGGGGAGTCGTCCCAGCCCAAATAGACGCCTTCTGGTTGCCAAATTTCCTCATAGTCCCAGTTGGGGACCACATCCCTAATTTTGGTTATTTTGATCATTGCCAAATCACAGACAGTGATCGGCCTATCTTTACAGACCACATCAAAGTTGAAGTTACAGAAAGAGCCTGTGAAAACCAAAACGGGGGAACATTTTTATTGAAACCCAATTGCAAAAAATATTTTTTAGTCCTAAATACATGTAGTTAACAAAAATAAATCAAATAATGTGTTTGTATGGGCATCCTGGAGCGTGTCCACACCGCATTACTGACTACACATGACCACACTTTGGTGCCCTCGTTCTCCCTAGGTAGTTTTTGGGTGTGTATCAGTCGCTGCTTCAACCTTTTGCTGTTCAGCAACTCTTTCAGTGCCAGGACATGTTTTTTTCTGAACCGGGCAGCTGACATATCCAAAGCCGGTACGGTAACCTCCTGCCAGAACCAGAGATCATCTCCTGACATGAGTCTCGATGGCGCTCAGGATCTGAGCTGCAGCGATTAGGAGCTTTGCAAATCTCAATCTCCGATTCTGGAGTCTGGAAAAGTTGGGTGAAATCTGAGTGTGCCGTGTTTAGCAACTGGACAGATTCTTGTTTGTTCCTCATTACAAGCATTTGACCTGTTGGCCGTGACTCGGGACAGGTGAAAGTACATGCATTATTTTTCTCCAGGACGTTGCTGTATGCCAAACAGACAGATCCCCATCATAACAGACGACAGATCTCCGCTGCTCCATAACGTGCAGTCGGCTTCGCTCGCCGCCCCGGCCAAAAACACATTTCTCAGTAGATAGACTACCATCTGCAAACTTTCCACCTGCATGGAAATGAGCGCGTGGAATGTCTCTGTAACACCCAGAATATCTAAGGTATTTCAGTGTTGTTTTTATTAAATCTTTGCCTTTAGGGGCTCGCTGCAAAAACTCCGTCCCCCCGAGAGCTCTGTGCAGTTTCGACACTAGCATGAGTGAAGGAGATCATGTTAAGAATGTGACTATATTTATATGGATACACATGTAACGGTGGTATTTATTTGTGCACCGCTGCAGGAGTATAAGTTTTCCAAGAGTAAAAGTTTTACAAGATGAGTGACCCTTTTAGATAGTGATTGTAGATAGTAGCAGTGTAACTTAAAGCTTGTGGGCCCCGATGCAAAAGCTCCAACTGCGCCCCCAATTATTTCAAGTTTTTAATAGTATTGGTCTTTTTCAAATGAGACAAAAAGACCTTTCGGGCCCCGACAGGCTCCAAGTCACAGGTGTGATTGCAACCACTGCAAGTGATATAATTTTGCCCCTGATTGCTAGTGATGAGCTAGTATGCTCATTGCACGGGTTTTCCCGAGCATGCTCGGGTGATCTCCGAGTATTTGGGCGTGCTCGGAGATTTAGTTTCTGTCAACTCAGCTGCATGATTTGCGGCTACTAGACAGCCTGAATACATGTGGGGATTCCCTAACAAACAGGCATTCCTCACATGTAATCAGGCTGTCAAGTAGCCGCAAGTCATGCAGCTGTGGCAACAAACTAAATCTCACAGCACGCCCAACTACTCGGAGATCACCCGAGCAACGAGTATACTCGCTCATCACTAGTTATGACCGATCATCACTTTATCGTTGGTTAGAGGGCTGAATTTGAAGGTACTGCGGTAGCAATATGTCCCCTTTCATGCACAGTAGTGCCCTGGCCACTAGCTGAGCAATGATCTACATCACAGCCCATTCAAATGAATGGATCTGGTACAACACCGGGCGCTGGCTGGTGGCCCGGGGCGGCCCTGTGCAGGAAGAACTTAAAAGCAGACTTGGCGCTGTGACTCCTTCATTCTCAGGGTTGTTGGTGGTATGTCCAATGGTCATGAAGTAATATCGTAATTATACTCCATCGCTCTACAATATTGGAATTCCCCTTTAAAGGGATAGTTGCTGTTTAACTTAGTCACCTTTTGTGCGCTGAGCTGCTGGACACAGCCTGTAGACTAGAATTGTGCCCTTTTTGGAAGAAAAATTAAAACGGGAAAAAATCCATGACAGTTTCCGAGGTGCTTGTCATCCAACTTTTCTAGCATCCTGAATGGCAAAACTGCAACAATGCGCCACCTGTGCATAACTGGGCACAAGTGCTATTTTGAACTGGAAAAGTTGGGCAGTTCTTGCATTTCTATTAGGCGGTTTTATGAATTCTCTACCCCTGGTCTCATGGGGTAGAGAATTGCCAGATTTAGCGAGGTGACCTTGGGACAGGAGGCGGCAGGCGCTCAGGTGCTAGGAGGAGTCAGGAGCGCTATGTGTGTGGATATATTTTTGTAACCTTGCCCTCACCTTTGCTTTCCTCCTACAGGTGACTGTTTACACTCCATGCTCCCAGGACTGAAAATCTGATATTTTGCCGTGTGCCGCCCAGCCCCGCTGCAAGTTCAGCTGGTTTTTCCTCTTCTTTTCCTCCCTGTGTTTAATATGTAAGCAGAAGCTTGCAATCCCGGAGATGGTGGCGGCTTTAACCCTTCTTTTACCCGTAGTTTAGCTTTGCACCAAAGCTATGTATTTTAGGGTATTAACCCCTTCAGTGACACCTATTTCTTGCCACGTATTTGGGTGAATTATGGAAAAGCAGAGACCTGCAGTTACATGTTGGTTTAATGCTTCCTTAGTAATTAATCTTGGGCTACTCAGGGGTTAACGAGCCCAAAGACATGAAATTAATCCTGGGATTTCAAGCAGATTTAACCCTCCGTCTCTTGTTTTACTAAGAGTCCATTTTGTCAAACAAATTTAAACCTTTTTTTTTTTCTACTTCCCAAGGCTGCGTTCACATGTTGCTCCTACCTTTAGGTTTTCCAAAATTGTGGCAAAATCTTTATGCTTCTATCGGGGTACGGTGGTGGTCTTGGACCGTTGGCTGGATAATGATATGGAAAGGTTTTTTTTTCGGGACCTGCCCACCATCAGATGTGAATGTCACGGGTATGTTACATGGTCACTGACCCTTTTTAAAAAAAAAAAAAAAAAAAAAAGTGACCAGTAACTGATCTAAAAGATTTTTTTTTTCTCCAGCCATTAAAAGAATTGTCCGAAAAAATAAAATAAAGCAACCCATGCCTGCTTTCTTCAAAAAATAGCACCACTCCTGTGTAGAGGTTGTATGTGTTTTTGCAGCTTGTCTTCATTGAAGCGGGGGGCTGTACTGCAATACCACATTCAACCTATAGGCTGGTGTGGCGCTGTTTTTCGAATTTTAAACATTTCCTTTACAATTCACTGCATAGGTGGTGAATGTTAGCAAGGAGAGGGTCTGACCACTGGGACCCCCAACTAATTGTGAGCTCCCCCATTTATCCTCCATTGCACAACCGATTTATTAAGTGGCGAACGAGCATTTTTGCACTTCATAAACCCCCATGGAAGGCTGGAAGATTAAACTGAGCAATCAACTACTTGCCACGCAATCAGTGAAATTTATATGTGGTTATCGGACACCGTATTCCTAGGAACCAGCCTGTCCTAAATCATTATATCTTGGCAATAAGCATGGAGAGGCCAGGGACGAGGCAAGGAAACACAAGCCAGGTATTTTTCAGACTTTAAGAGGTAAAGAAAAAAAAGTTATGAATATTAATTTATATATTTTCTTAAATTATTTATATATATATATATATATATATATATATATATATATATATATATATATAAAAAAATGTGTGTATGTGTGCATACATATATACATACATTCCACCGTTTGTCTACCATAGCCTCTATGTTGCACTGTCTATTATTATTTGTTCAAGGAGTCAACTGAGGTTAAGTCGGTGAGCTCATTCTTTCAGTCTGATGGGAGAGTTTGGAACCCTTTGGTCAGAAATCAGCTGAGAGGAGCTTGGAAAAAGACACAGACCACTTGGTAGTCGAATGAATAGGGTAAGACAGCCTGTAAAAGTCAGCATTTGTAATGAAACCCAATTGCAGCAATGATTTTTAGCCCCAAATACATACTTTTTTAAGTACAAAAAAAACCTAAATCACAAATGGACAAGCCCTTTAATTTTGTCCACCATCTGCAGACAGTATTTGGTCTGCAGCACTAGCAGATGTCTATGTAGCCGTCACTCGGTGCGTATTGCGTTAGTATTCGCTTTTCTCTGAAGCGTTGGTCTCGGCTTCTTGTATTACAGGGTTGTATTGTCTCCCTTTATAGAGTATCGTATGGCTTAACCCATCGCATTCTGGGTAAAAGTAGCCGGGTCTGAATTCTGCACTTTGGTTGTAATGTCATTGCCAGATGACTGCGTATTACTGGGAGGTGTGAGAACAGGCAGGAAACATTGGAAGTCGGCGACCTTTTATTTACTTCTGATATTAGTGCACTGATGGATTATACAGGTGGGGTTAAACGCCAGATAGTTTCGCCCAGCCCCGTTTTCCATCCTGCGGTCAGTCGTCTCATTGGATGTAGTAATAAAGGATGCAGGAGTCGGGTCTTGGTGCCAGCAGGATATTTGAAGAGGACCTTTCACGTTTCGGTTTACTTAAGAAATACTTTCCGAACACGTACTTAGCAAAGTTTCCAATGTATATCATTGGCAAAAAAGTTACATAACTTTTACGAATTATGGCAGCTAATAAAGTGTAATAATAATATTTTTTTTTTTTATGCTGAGCTTTCATTATGTATTTAGAATGAACGGCTCCATAGAAAATACTGCTGGATCCTTGATCACTCTGATGCCGGGCGCCAAGCATCTATCTGGTAGACCCTATGGGACCTGAAATCTGTGGGAACCACTGATGAGAAGCGGATGCGTGGGGATCACCCTGATTCTGCTTTTTCTGATAATAGCAGTACCTTAGGGTATTTGCTAGTTTATAGATTGTGTAATAAGGGAGGGTTTAATAAAGGTGCACCTGAGATTTAAATGAAGAGCCCCTTTAAAAAGCCTGTCCACTTTTTTTTTTTTTTTTACTTAAATGCATATATTTATGGCTTAAAATTATTTTTACCATTGATTTCCTTTAAACATTTTGCACCGCTTGTCTTCCTTGGCCTCTGTGTACTTTAAGGAATTGCTATTTTATCAGTTGTGTAATCAGGGAGGGCTTAATAAAGGTGCACCTGAGATGACAAGTAGTTGCTGATATGCTTGGTTTCCTGTCTCTGACGTGAATTCTTAAAAAGAAGTCTTTTACTTCCTGAATAACTTTTAATACAGCTGTAAACTCAGAATGCAAAACTCCAAAAGTAAAATACCAGCAATTCCCCTCCGTTAATCTCTTCTCTTTTGATCAAATTCTTTTTACATTGCACATAAAATAAAATGACGAATGTATGAAGCATTGGTCTATATGTGTATCCCAGTAGCTATTTTCTCTTCTTTTCCTACGCCGGTGTGTTGGGCTGTAACTGTCTGCAGCAGGAGCCTCCCCCCTCTCTGCAATAGAAGAATAATAAACACCAGCACATTTGATAAATTCCATCTTTTGGCGGTTGAAGATTGAAAGTCTACACGTTTATGGGAAGGGCGGCTTATATCCTCTGTAATCCAGTTCACAACTAATATGATTGGGCATTTGATTGTCTCAATCCCATGGTGTTAAGACACCCAAATATCCAGTATATAAATTATTTTGGCTGGAATACTCCTAGTTTCAAACTTGTGGAAAACTTGTAGACTGGTGAAACACAGAAAAGTTTATTTCCTCTTTTTTACTTTTAGAATTCAGACCCACTTTTGCTTTTCCTTTTAATAGTTTGCATTGAAAAGTTGTCTTTTTGAGGGGTTGTCTACTAGAGAAAAAAAATGCAAGCGTGCAAAATATGCAGTGGAAATTTGGTCTGGATAAGGGAGTGGTCTTCTGAAGAGGTTTCACTCTGTTTTTTGCCATTTTTTTCATAAAAATGTTTTGCTGCCCTTTTGGCATTTTTTTTCCATAGTTTTTGCAAAAGTTACTTAAAACAGAATGGAAGAACTCTCTTCCTCCTCCTGTATAATGACTGATAACATCTCTATATACAGTATATAACTCAGGATCTTCCTTTCATAATAGGTGATGTCACAGCTCACCTCCTCCTCCTGTACAATGACTGATTACACCTCTATATACAGTAGATAACACAGGATCCACCATTCACAATAGGTGATGTCACAGCTCACCTCCTCCTCCTCCTGTACAATGACTGATAACACCTCTATATACGTAATAACACAGGATCCACCATTCACAATAGGTGATGTCACAGCTCACCTCCTCCTGTACAATGACTGATAACACCTCTATATACAGTAGATAGCATGATCAATCATTTACAATAGGTGATGTCACAGCTCACCTCCTCCTGTATAATAACTGATAACACATCTATATACAGTAGATAACACAGGATCCACCATTCACAATAGGTGATGTCACAGCTCACCTCCTCCCCCTCTTGTACAATGACTGATAACACCTCTATATACAGTAGATAACACAGAATCCACCATTCACAATAGATGATGTCACAGCTCACCTCCTCCTCCTGTACAATGACTGATAACTCCACTATATACTGTAGATAACACAGGATCCACCATTCACAATAGGTGATGTCACATCTCACCTCCTCCTCCTCCTGTACAATGACTGATAACACCTCTATATACAGTAGATAACACAGGATTCACCATTCACAATAGGTGATGTCACATCTCACCTCCTCCTCCTCCTGTACAATGACTGATAACACCTCTATATACAGTAGATAACACAGAACCACCATTCACAATAGGTGATGTCACAGCTCACCTCCTCCTCCTCCTCATGTACAATAACTGATGTCACATCTCGCCTCCTCTTCCTCCTGTACAATGACTGAAAACACCTCTATATACAGTAGATAACTCAGGATCTACCTTTCATTATCGGTGATGTCACAGCTCACCTCCTCCTCCTCCTCCTCCTGTACAATGACTGCTAACACCTCTATATATATATATATATATATATATATATATATATATATATATATACAGTAGATAACCTGGACCCGTTGTAGCGCCTGATCGATGTGAAACCGCCGTCGTCCTCCCCTGCGTCCATGTACTACTTGCATTGAATAAAGAAAGGATTGTTTTACTGCATCACGGAGTGCCACCTATTTTTTTCCTCCTTGTCCTGGACTTTGTACGACACTGATCGTTTTAGGTTTTGCACCCGGGATTTTGCAAGCCGTACACTACTAGTCCACTGAGTAAGCTTGAAAGGGTATGTTTTAAGTTGTTTGGTGCTGGTTTTTCCCATTTTCCACAAATACAGTAGATAACAGTATCCACCAATTACAATAGGTGATGTCACAGCTCACCTCCTCCTCCTGTACAATGACTGATCACACCTCGTATATATGCAGTAGATAACACAGGATCCACCGTTCTCAATAAGTGGCGTCACAGCTCACCTCCCTTCACAATGACTTTGCACCCGCTCATTAGATGCTTCAATAGAAAAGATACGATCTCTGTCTGAGTCTGTTCATTGTGGATAATTTACATGTGTTGTTTCCTGAAACAGGAAGTTAGTCTTAAACCCATTGCAATAAAAAAATGACACAAAACATGATTTAAACCCCATTATCTGATTGTAGCTTCTCTTTTGCGGAGTTGGCCTTTATGATATAAGAAGACTTATAGGCCATGCAATGCTTCCTAGGATAAAGGCGTGCAGCAAGGTCTCTACAGTCTCCCATTAGGTGTTGAATCAATGGGCAACCGGACAGATACATTGTACTCTGCTATGAAAAGTTCTAAAAATGAAAAAGTGTCTAGTCGTGGGAAAGTGCGGGAAAGGCACCTTCTTTCATTTCTTTTAGCTTTTACATTTGAGGAATCTGAGTGCAGAATATATAGGAAGCATTAATATTGTGCCAGGTGGTGACGGGCACGGTTGAAGCGGGCACTCTGCCCAAGCACTCACCTGAAATATATAAAATATTAGACACTTTTTTGGATTGCATTAAATTACAAGCCTTACTTTACTTACTCAATAGCCTGTCCTGTTACATTAGCGTCCGCTTCTTCCCATATCCGAGGAAGCCATAGCCCGTTGAGACCATTTATCACTGCTTGATGGAGCTCTTAAAGCAGGCAGAGGTTTCAGTAATCGATCCCTTGTCTCTTCCCTGCTGGGACCTGGTAGTTAGTCTGCAAATTCCCCCTGAAGCCATTATTGCCATCGCGTTGTTCAGTGCGTACTCACGGAGCACATGCGATCCTATGTAGTCCGCATGTATGTGCTGACCTGAGCGAGGCTCTCCGATCTCTGAAGGTCACAGTAATATAGTAGAATCAAAGGTAATTAGATTGGGACATCTTCCTAAGCTTCAGAGCAGTAATCATGAATGCAGTTGCATCCTTTGTCTGCTCCTTTTAGTCTGTTCTGATTGTTTTTGCTTGCAGATCATGTCAAAGGCTATGTCCTCCTTTGCAACCATTTTGCTAAAAAAAAAACCCAAACCCTCCTACTGTTTTGTGTTCACAGCTTCTTTGCAGTCTTCAGTGTGTTCATGGTTACAAACTACAAACAAACCCTGTGTGTAGTCTGATGCTGCAGTCTTGCTTCTTTCCTAGCAGGATTTTATTTTATTTTTTTGCTAAACCTGTATTTAGTAGGAGGGTAGACATACCGGACAGTGACTGCAGGATTGGACTACACACAGAGTTTCTTACCGTGTAGATAGGTTGGGTCTGCTTTGGAGATTGAGGCTTATCATGGCGGGAGATTTTGATGATTTTAAAAGATGCTTTTTTTGTTTTGCTAGATGCGTTATGGCAATGGTGGATATATCAGTTAGAGTTTAGCTAAAAGATTCATAAGCCCCTTGAGAGTCCGTGGCCACCAGACCAGAGTCCTGTCATCTTCTTCCTACCTGGCGGCATCCCCGATTCCCCTAGTGCTGGGGCAAGGAACCCTTTTTCTGCCCAGGTCCATATGGATATTTACCATAATTGAGGGGCATACAAAATTAAAAATGATCCTGCTATATTTGGTCTAACATTTAATTAACTCTTCCCTAACGAGATGGCTGGAGCTGCGTCACTTTGGTGAGGCGTATAATGTTAGGTTGTATTGATGATGCTACTCATAACTGCTTTTCCAGGTTAGCCTTGATGTGGAGGGCAATCATCACTTTGCAATAAGTTTTGTAAATAAATCACAGCAGTAAGCTCTGAACAGATTTATATTACTTCAGGTCTCCTTACAGTGAGAAATTCATCACTGCTCACATCACAGAATTCAAGAAGTGGGAGATCTGCTGTATACATCACATAGGAGACACTGCTGTATACATCACATAGGAGGGACAAACTGCTGTATACATCACATAGAAGGGACAGACTACTGTATACATCACGTAGTAGGGACAGACTGCTGTATACATCACATAGGCGGGACAGACTGCTGTATACATCACATAGGCTGGACAGACTGCTGTTTACATCACATAGGCGGGACAGACTGCTGTATACATCACATAGGCGGGACAGACTGCTGTATACATCACATAGGCGAGACAGACTGCTGTATACATCACATAGGCGGGACAGACTGCTGTATACATCACATAGGCGGGACAGACTGCTGTATACATCACATAGGTGGGACAGACTGCTGTATACATCACATAGGAGGGACAGACTGCTGTATACATCATGGGAGACACTGAGACTGCTGGTTATGTGTGGCCCAGCTACGCAGGCACACATGGAGTCCAGGAGAGTGCACAGGAAGGTAACAGCAACGCTTGATATTCATTCACTGTCACTCACACTTTCAGACACGCCCATCTGAGATATAAGGGGGAGTGACACGTGGCAGGAGTTAGTAAGTAAGTCAGATCTTAAGGAAGGAGTGTTCAGTCGTACTTCAGTCTGTTAGCTTCTGTCTAAGGACAGAGCAGCCATTCAGTCTCGGTCCAGTCTGGACTTTGGAGGAAACTGAGAGCTGTGCAGCGAGCTCTGGAGGAAGCTGACATTTTCCACAACTGCCACAAGTGCTTATGTTAAGAGCGGGAAGCAGGGCGAAGGGCGCAGTGGAGAAGTTAGAGAAGTGCTACAGGTATTGGATTACTTGCACTAAATCGCCGGACACCGGGGTCCGAAGTGTTGCTACTGTTTCAAGCATAGTAACAAGAAAACCGGAGGCATCTGGACTACAGGTCGCAGAGAGCAGCCCTAAGTGTCAATACGTAACCGGAGTCAGGTGGAACAGGGACTTTGAGCAAGGCCATGCAAAAGTAAGGACTTAGTTTCATCACTCAGAAGGCTCCACCACAATGTTGGCCGGGCAGTACAGCTATTGAGAAAGCTGGAGATTCAGAGTTAACTTCGCTTCAGGCAGGTTGGACTCACAAGTATATGGAAGTAAAGGAGGCCTCTAACCTGCTCAGCTGTTATCCGAATGTGCACTCTCCACCCCGACCAGCTCCCCGGGATCTACTTGAACCATCTACCAGTTAAAGGTATGAAAAGAAGCTGCATTGTGTGCGACTGAATTCTTACTACACCCTGCATAATCACCATAGACTTCCAGGGACCCGTCTCACCTGTGGGAGACTTACCACCAAGCTGCCCCATAACATCCCCTGTGAAGACCCTTACAGCAGCGCTGGTACAATTACCAGAAACCACAGGTGGCGTCACGAACTATCCTAATAATCCCTTGTAAATATCTTCCCCAATTGTATGAGCGCCCAGGGCCACGGACCGAGTCCCGCTGCCAGTGACAAACCCCATAGACTTTCATGGGCTCGGTGCCGAGTACCCCATTGCCCTGGTAACCACAATTGTGGTGCGAGTCATCTAAAAATTTGGCGTCACGAACAGGATCCGAAACTTGCAATTGTGAGTCCTGTGTGCCTATATTGAACTGTTTGGTGAAAAAGACTGTTTGCTGTGTTTGGCGCCATAATACCGCCATCTTTACCGCAATATTCGCGCCCTCAGGCGCTGGTGAAGAAGGGGGGCGTACCTGAAAGAGCGCGCTGTTGCCTGGACACGCCCCCAACTCTGACTCAGCCACAGGTCCTGTGAAACAGGAAGTGAACGCTCTGACATCAGAGCGCCAGCGACAAAGGTCCTGTCTCCACCGCTGTGCCTGCGACGCTGCAGCCTGTGAAAGAGGTAGGCTCAGATTAACCAAGGGGGCATCAACATGTCACAGCAACCGGCAGACGGAGCGGCCCCCGCCGGTGGCCCCAATAGCCCACCGCTTGGCGTTGTAGTGCAGGATGGAGGTGCGGGTCCCTCACCTGGCCCGGTGGTCCCGCTCATGCCGCTAACGCTCCCATACATGCCTGGAGCGAAGTGGCTCCCCCAGTACAGCGGCGAGCCCGACACCCTACCAGGGTTTAAAAGGAAAATATGTAGTATTTTGGATATGTACTCAATGACTGAAAAGCAAAAAGCTGCTGTGGTAATAGGACAGTTAGCTGGTGCGGCTGAGAGAGAAGTAGAGACTTGGACCACTGCAGACCAGGAGTCGGTACCTGCGATTCTCTTAAAGCTACAGGCCATCTTTGAGGACCGCACAGAAACGGATCTCCGGATGGCATTTTATCAGTGCTTCCAGAGACCGGGTGACAGTATTAGGGACTACGCCTGCCGACTACAGGGGGCCCTGCGAGCTCTTAAACAGGCTAACCCTACAAGTCCCATTGATGAGAGCCAAATGTTGAAAGAGCAATTCGTGCGGGGACTGAGGTCTCCAACAAAAGGCAGGACTGTAAACTGGTGGTCCTTGGATCATCCAGATGCCACCTTTGATGCCCTAAAGGACATGGCAATAAAAGGACTGCGACCCCTGGAAAAGCCTGAGGTGGCAAATCAGTATCACCCGGGTGAAGCCACTCTTAAGCCGGCAGTACCCACCTTTTCCCCGCAGGTGGCAGAAGCTAAAACGCAGGTGGCGCCCCCTAGTGAGTTGGAATGTCTGCGCTCAGAAGTGCGCCAGCTGACTAGGAACTTGGCCACTGTAATGGATGCCCTGCAGCTGCGGAAAGAGGAAGGAGGAAAGATCCTACTAGCCGACTGTCCGGAGGATGTCCTTTGGATGAACCGGAGGAAATGGAGGACGTCGCCTCACCGGAGGAGGACCACGCCACCCCAAGGAGCGACTCCTGATCAACATCATCTTCGGCGGGAGATCATCTGCTACCGCTGCAATCAAAAAGGTCATATGGCTCAGCAATGTCCTTTAAACGAGCCGATCCTGGGTCAGAGGGCCAACACCCAGGAGTAGACTCATCAGGCCCCTTAGACTGGAACCGCAAGTTCGTGGGTGGACGGCCCTACCTGTCCATGATTCTGGATGGGATTGCAATCCCTGCACTGCTGGACACGGGATCTCAGGTGACCATCATACCTGACGTCCTTTACAATAAATTTTGGTCCATGGACAGTCTCCAGCCCCCGAGCCCTGACTTGACAGTGTACGCCACCAATGGTCTCCCTGTTGAAGTAATTGGAGCCAAAAACGTGGACGTAAAAGTGGGCAGGGTGGAGCTGAAGGATCAGGGACTTTTAGTGGTAAAGACTGTAAATGAGGAGAATGCCTTAAATGTGATACTAGGTACTAACGTTATCAGTAACTGTCTGGGAGAAGTTGTGTTTTTGCTCCAACAGCTCGCTGAAATTGCCAAGCCAAAGCAAAGGGAGTGATCCAGAGGGGGATCCGGGCCCTGATGTGCCAGCAGCAAGCGAAGCTTACAGATGGTGAAATCGGTAATGTACGGGTCACAGACTCGAACCCCATTGTAATATCCCCAATGAGCGAAATGTTAATATGGTGTAGAGCAGCCATGGGTCTGAGAGGACAGAACTACCAAGCAGTAGTAGAACCTCATTGCTCAGAACACAGACCTACACTCATGATTGCTAGAGGGGTAGTGGAAGTAATAAATGGGAGAGTACCAGTACGACTTCTCAACTGGGGGGACGATGAAGTAACTTTGCCACGTTATGCTACAGTTGCTAAATTATATGCCGTAGATAACAATTCTATCCTCACAACCGAGTCCTTAGCCTCCCGCCAACCAGCGGAGGATAATGATCCGGCAACGCCGGTAGCGGACTGGTGTCAGCAGCTTCATAATGGGACAGACACCACTTCCGTCCACCAGAAACAGGGGGTACTACGGGTGGTACAAGAGTACGCACAAGTATTTAGCAAGCACCCACTTGACTTTGGGACAATTAAGGGAGTACAGCATCATATCCCTACAGGCAGCCATCCTCCCATCAAAGAGCGGTATAGGCCTATACCTCCAGCCCACTATCAGAAAGCTAAGGAAATGCTGCGTGACATGAAGCAAGCCGGGGTGATAAGGGCATAGTGGTACCTATCCTAAAAATCCCCTGTAAATATCCCCCATCGCTTGACTGCCAGGGCCACGGACCGAGTCCCGCTGCCAGTGACAATTCCCATAGAAATCATTGGGCTCGGCTCCGAGTACCCATAGCCCTGGTAACCACAATTGTGGTGCGAGTCAGTTATACATCACATGGGAGACACTGAGACTGCTGGTTATACATCACATGGGAGACACAGACTGCTGGTTATACATCACATGGGAGACACAGACTGCTGGTTATACATCACATGGGAGACACAGACTGCTGGTTATACATCACATGGGAGACACAGACTGCTGGTTATACATCACATGGGAGACACAGACTGCTGGTTATACATCACATGGGAGACACAGACTGCTGGTTATACATCACATGGGAGATGCCGAGACTGCTGGTTATACATCACATAGGAATCGCTGGGGCTGGAGCATATACATTACATAGCAGTCACTGGGGCTGGAGCATATACATCACATCGGAGACGCTGGGGCTGGAGCATATGCATCATGGGAGACACTGGGGCTGGAGCATATGCATCACGGGAGACACTGGGGCTGGAGCATATGCATCACGGGAGACGCTGGGCTGGAGCATATGCATCACAGGAGACGCTGGGGCTTATAAATCATCATTGCATGCACTGCAGCGTTCAGTAGTGAAAGCTGCGTGCTCGCAGTGCAAGAAGGAACTAAAGGGCCTCTGGCCCAAGCCTGTGGTACCCGGGTATCTGCCCGGGGGCCGGAGAAATGGTCATTGCTGGCCAGAGTTTCCCAACTCCTGCTCTAGTGTTTAGCAATTACTGCACAACGTCATCGCATCGTGATGTACGCCATGTATACTACTCAAGAGGCGCTGGCTAGTAACGGGCTTTGTGCAGGGCACTGCTCCGTCATCCACAGGCCACCGACGTGACCTCTGGACTGGGGTTCTGCAGTCTTTTTGCCCATTTCTGTAATTATTATTCTAGAAGCTTGGGTTGACGGCTCGTTTTTTTTGTCTTCGTGCCACTGTCTTTGAGTCTTTCAGCGCTGTAGTTGCACCATCTGCTTTCTTGCAAGAATCTGGTTTAGGAATTAAGTAAAGATAGAAATGTTAATAAGGAACTACAGTATGTTCTGCAGTCCTGTGTATTGCCCCTGTGGTCAGTAACAAGGTGTGGACCTGGCCGGAGCCGCCGAGCGCTGGATGCTCGGAGGATATTACATTCCTCCTGGAGGATCGGGTCACTGTGTTGTCATTGTTTAGTAATGTAACCGTTCGGATCTGCCGGTTCCCACTCCCTGTCCTCTTGACCTCCCCGAGAGCCTGTCCCGGCTTCGCTTCCTGCAGAAGAATGAAATGATTGTGTTTCCTACTTTTTTGAACTGTGCAAAAGCAAGGATTGCTGGAGAAGTCATTTGTCGCCCACTCATTGCTGAGTAATTATTCACCATCAAATGGAGATGAAATGACTATGATTGTTACTGTTCCTCCCGAATAATACAATTCTGCTGGGCTTATTGAGTGTAATGGTTGCCTGCCTGGCAGCAGAACGCGTCCGTGCCCTCCTTCCAGAAATGAGGCGCCCTCAAGTTGAGTGGAGGAATTTTTCCACCATGAAGCCATGTCCACTTTTCAACTCGCATCGCACTGTATAAACTGCAGTCTTGTACTGATTCTAAATCCAGGACTTCATTAACAATTCTGGTGCCTTCAGAGCTGAAATCTTCCAGAGCCTGCAGTTCTGCTAATTTGTATCTTGGGAAAATGTTGTGCTTCCCACCTGGATTTTAATGAGCGTAACATACTGTTTACTTGGAATAAGTTTATCAGGTAATTATATTTTTTGGAAACAAAGTCTTAAAGGGATATGCCGGGCCCTTTTCCTTGGCCGTGCAGAAAACTTCTGGCTCCATTCACTTGGATGGGATTTGCATGACCGTTTCCTATACATGGAATGGTGTGCCACATTGCACCCCATCAGGACCACTTAATTCCTAGAAATTGATGGGGGTCCTAGAAGTCAGACCCCCATTGGTCATAAAGTGAGGTCAAATCAAAGAAATGTACCCTCTCATTAACCTTTTTAAAGAGGTTTTCGATAAGTTAAGAGCATAGGGATGCTTATAAAAGCGTGAAGCAATACTCCCCACTCCCAAGGCTGCCCACCCGATGGTCTCCATCAGGAGGGAAATTGGTGATTTCCCCAACACCGAGACCACTAATCGGCTGCAGGGGCTGGTGACCGGTGGTCCGGACGCCATGACTTGCGGACCTTCTGGAGCAGCGGATAAGCATTGCTTCTTTTGTTTCTCCAAGGATCTTGAAGTCTGTGCACATGTTGAGTATTTCCAGCAGATTTTTCTGCACCAAAACCCAGAGCGTTGGCAGGAAAATCACTGTGTTTTTTTTGCATTTTTGACTTGCGTGCGCTTTGATGATTTTTTTTTTTTCCCCTCGTTCCTTTGAACGGGATAAATTGGTGCAGAATTGACCTTTTTCATTTTAGGCGCTGTCTATTGTCTTTCTTTTTTTATGTTTGCACATACGGCTGATTTATTATTATTTTTTTTTTGGTTACCTAGTAAGTATAGGACATCAGATCTGATGAGCAGAGCTGGCGGTCTGATCTATGTTCTGCTGCTGATTGGTCACACATAAGATAATAGCGGACTTGCCCCTGGGGTCAGTGATGGCTAGAGTCGAATTTGTCATTGCTGGGGGGAGAGGCGAACACTTTGCTCCTCTACCATAATAAATGCAGCCGTCATCCCCGGTAGAAGATTGAGAACCAGTTTTGCCGGCTCCATGTCACGGTCCTGATCGTGTAGCCTAATAGTAGTTATTACGAGGATGTTAGCATGCGACACTGAATCTGGAATTATTGCAAGAGGCTACTTGTAGCATGGAAAAGGAAGAGGTAATAAAGTGGCTCAGTGGATGCGATCATAAGGACCTGTGGATTTTATTCCCTCGTTCTCTTAAGTAGTCTCCGCAGCAGTGCGGCGCTCGGGAATATGCCTCTCCATTTCCTTTCATATGTATTTACGCTCGCAGTTTATTTTCTGCCCTGACAAGGCTCAGGCATTCAGACACCGAGCTCCATACAGATCATTCATCATCTCCTCTCGCTCTTCATTTAATGGCCGTTTTGTTGTACAGCTCCTGTGTTATTAGTCTGGAGAGAAGCTACCTGCATCCTAAATAGCTTCCCTCGCCGGGTGCCGCTTCTCTCCTCGGCTGCCCGGCAGTAATGACTAGATTCCCGGCCTGATCCTAGAGGAGGGTGGGAATCATCAGCGGTAAATTTATCATTCTCTCCGTTCCGCCAAGCAGCGCAATAAGAAGTCCTTGCTTTCAATCCTTGGTGCTCATAGTTTCTTGGGTGCCCAGCTAGAATTTACACTCCGAGCAGATCCTGCCCGTTACAATGGATTACGTCTTCATATCCGAGCCTGTTCATTTCAGTCTTACTGCAGGGAAACATTTAGTAATCCGGCATCTAGTAATCCATTCTGATCCGTCGTACTGCAGACAAAGGTGAGCGGCGACAACGGATTAGGAAACTTATCTCTTCGGTGCAGAATCTGTATCAAAACGGCCATACATCTTGGAAAGCATTTTCCCTGATCCGCCTATACACAAGCACGCTGAGCTTAGCGGAGCATGCACGTGCCCTAAATGGGGAGGGAGGAGTAAGCCGCTACCGGACAACTTTGCCCACAAGCCGCTAACTGAGAATGGGGCATGTTGAAATCTAACATGCCTGTTTAAAGTTGATCGAAAAGATTCCCAGGACCCGAGCCCTGCGGACTTCCGCCTATCTTCCGGCATCCCTAGTACCTCTTCTGATTAGCAGATCCTGGTACCACGTCATGCCACAATGATGATGTTGCACCAACCGTGCCTTCTTTATCAGAAGAGGCAGCAACCAGGTGCTCCAGGCTGGCAGCCATGGACTACCAATGTGGCCACTGGACCAGGATCCTGCAAATCATTTTGCTCAACTCTGGGCCTGACCATCAGGGAGTAGTCAGGACGTTCATTAGATGGTCAGCGAGCGCGCCATATATCAGGGATTTGCAACCTTGAATATTAATTTTAAAACTACACGTCCCAGCAGTCGGCTGTCTGTGCATGTTGGGAGTTGTAGTAGCACAACCGATAGAGGTTGTCAATCCCTGCTCTAATGTGCACGGCCATCTTTGACCATTTATACTTAGCTTTCTTCGATCTCTGAAGCAGCTTGCAGGTCAGGTGGTCCGTGCACCGTAGGCGATCCAGAGCATACCCTTTAATTTTGGCACTCGTCACCTCCCACCACTTCACTGATTGACAGCAGTGGCTTCGGTCACATCTATTGTTTTGGGAACAATGAGCCTGTGAAAGGCGAGTATGGAACTACCGGATATTTATTTTAACCCTATACCGCTAATTATTCAAAAAGGTTAGAAGACCCCTTTAATGTGGAGCCTCACAGTAACCCGGTCGCCTATGAATCGGAGTCTTGCGGTTACTTTCCTTCCTTGCTGGCTGCATTGGTTAATGCGGCAGGATGTGATCATTCACTCTTCTCATCTGATTCACATTGAAGTCCGGTCACGTCGTCGCCGCTCAGCAGTGAGTAACGCTTTGCTCCGCGCTACAAGGGTCTCCTCGTTCTCTGCAGACCCCGGGGAAGAGAAACTTGTTACATCGACAGGAAGCGCTGATCCCCCCCACTGAAGAATTATTCACTTATATCACTGGTTCAGGAGAGAACGCCTGCTCCCCAAACATATAATTTAACCATTTTAGAAATTATACGGTGAGGACGCAGTCAGCCGGAGTTTGGAATCCAAGACACTTGGAATAATTTTGCAAACTTTTTGAAATGCCGCAGTCAGCGACCGATGTGATAGAAGAGGTTCATGCCCCGGACCCCGGGATAAGTAAGAATCAATAGCCCACACTGCCAAATGCAACCACTTTTTATGCATTGATTGTGATCGGCGTCCTGCTTTGCTTTCAGTATGGAAATTAATCCCGAAGCAATGTCAGCCGACTGGTGGAAAAAGTGCAAAATTCTCCCGGGGGATCAGCAGTCATACATGTGGTCAGGGTTGTTTTCACGTTAACTGTGAATTTAGGCTTTCGGCAGGTGGAACCGAGCAAGTGGCTTATGTGTAATAGGATTGAAAAAAAGTCTCAAGAAGACGCATTCCCTGATGCCCATTCAGGTAATGGAGAAGTCCCTTATTCTTATTTTCTGACTCTTAACCCCTGATTTGGAGGCGAGTGGTGAAGATAAAAACATACGGGGGAAGGGGTTGATCCCCCTCTTTTTTTTCTCATCGTGCCTTATTACCAATGAGGCTTGCCTGCTTCAGAAGCTAATTAGAGGTTCATACCCTACAAAATATCCTAAGGCTATATTCACATGTGGAGTTTTTGCAGGTGTTTTTTTTTTTTCTTCTGCAGAAAAGAAACAGCATTTTACAGTACCAGCAAAAAGCGATGAGATCTTAGAAATCTCACGCAGCTTTTTTTCCCCATTTATATATTTGAGCACTGCCGCGTTATTGAAAATCTGCAGCGTGTATATTATTTCAGCGTTTTTTACCCATTGATTGTAATGAGAAACCACACAAAAAGGTCAAAAAAAAAAAAGCGTAGACGCTATGTTTTTGCAGCTTTTTTTTGTGTTTTTGGGGAAGAAAACTAACTTTATAAATCGCTTGTGTTCACGCATGAAAAATGCACCTATTTTTACTGCCAAGAGTGAAGGTTTTGGCTGCAGAAAAAAAAAAAATGCAAAAAAGCCACGCGTGAATATATCCTAAAGCTGGCTGTACACCAGGGGCGGACATATCATTGGTGCAACCTGTGCAGCCGCAGTGGCCCCAGGAGGTGAGGGGGCCCATTTACACCTCCAAAGCAGGTACATTTTTGCATTTCTTGGAGATCTTGGGTTGCAAAGGGCCCATGTATTGTTCTTGCACAGGGGTCCTTTTCTGACTTTGTCCGCCAGTGCTGTACACATTAGACCTATGTCTGCCGAACGGGCCGATATCTACGGGTACGGCCAATGGTCTAATGTGTAAAGGGGCGCCGGCCAAAATGATGGTCGGGAGAGATGTCGATCAAGCACGTCCGACTTTGGACTGCGATAGCAGAAAAGTCACCGGCGACTTGAGTCGTGGTCAAGTGAGCGCTTCTGTGTATGGGAGAGTCAGCCGAGATGTGGGGTCGGCAGAACGATCTTTCGGCTGAAGCTATGTAGTGTTTATGACCAGCTTAACAGTCCCGTTGAGCAGGCACTCTACGTTTCTTTTTGCTGTACATGTGCTTTTGGTATTTTTTTTCCCCCTGATGGCACACACACATAATATTCTATAGAATTAACATCTCAGGTTTTTATATTTTTTTGCACCGATCAATGGTTTGCGATATAAAACTGAGACATCTCCTACTCTGGTTTTATTTGGGGACCCAATTTGCCCATGGGTTTGCGAAAAAAAAAAAAAAACTAAGGGAAAGCACTCGGATGCCAAAGTTGAATCCAAGTGCTGCTCATTTTTCAGTGACTGTTGTAAAAAGAATGGAAAACCTCACATCAGTATTTTTTTTTTAAATCTAGATGACACCAGAACCAAATAACAGTTGAACAAATACAGAACATTTTTTTCTGGATGTCAAAAATCGGTGCCGGGTGAATAATGGGCTATCAGCGGCGGGATGGTGGGTTTCGTGACCCATTACTTTTCTCCAGGGAGTACCTTATAACAGTTCGATAGTCAGATGATCACACGGTGGTGATCGCGGTACTATATGATCTCTCATTAATGAATTGTCGGTATCTCCAAGGAAGATGTCAAAGATCTTATCGGGGCGAAAAGCCTTTTTCTTTCTGGAGAGTCCCTGGGCCGGGATCACACCGGTTTAAGATTATTTGCTCCTCTGGGATAATTTGCAAAAGCGTCACTGTGCAAATGAAGGTGTCCCCGTTGTGAAGTGTGGTCTCTGTCAAACTCATGCAAAACTAGTGAAAGGCTTTCTGACCTCGCTAGTGAGCCCCTACAGACATGCTAGATATTCCGGTCACTTTTGTGAGACCACATCTTCCCCCGGTCTTCTGAACAGGGGTAATGAAGCTCCTTTTCTCTGGTTATCAGGATTCCGGTTCTCCTCCTCGGCATTGGGCTTTTCCATGGTCACATTTCTCCTCTTTCAGCTTTCTGCCTCTCACCCACACCTCCTGAGATATCCGCCTATGCCTATTAATGAGCGAAAGGGAGATTATCACAAGCTAATTCACAATTGATTTTAGGATTGATCCTCAAACTAAATCCAGCGGAGGAGAGAACCCGCGAACAGACTAGTTACATATAACACAGCCTTTCTGACGTTGGTGGAAGTACCATAATACCCGTACAGGTTATTTTCCAGGTTCCAGCCCATTGGGTACACATTGCGCAAGTCAGAAATTTGCACCCAGTGTTGGATTCCCGCTGGGGATTTCCTGCTGCATTCACTATTTTGTCAATTTTGCGTTGAAAATTTGCGACATAACTTGGCGAGGTGCGAATGTCAACTCTGCAGTGCTGCTTAATTTCACAAAATCTCACCCACAATCGCCGTGTCTGTTTCTATCATCAATGTAGGTCTGTTTTTCTCACTTATAGGCAAAAAAAAACCCCACAAATAAAGACAAAAGGTTTCTCATGCTTGTAAAACTGACAGATCTAGGACGGGTATCCATGATCTGTCGATTTATTTATTTTTCAAACCTTAAATCGGACACGTCTCGATCTTTATTTTCAGACTGAAAAGCCCCATAAATATAGTGTGCGTGTGTCCTACCTAATATCTAATTGGTAGAATTACCCTCAGAGAATGTCCACTTTCAACGGAGAGAGAAAATTATTATCTTTAGTCACTTGTGGGTTCATCCCTTTAGTATGGAAGATGTATTTTCTCTTTGGAGGACAGAAGGAAAATAATCCTAAAATGTTCTGCGCACTGTCACCTCCGTGCAATGTCATCTCTTCGCCGGCACGGGAGGCGTACATGGCTTTATGACATATGACGGGGTCCTTAGGCTGCAACACATCATGTCCCTTGCAGTCAGTGTTCTTCTACACATCCGTGACGGTGACATCCGTGACGGCCTGAATCCGGCATCTTATATATTAAGTGTCATGTTCCATTTTACCGAAGGGCCCCTCGTTTCACACTTTCCTGTGCTCTTCAGTAAATTGTATGTGTTGCATGCATCTCCTAGGGTTGGATTTTACTTTAGGTATTTTTAAAGAGGTTTTTCCCATTTTTTTACATTTATGCCATAAAGTAGGACAGGTGCGGGACCCCAGCGTTGTGCCCATCAGGGGTCATATGGCTGCTCATGGCCTGTAAATTTTAGAGCTCCCGTATAAAGGGATGGAGAGCGCCAACGGGGATCTATCAGACATCTATCAGACATGTATGGTATATCCATATAGAACAACTCTTTAATGAGTGTGCCCAATTATTACTAGGGAGCTCCTGCCCTTACTATAAGTCTTTAACGTTGGCTGGCTTTAGTTAAAGAGACCATTGGTGTATGTAGTTTTATTGGCAATGCTCCATGGGGAAAAAAAAATACAAATTGTCTCTCTTCCAGTGCAACTTTTTAGGCGGTAGCTACCATCTAAGTACATTTTGGACCCTTTTAACGAGTCTTGCCATGTGATAAAGGATATTAACCAAGTCGGGCAACATCTGCAGGCAGGTGTTTCAAGCTACTTTCCCCTTAATAGTACAGTGCTGGGTTTGAGTGACTGAATAAGCCTTGAGGGGTGGTGTTTTCTCTCATTGAAGAGACCATCTGTGTCAGTTGGATGAACCCTCCTAAGCCGTCTACGTGGACATGTAAGTCATAGGAAGCTGAATAAAATGATACCTTGATATCTATGATCTGATGTCTTATTCCAGAGAAATCCACGTGTTTTGTTAATATGTAAATGAGCGGTTCAGATCTATGGGCCAGACATAGATCTCCCTGAGAATCTGCCTCCAGAGCTTATTGTGAATGAAAGGAGGAGTTACCAGTGTGAGATATGTATTGACTGGTAGTCTGCTTTCCTGATCTACATGTTTCACTCTGGTAACTCCTCCTTTCATTTAAGATATGCCCTAAAGGCGGAGTTTCAGGAAGGTCTATGTCCAGCCCATAGCTCTTAACAGCTCATTTACATATTGGGAATAACATGGATTTCTCTGGAATAAAGCATTGGATCGCAGATATCAAGGTATCATTTTATTCAGCTACCTATGACCTGCATGTCCATATAGATGATTTAGGAGGGTTGATCCTACTGACAGATTCCCTTTTATTGTGGGTTCTTATTTGCAATGCTCCAGGGCTCTCAGTAAAGGGTCAGACTTTGCCTTTGGGCTAGCGAGGTTTGCACTGATCTTGGAGTATACGGTCTTTGGCGCTGGACTACAAGCACTGGGTATAGGCGACTGCAGCTTTTGTCTTGGCTTAGCCTGTATGGAGGGAAGGAAAGGGGAGATGATACAGTCTTTAACCCTCTGATCTTCGATCCTAAATTGAAGCCGACACGGGCACTTAGAAGCCTCGGACTTTACAAATAGGTCATAGCTGCGTGAGCTGATGCGGCTGGAAGTATGTCATAACTAATTACCTCTATGAGGACCTCGTCTACCCCCTTCATCGCTAACCCGGATGGACGGGGCGATCCGCACCGCCTCTGAACTGCAGAATTTCCACGGAGGCACAGAATAATTCATGGGGCTCCTTCCGGAGCGATGCATGAATGGATGTCATACTGCTGCTAAATGGGGTCATTGCAAGTGGGTGTGAATGAATAGCCCCCCTGCTCCGCGCGTCCGTCATTACAAGATGCCACAGTCAGAGTCTGGGCCCCTTTCATTAGATAAAAGTAGATTACAGTCGGGCCCCCGGGGGAGGTAAACACTCTGTGTGATTGGGTAGATGGATAAATAATTCATATCTGTGTTTTACTCTCCAAGGAGAATCTTTCAATAAGGCCATGCTCATCCCGGAGTGGATCATGCACGTTACACCTCATTTGCTTTCCAGCTTTTTTTTTTTTTTTTTTTTAATAATGTGTTGACAGGAGTTTTCCATAAGCTAATAATAATATTCAGGCCGGGGGGCATGTGGCATACATACCAGAGGTGTATGTGTCACATATGTGGTATATAATGCCTTGGGGGGCTGCTGTACCAGAACCTTATATGCGGCCCTTTTTCTCTAGTAGCTCATTATACAGCACTCCTATTGCCACCATTAAAATAAGTTTTTAAATTCCTAGTCTCGTGGTAAATGACAGCAGGGGAAGCTTTTACGGTGGCGGGACGCTTACCTATTGAGTCACGGTGCAGTGGCACAGGTTGCATCGCCCCGTGTATGCAGCCCTCCTGAGTGATGTGGCTCTTTACCACTATATAACACACCTTTTCCCCTACAAACTTGGCAGTCTAACCATTTCTTAGTTGTATCCGTTATTCCGCTTTGCTTTAAAGTCTGTAATATCCGCAGAGATGAGCAAAAAGATTCGTAGAGGGTCGGTCCAGCGGCCACGTCGATGGCTGCCGGAGCAGAGCCCCGCGAGCTTCCCACCAACTGTGGCATTCGTGGCGCTTGTTCGGATTAGTACTCCTCGCCATGTCATTATGTTGCTTGCGATGCATGACATCACGGGGCCTACTAATCGGAGGAAGCCTGAAGTGCCCTGGTTCAGTGGCCGCCGGACCTGGGTCCTGTGAATCTTTTTGCTCGGCTCTAATCCACAGAAAGAATAGACAGCTGCAGAATTCAGAATCTGCACCACATGTCAATCTCTGCATAGAAGTGGCGCCTGCGTGAGATTAGAGAAAATCTCATCTACTTTTCCACTATTGCATTATGCTGCTGATATTCCCTAGCAAAATCCTCAGCTAATACACCCCCGGGGTACAAGTACAGGTAACCTAAGTCTGCCCAGTTTTATCACATGCGATTCCAGATTCTGGAGGACATAGGTGTTATAGAAGTGTTATACAATGGATGCAATCGCATCACAATTCCTTTTTAGAGATGAGTGAACCCAAACTTTAAAGTTTGGGGTTCACACCGGTGCTAAACACCGAACACGGACTTGTCTCGGAAATCCATTGCAAAGTTCGGAGTTCCAGGGGAAGGCCGAGAGACCAAGAGAATTTTCCAGCTCATAAGTTTGGGTTCCCATTGGGTTCTGGTTTGGATACAGTTCTGGCACCCAAACAGAGCTTTGGATTAAAGTTCGGGTCGGGTTCCAGAATCCGGACCTCCATGGGTCCGCTCATCCCTAATTGGTGTCCAATCCGTGGCGGTTATCTGCTTCAACGATGCAATTCCCAATATTCTCTGAGCGCGCAGATTAGGGGTCTTGCTGCAGATGGAGTCATAAGTAGCAACCAATAGTATGGTTGGAAAGGTTTATTCTCAGGATGAGCCCATGGAGAGAATATGCACAATGCATGCCCATGTTCCCCAGGCAGATCCGAACCATGGATCCCAGTGTAACCATATTGCTGAAGACCTTGGTGGCAGTCCTAGAGGAGACTAGAAATAATGCAGAAGGAGTAAGAAGGTCCGCTCTGGTGGCTGGAGAAGGAGCCTGAGGTCAGATGCAATGAATATGGCGGCAGCAGTGATTGCTCTAACAGAGGCTCTAATGGAACTGAACGTCGAGTAAATGAGCCGTGCAACAAAGGATCCAGTCTTCTAGAGCCTGGCAGCTGCGCTGTTTGCTCCTGTAAGGTGACACGACATGTTGGATCCCGGGAAGGTGGATGCATGATCCAGAAATTCTGCGGGATGGGATGTTGTTTCTCTTTGAACCGCAGATAATCATCTTTTAAAGTGGAAGAGTCCAACCGTCCCCACACTTATTTCCTGGATGGAGCTTATTAGCTCATTGCAGCCAACCCATCCCACAGCGCAAATGTGTCTAGCCAGGTCTTCTCTACATCTTATTCATCCGGGATAGGGGGGGATGTTCGGCACAGCTGGCGCTATAAGAGTTATGCTCTATGCTGAACCCCTGGTAGAGCGCAGTCTAGGATTACACATCCCCCTCCCTATTACAGCTGCTTATAAAACTTCCCTTTTGATGTAATGGGAGCAGCTGGCAGTACGGGCTGGTGGCCAGCTGGAAAAAGGCTGGAGTTAGGGGGTCTATGGTATTAAGGACCATTCCTGGAAATGGGGTCTGAGGGTGGGAGCGGGCCTCTTTTATTGCATGGATGGGTCACTTGGTGATATAAAGTCACAGACATAATACTTTTTTTTTTTTTCTATTGAACCATAATCTTTAATTTTGTATTGACTGCCTTCTTCCAAAAACAGCGCCACCCCCTGTCTACAGTTTGCAACTTGCATTGCAGCTAAACGCCATTGAAATGAATGGCGCTGAGCTTTAATACTAGATACAACATGGTACTGTTATATTTTTGATAAATTACTAAAACACACCCTAAAAAGAAGTGTTCTCATCAGCATCTTTCTTCTGGAGCACAGCGCTCCCCTGCCTCCTGGATTTCTGGTTATGGTGGAGGCTGATGTTTGGATGAGCACCTGCCGCCGGTCTGAACCGCGCTCTTCCATGCCGCTAGTAGAGACGATCCAGACAGCTTTAAATCGGTACTCTAAAGCGTAGTGCCTGCTGGGGGGCGCACACGCTCATGGCATAGGTAATCGGCCGCTCTGAGGACTGCAGCCGCCACCCGGGAATCTAAACAACGAGCTGAACACAATACAATAAATAAGCCCTCTGTTCTTGAGAATTGCAAAGTCACTCCTTTTTTTACAAGCACTTTGCAATTTTTCTAATCGCTTAAGAAATTGACACAACCTGTGCCAAATAACACACGAGCGGAATACTGAAAACATATTTTTCAGTTTGCTGCTTTTGCTATGTAATGCTATTTGGCTGACAGTCGTGTTCCTTCCAGTGTCCTTTTCAGCTGGATGCTACCCAGACTGTGGAAACTATAGGCCATGTTCATACCATGAGTTTTCACAAAAAAACGTAAAAACGCTACACATTAGATGATCGGTCTGTCCCAACGAAATGAGGGCGGGGGTTGGCCAACTTTTATTGTGAATAGGAGCTTTAAAGGCCGTTTTACATTTGGCAGTAGTTGGAAAGAAACATTTGCATGAACAGTTGGGAATCATTTCCCTACTTAAACTGCCCTTAAAGGGGTTATCCGAGCCTGAGAGATTGATAATTTATCCATAGGATAATGGTCATTATCAAATCTGTGGGGTTTTTGCACCCCCACCGATCAGCTGCAGTGGTCATCATCAGATAATGATCTAGTGTTTTAAATACGTTTTTATGTTGCATGCATTTTAACTAAAAATTGGCATTGTTTTTCTTTTTACATTCTTTATTAAATAAAAATTGGTAATCTTGGATTTCCAACACCGGCTGCTGGGGCTGTTTTAGACTCACTTCCTGTCCTTTCAGGAAGAGTTTTCAGCATGCTCATTATCATCAGAGGCAGGATTACAATGACAGGTCACACCTCTATACACAGCTGATAAAGGATCCACCAATCGCAATCAGCGATGTCACAGCTGACCCTTCTGCCCCCTCCCCTTCACAGTGACCTTTGCACATGTTTATTAGACACTTTAATACAAAAGATAGCCACAATGGTCGTATCCGAACCTAAGTGCAGTACATGTGTTGTTTCCTGAAACAGTAGAAAGTTGGTTTTAAAAAAAAAAAAAAACTCATTGGCCAGTGTGAAAATTGCAAGATTTCTATTTGTTTGCAGACTTTGCTGTGAGATCTGCAGCAAAAAAATTGCATTTGAACTAAATTGTAACACTCCTTGTAATGACAAGGTCTCCCTGAAAGCCACCATTGCAGGATGGACTCTGATTTTTTTGATCTCCTTCTTGAAGAACGTGAAGCTGTCTGCATTATGCATTCGTGTTAACCTCGGTTTCCATAGTATTCGCTGTATTAATCAATGAGTCAGGGTGTTGCAGTATGAAAACTCCAAACAGGGCTGTACCCGTCCTGTGGGGTCACGTGTGCTGCTCTATTTCTGCCTGTGTTGTCACCTCTGTGATCACATCAGGGAGTTGTGTCAACAAGGTGAGGAAGTTGGTATCGGTAAGGCGAAGTTCACCAGACTTAAAGGGAACTTTACAACCAAGAAATTTCTAAATCTGTCTCTGCATCGATCTAATTCATTCAGTTCATAACTTGAGGTTTAGTTTTCCGGCAGTCTGGGAGCACTCAGGGACTACCTTCATGATGGGCATTATGGTGATTACGGTATGCAGTTTTCCCAGGAAGAAAAATGTATATATATATTTTTTTATTTAATTTTATTTTTTTACAATTCAACGAGAGAGAGTCAATAAGTTATGTTTATGGGGTTTTTTTCAGAATGATAATGGGACCTTGAGTCCAGAGGGCACCGTCGCACCCTCCTGGCACAGGAGGCTTAGTCACCGACGAGCGTCATTCGTACGAGACACAATAGGGTGCCCTTTTGGACGATGACCTTCTTCCATGTCAATTTACACTGCAAGGGCTCATTCACACTTCCGATTTTCTCATGTACGAGAAAAAGGACTGATCTATTTTGAGTGTTTGCTCCAAGTGTCATCCGCTTTTTTTTTTTTTTTTTTGTACATGGAGAAGTTAAAATAACTTTTGGTGCCAATTGGCTTGCATTGCTGATTTTGATCCGACCCTCGGAAGACAATCAGACATGTCTCCATGATTTTCCGCAGACTGAGAGTGTGCTACACTGTTCATGTTTACTATGAAATCGCTGCACGCTTACATCACACGTTTGTGTTTGTGTCTTCTGGTGACATCACTGCTTTGATTATTTTCCGTGTTTATTTCCCGTGTGTTATGATAACATCACGTTTGTGGTATGACTTTTGTTTACTATACATACTTATGTTAGCTCCTGCCATAATGACATAACACGTCAGTGACATTACGTTTTTGTTTGCATATTTGTTGTCTGCCATGATGACCTAACACAACAAGTCTGTGACATCACGTTTTTGTTTGCATATTTGTTGTTGTCTGCCATGATAACATAACACATGTCGGTAACATCACGTTTTTGATTGCATATTTGTCTGCCATGATGACATAACATGTTGGTGACATCACGTTTTTGTTTGCATATTTGTCTGCCATGATGACATAACATGTTGGTGACATCACGTTTTTGTTTCCATATTTGTCTGCCATGATGACATAACATGTTGGTGACATCACGTTTTTGTTTGCATATTTGTCTGCCATGATGACATAACATGTTGGTGACATCACGTTTTTGTTTGCATATTTGTCTGCCATGATGACATAACATGTTGGTGACATAACGTTTTTGTTTGGATATTTGTTGTCTGCCATGATGACCTAACACTACACGTCGGTGACATCACGTTTTTTTTTTTTTTGCATGTTTGTCTGCCATGCCACTGATTTTTCTCCTTTTGCTATGATAGCACTCAGCTTAGTTTCTGTGCCCTATGCACCAGTTTGTTCACGAGCTCCCAGCAGCCATGATTGCTTTTCTGCTCTCCACCTGCTCTTTTCTGCTTTCATGCCAGCAACAGATTGCTGTGCTTTTCACATTTTCCGTGTAAATATGCCATCATTACTCCATTAGATGAACCATGTGGGAAAAAAAGAACAGAAAATTGGGTCACTGCTATCTTCCTTTTAATGTGCCGGGAGAGCAAAAGAAGCAAAATCGGTCATTACAGTATCGAGATATGCCAATTTTTTTGTGTTTCAGCTGCTCGTTGTTATTGCTACTATTGAGTGTTCAACAACCATTGTGAATCAGATGGATAGATTTTCATGGGAATCTTGTTCGTGGAATTGTTAGGTTACTAAGGGCAGTCACAATAATAGGAAGTTAATCAAAAAGTAGCTCCAAGGAGTAAAGAACGGAGCACTATGCCATACTTATGTGAACGTTTCTTATGTCGCTGTATTGTTCTGTTTCGCCTTAAAAATCTGTTGTCTGAGTGTTGTCGGCTGTGCAAAACTGACTGAGGCTTTACCTGGGCTCCATAGCCGGTATACACAGTCACTTCTAAGCAGCTTACTTACTGGTAGCGGGCACAATGAAGCACCATTTTCTATAAAGAGTGATGTATAGTAATCGGGTATGAGAGGGTGCGGTGCCGGAACGCTAGTTTATCTTTTCACACTTCCAGAACTAATAAAGTAGGAAACGTTTTGTATCTATCGTGGTTATTGACCTCACAGCTTTCATGCTTGTGTGGATATCGATCTATTAAGCTGTCAAACACAGCGAAGGGAGGGAGCGATATGAGCCGCCTATTTAACTATGACATTGGGTGTAAAAGCAATTTACTGCTGTGTTCTGAAGAGCTCGCAATCAAATTGAAGATGGGAGAGGAAAACAAAGTTTATCCAAATTATCTATCCACCTTTGGACACTTCTACCATTGAGCTGTATTTCTTCTCTAGTTATACACCTATTTCCAAAGTCATCCTTGACTATTCCTAAAATTGTACATTATTCCTTATCCATGGGATAGGATATAACTCGCTGATGACTGGAGGGAGTGGACTGGAGGACAAGCATGTGCACCCCCCCCCTATTCTGGAGATCCAAAGCCCCTCATTCTCAGGATCACTGGTGATTTTAACTCTTAAAGGTGACCTTTCAGTGAATTTGTTTTTCATTTTTAACAGAGCACTATCTCTAATTGAAAGCTCTACTGATTCTTGAACAGTTTTTCTTTTTCTTTTGTGTCTCTATTCCAAAGTTATGTCCCACGGTAATAATAATGAAAGCTTTCTCTTTAAGCAACTGGACCTGTACTGCGGAACTTCCCTGTGGGCGTGTGTTATGAATGTGCTAGAGATGGTTTCTGAGCGGAGGCTCCCTCTGGTGGTTACAGACAGTACTGAACCTTCCAGCGAGGAATGGCAATCTGGGATCACTGGCTAGTCTGATATAAGGGAGGTTCCCTCCCATGATGGTTGCCGGTGATCAATTGTTCTTTTCTCAATTGTGGTTCATGGTTCATTTGGAAGTTTGCTGAGTCTTGCCTGCATCTTCTGCTATCAGATAAGATATTTTCTGCTTTTATTTTTGTGCTTGCTTTTTGCATTATTCCCTGCACTTCTGTGGAGGTCAGCCAGGTCCCCTCCGGGGGCTTGTGCTCCTCTCAGTTTATCTGAAGCCACTGTTATTTGTTCTTTTGCTTTTTCCTGTTTTTTCAGTGGCTGCGGCTTAGTTTTGTTACACCAGAGATCTGATTTACGTGGTAGAGATCGTGTGATCTCAGGTGTTTTTGCAATCAGAAGAGTTGGTATTTTTTAGGTTTTTTTTGGATTGCAGTGAGTATCCTTTCCTGTACTTTTCTGTCTAGACAGATTGGGCCCCAGCGTTTGCTCATTCTATTTTCTGTCTGTGTCCGTGCTTCTTCTTGTCTAACCGCCATTACATGTTTGGGGGCTTCCTATTTTCTTTGGGGATCTGCTCCGGGGCAGATAGCTTTCATCTTTCTGCCTTTAGGTGTAGTTATCTCTCAGGCTGTGACGAGGCGTCTAGGATCAACGTAGGAATGCTCCACGGCTACCTCTAGTTGTGTGGTTAGTTCAGGTTACTGCAATCCAATAGGTTCCAGCCTCTCTGGTGTATTGCCGTTTTTGCTTATTCTCCTCAGCTACCAAAACATAACAGGCGTGTCCGTGATCTGATTGGCCACCAGAAAAGGAGGAAAAGAAAAAGCCCCAAAAGAAGTTCTGTGGTGTACGCCCAGGTGGTTGAAGGGATAACTTGCACCATTATCAGGGTCATAACTTCGGAACAGAGGGGCACAGAAGAAAACACTATGATCCAAAATCAGTGGCATAGTGAAGTAGTTTAACTTTTTTAAGGGGGGGGTTAAGTAGAGATGACTTTCAGCCAACAGCCATCTTGGGTGTACGGGTACCTGTAGGGTACGAACAGATGGTGTGGCTGGTGGGATCATAACCTACCAAAAATCATGGCTTCTAATTGATGATACAGCTCTACCCTTATGAACGGGTGAGCGTCAGAGCTTCGCTCTTCTCTTTGCCCATTTTGCTCATCATCCTGGCTTAACAAGGGCACAGCGCCTTCTAATATTGCATAATACCATTATCCCCTCTCTACAGTCCATAATTGTCTTTTTAGGTTCATTAGTTAGTGAATGGCCCTCAGTTTTCCTGTCCAAACTCCGAATGGTGTTCGCAGATGGAGAACTGGAGGCCTCGACAATGAGGTCAGTGCAGGAATTTGGTGACCAGGACCATTAGCACCTGCCAGAAAGGAAGAAATTAAATCATCTGCCTTCATTTCCCAAAATTATCATAATTTGGCCTCTTCTATCACTCGGTTGAACTTGATGGACATTTTTTTTCGCTTAAGAGAAAATCAGACCTATTCTGATCAGAATCACATCAGTGTCTGATTTTCTCGTTCGCGGAGAAATCAAAAAACAATTTTCTACCCTCTCTGTTTTGAGAGTTTATCAAAATCAGACTGTACTCAGATGTCATCAGTGTGGTCCGTTTTTTTTTTTTTTCACTGACCCGTTGACTTGCATTGCAAATTTTGATCCAACCCTGTGATTAAAATCAGACATGTCTCCGATATTTGCCGCGGACCACTCAATCGGAGGAAAAAATCTGACATATGAATGAGGCCTTAGATTGTGTAGGGGCACACCATTTTAATAAGGGGAATGACGACACTGAATTGTCAGTTTATACACATATCTCAGAGTAAGAACTGCTCAGAGATTGAAGAAAATGCTCCAAAATTGTTATTTTAAGGGGAATGAAAGTATTTACTAAAACGGACCTTTCCGGAGCGGGAACAGATGCTCGTAAAATGGGTAAATGCCCTTTCTGTGAAACTCTGAGCCAACAATACATGCTGGGAGATTCCAGCTCTGAAGCCCATATGAAATACTGCATTATTAGTCTTGAAAGTTATAATCTGTATTACTAATAAGAAGATGCCCTCTCCAGTCTTTTGACACCAATGCTGCCTCTGTAGGTAATTGTTGTTGTTGTTGTTTTTTTTGTTTGTTTTTTTACCATATTTTTTTTATAACATCCTGTAAAGGAGGACACTATAAAAACAAAGAAACAATAATACCTCTCACTAAAAGTCGCCAATCATATACTGGTACCAGAGCCGTAACCTCTGCGGATTTAATACGATTGAGAAGACCTAAATGT
This sequence comes from Oophaga sylvatica, assembly GCA_033576555.1. NCBI lineage: Eukaryota > Metazoa > Chordata > Amphibia > Anura > Dendrobatidae > Oophaga > Oophaga sylvatica. Next base: position 35,670,857 of record JARQOD010000008.1, read on the forward strand.
TGGGGTTTTTTTTGTATTGGTGAAGGAATAAAAAATATGTATATATTTTGCACTTTATTTGGAAGGCTCTTGATTCTTCTTTCTCCAGCATTTATTGGTCGTTCCTCTAACAATTATTCCATTATTTGTCCTTTACAGGATCTGAGTGCTTTCCTCATGTTGAAGATCCTGTGACCTCCCTACCCCATTGTACATGCCACTAGTGAAAAGAAGCAAGATGGTGACCTGCAGGTAGGTGGCTCATACAAACTAGGTGACCACTTTTTGAAGTTCTGGAACTACTCTACTAATTCACCTTCCTGTCCTTAAGCTGACCATACACATAACCAAAATATTATACTATCTCTCCAGCGTCGCCTGTATGACTGCCCCTTATCTGCCCAGGAGGGAATCAAGATCTGTATAATTTCTCCCTTTCTCCCGTTTCTATAGGGGTTTGAGAGGTAGCAGTCAGACCTTGTCCCCATGTTATTTATGGCACATGAGTGTAGGGGGCTCCAGTGCAGATTTTACTTTTGTGGCCTAATAGCTGATAAATTACACCTCTGTTTGGACTTGAGATGCCAAAAGTGTGTGGCGGTGACTTTACCCCCGTCTTCCATTTGAAGGTAAACATGCACGCTCAGCCAGTCTGAGCGTGCATGTTTACCTTTCCTTTTTAATTGATCATCATTTTTGTTATATATGTTATTAAAACTTTGCTCGTTTATAATGAAAATTTTGCTTTAAAGCCATATATCTACCAGTTAGATGACAACGAAGATCAGACTCCACTATGATCTCAAAGTAGATCTTCTCACTTAAAGGATGGGGGTCCCAGAGTACATTGTGTAGATGGAGCAGTAGTGAATGTGCAGCCATCACTTCTGCAATATAGCAGGGTTTGTACATGCTCTCTATCACTCCGTTCGCACAGGAGACGTTGGGATCCCCATTCTCATGATCGGTGGTGGTCCCATCACTCTGACCTTTAGTGACCATACGCTTATGACCTACCCTTCTAGGATAGGTCATATGTATTGTTTATGGGACAACCTCTTTATGATTGAGGTGACTAACATAGTGACGTGTTATTCAGACTTCTGAATGGTGATAAATCCTGATTTGTCGGTCATGCTGCTTTGTGGTCATGGCTTTGGGCTGTATATTATGCATTTTTAATGGGGTTATGTATTCGGCTTTCATTTATGCTTTTTCTGTTTTGGCTGATTCCTTTTTAAATGAGTTAATAGATTTTGGAAAGGTAGATGAGAAAGCAGAATGTGTTTTATGGGTGCCAGTAGCAGAACATGTCACAGAAAACTAAAGGGCTCTTCCACATTAGAGGGGGATAGAGCGACCAAGACTCCCACCGATCCCGTCATTAAGCTGGATACGTTTTCATTCGCTAAGTGACCATACCTTCAATTGCCACAATAGGTTTCTCAACCTTCAAGTACTCAAAGATTTTAGTAACTACATGGTTTTTCAGTGCCTAACATCTTTTCCGAATTGCCCAACCTCCACCATTTAGCCTGTAGTTGTCTACAAGATTTTATCAAATCTGCACATTGGTGGAAAATAAGTGTAGACAAGAAAATAATTGCAAGATGAGTCCAAATGCAGTGGTCCAATCTGCAAGCAAGTGGTCAAACGAAGTACGGCTGGCTCAGTAGGGAGTGTCGTGGTCCCGGTCTTGTAGATTTCTATGGTGTTTTTATTCATTACGGGACGGACACTTAAAATGGTCACTGACGTTTCATCAAACTTGCCGTAAATAAAACTACAAGCGATGAAGCTTTAATAGATCCTATCAGAGAAATGTGCTTCTTTCTCCACTTATGAACCACTTCACCACCACCGCCACCCTGCCTCCTGGGCTCTGAAAAACAGACACATTTTGTTTAGGCCTAAAAAAGGTCTCCCAGAGAGATCAGATTACAGCTGCCTATTGAAGTTTATGGAGTAGTCAAATGAAAGGAATGGGTACATACAATGCTGCTGCTTTCTAGTAAGTGCTTATCTCATCTTAGTGCTGTATTCACAGCTACACCGCTCAGTACAGCTGTTTAATGACCTCCTTGCTGCTGATTCTTAACGTGCTACAGAGAGATGGGAGCAGGATTCCTTCATTTCTGTCTGTGCTGTATATGGGAGACCTTTTTAAATTGGTTTTATGGTTTTGGATATACATGTGATGCAAAAAAAAAAAAAAACTATTCTTTACTCACCCTTTCTGGGCCCAGTGCTGAGTGTCTGCCACTTCTCCTGTTGCCTGTTATTCTCTGCAGCCGATAGCGGAGTGTCAGTGGCTCTGACCACTGAGATCACTGATTGGCTGCAGCACTGTCGGAGTGACGTCAGTACTGCAGACAATGACTAACACCAGGAGCAGCAGCAGAGACTCCTTGCTGGACTCCAGAAAAGTGAGTAAAGCTTATTGGGGCTTTTTAAGCCTTCTGCAGCCAGAAAACCCCTTTAAAAAAACCCTTTTAATTTTTTCAGTGATTGCTAATCCATTTTTGTGCCTAATATAACAGGAGCATGATTGCTAATAATTGGCCATATTGGGTTACTAAGCAGTACCTCTACTTTTGAGGTGCTGGACAGATATCTTTTCCATCTTAAAATATAGTTTAGAGTCGATCTCCAGAGGTAAACTTTGCATCACCCCGTCCGCTGCTTCTTCATGAGTCATGGCGGCTCAGCCCAGTGCCATTTACTCGTTTTAAAGAGTCCCATCCCAGGTGAAATTACAGTGCCGTCCCAGTCTAATTTATGGTTTCAAACGGGTAGTCTGATAATACGGCATTTTTCTGTAGTAGACTCCTGTCTACACCCGACTGCTGAGCCATCATAACTGCTCTATTTGCCCTCCCATTGAGATGGGTAGTTATATAGCAATTTCTACATAAAACCAGTGCTGTAAACCCACAGCTATAACTTTCCTATAATTTTCGGACGTATAGGAGTTCAGTATACGCGACGTGAATGCTAAAAAAGAAGAAAAAAAAATACCTGCTATACCCAAATCCCATTAAAAAAGTGTAGTAAAGTGTTCGTCTCAACATCATTAGTGCATAAAACTGCAAAGTGCTTGTTAAGAAAAGAAAAAAAAAAAAACAACTTTGCAATTTACTTGTTAAAAATCCAGTCCATTCTCACTCGTTTTTTTTTTTTTTTAATGTTCTCCTAGGTTACCAGCCACCACTGCAGTGTAGCTGCGCTGTCTGAGCATGCTCAGTGCTCTTTTTAATAACGTTTGTAAGCATTATTCGGATTGTAGGTACGCATGATCCGGTTGCCAAATTTAGTGCCCTTGCCCTCTTCCGATGCTGTAGAAGCAAATCTGCCTCTACCTGCCGCAATTTGAGAGCAAACCGTACGGGCCAGCGGCGCAACCATACCCTACTGAGGATGAAATATGAGAAAATCCTTCAGTACAAAAATATGATGTAGATTCACAATAGGAATGTAAATAAGTGTGTGTGTGTGTGTGGGGGAAGGAGAGAGGATCAAGTAGATAAAAATCAACAGGGCGCTCAACACATCCGACGTTCCGCTTCATATGCTTATTACGGGGGTTGTTGAGTCTAGGAAGGGGAACGCTATGTAAAGGGTATGTATTCACTTATTAGGCACTGTTCACAGTCATGGGTTCCATTGGCCTCTTGTTGTTTTTTTTCTACAAAAATGACACAAAAGTGTTCTTGCCCTTAAAGTACCAGAACTCTTGATGCCGATCCCACAGAAGCAACTGATGAGCAAGTGGATTCATGTTGCCCATGGTCGATGTCCAGTCCGATCCGTCCTGGCAATCAGTTCTTCTGCACCCGGCATCCTCGACCTGGCATCCTGGGCATCTGACGCTTACTAGGTCCCACAATGGACGTCATGTTGGGCCTAGTTGATTAGTAAGCGCCAGAGGACTCCAGGACGTCAGGTACAGAAGTAAAAACCGGCTGCCATGGAGGATCAGGGCAAGGTGAATCAAATTGTTTATCTCTAGCCACGACCCTAGCTTCCCCTATATGTGACTATATATTTTATGCCCCATTATTCTTTATTATGAAGCCCTTTGTGGTTATTCTTTGGCTGCTTTTATGTTTTTTGTTGTTTTTTTTGTTTTTTTTTTGCATGAGAATGATCTCTATAAATAATAACCCAATGTTGTCGTGCCCCTTGCACGTAGCGATACGATTTGCTTTGTTATCTTAACCACAACCAAATTACCTATTGGTAACCGAATACCCAGGTCAAAATGAAGTACACTTTTCCTCATTACAGCATAATATTTTATTAATATCAATTTATTAAAAAAATTGAAAAAAATCTAATAAAGGTGCTGTAAAAGAAAAGAGGGACACTGTACCATAGAATGCATTGCGATCAGGAAACGTAAATCTATAGAACTCCAACAGATTTAAGCACAATAGAGTCCCAAGAAAACAAGGAAGAAACCGTGCTGTTCTGGCTGCTTTATCTGCATACCTTGTTGGTTTATTTAAAAAAAAAAATCCTGTTATGTTTCATGTGCTATGTGATGACCATACTATAATGCTTTCCTATCTGGACAGTATTGGTCTGCACAATCAAATGTCATAATAGTGGAGCATATTTTACCTGCTAGTTATTGATCACTGTGGATACAATGGCATCCCTCTGCCCCGACGCGCGTTTCGCTCTGCTTCTTCGGGAAGCGTTTTTTTTTTACCCTGTTTTCTTTCGCCTCTTTTGTGATTAAATCTGTTGGAAGTCTACGGGTTTATGTTTCCTGATAACAATGTATACTATGGGATAGTGTCCCTCTTTTCCTTTTCAGCACCTGTCTTTATTATATATCTTTAAATGTTTTTAATATATCGATATTAATAAATTGTTATGTTTTAATGAGGAAAAGTGTACTTCATTTTTACCTGGGTATTAGATTACCATTAGGTAGCTTAGTTGTGGTTATTATAGCATTTATTGAAGTACAACCATTTATTAGGGTGAATGTGACAGAGTACAAAAACGTGTTATAATTGCTTTATCTGCCTATTACTTCACTATCTTTTTTTTTTTCTTGCAGATTCATCTAAAGTGGTCCGGTCCCTCCACGGACATGCACATGAGCGCTATTGCTTTAAGACCGATTACTTTATGTAACTTTGCACAGACACGGTCCCAATAATGGTTCTGCAATTTGGCTCTACCAAGAACTTTAATACGATTTTGCTCGATACGGATATTTATATCTGTATTGGAGCATGACAAGCTACAGATCCTACCAAAACGATGGAGTGGAGGCAAGTGGGACATCCATGAGAGCGAATGATGTCATCCGTGGAGTGGATTATTATCCACAGGGCCTGTGGGGACAGAGCAGCAATGGGATGCAACACTCTACAGAAGCATCAAAGTTTAGTTCTATCACCCCGGCAATGCCGAAAATGGGTGTGCGTGCCAGGATTGCTGACTGGCCTCCAAAAAAGGAGACACCAAAAGAGGCGATGACTCCAAGCCCCTCAAGGGAGATGGAAGTGCCGAAAGAGTTCTACTCGCAAAGGAGCATCCCAAATGGGCAACATTTCCAGAGCAATGGGGGCTCTCCAGGATTTCGAGGTTTTCATAGACTGTCGAGGAAGAGGTCCAAAGATGTGGAGTTCTTAGATGGTTGGCCAAGGTCTCCGGGCCGGACATTTATTACTCTTCGGAATAGAAGCAATAGCGAGACCACACTAAGCGAATGTGATGTGGATGTATCCTTGGAGCCCAGGGGGTCTAAACTAAGCAATGGGATGCCTCTCTTCAGAGAGTATGGGAGCACTTCTTCTATTAACGTGCAAGGTGTTTCCGAACAGAGCTTATACGATATGCTGAAAGACTTAAGAAATGAGAAACATGACAAAGGAAGTGAGTCACCAATGAGGGGAAGCGGCCTTCTTCACGAGGACTCAAGCATTGCTTCGAATCTCCACTTGGCAGCGAGCTCCAGGACGGATCTGCGTAATGGACAATATCAGAGAGATGATGGTATGATAAAGGATAAGCAACGAAAGCGAGCCCCAAAGGGGGAGTCCAACGACTCCTCCATCTTTCGAAAACTAAGGAGCAACAAAAGTGAGAATGAAATGGGGAAGTCCTTCTTGGATCAGGATGAAAGTCACAAACCCTGGATCTGCCCCAAATCGTTCGCCCATTACGATGTTCAGAGCATGCTCTTTGACCTGAATGAAGTAGCCGCCAACCGAAATTACGTTGCCCAAAGGCGCAACACTACAACGGGAGCCTCTGCCGCGTCCGCCGTGTCCTTAGCCGTTTCTAAAGCCTTCAGCCTGGGCAACATGGACCCAAGCTTCACCAGCACTGAAGACCTGAACTTTAAGGAGAACCTGGAGCACGACATGGGAGACAATAACAGCAATGATCTTCTCCTCAGTTGTCCACATTTCCGAAATGAGACCGGGGGGATGTCTGAGCGTAATGTCAGCTTTTCCAGGTCTTCTTCTGGCTCTCCGAATGGCACTGAAGGGGGAGTTTTGGAGCCTCTCTCTCTCCATATACTGTACCAATGCCAGCATATCTGTTTTGGAAGTTTCCAAGGAAATGCAGAAGACACAAGGGAGATTAAAACACTACAGTATAGAACACGTGGATTCGGGAGCCCGCTATTTCCAAGACTACTTTCATGGGAAAGGTACAGGTCTGTGACTTTTTTTTTTTTTTAAAGTTTTGGCTATATGGGGTTGTGAAGAATCAGAAATAAGTTGTTTTTTTCGCCCAATATCACGATCTTTATTAAAAAGACTAAATTAGTCACCTTTTAGCTTTCACACTGGCTACTGGGGTCTTTGTAGACTCATAGGAGCTGATTAATTAAGGTAAGCTAGAATGCTGGCGTAAAATCCCGCAAGTCGCTATATTTTTGCACCACTCAAAAACAAAAATATTGCAACTTTTGCCGTTTACTTGTCAATCCCGGCCAGCTACCCCCGTATAAGCCCGACTGGTGTGTGGCTATGCCCACCTTTTTCAATCATGAACAGTTACTCCACTTTCATAGCATAACTTACGATCTACCTGGAGTACATAGTCTAAAAATGTGAAAATTGCAGGAATGTTAGTATATATATATATATATATATATATATATATATATATATATATATATATAGATTGTAATGAGGGAATATAATAGTAAAAAAAGACGCAACACGAAAACCTTATTTCCACAATAGGTCATTTTCTGATTACCCCTTTCGTTTTAGAGGTATTTTCCAGTCAAGGCTTGACGCCATCAAAAATATATCAATCATGATGATTGTTACACCTTGCTTTTCCATCGCTCTGTTGTTAAAGGGAATCTATTAGCAGGTTTTTACTGTGTAACCTGAGAGCAGCATGATGAAGGGACCGAGACTCTGATTCCAGCGATGTGTCACTTACTGGGCTGTGTTTTGCTGTTTCAATAATCTCCTGCTGATAAAACAATGATTATATCACTGCAGGGCTAAAAGTCTCTGGTCAAACCACGCCCCCTCCACTGATTAGCACTGTCAACATACAGTGCACACAGAAAGCGGCCAATCAGTGTTGTGGGCGGGGTTAGACAGGGCTCAGCATTCCGAGCTCTGCTACATGTACAGCAGATAAAACTGTGATTCTATCAAAATGACAGCAAGCAGCCCAGTAAGTGACACAATGCTGGAATCAGCATCTCAGTCCCTACATCGTGCTACTGTTAGATTACATAGTAAAAACCTGCTGACAGATTCCCTTTAACATGGATGCATCAGTGATGTCACAACTACTTTTTCTGTCCATATGCTCAGTTGCGACCCGTGCTTGTAGAGACCGAAACGCGTCACATGCTGCTTTGCAGTTTGGAGTGCCGAGTTCTTCTTAAATTGGTTATTTTCGCAGGGGTTAAGCCTTTACCAACACTTGTCGCTATTGAAACTGCAAAAACGTCTTTGATATGACAGATTTGCAAGTTGCTCAGTGAAAGCATTACTTTCCACACCAGAGGTGTCCAGATCTAATTACAAAGTCTCTCTCCGTACCTTGCAGCTGATTCTTTACTTTACTGCGGCGGGCGCTGCTCGGGACTCATCAGATTAATGCAAAGCCAAGATGCATAATGTGTCTGCATGGCCTAATTAAAATAATGTCATCTTAATATCAAGCCTGCTTCCCATTAGCAGGAGAGACACCAGGGGATTGTTTCCATTTCTGTACGTGGTGGCTCTTGGGGGGTGAGAACGTTACCTGTCAGACATCATAAATGGCAGGACCAGGAGCTAATTTAGGGTCATACTAGAGAAACTCTTCTTGGGGGGTGTTCACATTAGGTGTGCACACTTTGTGGGGTAAGGGAGTGTCCTTCCATGAGAGGAATAAGTTGGGAGATCTCAGAAGGGAATGCCCAAATGCCAAGTGAGTACAGCCTTGCTTGGTGACACTTTTGGACTTGCAAGGGACATCTTGTAGATGTGCACTAAAGTGGCACCGATCCCTTATTGATGTCACCGCCATGAATAATGCTGGACCAAGTCACAGGAGGATTGCGGCGACCCCCCATGTGTGACTACTAGGGGAAGAACATAAAGATCACCAGAACTGGTCTTGGTCCAAAAGCTGCTGGTCCAGAGCCCTGCGACCCTCCTATCACCTGCCATGTTCCTGATAGGCAGGTTTCCACAACGTCGTTCATCCAACGTGGCGGTGACCTACTAATCAGAAGTCGTAGGGGATGCCACAGACTGTAGGTTCCTAGCCACCTGGACTACTGAGGTGGCTCCTGGGACTTTTTGCTCCTCTATAGTGGCCACCTCTCGGTTTACTTCTATACAGTAGTGAGCACGTGCAGCTTGTGTTCCCCAACCCACTACTATTCCCATTGATGGTTTATGGCTGTCGTGGCATGATTGGAGTTGTAGTTTTGCACCAGTTGAGGAGCCCTGCTGTAGACGGTGAATGAGCGCCGCTCACAAATACCCACTACTGCTCCATTCAGACGGGGGACACATAAATCGTGACTGGTGGAGGTCGGATTCCCACCCATCCTGCAGATAAGTGGTGGGTTATTTGCAGGTTAACCCCATTAACACTCACATTTTCTCTTTGGGGTCAGGCGACGGCTGCGGACTGAGAAGCTTTGGGATTAATGTTTTGTCTTGGGGCAGCATTAATCAGGGATCCAGAAAAGAGTCTTAATAACATCCGAAATCTTCACCGATGTAACGAGACGTGAGAGCAGCGTGATACATCTTCTCTCTTTAGCGATGGTTGCTGCCTTTCTGTATATCCTACAGGCAGCCGCTAACAGATGGCAGACTTCTGGAACATTTCGTCCAGCTGCCCTCGTATTGGAGCGGGCACCAATGTGTCCTGTGACTTAGTGGATTGGCGGGAAGTCTCCTAGATGGAGATGTTGCTGCGATCCCACTATTTCTGTGTATTGAGGTATTGTGGCAGAGTCTGGTTTTGCATTGCTCTTGTTGATCAGTGCTCTAGATGGAAAGCAGTGATGATCCATTAGTGCAGGGTTCCCCAACTCCGGTCCTCAAGGACCACCAACAGGTCATGTTTTCAGGATTTCCTTAGTATTGCCCAGGTAATAATTGCATCACCTGTGCAATACAAAGGAAATCCTGAAAACATGACCTGTTGGTGGTCCTTGAGGACTGGAGTTGGGGAACCCTATAATAGTGGATAATTCTCTCTTGTGGTCAGAGGGGGCAGGTATTGTTACTCATTTATAAACTTATAATTTCCTGTCCTTCACTTTCTTTACCAGAACACTGTAACTATTTCGGAATAGATGAGAAGTTGGGACCCGTTGCTGTCAGTCTGAAAAGGGACAAACTGGATGAAAGCAAAGACCATGGCCCACAGTACCAGTACAGGATCATCCTCCGGACCAGCGAGGTGAGATAAAAAATGGGACTGAAGTGTTTCTATCATGATGCTACTGTTCACAGTAACTGATGCAACCTGTGCAATGAAAGAACCCACTCCTCTTCCCCTCCTCTTTCTCCTCCTCGTCCTCCTCTTCCCCCTCCTCCTCCTTCTCATTTCCAAAGAAAGCACACCAGCCTCGTCAGGTCTAAGATCTATTCAATAATGAGCGCAGTTTGTATTGCAAAATTTGATGACCGATCCGCTTTAAAGGGAATATGTCAGCGGATTTTTGCTATTTATTCCGACAGGCGTATGATGACGGGACTGAGATCCTGATTCCAGGGATGTGTCACTTGCTCAGCAGCTTGCTGTAGTTTCAATACAATCAGTGTTTTATCAGCAGGAGAGTATCACTACAGGACTAGGTGTCACATGCCAGCCAGTCCAGCTAATCTGTGTTACCATTCATATATTTTGTGAGCTTTCACGGTTCGTACACGCATTTGTGACTTGACGCTTGTGTGTGCACATTCTGTCACGGCCTGAAGTTTTGTCTTTAGGGTTAGACTTACCAATCTCTTTTCTGCTTCCTACACCAGCTGGTGACCCTGAGAGGTATGATCCACGAGGACAGCGTGCCATCCACAGCAAAGCATGGTACAGTGCGGGGACTACCTCTCAAAGATGTCCTGGAGGCCGTGATCCCCGAGCTTAATACTCACTGTCTGCGACTGGCCATGAATTCCTCAAAAGTCACCGAGCAGCTCCTCAAGCTAGATGAACAAGGGGTGAGAGTGTTTAATTATTTTTTTTTAATCCCCCATGCTAAAAGCGTTACTATATGACACGTAAAAAAAAGATATATAAAACCTAAAGGACTGCTTGATTGATCCTATATATCCGGTGATGTGCGCAAAATCATATCAGGAAGGGTGACATGCACTGAAAAGGTGACGAGACTCTGACCTTCAGATCAGGAGACACACGTTCATTCTGGGCATTGCGGTCCGTAAACCAGACCATGAAATATGGCCGCTGTAACCCGTCCTAGTAAATGCTTCGCTTAGGGTAAAGCCAACACAAACCTGCTGTAGATCCGTGTCGATTTCACAGCAGAATCCCCATATGGTGATGTAGACTAATAACCCCATCTTTTTCCAGCTCTGCAGAAAACACAAGGTGGGGATCCTGTACTGCAAAGCGGGTCAGAGCTCCGAGGAGGAGATGTACAACAATGAGAGCGCCGGACCGGCCTTCGAGGAATTCTTGTCTTTGCTCGGGGAGAAGGTCTGCCTTAGGGGCTTCAGCAAGTACGCAGCTCAGCTGGACACAAAGAGTGAGTAGTCGCTGCACTGTCAGGCCCGGACTAGATGTGACGTGGTGGTCTCGCTGGTTGCTACTACTCCAGTAATGTGGGGGTCTATATTAGGCTGCCTGTAGTGTCATTGTAGTGTGTACAGTGACCGATCTCTTGCATTCTCTTAGCGGACTCCACCGGGACGCACTCTCTGTATACCAACTACCAGGACTACGAGATCATGTTTCACGTATCGACCATGCTGCCGTACACCCCCAACAACCGGCAACAGGTAAGGACCACCTAGACCGAGCGAAATGAGCCCCCGTAGACATTGGATAAAAATCAGGCGAACCTGTCGATTTCAGCATGATTGGCGGACTTTTATCTACCGTTTATGGAGGGTTCCCCAACTGTTAGGGCATGAAGGGTCCGGATGGTTGAATTTCAGCAGCCGATCCTTATGCTGCCCTCGGTAAAGTCTGGTAGCCGCTCTATCATTTGGCTGAGCCTTACGATGTATGGGGACGTTGGGTGAGATACCGGTCAGCCAAACTATCACTTCTCGGAGAGGAACCCGATGTATCTGTTGGGGCTTTATTCTTTTGCATAAGTGACAGATTGGCATTTATGAAGATTCAGATTTTCCAGGGGCTCTTGTTATTTACAAGATGAATCAACTCATGATTCATGTGGAGTTATCGCCTCAGGGGGAAGCTTGTTATTCCGAAATAATACTTCTGCTTAGATGTATGACTTTATGAAATAAATCTGGTTATACAACCTCAGAGACTTCTATGGCGGCGCTGTTGTACTGCTGCCAAATTCAGACACACACCGAGGTTGTAGTATGCTACATCAGGTACTAGGCTGGTGTATATCGGTACAGCTTGTCTACGCAGTGACATCATGTAAAAATAATGCATATTATGTATAGTTTGTTTTTTTGGTAGAAAACATGGCAGTGTTATGTCTATACAGATGTGATGTGAACATAGCCTTAATTCTTCAGTGTTTCCGTGAAAATAAGGCCTACCCCAAAAATAAGCCCTAGCATGATTTTGCAACGTTTTTGGAGTATGCTTGAAATATAAGCGCTAGTTACAGTCAGGATCAGAGTTGTGGTGAGTGTGGGGGCAAATTGGTCATTTGTCTGAGGGCCCTCACTCTTAAAGACCACCAGCATTTCAAGTCTGAGGTTGAAACTGCTTAAGGACCTTTGGTGACATCATGGTCATGCGGTGTGTGTGTGTATACCTGTGTACGTGCAGTGTGTGTATACCTGTGTACGTGCAGTGTGTGTGTATACCTGTGTACGTGCGGTGTGTGTGTATACCTGTGTACGTGCGGTGTGTGTGTATACCTGTGTACGTGTGGTGTGTGTATACCTGTGTACGTGTGGGGTGTGTACAGGTCCTTCTCAAAAAATTAGCATATAGTGCTAAATTTCATTATTTTCCATAATGTAATGATTAAAATTAAACTTTCATATATTTTAGATTCATTACACACCAACTGAAATTTGTCAGGTCTTTTATTGTTTTAATACTGATGATTTTGGCATACAGCTCATGAAAACCCAAAAATCCTGTCTCAAAAAATTAGCATATTTCATCCGTCCAATAAAATAAAAGTGTTTAAAACAAAATAAAAAAAAAAACCATCAAATAATAATGTTCAGTTATGCACTCAATACTTGGTCGGGAATCCTTTTGCAGAAATGACTGCTTCAATGCGGCGTGGCATGGAGGCAATCAGCCTGTGACACTGCTCAGGTGTTATGGAGTCCCAGGATGCTTCGATAGCGGCCTTAAGCTCATCCAGAGTGTTGGGTCTTGCGTCTCTCAACTTTCTCTTCACAATATCCCACAGATTCTCTATGGGGTTCAGGTCAGGAGAGTTGGCAGGCCAATTGAGCACAGTAATACCATGGTCAGTAAACCATTTACCAGTGGTTTTGGCACTGTGAGCAGGTGCCAGGTCGTGCTGAAAAATGAAATCTTCATCTCCATAAAGCATTTCAGCCGATGGAAGCATGAAGTGCTCCAAAATCTCCTGATAGCTAGCTGCATTGACCCTGCCCTTGATGAAACACAGTTGACCAACACCAGCAGCTGACATGGCACCCCACACCATCACTGACTGTGGGTACTTGACACTGGACTTCAGGCATTTTGGCATTTCCTTCTCCCCAGTCTTCCTCCAGACTCTGGCACCTTGATTTCCGAATGACATGCACAATTTGCTTTCATCAGAAAAAAGTACTTGGGACCACTTAGCAACAGTCCAGTGCTGCTTCTCTGTAGCCCAGGTCAGGCGCTTCTGCCGCTGTTTATGGTTCAAAAGTGGCTTTACCTGGGGAATGCGGCACCTGTAGCCCATTTCCTGCACACGCCTGTGCACGGTGGCTCTGGATGTTTCTACACCAGACTCAGTCCACTGCTGCCTCAGGTCCCCCAAGGTCTGGAATCGGTCCTTCTCCACAATCTTCCTCAGGGTCCGGTCACCTCTTCTCGTTGTACAGCGTTTTCTGCCACATTGTTTCCTTCCAACAGACTTCCCATTGAGGTGCCTTGATACAGCACTCTGGGAACAGCCTAATTGTTCAGAAATTTCTTTCTGGGTCTTACCCTCTTGCTTGAGGGTGTCAATGATGGCCTTCTGGACATCAGTCAGGTCGCTAGTCTTACCCATGATGGCGGTTTTGAGTAATGAACTAGGCAGGGAGTTTTTAAAAGCCTCAGGAATCTTTTGCATGTGTTTAGAGTTAATTAGTTGATTCAGAAGATTAGGGTAATAGCTCGTTTAGAGAACCTTTTCTTGATATGCTAATTTTTTGAGACAGGATTTTTGAGTTTTCATGAGCTGTATGCCAAAATCATCAGTATTAAAACAATAAAAGACCTGAAAAATTTCAGTTGGTGTGTAATGAATCTAAAATATATGAAAGTTTAATTGTAATCATTACATTATGGAAAATAATGAAATTTAGCACTATATGCTAATTTTTTGAGAAAGACCTGTATACCTGTGTACGTGCGGTGTGTGTATACCTGTGTACGTGCAGTGAGCGTGGATACCTGTGTACGTGCGGTGTGTGCGTGGATACCTGTGTTCGTGCGGTGTGTGCGTGGATACCTGTGTACGTGCGGTGTGTGTGTATACCTGTGTACGTGCGGTGTGTGTGTATACCTGTGTACGTGCGGTGTGTGTGTATACCTGTGTACGTGCGGGGTGTGTGGATACCTGTGTACGTGTGGGGTGTGTATACCTGTGTACGTGCAGTGAGCGTGGATACCTGTGTACGTGCGGTGTGTGCGTGGATACCTGTGTACGTGTGGGGTGTGTGTATACCTGTGTACGTGTGGGGTGTGTGTATACCTGTGTACGTGTGGTGTGTGTATACCTGTGTACGTGCGGTGTGTGCGTGGATACCTGTGTACGTGCGGTGTGTGCGTGGATACCTGTGTACGTGCGGTGTGTGCGTGGATACCTGTGTACGTGCGGTGTGTGCGTATACCTGTGTACGTGCGGTGTGTGCGTATACCTGTGTACGTGCGGTGTGTGCGTATACCTGTGTACGTGCGGTGTGTGTGTGTATACCTGTGTACGTGCGGTGTGTGGATACCTGTGTACGTGCAGTGAGCGTGGATACCTGTGTACGTGCGGTGTGTGCGTGGATACCTGTGTACGTGCGGTGTGTGTGTATACCTGTGTACGTGCGGTGTGTGCGTATACCTGTGTACTTGCGGTGTGTGTGTATACCTGTGTACGTGCGGTGTGTGTGTATACCTGTGTACGTGCGGTGTGTGTATACCTGTGTACGTGCGGGGTGTGTGGATACCTGTGTACGTGCGGGGTGTGTATACCTGTGTACGTGCGGTGTGTGCGTGGATACCTGTGTACGTGTGGGGTGTGGCGTGTATACCTGTGTACGTGTGGGGTGTGTGTATACCTGTGTACGTGTGGGGTGTGTGTATACCTGTGTACGTGTGGGGTGTGTATACCTGTGTACGTGCGGTGTGTGCGTGGATACCTGTGTACGTGCGGTGTGTGCGTATACCTGTGTACGTGCGGTGTGTGCGTATACCTGTGTACGTGCGGTGTGTGTGTATACCTGTGTACGTGCGGTGTGTGTGTATACCTGTGTACGTGCGGTGTGTGTGTGTATACCTGTGTACGTGCGGTGTGTGTATACCTGTGTACGTGCAGTGAGCGTGAATACCTGTGTACGTGCAGTGAGCGTGGATACCTGTGTAAGTGCGGTGTGTGCGTGGATACCTGCGTACGTGCGGTGTGTGCGTGGATACCTGTGTACGTGCGGTGTGTGCGTGGATACCTGTGTACGTGCGGTGTGTGTGTATACCTGTGTACGTGCAATGAGTGTGGATACCTGTGTACGTGCGGTGTGTGCGTGGATACCTGTGTACGTGCGGTGTGTGCGTGGATACCTGTGTACGTGCGGTGTGTGCGTGGATACCTGTGTACGTGCGATGTGTGCGTGGATACCTGTGTGAGTGGATACCTGTGTGCGTGCGGTGTGTGCTTGGATACCTGTGTGTGTGGATACCTGTGTACGTGCGGTGTGTGCGTGGATACCTGTGTACGTGCGATGTGTGCGTGGATACCTGTGTGAGTGGATACCTGTGTGTGTGCTTGGATACCTGTGTGTGTGGATACCTGTGTACGTGCGATGTGTGCGTGGATACCTGTGTGCGTGCGGTGTGTGCGTGGATACCCGTGTACGTGCGGTGTGTGCGTGGATACCTGTGTACGTGCGGTGTGTGCGTGGATACCCGTGTATGTGCGGTGTATGCATGGATACCTGTGTACGTGCAGTGTGTGCATGGATACCCGTGTACGTGCGGTGTATGCATGGATACCTGTGTACGTGCAGTGTGTGCGTGGATACCCGTGTACGTGCAGTGAGCGTGGATACCTGTGTACGTGCAGTGTGTGCTGACATGAACTGTATTATGCTTAATTTTTTTGGGGTTCAAGAATAAATGTGGGTTGGTCATGGAAAGATAAAATAAGACTTCTCCTGTCTTATTTTCGGTGAAACACGGTAGGGAGAACTCTCTCCATAATCCAGTGCGGCACACCTGCCCTCACCTCCGGCTCTGTAGTACAGACACGGCTGTATACGGTGCACGCACTTACACTGTCTTTTAACCATCCACGGTTTGACTAGTCAGAAACATATCTGTCATCAGCAGATGAAGTGCATGAGGTCTGTTCTTCATCCTTTTTCAGCTCCTTCGAAAGAGACACATTGGAAACGATATAGTGACCGTCATCTTCCAGGAGCCCGGAGCTTTGCCTTTCACTCCTCAGAACATTCGCTCACACTTCCAGCACGTCTTTATCATTGTCCGGGCACATGAGCCTTGCACTGAGACTGTCTGCTACAGGTATACATATGTCTGATTTTTTTTTATTTATTCGTTATATTGTCCTGCTCATACTAATGCCTCTTGACCTATTCCTCATAGAGTGGCAGTGACCAGATCCAAAGACGTCCCTCCCTTCGGTCCTCCGATTCCTAGCGGTGTCACGTTCCGTAAATCCGACGTGTTTCGTGACTTTCTCCTGGCTAAAGTGATCAATGCCGAGAACGCAGCTCACAAGTCAGATAAGTTTCACACTATGGCTACTCGTACACGACAGGAATACCTAAAGGACCTGGCCGAGAACTATGTAACCAATACTCCTATTGACACCACGGGTAAATTTAACCTGATCTCTCTGACTTCAAAGAAAAAGGAAAGGACAAGGGCGCGGGCCGGGGCCGAGCTGCAGAGTTCGGGCGCCTTGTGTTGGAGGGTGATGGCGCAAGACTTTTCGCAGGCAGCCGAGACAGAGTGTGCATTGGGCATCTCAAATGAGTTCATGGTCCTGATTGAGACCGCCACTAAAGAGGTGGTCTTTAACTGTTACTGTGCTGATGTCATTGGGTGGACTCCAGAGCCATTATCCCTGAAGATCTTTTACGGCCGAGGTGATCATATATTAATACGTGCAATTGACGGGAATGCAGAAGATATCCGGGAAATTGTGCAGAGACTTAAGGTCAGTAAGCCTTCAATAAAGCAACGGTGTTGCGTAAATGCTGGGTTTGCTTTATTTGACCGATTGCTGAGTTAATCATGTAAATGCCGTTTGAGCGTACAGTAAATCAAACTCCATCAGTGGTGTTTGAGGGCTGTAACTTGCATCAATAAAGAAATCCATAACCTGAAAATGAAATAGAGGTTGTTGCATAATAGTGTTTAGCACCGCGATATTGCGGCAACACAACCTCAAAGCATAGAGACGCTACAGAGCACGTGCCGCCGGTGCAAATGCATGCGTTTGGGAAAAATCACATTTTATGCAGAGATGGTTAAAAATTGCCTTTTTTTCCCATCTCCTAAAGTGATGGCCTATTTCTTGGGTAAGTCACCACTTAGGGGTGTCCTGCCTCGGGGGGCCCCTCAGCGATCCTGACAATGAAGGAGCTGCAGCTGCTGGTTCAGCGCCACCCCACCTTGACTTGAATGGAGCTATGTTGCATTCCCCGCACAGTTGGTGTTCGGGCGCCGCTATGCTCAGCCGCAGTGCTGAATCTGCTTCATTTTTAGGAACAATTGGGGTCCGAGATATTGCTCCCCCCCAATCATAAGCCCAGTATAATTCTCACCACTGAGCCGTCATTGACCCCTGTGAGTAAATAGTAGGAGAAACTGGACAGAACATGTATGTAAGATGACCAAAGTCATTTGTCAGATGCTGCCAATAAAAAGCAACTCCTTTTATTCCCAAAAAAAAAACCAGCGCCACTTTCATCCATAGACTGTGCAATTTGTCCCACCATTGAGAATAGTCTTTAAACCCCTTGATTTTGCCATAAATTAACATTGTATATGGCGTGAGATTGCCCGCTGCGATCAGATCCAGCTCCGATTACTACAGCTAAGCCTTAGCTGCCGCTGCGAATCGTGAGAGCAGGATTTTAAAGGAAGCGATCCTCGGAAAAATCACAAAAAATATTTTTCACATTTCCTTTTCTTGCATCACATTCTGTATTAAAAATAAAAAATAGAAATCTTGAAATTCTCGCCCCCCGCCTTCCAAAAAAATTGAGATTAAAAAAAACCCATAAATTCCTATAGACACCAAAATAATACCAATAAAAGTAAAGCACTAATAAAAAATGCTATCGATAGAAATAAGTTATGGCTTTCAGAATACGGCAACTGGAGACAAATTTTTCTTTAAATTTTTATTTTTTTTGCAAATATGATTAATATTTGTGGAACAAGAAAACTGACAGAAAAACTTGTTATGGCCATAAATGTCACGGGTAAAGCAAAAACAAAACCTACGGCGCAATTTTTCTCAATTCTTTGAATTTTATTTTCCGTTTGTGTTTGTCAGCACATTATACGATAAATTAAAAAGTGAAAACTTCAGCTAGAAAAATGTAAAAAAAAAAATTATAGCTTTTGGAAGGCACGGAGAAATGTGAAAAATAGCTGCCTCTGCAAGGGGTTAAAACGAGATTTAGGAGCCTCAAACGATCCTATCGGGTGACCAAAAATGCAATACATGCGGAATGCAATAGGAGAGCAGTTATGTATTTCTCACGACCGTGGGGGTCCGGCCGCTAAGACCACCCCCGATCCTGGGAATGACGCTGCTTCCTTCTTACTGTTTTTCCTTCTGCACTGATGCTGCGGCCACCACTATGCGAGAAGTGAGCGCATCTTTTCTGCACGGCCCAGTACCTGCGTGTGTGGGAAAACTCTGCTTGCTGTCATTGAATTGCTCACGGCACTGCTTGTAACGAACCATGCACCCTTGTGTCCTTTTACATCACTTCTTATTCTACCCGTTATTTTCTGATTCTCTTACACCCCTTTAATTAATATTTATCAGTCCATTACTTAATAAATGCGATATGAGCCGCAATAATAAAATTCTAATTTTGCGGAAAAGGAAGAAAAAAAAAATATGCACAAATGGAAACCGCCTCGTCATGTCTGCAGCTTCTTTGTAGAGCGCCACGCCGTACGTCCTGCTGGAGTGAAGTGTGCCGCTGACGTGCCGTCTGTGTACCCGCTATTGTCTTTCCTCATCGATCTTTACTAATACTGTGTATATTATGTGTAGTTCTCTTTGTTCTGCTATGTCTATTTAGTTCTCGTGGATGATTTATCTATGTCTGCTGTATCGGCAAAAGAGAGATTTTTCGCTTATGTGTCTA
Source organism: Oophaga sylvatica (assembly GCA_033576555.1). Taxonomy (NCBI): domain Eukaryota; kingdom Metazoa; phylum Chordata; class Amphibia; order Anura; family Dendrobatidae; genus Oophaga; species Oophaga sylvatica. The sequence continues at coordinate 35,690,266 of JARQOD010000008.1, forward strand.
CTTACAAACGGCCTGTCGTAACCCTTTTTTTTTAATTTATTTTATTTTTTTATTCGCTTTTTTTTAGTTTTCCGTTTGTGCATGATGACTTTTTAATTTTATGCAGAATTTTATTCTTGTGACTTTTATTGCATTATTATATATTGCACATTATATTTTCAAAGTAACGGATAATAAAGATAAATAAAATATGAATAAAGATGGATGCTTTTTCTATACTTGGTGTGTTCTGTTGGCTCAGTGCGGTTGTAAAAACTTTTATTTATTTATTTTTTTATGTAAAAAATAAAAAGAAATTTAATCTGTTGCCTTTACCATTTGCTACATTAAGAGGTTTATTAATACATTACTTTAATATATATTGTTGATTTCTTTTTATATATACATGGTATATAAATCTTATATTATGCTCCAGAGCTGTAATCATAATTCTGCTGTTTGTCCTTGAATACAGGGCAGTGTTTAGCATTTCCTACATAAAGACTGTTGTTTTGTTTTTTTTTGGGTTTTTTTAAGAACGTAAAAATTAAGCTTTGTGCAGACATTTGGTGAGCAAGACGTGATGGGCAGATTTCATCAGTGGGGAGTGCAGAATTATGAATGCAGCTCTGGAGGATAATATTGTAAATTGAGATCAATATGGAGTCACTTTCATGTAGATTTCTTCCATTAATTTTTGCCCAAAGGTGAATAACTTTTTAAAGCATTTTAGTGTACGGGGGTAGGGCGGGGGACATGTAGGGTGGTATTTTGCCAATTTTTGGGTAGATACTGGAGTTTATTATAAAAGCACCTGAAGGATCGGTCAGGTTATAATGTGTGATGTGGCCAGGAGAGTAACTCCTCTTATTTCCTTATCAGATTATGACCAAAGGATGCGAGACGGTGGACATGACCTTACGCCGGAACGGCCTGGGTCAGCTGGGTTTCCATGTGAAGTATGACGGTACGGTAGCAGAAGTCGAGGACTACGGATTCGCGTGGCAGGCGGGTCTGCGGCAAGGCAGTCGACTTGTAGAAATATGCAAGGTGGCTGTGGTGACGCTGAGCCACGATCAGATGATCGATCTGCTCCGCACGTCCGTCACAGTGAAGGTGGTGATCATACCCCCACATGAGGATGGAGCCCCCCGAAGGTAAGGGGGTCCTGTATACTAAGAGGGGGAGATGAGCTTAGATGAGTTTTCTGAGAATGCAGTGTTGAAAATTTTCATAAATAAAATGCATTGTGTGAACACTACTGTAATGAATTGCAGTCTGTCGTTCCCGGTTATCAGCGTGGCTTATTCATAGGGGTGTAAGATGCCGCCATCGTCTTCCCTGAAGTCTGCTCTTATTTTTGCATTTTCCATGAATTGACAATTCTGGGGCATCTTTTGCTAATTCTGCATTGTGCCGTTCCTCTGTTATTCCTCATGGAAATAAATGTGGTAATTGAACATTTGCCATTCTGCCTGGGTAGTGTTCAGTGTACAGTCCTGACGCTGTCGCCATCGATTGGACCGGGGGACGGTAACATCCGACTGTCAATCTGTTCATATATTCAGGAGGAATAAGTGGATCGTTACAATATAAAACAAAAAAAAAGGACACCTCGCACTGCATGTGTGCAACAAGAGGGATTTTTAGGACTTAAAGGAGGCTATAAAGTGGCATGGCGTCATAGGAGAGTGTCATTTCAGGTTCAAATCCACTAGGGAGGGGAAAAAAAATTGAAAAAGCAAAAAAAGAAAAGTTAGACTATCACCTCCCTTATCAAATAAAAGAAAAAATCATAGTGATGCATGACCCTGCGAAAACCCAAGCCAGTGATGGTAGCCTCCCTTCCATTAGTAGGAGGCTGATCTCTACCCTGATGACTTTATTCACTTTTTTTTTTTTAAATTACCATCCGATAATCCAGAACATTTGTTAATCTGCCATCTATCAGGAATCGTTGATGCTGCATTAAAGTGGTTTTCTCCTGTCCCCTAGCTATAGTTTAAAAAATACTTTACTCTCCCTCCCCTGGTCCAACACAGAGTCTCCTCCAATGTAGACTGTAGCGCTGCAGCCAATCGGTGAGCTTTGGCGAGTCTGAGCAGCTTGAGAAGAGCTGCTGAGTTCACTTATTGGATGCACTGCTGGAGAAGCACTGCAGATACTGGAGCAACAGCAGTGACTCGGTGCCGGACCTGGGGAGGGTGAGTAAAACAACTTGTCATTTTTATTTTTTTTAAACAAACTGTAGCCAGGAGACAAGGGGTTTCTTTACGATACATTAGCAGAAATGATGCTGAAAAGCCAGAGAAGCGGCAGGGTGCAGTATGTGGCACATACTTTCCATAGGTTTTTGCTTATGTTGCATATAGTTGTTGCTGCCTTTGAACATACGTGTTACATGTTAATACATATGTTGGGCAGAAGGCCTCCTGCTGATGTCCGCTCGTAGATTGTCAGCTCTTTTGCACTTTTTGTTAGGGGAGGAAGTTATTTCTGAGCTGAGTACACCACACCCGTTTCTAGTCTGGCAGGACAAGTCCTAACACAGAGATAGCAGCAGAGCAGTCCCTGTAACGTTCCCGAGCCGCCCGCCGTGGGGGTTGTGCTTTCCTTCTGCCTGTACATGTGGAAAGACCTCTGTGCATTTAACATTCTTTGTGTTTGTTTTCTCTATAGAGGATGGTCCGAGTCCTATGAACTCTGCTCCATGGACCACAAGGACGCAGAGAACGCCACGTCTAGTTCCCGGCCTCCGTACCGCAGCAACACAGCCTGGCAGTGGAGCGGCTCTGCCACCCATCACGGGGCCAGTCCTTCTCAGAAATGGGTTACCCCGAGCTTTGCACTCTCGCTAAACCGGCCAGCCAAACCAGGTCCGGCGGTGCCTGTCCGAGAGCCCCAGGCACAGCATAACAGCAGGAGGTGAGTGAGCCCCTTGTGGCTGAATGCAGGATTGCAGCTTGTAGTTTAGGCCATTGCATGGACTACTTCCTTTTTTTTTTTTCCGCGATTTTAAGGTTTAATTCAGGGCATAGACACCGTTAGAAACGTGTATTACGCTGAGGTGCTGTGTGCAATGAAATAACCTGTGCTGCATTACTGCACTCTCATGTCACCATTCCTCTTTTTCACACCCTCATGTTAGTCCTTTTTTTTGTTGATCAGTCGCAACCCATCATGTTGGTTGTAAATTAGCAGTAGAGCCATTATATGTTTATGCTCTCTCATCAAATTGTCCAGGTTTAGGAAAATATGGCTGCTTTCTTCCAGAAACAGCGCCACCTCTGTCTGTAGGTTGTGTCTGGTATTGCATCTTGGTCCCACTAGCTCTATAGAATGGAGATGCAATGCCATATATACCTGTAGACAGGTGTGGAGCTGTTTGTGGAAAAAAGCCATGCTTTTCTAATCTTAATGGTCAGTGATGATGATTGGGCTGCCAAACTGGGCAGTTGCATAGGGCCTCTCTCTCTCTCTTCTCTCTCTCTCTCTCTCTCTCTCTCTCTCTTCTCTCTTCTCTCTCTCTCTCTCTCTCTCTCTCTCCTCTCTCTCTCTCTCTCTCTCGAACACGTAATCCTTTACTGTCCTGGTCCTGGTTAGACATTGTATGGACGTAGTATTTGGACTGCCACTTTGGTGTTTGGTCATTGAATGACACTTGCGTTGGAAGTGTATATAGCAGCGTTATGCGCACACTATGTGTTTATATTATTTGGTATTTCATATGGAAGTTTGTAGTGGTTTTATTAGAACACGAAGTGTAAGTTTTATTTCATATATTGTATGGCGGTATTCTAGCACTATGTGGCGGTGTCATTGGAGCATTGAATGGTAATATTATTTGATGATTTATATAGGTATATCAGCACTATGTGGCGGTGTTATTGGAGCCTTGAATGGTAATATTTGATGATTTATGTAGGTATTTAGGCACCATGTGGCGGTAGTATTAGAGTGCTGAATGGTAATATTGGTGTTTTATGGAGGTATATCAGCACCATGTGTCAGTGTAACTTGAGCACTGAATCACAATGCTATTGAATGGAGGTATTTAGATACTGGTTGTGGTGTTATTGGAGCACAGAATCACAATGCTTACTATTATATGGAGGTATTATTTAGGCGCCACGTGGCGGTGTTATTACGGAACTGAATGGCAGTTGTGCACTATTGGATGGCGGTATTTGGGTAAAAAGCGCATTTGACTTGTATATATGTTTCTGAATGATGAGCATTATATTGCCTATCGGTAAGCGCATACTTTGCATGTTACTCGTGGCCCCTGACTTCACAGGAAAGGGACTGCGGCACGTTGTCCCCACATGTGACTCGGCCTTTGATCCGCTACACATGGCGGCGTGATGATGGCGCCGATCCTTCCAGCAGGTGAACATTAGATCACTCTTTCGCTTGCGCAGATCGCCTCCGCAAGCCCTGCTCTCTCATCACATCACAATATGTAGGGAAACATTAATTACACTTGATGACCTAGTCTTGAAAAACTGGCGCAGCGTGTGCCAGGCAGCCAGATGAGGCAGGTGTGACAAGGAAGGAGACGCCCGTACGGACCCGGAGAGACTTTCACCCGTGTCGCCAATTTCTCATTTATGGTAATTTACTGTACACAGGCCGGTGAGTTACCCAGAGACGCCATATGTCGCCACGTCCCCGACGGCAATTGACAAAATGCAGCCTTACAGACACCCCTCTGGGAGCTTCTCTACACCGACATCTGCCGGGTCGGATACAACCGCTATAAACCCACCGCGGACAGGTGAGACCAGTGTCGGCATACACAATGGCCATTTGACGTGGCCTTAACCCGTCCTATCATTAACCTCTGCAGGCTTACAGTGTAGGGTCGGTATAAAGGCCTGGCTGCAGGGGAGCACAGGGTTCATCTGAATGCACCGCAGATGTAGCAGAGCTAGCTTTGTCTTTGAATTAGGGCTTTTTAATGGCTTTACATTGCTGCAGGCAAACCTACTAAGTTACTGTAAAGGGTGGCCATGCACCTGAGAGCTTTGGCCAGTTGCTATTTTCCGTGACCTGTATGCACATGCATGCTCCGACTTGTCAATAGGGAGAGTGAATAATAAGTCGCTGCTGGACACTTCTGGTGGCTCCTGATCTCCCATGCTTTAACAAGCCAATCTAATATGTAACTATATATTAGATGGTCGGCTCATTATCCATACATTTTGCATGTAACGTCGCTTTCTCTCGCTGCCTCCTCCACTGCGCACGACTTTACGGTCCAACATGGCCGGTGCCGGGACATGGGGGGACACACAGCGGCAAGTCTAAATCTAGGACAAGGGAAAGTGACCCAAAATGCAAATTGAATTTTTAGTGAAATCTATGACTTCTGCATTATGATCCTGACACGTTTGGGGGGATTTAGCGCATGAGCCTAGTCCATTATACTATACCAGTAATGTGACATCTGTGTTACAGGTTTGGCACCCCCCAGCGCACCGTTCTACAAGCGGAGTCCTACGGCGCTCAGGACGGGATGCCCAGTCAGGAGATGGCTGTAGATAGACATAAACCAGGTGAGTGGAATATCCTCTTCCCTGCTATGCTCCAGGGAGATGCAGAATCCGTGTCTCTGCGCTCTGCTATGTGCAAGACGGTTTTGGAGACAAATTTTAGGCTTTTTAATAAAAAAAAAAAAAAAAAAAAAGAAAAACTCTACTGTCGGTCTCTAAAGTCGCACCCTATTATTGCATTTGATGTCTGACCATCGCGGCTGCACCTGTCCACGTCCTGGAGCAGCTCTCGCATGTGCAGAATTCTGTATCTGCAGCGCCATCTAGTGACACATTGATGAAAGAACCTTTAGTGTTACTAGTTTAATACCTTTAAATGTCACATCTTCATTACAAAGAAACAGAGCTTCATAATGGTTTATATATTTAATGTGCAATAATCGATTTCACACTTCAATTTGGTTATATGGGCCATTAATTCCCTATTCTGACAAAAGAAGTCCCAGATCTGTCCAAAGCTTCTGTTAACTTAGGCTGTGTTCACATGTTGCTTATTTTGCTGGGTTTTTGTTAAAGGCAAATTAAAAGCTGCCTTTTAAAGCACCAACAAAAGACTTCAAAAATCTCATTCACAAGCCTATTTTCAGCTGCAGATGAAGGAAGAGAGCCACAGTATTCATTACTGATGGGTAGGCGGAGCCCCAGATCAGGATGTTACCTCAGATCAAAAGAGTGATGACTGGCTGGCCCCTCCAGCTCGGGCTCCTCCTACTCAGCTCCAGTCTAAGATTTGAGGTCCAGAGGATGGTCGCTGCTAATGCAGCTCCTCAGAAGATTTTATTATTTTAATATTCGGACAGGAGACTTGGATCACTAGTTGGTCTAGAGGTCTCAGGGGTATCAGCGCTGCTGTACCCCAACCTCTCCCTTGGCGGATCTGTATTTACTCAAAGTCCCTGCAGAATCCTTGCCGGCCCTGGGGGATGAGGAGAGCTTCTCTGGCGGGAACGCAAACCACACGTGCGGTCACTGCGTTCTTCGCCCTGGGGGGAAGCATGGGCACTGCGCCAGAAACCCCTGAGGGTCCCTGTGGCGCCTTGGCTGGTGAGTACTCCACACAAATTTTAATAATAATTATGTGTGAGTGCTTTAGCGTCTGAATGCGCAGCGCTATTACTAATGTCAGTATGCTTCAGCGCTGCTGTGACAGCGTTACTACATGTATGTCAGTATGCTTCAGCGCTGCTGTGACAGCGCTACTACATGTAATGTCAGTATGCTTCAGCGCTGCTGTGACAGCGCTACTACATGTAATGTCAGTATGCTTCAGCGCTGCTGTGACAGCGCTACTACATGTAATGTCAGTATGCTTCAGCGCTGCTGTGACAGCGCTACTACATGTAATGTCAGTATGCTTCAGCGCTGCTGTGACAGCGCTACTACATGTAATGTCAGTATGCTTCAGCGCTGCTGTGACAGCGCTACTACATGTAATGTCGGTATGCTTCAGCGCTGCTGTGACAGCGCTGTTACAAGAAGATGTGGTGATTTTTTGTCCGCAGGCAGATAGCTGCAGGACAGAGAGGGAGCAGGAGCGGGGAGAGTTCGCGCTCATTATTTGAGCTGGCGGGGGGCGTGGCCTATCTATCCCGGTCTTTTGAGCAGGAAGACGCGCGCTCTGGCTTTTCTCCTGCGACCCCCTCACTGTGGCGGCCATTACTCAGGCTCCTGGGCTCCTCGGACCGCTCCTCTCCTCATATAGACACCACGGCCAGCTGGGTGAGTGCGGATTCCTCACCCCGCAGCGCAGCGATCGCTATCCTGCAGCTGCAGTCTCATCAGAGACATAAAAATTGGCTGGGGCTCACAAATATATATATATTTTGGTGAGTTTGCAATATTAACCCCTTTGAGGGTTATTTCTACCAGCTAAATTTGCTGACTGAATACCGCTGGGGTAACTCTGCTTGGTGGAGCGTTAACCCTTCAGCGTTTGAAAAAAAAAAAAAAAAACCGCATAGTTTTTTGCTGGTATTACCGCTTTGACCTGCTCATACAGGTGAGACATGTCTGAACAGAGTTCAGATGCCGCGGATCACGTCCCAGTGCCATTGCGGCAATCAGATACGCAGACCTCCACAGCGTCTAGCGCTGCGGTCGACAGCGGTGGAAAATTGGATGATATCGCTCGATCGATTAATAACTTATCTGACCTTTTAGGTCAATATGTGTCTGCTAATTCCTCTCAGAGGAAGCGACGCAGGCCGTTACCGGCCTCTACACGGAGCGAGTCAGATGTATCTGATATTGGGCAGAGTTCCCCTTTAAATTCGGATGGAGAAATATCCGATTCAGATGCGGACGAGCCGCAGGGGCGTTCCTCTATGACGAAGCGTACGGAGGCATTAATTGAAGCCATGAGAGATATATTACAGTTACCGGAGGAGGTAACTAGTCGTCCTGGTAAATCAGCACGCATGTTCCAGGAGTCCCGTGCTTCGCGCACAACATTGCCAGCTCTGGATGAGCTTAATGGTGTAATAGAGGAGGAACGTCTATGTCCAGATAAGCGTTTTCATGGAACGCATTTCTTTGATACACTTTATCCTTGCTCTACGGAGTTAAAGGCTAATTGGACTTCTGCTCCTGAAGTGGATGTGTCTTTGTCTCAGCTTAGTAAATCCTCTCTACTCCCTATTAAGGGAAAAGCGAGCTTACAGGAGCCTTTGGATAGAAAGGCAGAATTGGCGGCAAAAGCAAGCTATGAGGCTGCGGGTCATGGATTTCGAGCAGTGCTAGGATCCATGTGTGCTGCTAGAGCTTCTCTAAGCTGGTTGGCACGTCTGAAGACGGAGTTGCAAAATGAATCTCCGTTATCTGAGATACGGGAAACTTGTGAATGGTTAGAAACGGCAGCCTGTTATATCTTTGATGCCGGTCTGGATACGGCATCTCTGCTGGCCAAAGCGCAAGCTTCAGCGGTCACAGTCAGAAGAGCTTTATGGCTCAGACAGTGGGCCGGGGACGCAGTTTCCAAACAAGGGTTGTTGGCCTTACCTTACAAGGGTGGCCATCTTTTTGGATCCGACCTCACAGAGCTGATTTCCAAGGCTAAGGCGAAGGAATCAGCATTACCACAGCGAAGGGCCATGGCCTCGGTGTCCAGTAAGCCTGGTGTTTATAGTGGTCGGCGGTCCTTTCGGGGCCGAGGACGATCTAGTCACTCCTCGTGGGGATCGGGTCGTCCTTCTTTCTCAGGAAAGAAATCCTCTCAGAAAACTCGTACTCCCTGGAAGCAGAGTTTCCGCCAGAACAAGCGGGAACTTGACAAGAAACCCGCAAAGTCGGATTGACGCCAGGGGTCCACTCGAGGATTCTCGAGTGGGGGGTCGCCTGCTTCTTTTCAAGGAGACTTGGATGGCTCGCGTTCCAGATTCCTGGGTAACGCGGATAGTGTCGGCAGGCTATTTCATAGAGTTTGCTTCTCAACCCCCAAATGTTTTTTGTCAATCTCGCGTTCCGTCGGAACCCGAGCTTGTTGTCGCTCTACAGCGAGAGGTCGAATCGCTACTACAAAAGGGTGTAGTGATACCGGTTCCGTCAGAGGACCGAGGGAAAGGTTTTTATTCCAACCTTTTTATAGTTCCCAAAAAGGAGAACAAATTTCGCCCGATTCTGGATCTCAAGCGATTAAACCGGCATGTCCATGCCCGGAAATTTCGCATGGAGTCGCTTCGTTCCGTTGTGGCAGCTCTGTCACAGAACGATTTTCTGGTGTCAATCGACATTCGCGACGCCTATTTGCATATTCCCATCGGAAAGGCTCATCAGCGCTTTCTTCGATTTGCCATAGGTCAGAATCATTACCAGTTCGTGGCTCTGCCGTTCGGCTTAGCCTCAGCGCCAAGGGTCTTTACAAAAATTCTGGCGCCCCTCATGGCACTCCTTCGAAGACAGGGGATTACGATTCTCCCTTATCTGGACGATCTTTTGATCGTGGCTTCCTCGGAGGAGGAGGCGTTGACGGCTCGGGATTTGTCTCTTCAGTTTCTGAAAGACTTCGGTTGGCTGGTCAATTGGGAGAAGTCGTCCCTGGAACCATCGAGGACAATTCTCTTTTTGGGAATGCATCTCGACACGTTTCGGTCGGTAGTTTCCCTACCACCAGACAAACAGTCATGTCTTCTTCGACATGTACAGATTATGACATCCTCAACGGCAATGTCCCTACGGAAGTGTATGCGTCTTCTGGGACTGATGGTGGCGTCCATGGAGGCAATTCCTTTTGCCCAGTTCCACTCCAGGACTCTTCAAAGGTTCATCTTGAGTCGATGGAATCAGTCGCAATCGCTGGATTGCAGTGTCACCATTTCTCGCGCGGTGCGGGATTCTCTAGAATGGTGGTTACGTCCAGGGGCATTCTCCCTGGGGAAGTCTTTCCTCCCTCTGAAGTGGTCAGTCATAACCACCGATGCCAGCCTGACGGGCTGGGGGGTGTTTGGAACAATCTCTGGATTCAGGGGTATGGTCACCGGAAGAGTCTGTGCTTCCGATCAACATCCTGGAATTGAGGGCGATTTTCCTTTGCCTCCAACATTGGACGGTCCCTTTGAGCGGTCTGCCAGTCCGTGTGCAGACAGACAATGCGACGGCTGTCGCGTATATCAATCACCAAGGTGGGACAAGGAGTTCCAGACTCATGGTAGAGGTGTCCCGAATTCTGATTTGGGCAGAGGCCAATGTACCAGCCATTTCGGCGATTCACATTCCAGGGTTCAGAATATTACAGCGGACTTTCTCAGTCGCAGAAGGATGGATCCCGGGAATGGAGCCTCCACCCGGAAGTCTTTGCACTACTGTGCTCTCGCTGGGGAACCCCCCAAGTGGATTTGATGGCATCCAGGTCCAATGCCAAGTTACCGACATTCATGTCCAGGTACAAGGACCCGAAGGCGGTGGCGGTGGATGCTCTAGTGGCTCAGTGGGATCAGTTCGAGCTGATCTATGTATTCCCGCCGATATCCTTACTTCCTCTAGTGCTGCGTCGGATCAGACTAGAGAGAATTCCAGCTATTCTGATAGCTCCAGACTGGCCAAGAAGGGTGTGGTTCTCGACAATAATGTCGCTGTTGGCGGCACCTCCGTTTCCACTCCCTCTTCAACCGGACTTGTTGACTCAGGGGCCCGTTTGTCATCCGGACTTGATGTCCCTGCGTTTGACGGCGTGGCTCTTGAGACCGAAATCTTGACCCGTAGAGGTTTTTCAGCCGAGGTCATTGCTACCCTTCGTGCTGCAAGATGTCCGGCTACTTCTAGGATTTACCACAAAATTTGGGAAACCTTCTTTTCGTGGTGTTTGGGGTCTTCTCGGAACCCGAGAAAATTTTCCATTCCCAACCTGTTGGCTTTTCTGCAGCATGGGCTAGACAAGGGTTTGGCAGTTAGCACTCTGAAAGGTCAGATTTCTGCTCTGTCCTTATTGTTCCGGAGAACCATTGCTTCGAATAGAGACGTGCTCTCCTTTTTCCGAGGTATCTCTCGTAAGTTTCCGCCGCGGAAGGCACCCGTGTCTCCTTGGCGGCTCAACCTTGTTTTGGAGGCTCTTCAGCATAAACCTTTTGAACCTATGGTTTCTGCTAGCCTTTCTTTACTTTCTTGGAAGGTGGCTTTCCTTGTTGCAGTCACTTCCTTGAGGAGAGTTTCTGAATTGGCAGCTCTTTCTTGTTCGCCTCCTTTTCTGGAGTTTTTTCCGGATCGTGTAGTGCTTCGCACTCGGGGTGATTTTTTGCCTAAAGTGGTGTCACAATTTCATGTTAACCAGGATATTGTGTTGCCTTCACTCTGTCCGGATCCGAAGAATACGAAAGAGCGAGATTTACACACATTGGATTTAGTGCGGGCCTTGAAGTTTTATCTATCTATTACTCAAGGTTTTCGTAAGACGGACTCCCTGTTTGTGGTTCCGGCAGGTCGTCGGCGTGGTCAACGAGCTTCCAAGGGTTCTATAGCTCGTTGGATCCGGTCAGCTATTTTGGAAGCTTACCGTCTTCGGGGTGAATCTTGCCCGATTAAGATTCGAGCCCATTCCACGAGAGCTGTGGCTTCATCGTGGGCTTTTCATCAAGGTGCTTCGGCAGTGCAGCTTTGCCGAGCGGCGACTTGGCGCTCTGTCCACACGTTTACAAGGTTTTATAAAGTGGACGTCAGTGCTTCCGCTGATGCAGCCCTCGGACGTAGGGTCCTGCAGGCAGCTGTAGTTTAAAGTTCTGGATGAACTTGTGTTTAGCGCTGGTTGCGCTTTGTTGTTAAGGTTGTTGGGTTTCTGCCTTTTGTTGGTTTTTTCCCACCCTTATTTTTGAACTGCTTTGGGACGTCCCATCAGTAATGAATACTGTGGCTCTCTTCCTTCATCTGCAGCTGAAACACGGATTTTGGTAAAGACTTACCTGTAAAATCCTTTTCAGCGAAGGAAGGAAGAGAGACACAGCACCCTCCCACGGCAGAAGTGTGTTGATGTTTTCAGATGCAGCGCGACCCTTATCTGATAGCGATTATCTGGGCTGAGGTCAGCGCGCTAAGGCTCTGTTCCAGCATCGCCAGCTCATCGCAGTAGTCAGGTTCCGTGAGTAGTACCTGGAACTCTGTGGTTTTTGGCTTTCTTTGCATGCATAACCTGTATCCTTGTTGTTTTTTCTCTGAAGTTCCTTCAGAAGGGGTTATGTTGCTCCGCTGGTGATCTTGGCTCTTTTCCTAAAAGCTTTGGTACGACTGGAGCTGAGTAGGAGGAGCCCGAGCTGGAGGGGCCAGCCAGTCATCACTCTTTTGATCTGAGGTAACATCCTGATCTGGGGCTCCGCCTACCCATCAGTAATGAATACTGTGTCTCTCTTCCTTCCTTCGCTGAAAAGGATTTTACAGGTAAGTCTTTACCAAAATCCGTGTTTTTTTTTCCTGACTGAATTGGAAAACTAAAAGCCTAAGAAGCCCTGCAAAATAACATGGAGGACTGTGATTGCACTAAAACCTATGAAGAGAAAAGGAAGTCCTCCCAACAAAAGGTACATAGAATGAACAATTTTATTGAAACAAAACGGATGGCAAAAACTTAAAGAATTCGGAGAAGATAGCAGACGATGCAAGAAATGAAAAAATGAACACTGAGCACACATAGTTGAATATAAGTTTGATCTGACATTGCAAGTGATGAGCGAGTATGCTCGTTGCTCAGGTGTCCTCCGAGTATTTTGGCGTGCTCGGAGATTTTCTGTTGCCACAGCTGCATGATTTGTGGCTACTAGACAGCCTGAATACATGTGGGGATTGCCTGTTTGTTAGGGAATCCCCACATGTATTCAGGCTGTCTAGCAGCCATAAATCCTGCCGCTGCGGCGACACAAACTAAATCTCCGAGCACGCCAAAATATTCGGATTATCATAGCAAGCTCCTCATTGACAAAGTGCAAGGCGCAGATGACAAATTAATGGAAAATACAAACAGACATAAATACAAATTACTGGACAGTGCTGGGGTTTGTCTCTTGTAACTCCTGTGAGAACGTTCTTTAGTAAGTGCACATGACAAGTAATGCCACTGGCAGACAGTAAGTAATTCATAGGAGAATCCAGAGACAACATCAAAAAGTATAGCATAAGGTCAGACAAGTAATGTCACACCATATCCGACCTAGAGGAATATATTGTTAGATCCTAGCTGTGTAGCTCCATCTAGCTGACCAGTATCAAGATATAGATGCACAGATTCCAGGAGGCTCCAGTGTATCCCCCTCTGAGGAAGAACTGCCGAAACGCTCGTTAAGGGATACACTGGAGTTTCCTGGAGTCTGTGCATCTATATCTGTAATTTTATCATCTGCACCTTACACTTTATCAATGAGGAACTTGTCACGGTAATACTCCAACTTTATGTATTTATCTACTTTGACGTAAGCTGGACTTGCAAGGTGTGCACAGTATGCAATGTCAGGCGCCACTTATATTTAACTATGTTTGCTCATTGTTAGTTTTTCATTTCTTGCATCGTTTGCTAACATCTCCGAATTTTTTAAGTTTTTACCATCCGGTTTTTTTTTTTTTCAATAAAATAGTTCATTCTATCACCTTTTGTTTGGAGGACTTCCTTTTATCTTAATTTTGTTTTAATTGGAACACTGCTGCTTTTTTTTTTTTGAAAACTGCAAAAAAAAAAAACCCTGCCACCAGTTTTTGCAGCGTTTTTGGTGATTATTACCAAGTTTAAACCATAATGTCTTGGTGTCCTCACATGAGCCTGGATGTTGGGATTAGTGCAGTAAACAATGTTCTACCAACTCCGTTCCCTACCAGTGTGTGACAGTAAAGAATCCCTGACCAACTCACTGCCCTACCAGTGTATAATGAATAGTGCCCATGTGTGAAATGAGCAATGCCCTACCATATCAATGCCTCACAAATGTGTTGGCTAATCAAAGCCAGATTAATTAAACTTTCCCTGCTGTTTTTACATTTGCAATTGTGTACATTTTTCATGAACTTATAACCGTCGTTCACGCTACACTTCATACTTTATTCTGAACAGAAAAGCTGGAATCGTCACTATTTTTTTCAGACATAAAAAAATTTTTCCACTAATGTTTTATAGTTTCACATAGGTGGAAAATTCACATTGGTGGCCCAACACCTTGTATTATTCATGCTTCCATGATGGATGCAAAGATGAACTTTGAGATCCTGAAAAACAAAGCAAAAAAAAAAGACAACAAAACCTGCACTTTGCAGTTTTTTTTTTTCGCCAAGAGATCTGGTTTTGGCTGCAGAAAAAAAAGCAAAGTGTGGGCCTGGCCTAAGGAAAACATGGAAACTGTGGGAATATTGATTCTGCTGACTTACAATAATGGAGAAAGGGCTTCATTCTGAGGATGTGGGTGTATAATTCTAGGCATGTCATGGGGGATCATGTGAGCGGTCTCCTCTGGATCATGTGAGGAATGCTCCGTGTGCCGTCTGGCTGCTTTTTGTAATACATGCCATTTTTAGTTTAGTAAAGGAAGCATTGACTTTCGTGGAGGGCGTAAAATCTAAAGGTAAGAAATTGGGGTTGAAGATTAGGTGGGATGTGATTTGTAAAGCAGCCATTAATACTTAGTTTTTAGATGAGGAGGAGCTGGGACTTAGATTTGGCTGAATAGTCCTCATAAGAATGGAAGCAGTGGGTGAGGTCAGACATCGGCTTCCTGATTCCCTAAACTTCTCACCTGCCCTGTATAGCACATGCAGTGCAGACACATGGATGGGGGAAGGATGACGGGGGTAAGGCAGGTAACAATCTGAGTTTTTGATGAATTTTCTGACTCGTGTATGCAGTCATTCTGCAACAGAACTTCTGGAAGGATGAATTGTATTATTATAAGATACATAATTTGTGCCTGTCCTGTACACATGTCTTTAAAGGACTATTCCCAATTTACAACTCTCTAGGATATGTCATCATTCTAATATCGGTAGGGACCTGACCGGCAGCTACAGTTTCCTCCACAGCCAGGTAGTCACAAGTGTCAGGAGGTTTGAAGGAAAATCTATGATGAGTCAATCAAGTCCTAAAGGTCCATCCCCCAACAATCATGAAGACAAAGCTTTAATATATGCCACCAATTTATATTGTTGGAGTACTTTAAGGTCGATTCCACACATTCGGGCTCATATCGCAGTATCCAGCTCGGCTTCCTGATCTCCTGAACTTACCTGACTGCCTCATAGACAAATACAGTATATATAAGGAAGTTGGCTCATATTAGGAGTCCTGGTTGTCGGGCCGCATATTCTGATCCGTGCATAGTCCTTGAACATAGCCCATATTAAACAGTACTAAAACATATGTCAGCAGAATTTGCAATACGAACCGTATACATTAATAACTAGATCTAGGTCCTGGTGATGCTGGGTTATAGATCGTGAAAATCTCTCAGAATGATTGTATAATCATACCAAACCAAATAAATTTCAACTCTGTCTTCACCCTCCTATCCTGATTGATATCTCAGTGCCCCTCCTCCCTGCCGCTGCTGAATCTCTGTCCTCCTATCCTCATTGACATCTCCTCAATGCCCCTCTTCCCTGCCACTGTTGAATCTCCATCCTCCTATCATTGACAGCTCCTCAGCGCCCCTTCTCCCTGCTGCTGTTGAATCTCCATCCTCCTACCATTGACAGCTCCTCAGTGCCCCTTCTCCCTGCTGCTGAATCTCTGCCTTTCTATCATGACTGACAGCTCCTCAGTGCCCCTCCTCTCTGCCTTCTGAATCTGTCCTCCTATCCTCATTGACAGCTCCTCAGTGCCCCTCCTCCCTGCTGCTGAATCTCCGTCCTCCTATCCTCATTGACAGCCCCTTCAGTACCCCCCTCCTTGCTGCTGCTGAATCTCCATCCTCCTATCCTCATTGACAGCTCCTCAGTGCCCCTCCTCCTCTCTGCTGCTGAATCTCTGCCCTTCTATCCTGACTGACAGCTCCTCAGTGCCCCTCCTCCTTGCCGCTGCTGAATCTCTGCCCTCCTATCCTGATTGACAGCTCCTCAGTGCCCTTCCTCCTTGCTGCTGCTGAATCTCTGCCCTCCTATCCTGATTGAAAGCTCCTCAGTACCCCTCCTCCCTGCTGCTGCTGCTGAAGCTCCGCCCTCCTATCCTGACTGACAGTTCCTCTGTGCCCCTCCTCCTCCCTGCTGCTGAATCTTCGCCATCCTACCTCATTGACAGCTCCTCAGTGCCCCTCCTCCTCCCTGCTGCTGAATCTCCACCATCCGATCCTGATTAACAGTTCCTCAGTGCCCCTCCTCCTTGCTGCTGCGGAATCTCCGCCCTCCTATCCTCATTGACAGCTCCTCAGTGCTCCTCCTTACTGCTGCTGAATCTTCGCCCTCCTATCCTGATTGACATCTCAGTGCCCCACCTCCTCCCTGCTGCTGAATCTCCGCCATCCTACCCTCATTGACAGCTCCTCAGTGCCCCTCCTCCTTGCTGCTGCTGAAACTCTGCCCTCCTATCCTGATTGACAGCTCCTCAGTATCCCTTCTCCTTGCTGCTGCTGAATCTCCGCCATCCTATCCTGATTGATAGCTCATCAGTGCCCCTCCTCCTTGCTGCTGAATCTCTGCCCTTCTGTCCTGATTGACAGCTCCTCAGTGTCCCTCCTTCTTGCTGCTGCTGAATCTCCGCCATCCTATCCTCATTGACAGTTCCTCAGTGCCCCTCCTCCTTGCTGCTGCTGAATCACCGCCATTCTATCCTGATTGACAGCTCCTCAGTACCCCTCCTCCTTGCTGCTGCTGAATCTCCACCATCCTATCCTGATTGATAGCTCCTCAGTGCCCCTCTTCCTTGCTGCTGAATCTGTCCTCTATCCTGATTGACAGCTCCTCAGTGCCCCTCCTTCCTGCTGCTGCTGAATCTCCGCCATTCTATCCTCATTGACAGCTCCTCAGTGCTGTAGTTCTCTATAGAGGAGGCGAATGTCCGAGCTACTAGAGCGCAGAACTGCTGTATAAGTCAATCTCAGATCCCTCACCCAGCCCCCATCACCATCCTCTTTAATTAACACTCCGCTCCTAATTATTCGCTGACGTTAATCCTGCAAGGTGCATGTGACGACGCGACTTGTCTTTTGCAGAACCGCTGTGGCACATCCCATCGCAGCCCCGAGTAGGAGTCAGTGTCACCAAGAGACCTAACAGACAGGAGCTGGCCGGCAAGAGTTCTCCTCACCGTCATTCAAGGGTAAGTGCCCAGTTGCGTGCTCGCTGTTCACACACACAGGCCACGTCGGCAGACGGGCAGTGACCTTATTGATGTGCTTCCAGGGAGAGGCACAGTACTCCAGTCACTCCAGCAGTAACACGCTGTCCAGTACGGCGTCCAGTAACCAGAGTGACGAGCGGTGGTTTGATCCCCAAGAGCAACCCGATATAGACCTGGAGCCCATTTCTAAGGGCACGTCAAACGACAGTGGCATCGATACCTCCTTACCCAATTTTGCAAATTCGAAGCCAGCCAGACCAACTCCACGCCGTGAGAAACTGCAGAAACCCATGGCGTGCTCCACCTACCCAGGCATGCACGAAAGCGGATCCCGGGACAAGAGGAAAGATCAGATGTCCTCTGGAAAAGGCTACAGACCCAAAGTGTTCCCACCTGACAACGGCACCGCAGAAGCCTTCAGTGACTCCAGGTACAGAGCTGTAGAGCAACATGAGGTCCATTACTACTTGGGGGAGATCAGATCCCATATTGTACAGTGTGGGGGAGATCAGATCCTGTATTGTACAGTGTGGGGGAGAGCAGATCCTGTATTATACAGTGTGGGGAGAGCAGATCCTGTATTGTACAGTGTGGGGAGAGCAGATCCTGTATTGTACAGTGTGGTGAAGAGCAGATCCTGTATTGTACAGTGTGGTGAAGAGCAGATCCTGTATTGTACAGTGTGGTGAAGAGCAGATCCCGTATTGTCCAGTGTGGGTAGAGCAGATCCTGTATTGTACAGTGTGGGGGAGAGCAGATCCCGTATTGTACATGTGTGGGGGAGAGCAGATCCCGTATTGTACAGTGTGGGGGAGAGCAGATCCTGTAATTGTCAGTGTGGGGAGATCATGCATTCCCGTATATGTGACATTGTGGGGAGAGCAGATCCCTATATTGTACAGTGTGGGGGAATCAGATCCCGTATTGTACAGTGTGGGGGAGATCAGATCCCGTATTGTACATGTGGTAGAGAAGATCCTGTATTGTACAGTGTGGGGAATCAGATCCTGTATTGTACAGTGTGGAAGGAGATCAGATCCCGTATTGTACAGTGTGGGTGAAGAGCAAGATCCTGTATTGTACAGTGTGAAGGAGCAGATCCTGTATTGTACAGTGTGTGAAGAGCAGATCCTGTATTGTACAGTGTGGGGAAGAGCAGATCCTGTATTGTACAGTGTGGGGGAGAGCAGATCCTGTATTGTACAGTGTGGGGAGAGCAGATCCGTATTGTACAGTGTGGGGAGAGCAGATCCGTATTGTACCAGTGTGGGGAGAGCAGATCCTGTATTGTACAGTGTGGGGAGAGCAGATCCCGTATTGTACGTGTGGGGGAGAGCAGATCCCTATTGTACAGTGTGGGGGAATCAGATCCCGTATTGTACAGTGTGGGGGAGATCAGATCCCGTATTGTACATGTGTGGGAAGCAGATCCCATATTGTACAGTGTGGGGAGATCAGATCCCGTTTGTACAGTGTGGGGGAGATCAGATCCCGTATTGTACAGTGTGGTGGAGAGCAGATCCTGTATTGTACAGTGTGAGGAATCAGATCCGTATTGTACAGTGTGGGGAGATCAGATCCCGTATTGTCAGTGGGGAGAGCAGATCTGTATTGTACAGTGTGAGGAGATCAGATCCCTTATTGTACAGTGTGGGGAGATCAGATCCATGTATTGTGGAATCAGTTTGTAGTACGTGGGGAGATCAGATCCCTTATTGTACAGTGTGGGGAGATCAGATCCCGTATTGTACAGTGTGGGAGATCAGATCCTGTATTGTACAGTGTGGGGAGATCAGATCCGTATTGTACAGTGTGGGGGAGATCAGATCCCGTATTGTACAGTGTGGGGAGAGCAGATCCTGTATTGTACATGTGAGGAGATCAGATCCTGTATTGTACAGTGTGGGGGAGAGCAGATCCTGTATTGTACAGTGTGGGGGAGACAGATCCCGTATTGTACAGTGTGGGGTAGAGCAGATCCTGTATTGTACAGTGTGAGGAGATCAGATCCTGTATTGTACAGTGTGGGGAGATCAGATCCTGTATTGTACAGTGTGGGGAAGCAGATCCTGTATTGTACAGTGTGGGGGAGATCAGATCCTGTATTGTACAGTGTGGGGGAGATCAGATCCTGTATTGTACAGTGTGGGAGATCAGATCCGTATTGTACAGTGTGGGGAGATCAGATCCCGTATTGTACAGTGTGGGGAGATCAGATCCTGTATTGTACTAGTGTGGGGGAGATCAGATCCTGTTTGTACAGTGTGGGGGAGAGCAGATCCTGTTTGTACAGTGTGGGGGAGATGCAGATCCCGTATTGTACAGTGTGGGGGAGATCAGATCCCGTATTGTACAGTGTGGGGGAATCAGATCCTGTATTGTACAGTGTGGGGGAGATCAAATCCTGTATTGTACAGTGTGAGGGAGATCAGATCCCGTATTGTACAGTGTGGGGGAGATCAGATTCTGTAGTGTCCAGTGTGCGGGAGATCAGATCTCGTATTGTACAGTGTGAGGGAGATCAGATCCTGTATTGTACAGTGTGGGGGAGATCAGATCCCGTATTGTACAGTGTGGGGGAGATCAGATCCCGTATTGTACAGTGTGGGGGATATCAGATCCAGTATTGTACAGTGTGGGGGATATCAGATCCCGTATTGTACATCGTGGGGGAGAGCAGATCCCGTATTGTACATAGTGGGGGTGAGCAGATCCCGTATTGTACAGCGCGGGGGACGAGCAGATCCTGTATTGTACAGCGTGGGGGTGAGCAGATCCCGTATTGTACAGCGTGGGGGGTGAGCAGATCCCGTATTGTACAGCGCGGGGGGCGAACAGATCCCGTATTGTACAGCGTGGGGGAGAGGCAGATCCCGTATTGTACAGCGTGGGGGGAGAGCAGATCCCGTATTGTACATCATGGGGAGAGCAGATCCTGCATTGTGCTGCGTGTGGGGAGGGAAAGCGGATCCCGTATTTTGCGGTGTGTGGGAGATTAGATCCCGTTTTGTGCGGATCCCCTTGTGTAGGTCTGAGTGCACATTTTTCTCTAGTTGTTGGTGATAGTGTTCGGCCATTATTACATGCACATTGTCGTTCTCACTGCAGCGTGTGGATTAGGTGAAGCCTCTGGTTGCACGGTGCGGGGCCGATGTTGCAGATTAGACCACTGTGTAAGGCAGTGATTGTGCTCATGTCCCACCATTATTACCGTATGTGCCACATCTTTCACACTCAGTACGTCCAGGTCGGGGGCATTTAACTTTTTGATGATCAATTTTGCAAAAATAAAATGATAAAAATGGTAGAACAGAATGTAGGAAAATTAGACGCCAAGGAATATTATTAATAATAGACTCTATGTATTCTTTGCGCAAGCAGATCCACCGCATATAAAAACCCCGACGGTTCCAGGAACCAGCAGATGTCACAGTCGAGCTCCTTCCAGCTGTCCAGCTCCGTGCCCAAATCTTTTTTCTCTCGTCAGAACGTGAGGAATAAGATCCCAGCTGGCTGGAAAAAGCCAGAGGAACCTCCACAAAGGCCAGCCACATTTACAGACCCCAAAAAGTAAGTGCACCACAACGTCTGCTGCATTGGGGCTTCCCATGTTCAAATACCCATAATATCCTTCACTTCCATTCCCAATAGTCACAACCCTGTCCCCGATTCCAGAACAGGACTCCTCCAGATCTTATTGTTTTTGATGGCAGCTGCAGGCATTGCTATTTCTCACGTGTAAATGACGGACAACCTAAAGGGGCCGTCTCCTGCTCGGAAATGGTGAAACTGCAAAGTGCTTGTAAAAACAAGCAACTCGTCCAGCGTCCCCTCCGTTCTCAAGAACATGGAGTTTTCAGTTTGTAGTTTCCAGCTCAATGTTTAGTGCACATCCTGCTGCCGCATCACTGAAGCTTTAGTGTCGCTGCACAAGGGGAACTTGAAGATGATCACACTCTTTAAAAAGATCTTGAGTCGAGTGTAAACGCTGCCGCCGGTCAGTCCGTGGTATAGTGTAAACGCTGTCACCAGTAAATCCACAGTGACTCTAGGGTAAACACTGCTGCCGGTCACTCCGTGGTGTAGGATAAATGCTGACACTGGTCAGTCCACGATCCACAACAGCTGCTTGTAAACCATGCAAGTGCAGTCACTGGTCAATTAACGATCTTGGGTGAACACTGCCCTGGTCTAGAGTCAATGTCACCACAGGTCAGTCCACGGTCTAGGGTTAATGCCGCTGCCCATCAGTCCACGGTCTAGGATTAATGCCGCTGCCCGTCAGTCCACGACGTAGGGTTAATGCCGCTGCCCGTCAGTCCACGACGCAGGGTTAATGCCGCCGCCTGTCAGTCCACGGCCTAGGGTTAATGCCGCTGCCCGTCAGTTCACGGCCCAAGGTTAATGCCGCCGCCCGTCAGTCCTCGGCCTAGGGTTAATGCCGCCGCCCGTCAGTCCTCGGCCTAGGGTTAATGCCGCCACCCGTCAGTCTGCGGCCTAGGGTTACTGCCGCCGCCCGTCAGTCCACGGCCTAGGGTTACTGCTACCGCCCGTCAGTCCACGGCCTAGGGTTAATGCCGCCGCCCGTCAGTCCTCGGCCTAGGGTTAATGCCGCCGCCCGTCAGTCCACGGCCTAGGGTTACTGCCGCCGCCCGTCAGTCCACAGCCTTAGGGTTAATGCCGCCACCCGTCAGTCCACGGCCTAGGGTTAATGCCGCCGCCCGTCGGTCCTCGGCCTAGGGTTAATGCCGCCGCCCGTCAGTCCCGGCCTAGGGTTACTGCCGCCGCCCGTCAGTCCACAGCCTTAGGGTTAATGCCGCCACCCGTCAGTCCTCGGCCTAGGGTTAATGCCGCCGCCCGTCGGTCCTCGGCTTAGGGTTAATGCCGCCTCCCGTCAGTCCTCGGCCTAGGGTTAATGCCACCGCCCGTCAGTCCTCGGCCTAGGGTTAATGCTGCTGCCCGTCAGTCCACGGCCAAGGGTTACTGCCGCCGCCCGTCAGTCCACGGCCTAGGGTTACGGCCGCCGCCCGTCAGTCCACGGCCTAGGGTTACTGCTGCCGCCGCCCGTCAGTCCACGGCCTAGGGTTAATGCCGCCGCCGCCCGTCAGTCCACGGCCTAGGGTTAATGCCACCGCCCGTCAGTCCACGGCCTAGGGTTAATGCCACCGCCCGTCAGTCCTCGGCCTAGGGTTAATGCTGCTGCCCGTCAGTCCACGGCCAAGGGTTACTGCCGCCGCCCGTCAGTCCACGGCCTAGGGTTACTGCTGCCGCCGCCCGTCAGTCCACGGCCTAGGGTTACTGCTGCCGCCGCCCGTCAGTCCACGGCCTAGGGTTAATGCCGCCGCCGCCCGTCAGTCCACGGCCTAGGGTTAATGCCGCCGCCCGTCAGTCCACGGCCTAGGGTTACTGCCGCCGCCCGTCAGTCCACAGCCTTAGGGTTAATGCCGCCGCCCGTCAGTCCTCGGCCTAGGGTTAATGCCGCCGCCCGTCGGTCCTCGGCCTAGGGTTAATGCCGCCTCCCGTCAGTCCTCGGCCTAGGGTTAATGCCACCGCCCGTCAGTCCTCGGCCTAGGGTTAATGCCACCGCCCGTCAGTCCTCGGCCTAGGGTTAATGCCACCGCCCGTCAGTCCTCGGCCTAGGGTTAATGCCACCGCCCGTCAGTCCTCGGCCTAGGGTTAATGCCACCGCCCGTCAGTCCTCGGCCTAGGGTTAATGCCGCCGCCCGTCAGTCCTCGGCCTAGGGTTAATGCCGCCGCCCGTCAGTCCTCGGCCTAGGGTTAATGCCGCCGCCCGTCAGTCCTCGGCCTAGGGTTAATGCCGCCGCCCGTCAGTCCACGGCCTAGGGTTACGGCCGCCGCCCGTCAGTCCACGGCCTAGGGTTACTGCTGCCGCCGCCCGTCAGTCCACGGCCTAGGGTTACTGCTGCCGCCGCCCGTCAGTCCACGGCCTAGGGTTAATGCCACCGCCACCAGTCAGTGTACAGTCTAGGGTAAATGCTGCCACCTGTTAGGCCTCTTTCACACATCCGTTTTTTGCCGTCAGGCACGATCCGGCTTTTTTTTTTTTTGCTTCCACCGGATCCGTTTTTTTCTCATTGAGTTGCATTAGCGCCGGATCGCGCCACATGTGCTTGCGTTTCGTCCGTTGTTTTCCGGATCAGTCTAAAATTTCGTTTCCGGCGGCCGGACACAACGTGTACAGGAACGTTTTTTGTGTCCGGCGAAAAAAACGTACAGCAGAGGATGCGGCGCAATCGGCTCATGGGTACAATGCAAGTGAATGAGCGAATCCGGCCACCGGATTAGTGTTTAGCCTGAACCGGCAACCGCATTCCGTTTATCTGCTCTGAGCATGCCCAGACCATTTGCTTTTCTGCTCTCTCTCTCTCGACGAAAAACTGATGTGTGAAAGTAGCTTTAGTCCGCATTCTAGGGCAAACACAGCAGGCTGTCGTGGAATATGGTCAACGCTGAAGACTGTCAGTCTACAGTCTAGTTTTGGTTTGTTTTTTTTTATTTGTTTTTTTCTTTTTTTAACCTCCAAACTAGAAATTGCATCAACTTCTTTACACTTTTTAGCCTTGGGGGCCACAAGCACCCAAATTTCTTTCTTTCCTGCCTAGAACAATGCATGGTCTATCTGCTTTGGGGTCAGTTCCTGAGTGTATTGGACGTCAGCTTTACTTCACTGTAATCATGAGCTACATAATTTAGATCCAGTAATGAAAAATTAGAGCAATGATGCTTAGTGATCTGAACAGTAGAATTGCTTTCATACTTGCTGACTGTTTCCAATGGATAACATTTTTTTTTCCCCTGCCCTCAGTAACCGGTCCACCTGGATGGTGGCCCACAACAAAAAGGGCAAATAAATCCTAAAGATACATTGGTGTCAGGACTTGAAAGAATGCGCAAGGCTTGTGCCCCAAAAGTGTGTCGTCCCTTTAAATTGCCTGGCGCTGGTGCAGCAGCACTTGCACCATCACGTGTTGAGACACTTTGGAGCCCGGGGTTCTCCCTATTGTCGGAAGTATTTAGGTCAGCGGTAAGAGACACAATAGCTGGAGACAGAGGATTATGTGAACATCTGTTGTGCGTGCAGAGGCGGCCGGAGTATATAGTGTATAAGGCTCTGTCCGCGTATGTGACCCGGCGTCTGACGATTATAACATCAGTCCTGTTTCTCTCTTTAGACAAGTAGATCTGAACACAAAGAACGTCTTTGGTCAGCCCCGGCTCCGGGCCTCCCTGCGAGACCTCCGATCACCTCGCAAGAATTACAAGTCCACCATCGAGGATGATCTGAAGCGGCTCATAATTATGGACAACCTGGGGCCGGAGCAGGAGCAGGACTGCATGGTGAGACCACCGGGCCCTGACACCAGGGGCCTGACACCACCTATACTCTGTTTGTAGTGCCTGTTATCTGTGCTGCTCTGTCTGTTGGATCCTTGTAGTTGTACTTTTTACTAGCGCCCTCATTACAGGTTATTTTTTAACCTCCACCACCATTCCTATTAGTGATGAGTAAAGATGAGCGACTTTGGTCGAGTCGCATTTCGGACTACCCTCAAACTCTCCGGACAGTCCTCCACTCACTGCCGACTTTTATTTCCTATTGACTTGCATTGGGGTCGGGTTTCGGTCGGAACTCCGACTTTTTTGCCGCTAATCGGACCAATTTCGTCCGACTTGAATTATGGTAAAGTCGGGTGGTCCGAAACCCGACTCGAGCAAAGTCGCTCATCTCTAGTGATGAGTGAATGTGCTGGGAGAAGGTGTTATCTGAGCATGCTCGGGTGCTAACCTAGTGTCTTCGGCGTGCTCTAAAAATATGTTGGAGTCCCCGCAGCTGCATGTCTCGCAGCTGTTAGACAGCAGCAACACATGCAGGAATTGCCTGTTTGTTAGATAATCCCTGCATATGTTGCTGTCAAACTGCCGCAAGACATTCATAGAATCATAGAATCATAGAATCATAGAATGGTAGAGTTGGAAGGGACCTCCTGGGCCATCTGGTCCAACCCCCTGCTCAAAGCAGGATTCTCTAAATCATCCCAGACAGATGTCTGTCCAGCCTCTGTTTGAAGACTTCCATTGAAGGAGAACTCACCACCTCTTGTGGCAGCCTGTTCCACTCCTTGATCACCCTAACTGTCAAAAAGTTTTTTCTAATATCTAATCTGTGTCTCCTCCCATTCAGTTTCATCCCATTGCTTCTAGTCTTTCCTTGTGCAAATGAGAATAAAGATGATCCTTCTACAATGTGACAGCCCTTGAGATATTTGTAGACAGCTATTAAGTCTCCTCTCAGTCTTCTTTTTTGCAAGCTAAACATTCCCAAATCCTGCAACCGTTCCTCATAGGACATGGTTTGCAGACCGGTCACCATTCTGGTGGCTCTTCTCTGAACTTGCTCCAGTTTGTTGATGTCTTTTTTAAAATGTGGTGCCCAAAACTGGACACAGTATTCCAGATGAGGTCTGACCAAAGAGGAGTAGAGGGCAATAATGACCTCACGTGATCTAGACTGTATGCTTCTGTTGATACATCCTAGAATTGTATTTGCCTTTTTTGCTGCTGCATCACACTGTTGACTCATGTTCAGTCTGTGATCAATTAGTATACCCAAGTCTTTTTCACATGTGCTGTTACTTAGCCCTATTCCTCCCATTTTGTATATGCTTTTTTCATTTTTATTGCCCAGATGTAGTACTTTGCATTTTTCCCTGTTAAAAACCATTCTGTTAGTTGCTGCCCACTGCTCCAGTTTATTTATATCTTTTTGAATCCTCTCTCTCTCTTCTCTAGTATTAGCTACCCCTCCTAGCTTTGTGTCATCAGCAAATTTGATCAGTTTACCCTCAATTCCTTCATCTGAATCATTGATAAAGATGTTGAACAATACAGGGCCCAAAACAGAGCCTTGTGGTACCCCACTTGAGACATTCTTCCAACTGGATGTGCAGCCATTTACGACCACTCTTTGAGTCCGATCACTAAGCCAGTTATGAATCCACCTAACAGTTGCCTTGTCCATTCCATACTTAGTCATTTTTTCAATAAGGATTGTGTGAGATACTTTGTCAAATGCTTTGCTGAAGTCAAGATATACTATATCTACAGCATTTCCCTGATCCACCCAGTCAGTGATTCTGTCATAGAAGGAAATTAAGTTAGTCTGACATGACTTATTAGTTACAAACCCATGCTGACTCTGTTTAATCACTTCATTCTTATGCAGGTACTTACATACATGTTCTTTAATAATTTGTTCAAAGATCTTTCCTGGTATAGAAGCCTGTAGTTCCCTGGGTCCACCTTCTTCCCCTTTTTGAAGATAGGAACAACATTTGCTCTTCTCCAGTCTTCTGGGACTTCACCTGTTCTCCAAGAATTTTCAAAGATTATGGACAGTGGTTCAAGAATTTCTTCTGCTATCTCCTTCAGTATTCAGCATTCAGCCGCAGGGACTCGAACATATTTTTCAAGCACGCCAAAAACACTTGGTTTGCTCATCAATTGCCATCTCTTCATGGCCTGGTCTTGGGGTCACATATTTTAGTAACTGCTTTTTTTTATTCTTTTTTTACAATTATTTTTTAACAATATTCTTCCTTTTTTGCTCCAGTCAAGACCTAAGACATATGTGGTCCATAATATCCAACGAGTCCTCTGTGTAGGAGCTCTGTCTGAATCCCGTGACCATCCAACTGTGCTGAAACTACAACTCCAAGCAAGTGCCTAAGTCATCAAGTCATGCTGGGAGTCATAGTTTCACCACAGCCACAGATTACTGACCCACTGGCGTTAGGATATGCAGTAGGTATGGATTACGGCCACTTTATCCCTGCAGACTACATGCAATAGTTACCAGATCCTGTCATCGGGTGTCTGATGGATAAAGTAGAGGTCGTCTCTGCTCCAAAATACTTTAAGTATATTCCGGCTCTGCTTGGGACCCCCTTTCATGAAGCAGAGCTGCTAACGTGTAAAAGCCCCTGATCTGGCGAGTCGAGTCCCTCCATGGATGGTTGTGGCAACATTGAATGCTACCTTACCTTGTAATAAGTGCAAGATATGCCACTTGCTCGGGAAGGGAACTCCAGACCCAATTCTCAAACTAATAGGGGTGGTCTGTGATGATCATTGTAGGTAACCAGTATGGAGGAAGCAAAGGTCCTAATGTATTAATGAGGAGACGGTGACATTAGAAAGGGAACTATAATCTGATAGTCTGAAAGCCACTGCAATGCCTGTCCTCATCATTGGCGATATGGGGGGGGAGTGAACGTCGTGTAAGTGTGGATGCATGGAGCGAGCAGAGGGTAACGCTAGGAAGTGAGCTCTGCTCTCAAGGCACAAATCCTTTTCTAATTCTCTTAAATCGCTTCCTCAGTCACCTCAGAAAACCTTACAAAGAACGCTTTCCGATGAGAGCCTGTGCAGCGGACGCCGAGACGCAGGATTTGCCTGCTCCCCGTCCATAGACGCCTCTCGGGGCACCGATGTCTTCTACGCCAACCCGTACCCTTCCAGCACTCTACCTGTTCGCCGCCAGCACCAGCCTGGAATGCCTGAGAAATCCGGTAAGACGCCCAAGGGAAAATGTTATATATTTACACTGGTAATAGGTTTTCCTTCATGATACATGGAGTCAGTGATAAGACAGATATCTGGTCACATGTAGCAGAGGTATTATCTATGCGCACTGGTCAGTAAACTCGTTGGGGCTCCATTGCTGATCATCTCACATCGATCAATTAAATATTGAAGGTAAAATTACAAACCATCCCGTGTAATTGTCATTCTTTACTCCCTGCAGCCACCATCTCTTCTTCTGAGCTGTCGCTTACAGAGATTCGGGATTCCAACTCCAGACACGGAGAGGCGGGGATGATGCCGCTGCCAGACACCGCGTCCGGCCTGGAGTGGTCCAGCCTGGTCAGTGCAGCTAAAGCCTATGAAGGTAACGTGTGCGACGCTCTACGTGGAAGACGACTGTGAGATTGGGATTAGTCATGAACTCGAAAAAAACTTTTGTCTAAGGTGTTTTTTTATTTTTTGCAAAGCAAAATACGGAATAGTAATGGTGCCTTGTTTATTACTAGTTGTGGGGGATTTTTAATGTTTCTGTTCCACATGTAGATTTCTGTGCAAATAAACCCGATTTTTTTTTTTTTTTTTTTTTTATTATAACAGTGCAAAGAGCCGCCTCGCTGTTCTCTCTGAATGAAGTCGCTTTGACTCCTGTGCAAAGTGGTGGCACAGCTCACCTCAGCCTGGAGAGGCAGCACACGCCACGCACCACCCCCACCTCAAGGTATGGCGATAAAAGAAAAGCTGCAATACAGCAACCTGTACAGACTAGTTATGAGCGAACGTGCTCGGGTAAGGTGTTATCATGCTTGGATGCTAACCAAGTGTCTTCCAAAAAATATGCTAGTCACCCACAGCTGTTTGACAGCCACAACACGTGCAGGAAGTGCCTGTTTATTAGGCAATTCATGCATGTGGTGCAACTGTCGAGCAGCCGTGAGACATGCAGCTTCGGGGACTCGAACATACTTCTCGAGCACACCGAAGACACTCGGTTAGCACCCCAGCATGATAACTCCTGATCCGAGCACGTCTGCTCATCACTAGTACAGACCTGTAGGCTGAGATCTTATTATCAAAAGTCCACAAATCACGGTTTAATCAGATGTTCTCGCCAAGGTGAGGATCGCCAGCCATAAATGAAGTATAACATTCAGCCGATACATGGCTGGGTCCCCCAGAGCCAACGTTTGCTCTTATGTGTGCGGATCTCTACTATGGCTCCAAATGTTTCATCAACAGTTAGAATTGTCTCTTCAGAGACATCTGCTGACAAGGCGCGACCACAGGGGCGATCATTTCAGGAAATGTATTGCATGGTGGCCATTTAGATGACTGTCCTTCCTTGTAATAAAAGAACAGTTTGAGACCTCCAGAGTGGGAGCCTTTCCTAGTGATCAGCTCTCTCTTCTGGTTTATAGAGCAGACGGTCATGTCGGGGGCTTTTCTTCATTGCCAATAAAACTCTTAGCTTAGAGCAGTCACTAATGATCGGCCTGATATATTTTACAGCTTGACCCATTTCTGCAGTCCCCATATGTAGGTCACTGATCAGTCCGGCCTGTGCTCCATGGCTTTCATGTTATCGGATGTTTTTTTTTTTCTAGTGATGAAGTGTCTCCTGACCTCACCGGGAAGGTCCTGCAGCTCGAGGTCATGTTGAAACAGCTGCACACAGATCTTCAGAAGGTAACGAGGAGCCAGGACGCCGCCGCAGCTTTCCTCAATGATAGTGTGCACTAATGTCAGTCAGCACAGTCATTATCTGTTGTGGTTTTTAATTTGGTAATTACCGTTTATAAAGCCTGACTTTGCAGCATCAGGTTAGGCTGATATTCAGCTCCTCATGGGCGGAGTCATGTCACCCTTTATATTCTGAGCTTCTCCGAGGTCATACAAGACTCCGTCCCTCACAAATAGGTGGTTATTAAGATTCTAACTTGGAATTGAGGTCTGTGGTTCCCAGTTCTCTTCTGCAACGAAAGGCCATGCTTGGGCCATCAGTCCTGAGCTTGTGAGTGTGTAAAGTAGCCTGCTAACCAGCAGAGGGCGCATTACCTCTGCAGGCTTTTAAAATACAGCAGAAGCAAGCATGTCCAAATATAATGGAGGGGGGACCCCAGAATGTCGGCTTTCACACAAGGCAGACTTTAAGGGGGACGTTTATCATGGGCCCTGCTCCAGCTTTCCAGTGTTAAAAAAAAAAGAAAAAAGTTGCATATTTTTTCACAATCTCTACTAGTTTTGAAATGTGACTTTTTTTCCCCCTTTCCTCTACCTCATTAATTAGAGAGAGAGGAGCAACCTGCGGCCCATCGGCTTACCACAGGATAAGTGATAACTTGTTGATCAGTAGGGGTCCGACCATGGGGACCTGCACTGATCGGCAGAACAGGGAGCTGTTACCCCAGCTAGGAAGGCGCAGCAGTGCACATGCCCAACTACCGCTCCATTCTTTCTTTATGGGCTTGTTGAGTGCAGCTCTCGGCTCTTTCCAACAGCCTCGTAAAGGATGAATGGAGCGACGGTCGGGCCATTTTCTCACATCGATAAAAGTTCCACTTCGGGGACAAAACATATTCCCGTTCTGCTGATGGGTGCAGGTCCCAGCTTTCGGACCCCCACAGATCAGTAACTTATCATAACTTGTTTTCACTGGACAACCCCTTTACGTAACGTTACCCAGTTGTCCGATCTTTGTTTGATCGCTCCATAATGTCTCCTTCTATCTCGTGTCATTGCAGGAAAAACTGGACAAAGAGGCGCTGCAGGTAGAAGTGGCGAATCTCCGGCAACAATCAGCGACTTCAGGCAGAATCGCACTCTGCCAGCGAGCAGCTGAGGAAATTTGCAGAGATTATTCACACTGTGGAAAAAAAGGATCATTGAGACCCTAAAAGGGGGTAGCTGACCCTTCCAGCGGGTGTTGGGGGGGCTTACACAGAGTATGGTACATCTCACCACACACGGTGGTCTCTCCTCAGTACCCTGCAGTACAGGACTGGAGTTTTGTTTCTTTTTTTTTTTCCTTTTTTGTTTTTATAATTATTTCTTCATTATTATATAATTTTTTTCTTCATGTACAGAAACAGTTTTTTCCTTTTTTTTTTTTTTTTTGTAGATTTGTATAAATTAAAAAAAAAAAAAAGTTAAAAGTTGAGGAGGAAGGGGGGGGGGACGTATTTTTGGCCATATTGTCTGCACAAGTTTCCGTCAGGAATTATGCAAAATGGACAGATTTGCAGGCAGAATACTGTATCGCAGGCCTCCTGGAAAGTAATGTTATATATACATATAAATATATTTAAATTGTATAGGAAAAAAAAGTTCTATATGGGGAAAAGGTCTCTGGATGAACCCTTAAGTAATGTTAGTTTCATACAAATTTATTTTAATATGACGCCAGTCCGACTGGAAGCAGGATATTTCCATGTATATTTTGTTAATATGATGTACATATAAATCATCTCTTTTGTTAACGGGAACAAGTGACTATTCCGAGTTACATCATTATAATTTACTAGTGATATCCGAAAGCGAACCTGTCATGGTAGAGGTGCACCTTAACTAGGGGCCACTGTACCATTCAAGGTGTTCAGGGAGCTACACCCTTTGTTGGGCATCTTGGCTGCTTTTAGCTACAGCGCCGCCCTGCTGGCACAGTAGTGTATAGCACACTGTATAATAAAACTAAAAGGTGGGTGCACTTTATAGGCAATGATATACATGCCCCTCAATGACAGCGGTCCTGGCTTATGACTGGTACTCCAGAACTGCAGAAATCTGCAGATTTGAAAGTTTACATACAGATCTCTTCTATATGATGTACACGCTTCATGTAAGCGGAAAGGAGAATATTTATACTTGAACTTTAGGGTTTGCTTTAGCCATTGATTTTTTTCTATGTGTGAGATCACAGGAAGCCTAAACATGTTCTATCCTTATGCAGTGACTATATACGTGTGTATGTATGTATGTGTGCACATGTATAAATGTGTGCACACATATAAGCATGCGCATAAAGAATGCACGGATACACGACACACACACCAGTATACAACAGTAACACTCACGCACACACAGTATAACACAGAGTATACACCGACAGTAATTACACAGGTACACTCACGCACACACAGCATGGTCCACCATATACATACAGAGTATATGCGCACGCACACACACCTGAGCTATCAGCCTGGAGTATGATGCACTTTCTCCTTCCAGTTTATTGGACTTCCCTTAGTTTTTCAATTCATCAAAGACCCCAACCTTGTAGATAGTCTTCTCACTCACCAGCCATCCTACAACAATCAGGTCTTGCAAGAACTCTTCATCAAGCTCGTGCAGCCATTTTTAACCTTTTTTGAAGCTGCCACTTTGAACCTTAACTGTCTACACATCCTGAGAAGATGGACGACAGTCGCTGCTGGACCTCACCGACCTCCATGCCTTCTTGCCATGCACACTGTACGATATGATGTAATGTCGTGTAAAACGCATGATGGTTTGGAAACAACTTAATGGACTCAAATCATTTTCTAAATGAGGGCTGCCAGACAGAGTTGTATACGGTTTTATTTGTATAAACTGATCTACACTTTCTATGGTGTCTTCATTGACTTCTGTATGGGTGGGTGAGGGAAAGTTTTTGAAGAGTAACGTTCAGTTAACCTGTTGTCACATTTGACCCCATCACTGTGACATAGTGTCAGATAGCTCCCCTAAAGGCATCTGGTAACACACGAGTGATGAGGAATGGCCACGAATGCAGAAAAATAAAAATAGGGCTCACCTAAAGTAAGTGCTTGGCTGGCCAAAGGATATCCTTGAAGCCCACATTCCAGTCTTGAGCTTCTGTAATGCCAGGATAGTTGAAGACCCCAGCAATTTAAAAGGGCTCTTTCCTTTAAGTAAATGAATGTGCCCATCTTCAGGTTATTTTGGCAGTCAGGAGTATGTAAACCAGCAACTAGTCTGCCTTAAAGAGGTTGTGCCCTTTCAGTAAATGAATGTCCATAGCCACAGGCTATTAAAAAGAAACAAAGCGTTGTACTCACCTTTCCCAGGTCCACCCAGCAGGTCTCTGCTGCCGCTCCCAGTGTCTGGCACTAGCTGCGGTGCTGACATCAGAGCCGCTGAGCACAATGGCTTCCATGCTGATGTGACGTCAGCGCCACAGCCAATGCCAGAGACAGGGAGCAACGGACTGGGTGGACCTGGGAAAGGTGAGTAGAGCTCAGTTTGTTACTTTTTAATAGCCTGTAGCCATGGACATTACCAACAAACAAATCTCTGCTTCCTAAGACCAGTGACGGGCAACTCCAAATTGTTAGGCACGGCCTTACCCAAGGAGGAGCAGGCCCTATTGGCTGTTACTCATTTGCCTGCTCCTGCTTAACACTTTCCCCCTCTCTGGATGATGCCCAATGGGTGATTTTCTTAATCTGTCACCGTTGGAATAACAAGAATTCCGCTATTTTTGGTTTCTCATACGGAGAGCTTGCCCCCTTACCACTCACTATCGCCTCTTGTACACTCAACACTTCCCATGGTGAGGGAGACCCACCAAAAGAGACCTCTGATCATGGTTAACCCCACAGTCTAATCAGGATCCCCACCACAGTCCCTTCATTATTGGGAATCCCGCATGTGCGAACCCAGTGATAGTCTGACCCCTTCCCAGGGTATGTCTGAGCCGCCCCCCAGCCTGGTGAATCGGCAAGCGAACCAGGTAGTCTTGTTCCTGCTCACACTCCCCTGAGACTCTAACCAAGGATAACTCCTATTCAGACTCCAATCTTGACATGGACCATTCCTCCATTTATGGACGCAAGTCATTCATGTCACCTTGTAGTTAAAGGACGCTGACTCTTCTCCTTAGAGCGTCTCTTCTTTAAGAGAGCGGAACTCACTCTTAGACACTTCACCATGCATTCAGAGTTTTGTCGTATTTCAGACCAGAGAACGAAAAGACGTGGACAGACTCTTCAAGAAGCCCAATGTCCGGACTTCTTATGTCCTGCTCTCGAGTGGGCTTTCCCTCTCAATATGGGTCCCTAAATCCTTTACCCTCGTGGATGCTGCATCTTTTTAGTATCTGACTGTCGCCCAGCCCTCACAACCTTCATCTCTGCACCAGTCTCCACCTAATCTAAGCAATTCCGCCATGGTAATCTATCCAGCGCCCATACCTGGGAGCTTTCTGATCTATCCAATCAGATTGCCCCCTCCAACTTACAGTTTCACTTGGCTTCTTTAATATTTAACCAATTTTTTTTTTTTTCAGGCTTCCAGTGCCATTGGTGCGCTCCACATTTCTGCTATTGGCGGTTTTTTTAAATCCCCATTCACTTGTTTGGTCCTGTAAATTTTGGCCGTGTGGAATCCTCACCACAAATCCCACACGGGAAGATGGCCTTAATTTTTAGCTCTGCCCAGTAAATGGCAGACTAAGCTGTCACACTGATGCTATGTGACACTAAACTATTTGCAGTAAGGCTTCCTTGAAGACGACCACCCAAAATTGCACGGGTGGTCCTCTGAGTAGAGGGCGAGTAGTCACCGTATATGATAAAGCTACGAATGTGGTCCTCTTGAAGTTATTCTACCTGCCTTAAAGGGAACATGTCAGCTTAGAAAACACTATTTACCTGCAGATGGTGATGTATCCTCCCGGGAGGTGCCAGCTTCAGTCGCGGGGGCGTGCATGCTGTACTGTGAGCCCCGGCTGCGCGCACACCCAGGCACGTTGATTGACAGCTCTCTGCACAGATTGTCTCCCGGTAGCCACACTTATTTACCTACACAGCGTACCTATATCACAGGTTAATAACAGTGACCGGTTCCTTTTAAATGTAATACAATAGTAATCTATAGATTACTATTATAGATGCATCGCAGCGGTCACATCCGCTCCTCTTGGCGCTTAATATACTCCCAAAGTTCACTGTCCAGATCATACATAGAGATGAGTCAGGTAGTTGTACCTGGGCATGGCGGCTGGATTTACACATCACATTGTGATCAATGAATTCCTAAAATATCCGTCTTCTACCCTTTATTGGGTCAGTCCTGATTCTGACCTTTATCTAGCTGATTGCTTTGAAGAAAGAGTAAAAATCCACCAGGGATTCTGGGCCTGACTGCTCCTTGCCCCCCATTCTCTGTTAGGGTGGGTTCAGAAAGACATGTAGCATATGAACCAGACTGAGCGTGGTTCACCTGACCCAAACTCACAACCTCATATGAACCTAGGAGGCTGTAAGTTTGGGCATGGCACTCCATACGTAGTCTTTGAAATACGGAGGAATAGGGCTAAGTAACAGCACATGTGAAAAAGACTTGGGTATACTAATAGATCACAGACTGAACATGAGTCAACAGTGTGATGCAGCAGCAAAAAAGGCAAATGCAATTCTAGGATGTCTCAACAGAAGCATACAGTCTAGATCACGTGAGGTCATTATTGCCCTCTACTCCTCTTTGGTCAGACCTCATCTGGAATACTGTGTCCAGTTTTGGGCACCACATTTTAAAAAAGACATCAACAAACTGGAGCAAGTTCAGAGAAGAGCCACCAGAATGGTGACTGGTCTGCAAACCATGTCCTATGAGGAATGGCTGCAGGATTTGGGAATGTTTAGCTTGCAAAAAAGAAGACTGAGAGGAGACTTAATAGCTGTCTACAAATATCTCAAGGGCTGTCACATTGTAGAAGGATCATCTTTATTCTCATTTGCACAAGGAAAGACTAGAAGCAATGGGATGAAACTGAATGGGAGGAGACACAGATTAGATATTAGAAAAAACTTTTTGACAGGGTGATCAATGAGTGGAACAGGCTGCCACGAGAGGTGGTGAGTTCTCCTTCAATGGAAGTCTTCAAACAGAGGCTGAACAGACATCTGTCTGGGATGATTTAGAGAATCCTGCTTTGAGCAGGGGGTTGGACCAGATGGCCCAGGAGGTCCCTTCCAACTCTACTATTCTATGATTCTACGGCAGTCTGAACCTGGTCTGAGAAATGGGAGTGTTTGTACATAGTGGAGAAGGGAGAGAGTATGGCAGGGCACAAAAAAAAGTGCATTGAGAGTAAAGTACAGTATTGCTGTGCTGATCCATGAAAAAGACTGAAGATAGTTGCACCCTGGATACACACAGCTCACATCCAGCCTGTATTGCTGAGACAAAGGTCACATCCAGCCTTCATTACTGGGAGGGACACTCGTACAAGAGAAAAATCTGAAACCTGGATTAGTCTCCGAACTGCATCTCAAGGGATCTGAAAATGGATGAACATTGTAGACAGAAACTTGGGTGCAAATTAATTATTATAGGAAACCATTAACATATGTAAAAATCTATTTTTCAATGTCAAAAGTTTTCATAGTCTTATTAAAAAGACAACATGGTGTCCCATAAATACTTCCTGTTAGAGCCGGGGCAGATGAATGTAGTTTCAGTCCGAGTGTGATGCGTCAAAATGTCGGATCACACTTGGAGCAAGAAATCACAGCATGAACGAACTGCATCGGATGGCGCCTGCCCATTCATGTCTATGGGTCCTTGGAAAACATTGGACCGTGCTTGGATGACATCTGAGTGCAGTCCGTTACTGACTGCAAGACTTAGTGGAAAAGATGGAGAAACTTTTTATTTTTTAACTCTCCACCTCTGGGAAGATCGGATCAGAGTGTGATTAGCATGATTGGACCGCTTTTCTCCGAGAACATTGCTGATACCCATACTATTAGATAAGGCGGGACACCCAGCACTATATCAGTGCACCCCACAGACAGACACCCCAATTACCCCACCAAACACTACAGGACCCAGCTTATTTGCAGACCATGTCCATCCCTCCCACCTCCAAAAAAAACCCAGAAGTCTCTTTCTCATCCAAGACATGGATCCATCTCGTCACTGCAATTAAATGAGACCGTGGGGGAAAAAACCAGATCTTCTAGTGATGTTAGCTTCGTTTTACTGGACTGACTTTTTTTTTTTTTGTTTAATAAGTAGGTTGAAAATGTAGTAATTTTCCTTTTCTAACAAATAAGAAAAGTTGGTAGTAAAAATGGACACAAAAACGACTGAAAAATTGCTTCCAACACACTTTTTCTTATGCAAAAAAAAAAAAAAAAAAGGACAACCAAATGAGACAACTGCCTAGTAAGCGATCATACAGGAAAAGATACAGGGCTGACTTCTTCGAGTGTGTATTATATGTATATATATACATATATATATAGTGGCAGAAACCTCTGCATCCCTCCTCCAGAAAAAAAAATCCCTAATAAGATCACATTCATATTTTTATATTTCAAATTCATAATTTATTGCAAAAGACAACAATTAACACATTGCTTTCTCTATCCATCCTTTCCAAAAACTCAGCTTATTCATATTTAAGTACCTG
Source organism: Oophaga sylvatica (assembly GCA_033576555.1). Lineage (NCBI taxonomy): Eukaryota > Metazoa > Chordata > Amphibia > Anura > Dendrobatidae > Oophaga > Oophaga sylvatica. Next base: position 35,727,545 of record JARQOD010000008.1, read on the forward strand.
CAGTCCACACTCTTGGCCACAGGGTGGCAGACTTTGCAGGCGTTCCATTAGGAACCCTCACCTTAAATGACTCCTGCAATTCATTCTCTGCCTATAGGGATCTGTGTCTTATCTGAACAGCAGGACCTTAACTCCTGGGCTGCTAGGAGTGAGGCCATTGTTGTGGAGTAGAAGCTTTAAATTCCTCAGTATTTGTGACCCTGGCCAGCACTAATATTCTGATCTCCATCTATAGAACATCCCTGGCCTGCCATCTATACCCAAATGGGGATTATGGAGGAAATATACGCTGCCATCAAACCACGACTTGATGAAATAAAACTCTTGACCGCACGTCTCCTGGGCGTAATGTACTTGTATCAGTACTGCAATGTGGATAAGGTGCGGATTAGCCACAAGCATCATTTCCTATTTCAGAATCTAAATTTCACAATCTTAACAATGCAACAAAAAAAAAAAAGCATTGACGCCATTTATTTTTGCTGTGTAATGGCAGGAGGTGAATCGGTCATTATTATCCACATACATAATGTATTTCTCTGTTCCTATGATGAATGGCACACACTTCTATAGTCTCAGCTGCGCCCTTATTATTGAAATGTACAACCTCCGGATAATACGTAACCCCCTCCTGTCGATGGGTGTGGATAATTGTGACAGTGCCCACATTCTGGGGGTCTCTTAGGTTTATAATTGGACTGGACAGAGGCCCAAGTGTCCCCCCTCACCCCGCCGCTGACTGTCCACCGTGAGCAGATTTCCCTAAGGGAAAAAAAAGCCAACATCTTGGAGAAGAATAATGAATGCTATTTCCATTGTTCCCGGCAATCGCTGCTTCTCATCTATTTCTAGAAGCACATTCATAATTAGCTCTAGTTCCTCCGCTCGCCCCGGCTCTGGGCTCGCACAGAAGTCGGCTCCCTTTAGTCCTGATCAATCTGTTTGTGACGCTCTCTGTTGGCTTTGATTATGGATCTCATCTCTTTGGTTCTGTGTGTGCAGCAAATTCTGGTTCCAAAACATTTTGATTGGACCTATTAATCCTGAACGCGGCGGTTCTGACTCTGCATGTTCCTTTTATAAAAGGGTTGTCCGGGTTAAAAAGAAAAGATCAAATATACAATCGGAATTCGGAGTTAGTATCGGGAAGGGGGTCTATAATTGAGGACCCTCATCTATTTGGCACAGAACATTTCTCACTCGGGTGCACATCTGTATAGCAAAGTGCCCTCAATTGTATTTTTTTTTTTTTTAATTATTTTTTTTGTCTTTTGGTATCCATTGACTGCTTTGGTACCAAATTCTTCAAAATGGTGCAGGTAACTCGACTTTTGCGGCAAAAAAAATCTTAAATTACTTTTTACACTGTTTAACTTTTTTTTTTTTTGCATCCTTTTAGCGCAAAGTTGCAAAATGTCCCAAAATGTGTGCAAATATTTCAGTCGTACAGAACATCACTTCGGACAGGACTACAGTGAATTTTTGCGAAAAGCTCAAAACCCGCCAACAAATATTGAAAAAAAAAAAAACTAACATAAAAATAGACTTTTAAAATAGGCACAAATTGAATGTAGAATAAGGTGCAAATACAAAACACCAAAGAAAAAGGGCAATATGGAATCAGCCCAAAGAGGCCATTGGTGCAAAAAGCACCATAAAATGCTTTATTACCCTTGTAGGGGTGCTGTAGAGAATTTAGCACTGGTATGCTACAAAGAGCATCTCTCAGGAGGATTTAGAAAAGGCACCATGTAGTACTTCATTCTACCTGTGGGGGTGCTGTTGGAGAATTAAGTATTCACTACCAGGTTCTTCTGAAGATCACAGTTGATCAAAGCAGTAGCAACCTTGTGTGATCAATTTATTCTCACAAGATCTTTACAAAAATATACAAATAAATTGCAGTTGTCTTCTTTGTTGCATATGACAACCGTTCCTAGGCTCCAGAATAGATCAGATAAACCATGAATTTGCAGATTTACCATTCAGGGCTCTAAAAAATGTTGGATTTCAGATCCAATTTATTATTATTATTTATAAATCTAGCACCATTTATGCCATGGAGTTGTACATGAGAAGAGGTTACATACAGTTGATGACAGTAGAGCATGTAACGGGCCTTCACTGAGTGTAATCTACTCCATTTTCAAAGAACCAGACCATTGGGTGGTCACTAAGTTCCAGATCACTATTTGTCAATCCAAAAAAACGGATGTGACCTTCACCCAAAGCTCTCAACAGAGACCCCAGTTGCAAACGTAATGGTCTCAATATTAACTGATCCTGAGGTCACATCTTCTTACCTTGCCTGTAGAAATATCTATAACTTGCTTGGAATTTTTCCACATTTTATTGTGTAACAACCCTGAATCGTGGGGTGCAACGACAAAAATAAAAAAAAAATACTAAAAGTAAAATCAAATCTGTAAGATTTAATACATGAAAATAGCTTCCTAAATATACACCCCCATTACAGGACCCCTAAAGCATTGAAAATTCAGATTCACATTAGCGAGATAGGGGTGCATTCTAGTGTCTTTACTGCAGGTACAACACTCAAGCACCTTGAGGGACCTTCTGCAGTAGTTTTTGGTGGTGTGTGGTGGTAAAAAAAAAATGCACTAAATGCTGGATAAAAGAGTTATTTCCCCAGAGCGTAAGGTTTCCCATATCCATTGGAGAGGGGACAACTTACTGATCGCTGGCAGAGTTGGTGCAAATCGATTCGCAGGACTCGGTCCAGTGGCCAGGTCAGTAATCTGAGTCTTGAGAACTGCCTCCTACCTGACTGCATCCCTGGCTCCTCTTTTGATTGTCTGGCCTGGTGCGACAACATTGTTGTGGCATTACCCACCTGTTATATCATGCCCAGGCCGGCTAACTGAAAAAGAGCAGCGGATGATAGGATGAACTTGACAGGCCTCCTGTCTGGTGGCCATGGAATACTGACCTGGCCGATGGACCATGTCCTGTGAATCAATTCACACCAACTCTAATCGCTGGGAGTCCAACTGCTGGGACCTACTGCAATCCTATGAAATGCTACCGGACTTGTTGGGAGGAGATTATGTCTCCCAGGAACAGGATCGGTCATGTTGGGTTCTATACTAATACTAATCCGTAGGTTTTTCTGATATTTTTCCAAAGTTTATCGACACCTAAAAACATATATCATTAGGGTAGGCGCACCTCAAGGTTTTTTATGTGGGTTTTGAAGCGGACCTGTTGCCATGTAAAAAAAACCCTCTTTGTGCACCTACCCTTACATCTATAGACAATATTGCCGTCACAATGTCCCTGTCATGTTTATTACACTGCAGAACGTTTTTTGCGTAGAGGAGATATTCTTTATCACAGAGATTCCATAGGAGAACAGAAGAAGACAGACGTTTCATTTCGTATTGATATGGGAATCTGTCGGCCACAAGCCATTCATGGTAAAGAGAATACCTAAAAAAAAAATCCATGAAAACCAATCATTTTTTTGTCACATAAAAAATGTGAGTCATGGTGGAACGAACCATTCCTTCTAGCAGGTTTGTCAAGAAAATCATCGGTCGAGGAGAACGTCTGCTGCTTGTTGTCTTGCAGACTATAAAAATATTAATTCTACATTTCGGTAAAAATTTCATGAATTTCACCGTTTATCCCTATTCATTTTATTAGCATTATCCGTGAGCCAAAGGGATTTAGGTTTCATAAAAAGCTTTTTTTTTTATTTTATTTTACTTCTTCTGGCTGCTAAACAGTTAAATGTAGAATCAATTCCCTCACCTCCCCCACACCCCTCTCTCCATTCACCCATCTCCCTCTGACACTTTCTGCTCATTAAGTGTAAACTCGCGTTTCAGACCAACACTGAATTTCAACAAATATCAGCAAAAATACCAATGAATATTTAATGGGATTTTTTATCCATCAAATCTACCTTCCCTCCCTTCACTGGGTTCCTGAAATTTGCAATTTGAGGCCATGTTGCTGGGCAGAAAGGGAGGGAGCTGGCATTGTGCAAATAAGGCCGAAGGTTTGCGGCCTGCAGAAGCCATCTTAATGGAGACAGCCTGAAAATAGTGAATCAATGAAGTATAAAATCCCTAAATTCCAATTGTAAAGTAAAAGGGTCATGACCTACATGAGAAACCATCGGGGGTCATACTATAATAGTTGTCACCATAGCTCCTCCTTTGCCTATTAATCCTTAATCTTATAATGGTCAACTGCTCATAGTCTACATGCTAGGTCACAACATTTTCCATACTGGAAGATGAAGCTTTGTTGATTGTTCCCTTCCAACTCTTCTTTTCTTCTTGATAAGCAAAAAGAGCTTGTAGTCAAGGGGCAAATCTACTTGAGCAAGGGCGTCTAAGATTTTTGATGAATTAATGAAAGAACCACTCTCCAGAAAATGTTTAATTTTCAGATCTACTAGAGAATCCATGATACAAGTCCATCAGCCCAACATCTACAAACATTCTCGATTATAGCCTAAAAATATGCAACCTCTCAATACATTGATCAATATCTACATATGAAGGCATATTGTGCACCATGTCTGGTCATTTGAGGACGGGGCAGAAGACCTAGGACGACCAACCCATCTTATGTAGGGTATGAAGTTGGGCCTTCACCGTGCTTACGGAATGTTGGAAAACTGTCTCTGTTCACTTGAGGTGCTCATGGGCAACGGTAATGGTGCCAAGATGAGCTTTGCCTCAAGGGTCCTATAGCAGTACATGGACTACATTTAATGAGGGTTTTCCCACAAGCAATACTTATCACCTATTCACAAAATTGGTATAAATGTATGACCACGGGGGTCTGATTGCTGCTTTCTCCTCCTAGATCCCAAGAACAGGAACCTGCCTGCGCAACATTATCTATACGTGATGTTGCGCCAGTCCTGACAAATCAAATGCTGAGCCAGGGACATCGAAAGGTAAGAGATTCGTAGGCCTGTCGTCTAGCCACCAGGACGCTGAACTGGAGTCCGCAAATCGATCCGCTTTCCTAACTTCCAGCTGCTGACTTTTTTCATTCATTTACAGGGGGAGATCTTGAAAAATATTGAGGAATTAAAATACAAAGCATTTTAAAAAAATTGCATTTTTTTTAATTTATAATGATTGCCTTTTACTTACATCAGATTGAGGGACCAACTATGGTTTTTGGGCCCTGTAGCACTGTCCAGGTGCCCAGGTGGTCAACCCACCAGGTGTAAATCACATGGAAATAAAAACTCCCAAGTACTAAATTTCAATCCAATGGTTTATTAACACACAATAACAACTGTTACTAATGCAAGCGACAGAAAGAAACCACAACGTTACAAACAGCCGGATAGCGGCAAAATATCAAATGCTTGGCAGTTCAAACCCCGCCACACACGTTCTTTTTTTCTTTTCTTTTTTAATTTTAGTTAATTTTTTTTGTCTTTTTTTAAACTTTCTTTTTTTTATATCAGGTTTTGCAGCACCTTTGAAGTAACACATACATCTGTGCAAAGTTCTCATCCGCCATCTTTTTTTTTTTTTTTCTTTTTTACAGAATCACAAACACGAGTGACGACGGTTGTTAGAGGCAGCGCATTAAAGCGAAAACAGGATTTGATCTCCTCTGGCTTAATAAATAAAAAAAAGCTCTTTTTCTTGCAAAAAGAATATAAAATTGGTAAAGTTAACCGCTGGTTAATTGGGGAAAAAAAGTTGTTTCTAAGTGTCTTGGAAGTCATTTTAAAAGTTGGAGGACCTGATTTAAAATGGATATCTCCAATTGCCTCAACAAAGTGCTATCTGCAAAGTGCTGACCACACTCTTCCTCCTTTGGTTGTCATACAAAATAGTGCCCAGAGTTTGACTCCAAAACGAGTGAAAATCATAATTTGCAGCAGAAGTGGCCATAGATATTATTTTGCGTCAAAGAAGCAGATCTCCAGGTCACGCGGTTTCATCACTGACAAAAAGACTTGATGAAAATCGATTTTGTGTTCAAGAAATGGAGTGCTGTGGGTTGCTTTTACCTCTCTGATCATGCACTCAACATGGCAGCGCGAACACATATTTACAACAGAGCAAGGAAAATAATGACCCTCCTTCCAGACTTATTCCAGGAAAATTAACCATTAAAGTGAATCTCCCCAAACAAGGCGTAAACTATTATTCCAGCGCACATCGGATGAAGACTGACGTACAAAACACCAGATGAATCAAACTCTAAGGCCCCGATTCATCGCATCTCTTATGACCGAAAACTAAGCATAAAAAACAGCCAAATTTTTGCATAACGTGAAGTTGTGCAAATTAGTACCTTTTGGCATTTTTACTCCATTTTCTCACAGCTCCGGCAAAGCGGGCAGAGCTGGGGAATGGTATGGTAACCTCCCCCCCTACACCGCTTGTCAACTTCAAGAGCGGTGGCGCACCTTACACCACAAATTTTACTCCTCCGACTGGAAGAAGAATTATGGCAAGAGGCGCGTCATTTTCCACCTCTTAATGAATTAGGCGCCTTGAATGCCAGTCTTGATAAATCAAATTCTAGATGTTTTACAAAAGGTGGACATTCCCTGTCCTACGAAGGCGAGGAAAAATTTGATGTATTTTTCAAGAGGAATCTACTTCAGGTTTTTATTTTATTTTTCTTTTTTCCTGATGAGCAAAAAGATTTACAGGATCCGAGTGCTACGTCCATTTTGGTTCTCTGTGGCAGCAGTGCCAGGGTGCTGTGAACTTCCTCGGCCGTCAATCGAATGACAACATATTGGGAGCTTTGGCATTTACAGGACAGGAGAAAGGCTCGCAGAACCCTGGTCTGGCTTCCATGGAGTACCAACATGGACGTCGGACTAGGGTACTCCAAATCTTTTTGCTCATCTCTACTGAAGCGTTTTTTTCCCCCATAAGGTGTTTTGTAGCCTTTCGACTTGACAGTGTCACGTTTGCAGCAGATTCCGTGAGGAATTCACCTCAAAGACTTGAAATTGCACTAATTTTTCTCTCAGCGAAGTTCTCAAAACCTCATGAGGAAAAAAAAAAAGTGTCATATGAACAGAATAATTATTCATTCAAATTATTGGAGTATTTGAAATGGTTTTTAAGAGGATTTTAGACCGGATGTGCTTCAATATTCTTCTCAAAAAAACCTTTTTGTGAACCTTCCCGTAGGCCTCATGCCACCGGCTGTACTATGGATCTGTGTAGTACAGTAATGATTTGAGAGAATTGACAAGAACTGTGACATTCTCCATCTCGTGCCTCACAGAGAGGTTATAGGGCAGCACACAAAGGGCAGATTTATCAAAACTGCCTAAAAGAAATAAAATATATATATATATGTATATATATATTTCTTAGTGCCCCATAGCAACCAATCACAGAACAGCTTTCATTTTCCCAGAGCCCTTTAAAGAATGAAAGCTGAGCTCTGATTGGTTGCTATGGGTAACAAAGACTGTTTTAACGATTGAGGCCTAAAGGGCCATCGATGATTTATGTTGTGAGACAATACCGAGTCGAGATGGGGGAATTGTTCTGTCCTTAGGCTATTATAGGGATTATTGATTTGCTTGTAATTCTATTGTATTCACTAAAAATCAACCTGGAAAATCGATTTATCTAAAACGACCGAAGAACTGACTTGGCTCATTTTTACTACTGAGGGCTGTATACAGATAATGGGGTCCGTAGTAGGCCACCTATGAAGAATTTTAAAACCTCAGAAGTATTGTGAAAGGTGCTGTTTAACTAAGTGCTAAAATACTGACATTTTAAGAGGCCTGGCCTCTATTTTTGAGGATATTTAGTCCATTTATTGCAATAAATCATATCCCTGACCCCATTTTTATAACCAATTTGTTCATGCTTTGAAGGGACATGATTTCTAAATCTCATTAAGTGCAACAGATTTATTAAAGGTCTCCTTCATTCCTGCACAGAACTATGGTGGTGCAACCTGCACTAGTCCCCATATTGGAATACAGGATTTAATTGGTCACCTCATGCATAAAAACCGTGCACTCATAAGTCACAAAAATAAGACTTTAAATCTGATTAATTACCGCTATTTTTTCTTCAGTTCCTCGGGGGCGGGGCACCAGGATTCAGGCTATGTTTTTTTTTACATGGTATGCCCTTATAAGGTCATGAAAAATTAAAACACTGAAAACACTGCCAATGACACTTTGTATTTGGTTCAATTCATATGCAATAAATTAAGCCCTTCATGGTAGTGTTCCACAGAGCGATCTTCAGAGGAACAGGTCACTAACATCCATCAGCAACTGGGGATGGGCAAAAATAAGGAGCAAATAAAAAAAAAAAAAGTTAAGTGCATGCTAGATGATTACGGAATATTTACTGGTATCTTAAAGGGGAATTCTCATTATTTTATAGCAACCAATCAGTAATTAGCTTTTATCTGTTAAGTGCAGTTTACAGGATAAAAGCTATTACCTGATTGGCTACTGTGATTTTAATAATACATTGCTAAACAGTATCAATAAGTAACCACGATCAGAGCATTATAAAATGTATACGATGGTATTAACACTAGATATAACGGAAAAAATGGGATTAACAGTATTACAAACCGGACGCAAGTGCTTCCAATTTAATAAATCATATTTTTGGATTTGCTATGATTTAAACGGGATGTCCTGCGAACAACAGGATAGGTGATAAATGATGAATGGGGGTCGTCTACTACAACCTCCACTGATGCTGAGAACAGGGGGTCGCAAAGTGTGAAAGGAGCATTAGTAGTGCGCATTCTGAGCACAGCTCCATTCATTTCTATGGGACCATGGGAATGAATGTGCACATGGGTGAAAACCACTACAATGATTGGAGCACTGATCATACATTTACACTACCGCAGTCACATGGGGGACACAGGGTCCCAGTTCTTGTGATCAACGGGGATTACAGTGGTCAGACCCCACTAATCGTACATTTGTCACCTATCCTGTGTCGGAGGGATAAACCCTCAGAATAAAAGCTTCATGTAAAAAAAAAACTTTTTCCACTTTAAATCTCAAAAGCTGAGTGTTTATTGTGCTGCAAATTCAGGTCATTTGTCCCGCAGTTAGGTCGATGTTTACTGCCATAGTAAAAGTGCAACAGGAAACAGGCCTAACTGTATATACTTTCTATATCTTGTACTGATTTCAAAGTAAGGATGTTTTCTTCAAGGCATCAGTAAAGATTTTGCTGGTTCCATCTTGGAATCCATATGCAGCTTGTCTGACACCTAACAGCTCAGCTCCGCCATCTGAGCTCCTACAATGCGTTGCTCTTTGGTAACAGGAATTCAGGAGACTTTTTAATGTAGCTTTTTCTAAGATGTTTACCATTGCATGAAGACTTAAAGGATCTGTCTCTTGCCATAATTATGTAATTGTTTTATTTATTCTAAATGCCGCTGTTCTCCTGAGTCTGGCGCAGTTTTTCTTTTCTTCCTGCACCTCTCCATTCCTGAGATATGGCCCTCTATTCCCTGTATACAAATATTGTCTTGTTATAAAGGGGGTGTGGTCCTGACCTCATCTTGGTAAGAGTCTACGCCCATTTGACTGCCAAGACTAGATTTACATACAGGGAAGATGGGGCCATATCTCAGGAACGGTGAGGCGTAGGAAGAAAAGAGAAACATCGCCGGATTCAGGAGAACTGCGGCATTTACACCAAGTAAAAAAATGACATATTTTTGGCAAGTGACAAGTCCTCTTTAAGGGTTTTTTGATAGCATATCACTTTGTCTATCAAGACCCCAACGAACTACAGACTTGAAAGTATCTACATCATAGCCCCATTCACTTAGTTGTTTCCTGCATAGGACCTTGGCCCCTTTGTTTTCAGGATGTCTTGCAATATGCCATAATACAAAAAATGTGCAAGGCTGTAGATATGATGTAAAATAATGGAATTTTCCTTCTAAGGAGCTCTTCTAATATATATATATTGGTTAAATGGGAATCCCATAATATCGGGTTTATATGTAAGAGACACAATCATGGCTTATAGAAGGGGATGTCTCTATTCCCTACCACTACAAAAATGCAAGGACATGGTAAAAAAAAGTATGATATGCCCTAAAAAATCGAAAGGCTTTCTGCCACTAGGACTTCCCCCAGTGCACAGGTGGGCAATAGGGGGGCACACACTTTCTCTGGTCAGACACCCGCGTTCCTCGTTCAGGCTATCTGTAAGCTAAGTGCTTTTTGTTTTCATTAGTACATAGCGACACACATGCTCAGCTTTCACTCCAAGGCTAAGCACCGTCACTCGGACGCCATGGTCCCATGATCCCCGTTGGTTAAGAATTCCTTTAGACCCCAGGTACAGTTCATAGTCATGCGCAAATCTGGGGTCCGCGGTTAAAAGAAGCATTGTGCGTTGTATAACCAGGTTATCAGGTGTTCAGGAATCACAATGGAGGGACGCTCATGGCTTGAATGCATGATCATTAAATTACAGGCAGCCATTGTAGAAAGCGATAAGAGGCGGAATTCAAGTGATACCTTTCACCAGCAAATGGAATATATTTGCGTTGCAAGCTTTGGAGACAACATAGTCTCTTCTTCAAAAGAAACAATGAAAAGAAAAATTGTGCCTCTGATATTCAAGGATGACTAATGTCCTATATTCCAGGCTGCGTCTCCCTTTCCCCGGTACTGTATGACAATATGTCATTGAGACGGAGGAAGGGAGAATTATATAAAGGGGGACGCTTCAGACAAGGAAAGTGTATTTACAGGGGATGGCTGCCATGACCACATATACATACGGGTCTGGGGTTGTCTGCAGAATAAAATGTATACGGATATTTCATAGAAAACTGATATCGGATTGATAGATCTAACAAGCATTGGAGGAATGTTGATATTTACAAGCACTGCTCTTACAAAAAAAAAAAACAACTAAAAAAAACTATCATTGTAAGGTCTGCAGTCCGTTATGGCTTTGACCGCTTCAGCAAATTGTGCTGGGAAGGATGAGCAAATCACCACCCACCATACTGTCTGGCCCCATATATCAATACCCCAATGGAAAAGCTACTAACAACATGGGGTAAATCTAAGTCATGGAGTCTGAAATGGCCCAAAGGACCATCTGACCTGAGAATGGGGCTTTGAGTTGCCCATTGGAATATAGCAGTGGCCACTCATGGCCGTCCCCATGTCAATCACTCTCTATGGGACTGCTAAGTACAGCATTCCACTTTCTCTGGCAGTCCTTTAGAGAATGATTGGAGCGGTGCCTAACATCTGCGCTCCACACCAATGGGGCTTTTCAAAGCCCCGTTTTTGGGTTCTGTCTGTGTCCGGGCGATTGGACTCCTTTGGATAGGTGATGACTTTAAATGTTGGGAAAAACTCTTTATGCTAAATTTCCAACCTCAAACTTTTCAGGGACAAGAGGGCAAATGTATCAATACAGGCCCATAAAATCTCCCGGCAAATTGGCTCCGTAAAGTGTCTAAAATATTACACTGGCATAACATTGGGCAAATATGTGCCGTGTCTAGAAGTAGACACAGCCGGGGTAACAACAGGCCACATTGGGCCACACCAGCTTGAATTAATCTCATAAATAACAAAAAAAGGGTGATAGAAGTAATTGGAAATTTGACGCCAACCCAACAACACCCCAAAATATGCCCACAATGAATCCTAAACTGCTGACGTATGGATACATGTGCCCCAATTGTGACACCAGCACTGCTCGAGATATAAAAGGGCGGTGTATATAACCGGAATGATGGAGGAGAACTCTCCGAATGTGAATAGACACTGCACAATTCCTTTAATTTGGCATCTGAAATTCTGATAATCTGGATACTTATTTCTCTACATTGAAAGGTTACCTGGAACCTCGCAAGGCTGAAAGCAGAAAATTAAGAAGAGACATAGCAACATTCTTCATAGTGGACAGTAAGTTATAGAAATCTCTGTACAGCGCTGCAGCATATGTTGGTGCTACATAAGCAAAGAATATTCTATTTTCCTGGAGATTCTTCTCAAAGAAGAAAAAGAATCCAGAATATTTCATAATCCCGTTAATGCCAGATTAAAGGAAGTCTGATGTGAACAGGTTAACGATCACATAGAAGAATCTCATTAAAATGGAGCAAGAAGAAAAGAAACTATGGTGAGATCTAGAGATATCTTAGAAATGAAGGTGTCCGGAAAAATCAGTTGTGGAGCTCTTTGGGCAGCAGCCTGTAGGGGACTCGCAGGTTGGGAGGTACCGGACGCCTATGAAAAGATTTAGGAAGGAGCAGAACGTATGTACTTCAGAGGATTAATTCACAGCCAAACCAATAAAACTACTACGGTATACACTGCTCAGGACGCAGAGCATGGGAAGGGGCCATAGTGCTGAAATGAGAGGAGCTGAGGATTCCGGGAATAACAAGACCAGTCTGATGGGCTCCGTGATCTGCTCTAGGTCAACGTGATATAGGCTGATGCTTTCTCCTTCAGTTGTCTCAGGCACAAGTGACAACTCCAGCTACCTGCAAAATGAAAATGGAAAAATTGGGGTTAAAGGGATATTCCAGTTTTTTTTCTTTTAAGTCCTTTCCTTACCCTCCCCTGGTCCATCGTTAAGTCTTTGCCGCTGCTCCCATTGTCTGTTTTTGTCTGCAACGCTGATTTCACGTCGACAGCACTGCAGCCGATCAATGAGTGCAGCAGCTCGTGCCGTCAACTCAGAGTGGCTGAGCTCACTAATTGGCTGCAGTGTGACATCAGCAATGCAGGCAATAACAGATACCGGGAGCAGCAGTGGAGACTCAGCCCTGAACCCTGGGAGGGTGAGTAAAGCACATATTGTTAGAAAAAAAAAAACTGCAGCCAGAGGCTTTCCAAAACCGAAAAACTCCTTTTTAATACATAGGGTTCAGGTAACAAAGGGAATTAGTATCTCAATAATTATGTGCAGCACAAGAGAAAATAAGGCTGACTATCATCTTAATGTGGTGCTTACATTATTTGAGAATGTAACAAGTGATATCGATGTATAATTTATATATATATATAATGGACGTCGTAGAGCTGTCTGAACTTGAGTACAAAGTATACTTAGGATTTAAAGAGCTCTTCCCATCTCCAAGATCCTATCCTAATATGTAGTAGATGTAATAATATTACCAAATACCTCCAATTAGAAATGTAGTATAGTTCTTCTGATTTGCTATGTCGCTTACTCCATGTTCAGGGCATTGCAGTAGCTTAGGCATCCATGGTTACGACCACGCGTATAGTGACAGTTAGTTAGCTGTTAGTGGTCGTAACCGTAGATACCTAAGCTACTGCAATGCCCTGCACATGGGGTAAGCGACATAGCTAATCCCGAGAACTATACTACATTTGCAATTGGAGGTATTTGTTAATATTATTATTACATCTACTACATATCAGGATAGGGTCTTGGAGATGAGAATACCCTTTTAAAGGAAAATTCCAGTGCGTGCCAAGAACATAGGTATCTTTACCCACTAATTTCTAGAATTGACTCCCATACTAGGGGTTCTTATTAACAGACATGTTTTTGTAGGAATGCTACTCACCTTCAGGGGGATCCGACATTGGTGGGCTCAGACAATACATGTGATAACCTCGGTCACAATCATCACAAAACAGCAGCTGGTCCTGTGGTAAGAGAAGGGTCAGTGGCTTCATACAGTCATTAGACAAAGGTAATTGCGACGTGAAACTAAAACATAAGAAAAAGCCCCAAAAAGTAGCACTACAATCCGTGAACAGAACACCGCCGTCCATCCTCCGCATGCACAAATGCTGCGTGTAAACCACATAATATTCTATACACTCACGTCATTTTCTGAAGTTCCACAAAGAATACACGACTTGCACTCAATGCACTGCCAGCGGTAAGTCCTAACGGCGGCTGTCATATTGACTGTGAACTGTAGACATGAGGGGTGACCTACACGAGAAGAGAGTTATAGCAATAGTACAATAATGGGGAAAGTTGGGAGTCGACACTCTTTCACTGGGTATGTGTGCACCCTGGCAGATTGGCTTGCTGGTACACCGCCTAACACCCTCTTCCATTCATCTTCAGATCTCCGGACATGCAATCTATCTGCTTTATGTTGTGTTTTTCTCATGTAGATGTGTACCTCCCAGTAATACATGCTGGATTTTTGCTCTGTGTGTCCAGGATGCTTTACCCGTCACAAGCTTTTATGAACTAGCACAGCTTCATTACTGTACTGATTTCCCCTTCCTTCAGCCATGAAGATTCTCTTCCACCTTAAGCTGACAGACACTGATGCTGAGCAGTATGTGATTCGTTCGCCTTTCTCTTGTAGCATCTGCTGTGGGGTGGGTGTGTTACTCTGTGTACAGATACAGTATACTGCCTGTGTGATTTACCCCCCTCACCCTGCACAGTTCTGGATATGCTTTCCACTCGGTGTACACTTTCATACAGTACAGAATGTGTGCTCTTCCCTCCCTAATGACTTGGATACTTTCCTCCTCCACACTCTGATCTGACGCTATCTCCAACACTGAGAGAAGGGAAAGAAAGGGCAAAAAAGCTACGACACAACAAGGAGCAGCGTGTTGTCTGATCTACGTCAGATTCAGCAGCACAGCCAGCTATGTACAGGAGGTACACAAACTCTACAGAAGGTAAATGGTAGGAACTTTTTAATGAGGTGCAATACTGCTAAATTCACATCCACATTAGATATTCTTTTTTTTTCTTTTCTCTTATATATTTCCTGACACAAATGGCACAAGACGAACCAATGACTATACTGGGGTTTGTTGGGTTTCCATGGAATTCACCTAACCCATTAAAGGGGTTATCTCAGGTTAAACAGTTATCCTCTATCCAATGGATAATTTTCTGACATCTGGGGGTCTGGAATCCCCAAAGAAAATGAAAACTGGGCCCCATGTGAAGGGAGCAGAGTTCGCTCTTGCATTCATTCGCAGTGGCGAAGACCAGCCGAGTGCAGCTCCCAGCTATCTACGTCTGTCCCATTAAGAATAAGTGGAGTGGATGTGCACATGATCGACCACCGCTCCATTCACGCGAGGTTCTTCAGAACACCGGTCCTTGAGATTGGTGGTGGTCCCAATAGATAGGGGATAACTTTTAAACTTAAGAATACACCTCTAACACACAGATAATATAAACACCAACTCTACTCTGAAAGAAGGAGTACTCCTGCCTTTATCCTTACCAGAACGACCACAGTCGGCACAGGAGATCAAGTCCTCTGGACACCCCGTCTTCTTGGCCCCTCCTAGACAGAAGTCACAATAACCATTGGCTATGACGGAGCCGTCAGGGGCTTTCTTTACTGCAATACAGCAAATAGAGGATGAGTTATAATTACCTGGAAGACGGGTTTAACACTTCATTCTTGACTTCACGGTTAGTGTTATGAAGATATTTTCTTTTTTATTATTCTTTATAACTTTAATATTTTCTATACATTTCATGATATTACTGGCTTATCTATACATACGGTATATATATATATATGTCTCTATGATTACATAGCAAAATAGTATCTATTGCACCCAAGGCCTCAGTGACTTGTTTCTGAGTACAAACGCCTTGTCTAAACCTACGTGTTGTTTTCCGGTGCCCCCCGGTGTGCCCTGGCAGTGTCTCGTAGCCTGGAGATCCCCCATGGCTTGTATTCTGTCTGTTTGGTTTTATTCTGGCTCCCTTCCTGGATTTCCTACTTCGGCCTCAGCTGTCATTATTGATACCTGTGACAGCTGCGGTCACTGGATTTACTGATTCATTTCTCACCCAGACTGTAGCATTCACCACAAAAGTGTAAATGAGGATGTCGAATAAAATGTGAAGATCAATTACTGTAATGTTAAGAATTGTAGGAAACCTTCTCATGTATACAAAGTATTGATTTCACTATATATTACTTTTCAGGAATCTCTTCTGCCTTCCTCTATCAAATTATTCCTTTCAATAATCTTATCAGTTTGCAAAATCTGCAGCAACTTTACAAAGTTAAATTCTGCACTAAACTATGCAAAATTTTACTATTGTCACCTTCAGGCAGTAAGTATCCCAGTTTATCCATTAATGGGGATATTTCGGAAATATTGGCACTATATGGCCGAACTTTGGAACCTGACTATACCAAATACTACTAGCATGTAGTTTTATTACATATTTAAGGATTTGTGTGTTCACGGTCCTTGGCTTAGTTTAAAGGAAATGTATCATCAGAAAATATCCTATTGTTTACATCAAGTTACTGTGGAAAATGTTGTCCGGGACTTTAACACTGATGACCTATCGTTAGGATAGTCCCCAATGTCTGTGGGTGGGGGCGCGACATACGGCACCCCCAATGATCGGTCGTCTCCAGTGTTGGCAGCAGCTGGAACTATTCTGTTGCGGAGCTGCACAAAACAGCTCTGTCGACGGAATAGTGGCCGCGGCCGGGTACTTCACACCCACCCCCTATTGAGTTGAATAGGGGATGTGGATCTGCATTATCCACTATACGGTCAATAGAGCTGTGCTGTGTAGCTCCGTAACTGATCAGTTCCAGCTGGCAACGACACCAGGAATATATATATATATACATACAGTTATATGAAAAAGTTTGGACACCCCTATTAATCTTAAGCTTAATGTTTTATAAAAATTGGTGTTTTTGCAACAGCTATTTCAGTTTGATATATCTAATAACTATTGGACACAGTAATGTTTCTGCCTTGAAATGAGGTTTATTGTACTAACAGAAAATGTGCAATCTGCATCCAAACAAAATTTGACAGGTGCATAAGTATGGGCACCCTTATCATTTTCTTGTTTTAAATACTCCTACCTACTTTTTACTGACTTACTAAAGCCCTTTTTTTGGTTTTGTAACCTCATTGAGCTTTGAACTTCATAGCCAGGTGTATGCAATCATGAGAAAAGCTACTTAAAGTGGCCACTTGCAAGTTGTTCTCCTGTTTGAATCTCCTTTGAAGAGTGGCATCATGGGCTCCTCAAAACAACTGTCAAATGATCTGAAAACAAAGATTATTCAACATAGTTGTTCAGGGAAGGATACAAAAAGCTGTCTCAGAGATTTAACCTGTCAGTTTCCACTGTGAGGAACATAGTAAGGAAATGGAAGAACACAGGGACAGTTCTCGTTAAGGCCAGAAGTGGCAGGCCAAGAAAAACATCAGAAAGGCAGAGAAGTGAGATCAGTCAAGGACAATCCTCAGACCACCTCCAGAGAGCTGCAGCATCAACTTGCTGCAGATGGTGTCACTGTGCATCGGTCAACTATACAACGCACTTTGCACAAGGAGAAGCTGTATGGGAGAGTGATGCAAAAGAAGCCGTTTCTGCAAGCACGCCACAAACATAGTCGTCTGAGGTATGCAAAAGCACATTTGGAGAAGTCAATTTCTTTTTGGAAGAAGGTCTAGTGGACTGATGAAACCAAGATTGAGTTGTTTGGTCATACAAAAAGGCGTTATGCATGGCGTAAAAAAAAACCCACAGCATTCCAAGAAAAACACTTGCTACCCACAGTAAAATTTGGTGGAGGTTCCATCATGCTTTGGGGCTGTGTGGCCAATGCCGGCACCGGGAATCTTGTTAAAGTTGAGGGACGCATGGATTCCACTCAGTATCAGCAGATTCTTGACAATAATGAAAATAAATCATAAATAAATCATAAATAATAAAAGAATCAGTGACAAAGTTGAAGTTACGCAGGGGATGGATCTTTCAGCAAGACAATGATCCAAAACACCGCTCCAAATCTACTCAGGCATTCATGCAGATGAACAATTACAATGTTCTGGACTGGCCATCAGTCCAGCTGATATATTGAACATCTGTGGGATCATTTGAAGAGGGCTGTCCATGCTCGGCGACCATCAAACTTAACTGAACTGGAATGGTTTGGAAAGAGGAATGGTCAAAATTACCTTCATCCAGGATCCAGGAACTCATTAAAAGCTACAGGAAGTGACTAGAGGCTGTTATTTTTGCAAAAGGAGGATCTACTAAATATTAATGTCACTTTTCTGGTGAGGAGACCATACTTATGCACCTGTCAAATTTTGTTTGGATGCAGATTGCACATTTTCTGTTAGTACAATAAACCTCATTTCAAGGCAGAAACATTACTGTGTCCAATAGTTATTAGATATATCAAACTGGAATAGCTGTTGCAAAAACACCAATTTTTATAAAACATTAAGCCTAAGATCAATAGGGGTGCCCAAACTTTTTCATATAACTATATATATATATATATATATATATATATATATATATATATATATATATATATATATATATACAGTTAGGTCCATAAATATTTGGACAGAGACAACATTTATCTAATTTTGGTTCTAGACATTACCACAATGAATTTGAAACAAAACAAATCAGATGCAGTTGAAGTTCAGACTTTCAGCTTTCATTTGAGGGTATCCACATTAATATTGGATGAAGGGTTTAGGAGTTTCTTCTTCTTAACATGTGCCACCCTGTTTTTAAAGGGACCAAAAGTAATTGGATAGATTAAATAATTGTAAATAAAATGTTCATTTCTAGTACTTGGTTGAAAACCCTGTTAGCAATGACTGCCTGAAGTCTTGAACTCATGGACATCACCAGACACTGTGTTTCCTTCTTTTTGATGCTCTGCCAGGCCTTCACCGCGGTGGTTTTCAGTTGTTGTTTGTTTGTGGGCCTTTCTGTCTGAAGTTTAGTCTTTAACAAGTGAAATGCATGCTCAATTGGGTTGAGATCAGGTGACTGACTTGGCCATTCAAGAATATTCCACTTCTTGGCTTTAATAAACTCCTGGGTTGCTTTGGCTTTATGTTTTGGGTCATTGTCCATCTGTAGTATGAAACGACGACCAATCAGTTTGGCTGCATTTGGCTGGATCTGAGCACACAGTATGGCTCTGAATACCTCAGAATTCATTCGGCTGTTTCTGTCCTGTGTCACATCATCAATAAACACTAGTGACCCAGTGCCACTGGCAGCCATGCATGCCCAACCCATCACACTGCTTCCGCCATGTTTTACAGATGATGTGGTATGCTTTGGATCATGAGCTGTACCACGCCTTCGCCATACTTTTCTCTTTCCATCATTCTAGTAGAAGTTGATCTTGGTTTCATCTGTCCAAAGAATGTTCTTCCAGAACTGTGCTGGCTTTTTTAGATGTTTTTTAGCAAAGTCCAGCCTAGCCTTTTTATTCTTGATTCTTATGAGTGGCTTGCACCGTGCAGTGAACCCTCTGTATTTAATTTCATGCAGTCTTCTCTTTATGGTAGATTTGGATATTGATACGCCTACCTCCTGGAGACTGTTGTTCACTTGGTTGGCTGTTGTGAAGGGGTTTCTCTTCACCATGGAGAGTATTCTGCGATCATCCACCACTGTTGTCTTCCGTGGGCGCCCAGGTCTTTTTGCATTGATGAGTTCACCAGTGCTTTCTTTCTTTCTCAGAATGTACCAAACTGTAGATTTTGCCACTTCTAAAGTTGTAGCAATTTCTCGGATGGTTTTTTTCTGTTTTTTGCAGCTTAAGGATAGCTTGTTTCACCTGCATGGAGAGCTCCTTTGACCGCATGTTTCCTTCACAGCTAAACCTTCCAAATGCAAACACCACACCTCAAATCAACACCAGCCCTTTTATCTGCTTAATTGAGAATGATATAATGAAGGGATTGCCCACACCTGTCCATGAAATAGCCTTGGAGTCAATTGTCCAATTACTTTTGGTCCCTTTAAAAACAGGGTGGCACATGTTAAGGAGCTGAAACTCCTAAACCCTTCATCCAATTTTAATGTGGATACCCTCAAATGAAAGCTGAAAGTCTGAACTTCAGCTACATCTGATTTGTTTTGTTTCAAATTCATTGTGGTAATGTCTAGAACCAAAATTAGATAAATGTTGTCTCTGTCCAAATATTTATGGACCTAACTGTATATACACTGCTCAGAAAAATAAAGGGAACACTCAAATAACACATCCTAGATGTGAATTAATGAAATATTCTCATTGAATACTTTGTTCTGTATAAAATTGAATGTGCTGACAACAAAATCACACAAAAATCATCAATGGAAATCAAATTCATTAACCAATGGAGGCCTGGATTTGGAGTCACACACAAAATTAAAGTGGAATGTAATGTCCTTAAAACAAGTCAAAATGATGCTCAGTAGTGTGTGTGGCCTCCAAGTGCTTGTATGACCTCCCTGTGCCTGTATGACGTCCCTACAACGCCTGGGCATGCTCCTGATGAGGCTCCTAAGGGATCTCCTCCCAGACCTGGACTAAAGCATCCGCCAACTCCTGGACAGTCTGTGGTGCAACATGACGTTGATGGATGGAGCGAGACATGATGTCCCAGATGTGCTCAATCAGATTCAGGTCTGGGGAACAGGCGGGCCAGGCTATAGCTTCAATGCCTTCATCTTGCAGGAACTGCTGACACACTCCAGCCACATGAGGTCTGGCATTGTCCTGCATTAGGAGGAACCCAGGGCCAACCGCACCAGCATATGGTCTCATATAATCTCGGTACCTAATGGCAGTCAGGCTACCTCCGGCGAGCACATGGAGGGCTGTGCGGCCCTCCAAGAAATGCCTCCCCACACCATTACTGACCCACTGCCAAACCGGTCATGCTGAAGGATGTTGCAGGCAGCAGATCGCTCTCCACGGCGTCTCCAGACTCTGTCACATCTGTCACATGTGCTCAGTGTGAACCTGCTTTCATCTGTGAAGAGCACAGGGTGCCAGTGGCGAATTTGCCAATCCTGGTGTTCTGTGGCAAATGCCAAGCGTCCTGCACGGTGTTGGGCTGTGAGCACAACCCCCATCTGTGGACATCGGGCACTCAGACGATCCGAGGGTCCTCTCTCCTTCTGTACTTGTGTGTCCCTTGTCTCGCACATGTTTATTGTACTTGTCTATATTTCCGCTTTTCACATGTAAAGCGCCATGGAATAAATGGCGCTATATAAATGTACAATAATAATAATAATGGAGTCGGTTTCTAACCATTTGTGCAGACACATGCACATTTGTGGCCTGCTGGAGGTAATTTTGCAGGGCTCTGGCAGTGCTTTTCCTGTTCCTCCTTGCACAAAGGTGGAGGTAGCGGTCCTGCTGCTGGGTTGTTGCCCTCCTATGGCCCCCTCCACGTCTCATGGTGTACTGGCCTGTCTCCTGGTAGCGCCTCCAGCCTCTACACTGACAGACACAGCAAACCTTCATGCCACAGCTCGCATTGATGTGCCATCCTGGATGAGCTGCACTATTTGAGCCACTTGTGTGAGTTGTAGAGTCCGTCTCATGCTACCACGAGTGTGAAAGCCCAACCAACATTCAAAAGTGACCAAAACATCAGCCAGAAAGCATTGGTAATGAGATGTGGTCTGTGGTCCCCACCTGCTGAACCACTCCTTTATTGAGTGTGTCTTGATAATTGCCACTAATTTCCATCTTTTGTCTATTCCATTTGCACAACAGCATGTGAAATTGATTGTCAATCAGTGTTGCTTCCTAAGTGGACAGTTTGATTTCACAGAAGTTTGATTTACTTGGAGTTATATTCTGTTGTTTGTGTTCCCTTTATTTTTTTGAGCAGTGTATGTATATATATATATTTATATACATACATATATACATATAAATTGTATTACTTTTTTATTTAAAGAAAAAAATACATTTAAAATAAAACCTTTGGGTAATTTTCTGATGACACGTTCCCTTTACACATTTGAACCAAGAACCCTGTAAGGTTCTTTGTCTCTGTTGACATGTTCCTTGAAACTCAGTTTTCCGTCGGCCATTTTGCTTTCTGTCTTTCTGCAGCTCTTGCCCTCAGTTAATATGGAGTTTCCAGTTTTCATGTTCCCGCCCTGATTCTTCCCTCTTGCTTCTTAAGCAGCCTCAGCTGAACAATCAGTGCTCCTGAATCAAGCCTCAGTCAGTCTGTGACCTGACTCCTGGAAGCCTTGGACTTGTACTCCAGCTATTCCCTACTGAGGAACCGTGGAACACTTTTGGACTCTGGAAACCTGCTGTTTGGTGAATCCATGTTTGCAGAGGAATTACGGTACAGAGAAGAGATCCTGAACCTGCTTTGGAGATTTACTGTAGTGCTTGAAGTTACTCTGGCCTGCTGTGTCTCCTGTCGCTGTTCCTGCAAACTGTGTGAACTTTTCAGCATGCTTGTATGAAGTAATACAAGTCATTTCATTTCAACCTATGTCTCCTGTGTTTTCCTCGCACCCAAGCACAAGACGCTATAGGAACTGTACACTATACATGACAAGATTCAGGAGCCAATGTTTAGTGTCTGCTGGGTCTGGGAAAGCCGTGTCTGCTGTGACTGTGGATATCAGATGTCCGTTTAATACCTTATGTGATGACAGTGGTTGTGACTTCTCACAACCATTCCAGGTGAGCGCATTCCCTTAAAATTTTACTCTGGAGTGTTACCACAGGTAAACACTATTGGTTTTTTTTTTTTTTTCCTCTTCTCCTTCCAGCACCTCTGCCTTAAAAGATCTGGAAGATGGAGGCCCGCATAAAGGAACTTTGCGGAGTGACTGATACAATCCTTTCAGATGTACAGACTTTAAAAACCCGTTTTGCAAGCCTACAGGACCTCACTAACCATAATTTGCAAGTGTTTGGACAGACTACCCAGGAATTGCGAGCCAGGATTGAGGCTCTAGAGGAACGAGCCCAGGCTCCTGCCATAACCCCAAGTTCTGGGATCCCCAAATTACCTCCTTTTCGTTTTGGCGGTGAACGTGAGAAATTCAGGGGATTTATTAATCAATGCAATTTATTTTTCTCTGCACATGCTTCACAATTTCCCACTGAACGATCCAAAGTGCTTACTATAATCATGTTGCTTACCAATAAGGCTTTGATGTGGGCAAACCCTCTGATTGAGACTGAGGATGATTGTTTGAATCACCTTGATGCTTTTATTTCAGCCATGGGGCAGGTGTTTGATGACCCCAATCGAGGTGCAACAGCTGAAGCAGCCATGTTAACTTTGCGCCAAGGTAAGCGTTCAGTAGCCGAATATGCCCTGGATTTCAGGAGATGGGCTCTTGATACCACTTGGGACACTTCCGCTAAAAAATCTATTTTTCGGAAAGGGTTGTCTCCACTGATTAAGGATGAACTTGCTCGTGCCGACCCTCCCACTGTGTTAGGTGACTTTATTAACTATTGTATCCGTATTGATGCTCGTCTGACTGAACGCAGACAAGAGAGATGGTTCGAAAATAATCGCACCAACCTTTTACTACCTCCCTCCTCAGCTAAGGAACCTTTGAGTAGGATCACAAGGGAACCAGAACCTGAACCCATGCAGGTGGACTCTTTGCAAAGACGGGTTAGTGATGCACGCAAAGAACATCGTATAAAGGAAAATCTATGTTTCTACTGTGGTAAGTCAGGGCACTTCATTATAAACTGCCCCAGCCGTTCTCGTAAGACTACTGCAGCAGTCATTCACTGTGAGTGTTGCGAGAGGAGCTCTGTCATGTCCGAGCCTCAGGCTCCAGAGAGATCTGCTGCAAGAGATCTTGATTTCTCGGACTTAAACTCTGTTAGTTCTGGGGACGATGACGGTATAAACGCTGAAATTTTTCAAGTTTCCTCAGCGGTGTCCCAACTGAGTTGTAAAAGAAACAATTCTCATTGCTTCCTTTCCATCAAACTCTGGGTTGACTCAGTCTGGGTGTCTAGCTCTGCTATGATCGACTCAGGAGCAAGTGGAAATTTTATGGATATCTCCTTTGCTCTGAAACAGAGGATACGTTCAGTGAAGAAGGCTACTCCAGTACAGATGGAGACTGTGGATGGCTCTCTACTGACTTCTGGACCAGTGGATCAAGAAACAGAGCCTTTGAGGGTCCTTATGGGTAAAGATCATCAGGAGAAAATGTCTTTTTTGCTTATCTCTTCTCCCCACTTTCCCATCATTCTAGGGCTACCATGGCTGCAGGCGCAGAATCCTACGATTAACTGGGAGACCAAGGAATTACACTTTCCGGAGAAACAGATGAGTCAAGGAGTTTCAGCTTGCTCTGTTCCTAAAGGAACCATGTCAGTCCCTGAACTACCAGCTGTATACCAGGACTATGTGGATTTATGTGACAAGAAGAACGCTGATCAGCTTCCTCCTCACCGTCCATATGATTGTCCAATTGAATTATTGCCCGGAGCCGAGATACCTTTTGGTAAGATCTATCCCCTAGCGGGGCCCGAGCTAAAAGCTTTGAAGGATTATATAGACGAAAATTTAGCCAAGGGCTTCATACGCCCCTCTTCATCTCCCGCAGGTGCACCCATCTTCTTTGTGAAGAAGAAAGATGGATCTCTGAGACCCTGCATAGACTATAGGGAACTCAATAAGGTTACTATTAGAAACCGTTATCCATTGCCTTTAATCCCTGAGTTGTTGGAGAGAGTGCGGCATGCCAAAATTTTCTCTAAACTGGATCTCCGTGGGGCCTATAACTTGGTCCGTATTAGACCTGGGGATGAATGGAAGACTGCTTTCAGGTCACGCTATGGACACTTTGAATATCTAGTTATGCCTTTTGGTCTGAGTACCGCCCCAGCCACTTTCCAACACTTCGTGAATGATATCTTCAGGGATCTCCTAGATACATTTGTGGTGATTTATCTGGATGATATTCTAATTTTTTCTAACTCCACAGAGGAACATCATGGACATGTGAGAATGGTCTTAGAACGCCTAAGACAAAACCATCTCTACATCAAACTTGAAAAATGTGAATTCCATAGGACCGAAATTCAATTTCTGGGGTATGTACTATCTACGCAAGGGATTAGTATGGATGGAAGCAAGACCCAAGCCATCAAGGATTGGCCAATTCCTAGAAATGTGAAGGAGGTGCAGCGTTTCATCGGGTTTGCCAACTTCTATAGACGTTTCATTAAGAATTTTTCTGAGGTAGTGTCACCTATCACCCAACTTACCGGAAACAGTCTAGGTTCTCCTGGACCCCGCAAGCTCAGGAAGCATTTTCCTGTTTAAAGGATAAATTTACCACCGCACCTATCTTAGTACATCCCAACCCCAAGCTTGCCTTCATAATAGAGGTGGATGCTTCAGACTGTGCCGTTGGAGCTATACTCTCTCAGAGAACAGGTGAGAAGAATGTCTTGCATCCCTGTGCCTTCTTTTCCCAGCAGTTGTCTTCGGCTGAGAGGAACTACGATGTGGGCAATAGAGAATTGTTGGCCATTATTGCCGCCTTCAAGGAATGGAGACACCTTCTTCAGGGAGCTGCACAGCAAATAGTCGTCCTGACAGACCATCGTAACCTTGAATTTATCAGGTCGGCTAAGTGCCTGACTCCTCGCCAGGCTCGCTGGAATCTTTTCCTAAACCAATTTAATTTTGTCATTTCTTATAGACCAGGATCGCGCAATGGAAAGGCTGATGCACTCTCTAGGATTCATTCAGCAGAGACACGTCCACTTACTCCTCCTAAGACTAATCTTCCTGACTCTAGATTCCTGGGAGTGATTCATAATCAAGACCTACTTAAGGACATCAAGGAAGCATACCATGCGGATTCTTTGTTGGCTCAACCCCCAAGGGACGTAAGTCTTGTCTTTAAGAATGGTGTGTGGATTCAGGGACAACGTCTGTATATACCTGAAACAGTCAGATTAAGAGTATTGCAACTCATCCACGATTCCAAGATAGCCGGGCATAGGGGAATTCTAAAGACACAAGAATTTCTTTCTCGTTTCTTTTGGTGGCCCACTTACAGGAAAGATGTCTTAAACTATGTCACTTCATGTGAAGTCTGTGCAAGATGCAAAACACCTCGCTCCTCACCAACTGGTCTGTTGCAACCTCTTCCCACTCCGTCCCGCCCGTGGGGATCCATTTCTATGGACTTCATTGTGGAGTTACCAACCTCTCAAGGGAAGAACACCATTCTAGTGGTGGTTGACCGTCTAACAAAGGCAGCTCATTTTATCCCTTGTGTCGGCTTACCCACTGCAAAACAGACATCAGACTTGATGATTAAGAATGTGTTTCGCTTACATGGAGTACCGGATGAGGTCATTTCGGATCGAGGGGTGCAATTCACTTCAAGGTTTTGGCAAAATTTCTGTGCAGCATTGGACATTAAAGTAAACCTTTCTTCTGCTTTTCATCCCCAGACTAATGGACAGACAGAACGAACCAATCAGACCCTGGAGCAGTATCTCCGCTGTTTTATCTGCCACCTACAGGATGATTGGGTGGATCTACTTCCACTGGCTGAGTTCTCTTATAACAACTCTCAGAGCGCCTCCACTAAGCAGTCTCCTTTTTACTCCAATCTAGGTTATCATCCTAACATTCTTCCTCGATTTCCCATAGATACGCCCTTGCCGGCAGTGGCTGAAAGAATCACTTCTTTACAAAAGAATATGGATCTTCTAAAGGAAAATCTAGAATTGGCTCAGGAAAGGTACAAGAAAGCAGCAGATAAATTTCGTAAACCTGCACCAGCTTTCAAGGTAGGAGATTTGGTCTGGCTGTCAACCAGAAATCTTAAATTAAAGATTCCATCGTCTAAATTGGGACATAAGTACATTGGACCTTATAAGATCAATAAGATTATAAGTGCTGTTGCTTGTCGTCTTCAACTGCCCAGAACTATGAGAATCCACCCTGTCTTTCATGTATCCCTACTAAAGGCTGCAACACCCAATACGTTTCCTGGACGTTCTTCTCCTTGCCCTGACCCAGTGCTGGTCGATGGTCAGGAAGAATTTATGGTGGAAAGGATTCTAGATTCCAGGTTGTACAGAAATCAGTTGCAATATTTGATTAAATGGCAGGGCTACCCAGTGGAGGACAACTCATGGGAACCAGTCAATAATGTAAATGCTCCTCCAGTTTCATCAGAGGTACCCTGACAAGCCTGGTCTGAGGTCATCCGGAGGTTGTCCCTAAGGGGGGAGTAATGTAAGGTTCTTTGTCTCTGTTGACATGTTCCTTGAAACTCAGTTTTCCGTCGGCCATTTTGCTTTCTGTCTTTCTGCAGCTCTTGCCCTCAGTTAATATGGAGTTTCCAGTTTTCATGTTCCCGCCCTGATTCTTCCCTCTTGCTTCTTAAGCAGCCTCAGCTGAACAATCAGTGCTCCTGAATCAAGCCTCAGTCAGTCTGTGACCTGACTCCTGGAAGCCTTGGACTTGTACTCCAGCTATTCCCTACTGAGGAACCGTGGAACACTTTTGGACTCTGGAAACCTGCTGTTTGGTGAATCCATGTTTGCAGAGGAATTACGGTACAGAGAAGAGATCCTGAACCTGCTTTGGAGATTTACTGTAGTGCTTGAAGTTACTCTGGCCTGCTGTGTCTCCTGTCGCTGTTCCTGCACACTGTGTGAACTTTTCAGCATGCTTGTATGAAGTAATACAAGTCATTTCATTTCAACCTATGTCTCCTGTGTTTTCCTCGCACCCAAGCACAAGACGCTATAGGAACTGTACACTATACATGACAAGATTCAGGAGCCAATGTTTAGTGTCTGCTGGGTCTGGGAAAGCCGTGTCTGCTGTGACGGTGGATATCAGATGTCCGTTTAATACCTTATGTGATGACAGTGGTTGTGACTTCTCACAACCATTCCAGGTGAGCGCATTCCCTTAAAATTTTACTCTGGAGTGTTACCACAGGTAAACACTATTGTTTTTTTTTTTTTTTTCCTCTTCTCCTTCCAGCACCTCTGCCTTAAAAGATCTGGAAGATGGAGGCCCGCATAAAGGAACTTTGCGGAGTGACTGATACAATCCTTTCAGATGTACAGACTTTAAAAACCCGTTTTGCAAGCCTACAGGACCTCACTAACCATAATTTGCAAGTGTTTGGACAGACTACCCAGGAATTGCGAGCCAGGATTGAGGCTCTAGAGGAACGAGCCCAGGCTCCTGCCATAACCCCAAGTTCTGGGATCCCCAAATTACCTCCTTTTCGTTTTGGCGGTGAACGTGAGAAATTAAGGGAATTTATTAATCAATGCAATTTATTTTTCTCTGCACATGCTTCACAATTTCCCACTGAACGATCCAAAGTGCTTACTATAATCATGTTGCTTACCAATAAGGCTTTGATGTGGGCAAACCCTCTGATTGAGACTGAGGATGATTGTTTGAATCACCTTGATGCTTTTATTTCAGCCATGGGGCAGGTGTTTGATGACCCCAATCGAGGTGCAACAGCTGAAGCAGCCATGTTAACTTTGCGCCAAGGTAAGCGTTCAGTAGCCGAATATGCCCTGGATTTCAGGAGATGGGCTCTTGATACCACTTGGGACACTTCCGCTAAAAAATCTATTTTTCGGAAAGGGTTGTCTCCACTGATTAAGGATGAACTTGCTCGTGCCGACCCTCCCACTGTGTTAGGTGACTTTATTAACTATTGTATCCGTATTGATGCTCGTCTGACTGAACGCAGACAAGAGAGATGGTTCGAAAATAATCGCACTAACCTTTTACTACCTCCCTCCTCAGCTAAGGAACCTTTGAGTAGGATCACAAGGGAACCAGAACCTGAACCCATGCAGGTGGACTCTTTGCAAAGACGGGTTAGTGATGCACGCAAAGAACATCGTATAAAGGAAAATCTATGTTTCTACTGTGGTAAGTCAGGGCACTTCATTATAAACTGCCCCAGCCGTTCTCGTAAGACTACTGCAGCAGTCATTCACTGTGAGTGTTGCGAGAGGAGCTCTGTCATGTCCGAGCCTCAGGCTCCAGAGAGATCTGCTGCAAGAGATCTTGATTTCTCGGACTTAAACTCTGTTAGTTCTGGGGACGATGACGGTATAAACGCTGAAATTTTTCAAGTTTCCTCAGCGGTGTCCCAACTGAGTTGTAAAAGAAACAATTCTCATTGCTTCCTTTCCATCAAACTCTGGGTTGACTCAGTCTGGGTGTCTAGCTCTGCTATGATCGACTCAGGAGCAAGTGGAAATTTTATGGATATCTCCTTTGCTCTGAAACAGGGGATACGTTCAGTGAAGAAGGCTACTCCAGTACAGATGGAGACTGTGGATGGCTCTCTACTGACTTCTGGACCAGTGGATCAAGAAACAGAGTCTTTGAGGGTCCTTATGGGTAAAGATCATCAGGAGAAAATGTCTTTTTTGCTTATCTCTTCTCCCCACTTTCCCATCATTCTAGGGCTACCATGGCTGCAGGCGCAGAATCCTACGATTAACTGGGAGACCAAGGAATTACACTTTCCGGAGAGAAAGATGAGTCAAGGAGTTTCAGCTTGCTCTGTTCCTAAAGGAACCATGTCAGTCCCTGAACTACCAGCTGTATACCAGGACTATGTGGATTTATGTGACAAGAAGAACGCTGATCAGCTTCCTCCTCACCATCCATATGATTGTCCAATTGAATTATTGCCCGGAGCCGAGATACCTTTTGGTAAGATCTACCCCCTAGCGGGGCCCGAGCTAAAAGCTTTGAAGGATTATATAGACGAAAATTTAGCCAAGGGCTTCATACGCCCCTCTTCATCTCCCGCAGGTGCACCCATCTTCTTTGTGAAGAAGAAAGATGGATCTCTGAGACCCTGCATAGACTATAGGGAACTCAATAAGGTTACTATTAGAAACCGTTATCCATTGCCTTTAATCCCTGAGTTGTTGGAGAGAGTGCGGCATGCCAAAATTTTCTCTAAACTGGATCTCCGTGGGGCCTATAACTTGGTCCGTATTAGACCTGGGGATGAATGGAAGACTGCTTTCAGGTCACGCTATGGACACTTTGAATATCTAGTTATGCCTTTTGGTCTGAGTACCGCCCCAGCCACTTTCCAACACTTCGTGAATGATATCTTCAGGGATCACAAACCCCTTGTGGATAGGTTTATGCAAAAGTAGATGAGTAGTAGTAAGGCGCGTTAAACTGTTAAATATTATTTGGATGACAAAAATGCTCATTAGTTATTTGGATCCCATAGGGAAAAAAGAAGACTTGTTTGGAGAACAATGGGGTTTACACCAGATATGTCCATTGCATGGAGTTTGTATGTTCTCCCCGTGTTTGTGTGGGTTTCCCCTGAGTTCCCCGGTTTCCTCCCACACTACAAAGACATACTGATAGAGAATGTAGACTGTGAGCCCCAATGGGGACATCGATGATAATGTCTGTAAAGCGTTGCAGAATATGATGGTGATATGAATAAATACATTTGGGACACAAAGGTAAATGGAAAAAACACAATATACCATTAAAGATAAATGGGAAGCCGACCCTGGGCTATATGAGGAAGATTAATACGAAGGAGATACTCAGTAGGACACACCATCCTTTAATAAAACCTATAAAAAGTCCAAATTATATATGATGCGTAGGGTCTGTAAGAGACCCCCCAATTCCGCAACATCGAAATTGTGCAAATATTTTGCTATTTTTGTACCAATCCCAACCAGCTTGTCCAACTTTTTAAAAAGTTCTCAGAGCTCGGGTGGAATGGGCGCACATTATGCCAAAAAAGTACAACGGCCTCCTGGCATACATCTCCGGCAGTGGCATACTCATATGCCACATTCATTAAAGGGACGCACACCTCTTAATTAATTTGGTGCATCTTAATACAGCGCTTCCTTCGTTAGGACTAGAATGCAAAAAGCCAGTTTAAATGAATCGCGGCTACAATGCCGATCTTCTACTCAAGATGTGGTCATGCACAAAAATGACTCGATTCTGGATAGGGGGAATCGAGCGGGTGATCAACGTATATGATATTTCATTAGACCCTGTGACATATGTCTGTGCGATGGGTTACGGGTGATATAACCACTATGGAACATGTCCTAAAAAACTGCTTTAAGAACAACCCAGTACACAAATTTATAGATAACATCAGGGGCTTATCTCTATGGGAACAAAAAGAATATTTGAAAAAGAATGGTATAAAAAAAATTTTAAAAAAAAATTGAGAATCTGTTATGTTTAGACCATACAGAATAAACTTCACCAAACCTGAAAAGCGATCTTTTTACTTCATATTGAAAAAAAAATACAGTAAAATGTTGCATGATTAAAAAAAACCTGCAAAAGTAGCTGCAGATTCCACTGCAAATTTACTGCGGATTTCACTTTGCACTGCAATATCTGCATCTTAATTTGACATTTGCAGCTGTCAACTACACAGCGAGGGTCAATTTCTGCTGCGGATTTTCTATGCAGCGTGTGGTGCATGAAATTGTCTCTACAACGATGCTACAGTAATACACTGCAGGAAGCCATAACATCTGATCTGTGTGTTATTCCCAATGTTGGAAGAGAGGAAGGGACCGCCTAAGCCCTAAAGGAGGTGTCCATTACTGGGCAGCCCCTTACAGTGGGGGAAATAAGTATTTGATCCCTTGCTGATTTTGTAAGTTTGCCCACTGACAAGACATGAACAGTCTATAATTTTAAGGGTAGGTTCATTTTAACATTGAGAGATAGAATATCAAAAATAAAACCCAGAAAATTACGTTTATTTGAATTTTGCAGGGAGAAATAAGTATTTGATCCCTCCGGCAAACAAGACTTAAAACTTGGTGGCAAAACCCTTGTTGGTAAGCACAGCAGTCAGACGTTTCTTGTAGTTGATGATGAGGTTTGCGCACATGTCAGGAGGAATTTTGGCCCACTCCTCTTTGCAGATCATCACTAAATCATTAAGATTTTGAGGCTGTCGCTTGGCAACTCGGAGCTTCATCTCCCTCCATAAGATTTCTATGGGATTACGGTCTGGAGACTGGCTAGGCCACTCCATGACCTTAATGTGTTTCTTTTTGAGCCACTCCTTTGTTGCCTTGGCTGTATGTTTTGGGTCATTGTCTTGCTGAAAGACCCAGTCACGACCCATTTTTAATGTTATGGAGGAAAGAAGGAGGTTGTCACTCAGGATTTTTACGGTACTTGGCTCCATCCATTCTCCCACTGATGTGGTGAAGTAGTCCTGTGCCCTTAGCAGAGAAACACCCTCAAAACATAATGTTTCCACCTCCATGCTTGACAGTGGGGACGGTGTTCTGTGGGTCATAGGCAGCATTTCTCTTCCTCCAAACACGGTGAGTTGAGTTAATGCCAAAGAGCTCATTTTTTGTCTCATCTGACCACAGCACCTTCTCCCAATCACTCACAGAATCATCCAGGTGTTCATTGGCAAACTTCAGACTTGCCTGCACATGTGCCTTCTTGAGCAGGGGGACCTTGTGGGCACTGAAGGATTTTAAACCTTTACGGTGTAATGTGTTACCAATGGTTTTCTTGGTGACTGTGGTCCCAGCTGCCTTGAGATCATTAACAACATTAACATTACCCCTGTGTAGTTTTAGGCTGATCTCTCACCTCCCTCATGATCAAGCATACCCCACGAGGTGAGATTTTGCATGGTGCCCCAGATCGATGTCGATTGACAGTCATTTTGTACTTCTTCCATTTTTTTACTATTGCACCAACAGTTGTCTCCTTCTCACCCAGCGTCTTACTTATGGTTTTGTAGCCCATTCCAGCTTTGTGCAGGTCTATGATCTTGTTCCTGACATCCTTAGAAAGCTCTTTGGTCTTGCCCATGTTGTAGAGGTTAGAGTCTGACTGATTAATTGAATCTGTGGACAGGAGTCTTTTATAAAGGTGATTATGTAAGACAGCTGTCTTTAATGCAGGTAACAAGTTGATTAGGAGCGTCTACCTGGTCTGTAGGAGCCAGAACTCTTAATGCTTGGTAGGGGATCAAATACTTATTTCTCACTTCAAAATGCAAATAAATTTATATAATTTATACAATGTGATTTTCTGGATTTTATTTTTGATTTTCTATCTCTTAATGTTAAAATTAACCTACCTTTAAAATTATAGACTGTTCATGTCTTTGTCAGTGGGCAAATTTACAAAATCAGCAAGGGATCAAATACTTCTTTCCCCCACTGTATTAATAGGCCCAGGGAAGTGAGCAAAATAATTTAAAAAAAACTACCTCCTCGACCAAAGCAGTTTCTCTTCTCCTGTAAAAAATATCTAGCGGGGTCGTCACATAAAAACTGCAGCCAGTGTCGGACTGGGGTGCCAAAGGCCCACCAGTAACATTGACCTTGGGAGCCCACATTTCACCTGCATACAAATATTACACTACTCTCGTTCAAATGTACCTATATCTCTATATAATAATAAATTGGGTAGTTTGGGTAATGAATGATCAGATGCTGCTTTTTTTCTGTACAGAGTGAATCAAGTGAATTATACCAAGTACTGCCCATAAAATGGGGTTGGAGGACCAGATCTGCACAGGGGCCCACCGGGCGATTCCACTGTTCCCCTATGGGCCAGTCCGAGCCTGGCTGCAGCCAGTCAATGGTCACTGATTGGCTTCAATGTTCACATTCTGTCCAAGCTGGAGTGTGAAAGCTGCAGCACTGACATGACTCCCTCGCCAGATATTGATGCCAGAAGACAGACGGAGATGTATGGGAGGGAAAAATGGGAAGCGCAGCGAAGGGGCTCTGACCCAGGAAGTGAGAATTGATTTTTTTTTTCCTCCTGGGTCCATTAATAGAAGGGCTATTCAGTAGTAGAAAACCCCTTTTAAGTGAAAAAAATAATATATATATATACATATATATATATATATTATACTGATCAGCACTGCAGCCTTGCTGTGCTGGGGTCCTGGGTTCAAATCCCACCAAGGACAACATCTGCAAGGAGTTTGTATGTTCTCCCCGTGTTTGTGTGGTTTTCCTCCCGATTCTCCGGTTTTCTCCCACACTCCAAAGACATACTGATAGGGAATGTAGATTGTGATCCCCAATGGGGACAGTGATGATAATGTCTGTAAGTGCTGAGGAATATGATGGCGCTATATAAGCAATGCATAATAAATAAAATATGTAATATATATATATATGTAAAATGTGTTTTTGTTTGCAGTAATTTCAGTGCTATTATAGATTTATGAATATGCCTTATAATTGTATATGCATTTTATTCACTACTGGAATATATTTATGTTTCACATTTATTCACTACTAGTATATAGTTGTGCGTATTGTATTTTACTGGTATTATACATTAAAAGGGGTTGCCCAGGCTTGGGGTTCAACTCTGCAGTCACTCTTTGTAACTGCAAACTTGTAAATCATCACACCGCGCACAGTGCTTTCTGTCAGGATTCTCCGGTGGCAGCAATGGAAGCGGGCAGTCATGTAACCGCAAGCATACAATTTGCACACTTCTGGCCACATTCCGACTAGACATGACCAGCCTCACTCAATTCACGTGTATTGAGAGAGCCACACATGTCTAGTCGGCATGTGACCGCATGTATGCAAATCGTATGCTTGCAGTCACTCACCTGCCCATTCCCAAAGAATCCTGACAGCGTGCACTGCGCGCGCTGTAAGGATTCACAAGTCTACAGTCGCATGGAGTGACTTCAGACTTGAACCCCAAGCCTGGACAACCCTTTAAGCTAAAGAAGCACAATTTGAAATGTTATTTTTGTGTGGATTTCTTAGTAATGTTTTTTTGGGGTGGG
This sequence comes from Oophaga sylvatica, assembly GCA_033576555.1. Taxonomy (NCBI): domain Eukaryota; kingdom Metazoa; phylum Chordata; class Amphibia; order Anura; family Dendrobatidae; genus Oophaga; species Oophaga sylvatica. The sequence continues at coordinate 35,762,155 of JARQOD010000008.1, forward strand.
GTCATCATTTTAATTTTTGTCTCATGTAGCAGAAAATCTATAATAGGCCCTTCTCTGTATGAAATCCTCATGGCTTTCAAAATCTCTGCTTGCAGTCAGTGCATGGGAATTTTCGTTCAGGAGATATGTCTGTCCTGGGGATATAATAGACACACACGGCTCCTAACAGTACAGGGCCCATCACATGAACCAGGCCGGATTTTTATCCACAAAGGACTCCACTGGTTTACAGCAAGCAGAGATCTTGAAGAAAATTAGACAATTGTAGAACTTTTTGTTATGCGCTGAATACCCTTTTTTTGGCCTAAACTGCAAAAATAAGAAGACTATTGATCATTTACTTAATGCAAGAAGAACTTTTTATTTTTTTGGCCCAGCAGAGGCGCCCAAGTTCTCACCTGTATGTCGCGGCTGCATCTCGGGTACCCAGTTCAGTTCTCTGTAGAAGTCTGAGAGGGAAAAACGGTTGAAATCAGAACTGTGCGGGGGGGGGGGCGGAAATGCCACAGCTGATACAGAGACAGGCACCGAAGGGGTTAAGTGGGTGGTATGATTATTTTAGGAAAACAGGGAGGGAAGGGGGGGCATTGCCATCATCCAAACTGATAACCTACCCCTGTCACTCCTTTGTTTCCATAGCGACTGTCTGCATCGGAGGGACCGCCAAAAAAAAAAAAAAAACCCATGCAGCATGGATTTAATATATCTCTCCCTGATTTATTGTTTCAATTAGAGAAACAGACGTAGAAATGGGGGATGGAAGAATCTGCGCTCGTAGAAATCCAGGAGCCGTCCCTGCAATACTGCAGAAACTTCTCCAGCAAAGGAATCAGAGCCGCATAATACTGTGCAGACGTCTGGAATCAGCCGCCATTCTAGACATGTCTACACAAACCTATCTGTCCCTGACGCGTCACATTCTGCACATCCTTACATCACTGGACGGAGAGAAGGACAATCCGTTAGGGATATGTTCACACTGCATCTTTTTTCTGGCAGCTAAAAACATCAGTTTTTTGAAGCGGAGGAAAAAAGTATTCTTTTTTTTTTTATCCTTTCCTGATTGTTTTTTTTTTATTTTTTATGTTTTATTTTTTTCCTGTCTTTTTTACGGAATACACAAAACAGAGAAAACAAGTGTTTTTTTTTCTTTTTAGCCTTTCCATTGACTTGTATTGTACAGTTTCAACCATCTTCCTAGGGGAGAACGCCGGAGGAACGGACGTTGGCGTTCAAGAGAATGAACATGTGAACGGCAAATCGTTTTCCCATAGAAATAAATGGGACAATTCTTTCTTTTTTTTAATGATTTTTGAACGGACCTGCTCAAAAATAGGACGTGAAAAGATGCAATGTGAACACAGCCTTATATCACCAACCATAAACCATAAGGGATGATCAACAAAATCCAATCACATTAGGTTCAATTCAGAATCAGTAAAGGGGTTGTCCACTTTTAGGGAAAATTATTATTATTTTTTTTTAAAAGGGAATCTGTCAGCAGGATTTAATCTCCCAAACTACATGCACATGTGGCTCTTTCAAAGTCAAGTTCAGCAATACCTTTACATGGCCGGTCCGTTCCTCTAAGGCTGGAGTCACACACAACGTCAAAAAAATCGGACCGTTTTAGTCGGTCGATTATCGGACCAAAATATAAAGAACAGACATCCGTCTGTCATCCGATTTTCCTGGAAAGATGCGATTTAGTCATATCTGACCATAGTTGTAAGGCCGGGATCACACATGCGAGAAACACGGCTGAGTCTCGCATGTGAAATCCCAGCTCTGGCGCCGGCACTCGGGAGTGGAGTGTGCGGCTGCATGTAGTTATATGCAGTCGCTCGCTCCACTCCTGAGTGCCGGCGCCAGAGCTGGGATTTCACATGCGAGACTCAGCCGTGTTTCTCGCATATGTGATCCCGGCCTTACATCCGATTTACATCCGACTTGCGAGAATTTCTCGCAGGCTTGCAAAACTGACATATAGTGGATCCAAAAGAATAGTATTTAAATCACAAAAGAAAGAATAGATATATACACATAGAACACATACAGTACAGACCAAAAGTTTGGACACACCTTCTCATTCAAAGAGTTTTCTGTATTTTCAGGACTATGAAAATTGTAGAATCACACTGAAGGCATCAAAACTATGAATTAACACATGTGGAATTATACATTACACTTTACAAAAAAGTGTGAAACAACTGAAAATATGTCTTATGTTCTAGGTTCTTCAAAGTAGCCACCTTTTGCTTTGATTACTGCTTTGCACGTAGAAAAGGTGAACGGATGGACTCTACATGCCTAGTTCCCACCGTGAAGCATGGAGGAGGTGGTGTGATGATGTGGGGGGGTGCTTTGCTGGTGACACTGTTGGGGATGTATTCAAAATTGAAGGCATAGTGAACCAGAATGGCTACTACAGTCATGGCCAAAAGTTTTGAGAATGACACAAATATTATATTTTCACATGATCTGCTGCCCTCTGGTTTTTATGTGTGTTTGACAGATGTTTTTATCACAGACAGAAATATAATAATTGCAAACATATGAGTAACAAAAGCTTATATTGACAGTTAGAATGAGTTAATGCAGCAAGTCAATATTTGCAGTGTTGACCCTTCTTCTTCAGGACCTCTGCAATTCTCCCTGGCATGCTCTCAATCAACTTCTGGACCAAATCCTGACTGATAGCAGTCCATTTTGCACAATCAATGCTTTCATTTTGTCAGAATTTTTAGGTTTTTGTTTGTCCACCCGTCTCTTGATGATTGACCACAAGTTCTCAATGGGATTAAGATCTAGGGAGTTTCCAGGCCATGGACCCAAAATCTCTATGTTTTGTTCCCTGAGCCATTTAGTTATCACCTTTGCTTTATGGCAAGGTGCTCCATCATGCTGGAAAAGGCATTGTTGATCGCCAAACTGCTCTTGGAGGGTTGGGAGAAGTTGCTCTTGGAGGACATTCTGGTACCATTCTTTATTCATGGCTGTGTTTTTAGGCAAGACTGTGAGAGAGCCGATTCCCTTGGCTGAGAAGCAACCCCACACATGAATGGTTTCAGGATGTTCAACAGTTGGCATGAGACAAGACTGGTGGTAGCGCTCACCTTGTCTTCTCTGAATGAGGCGTTTTCCTGATGTCCCAAACAATCGAAAAGGGGATTTATCAGAGAAAATAACTTTACCCCAGTCCTCAGCAGTCCACTGCCTGTACCTTTTGCAGAATATCAGTCTGTCCATGATGTTTTTTTTGGAGAGAAGTGGCTTCTTTGCTGCCCTCCTTGAGACCAGGCCTTGCTCCAAGAGTCTCTGCCTCACAGTGCGTGCAGATGCACTCACACCTGCCTGCTGCCATTCCTGAGCAAGCTCTGCACTGCTGGTAGCCCGATCCCGCAGCTGAAACACTTTTAAGAGACGGTCCTAGCGCTTGCTGGTCTTTCTTGGGCGCCCTGAAGCCTTTTTGGCAACAATGGAACCTCTCTCCTTGAAGTTCTTGATGATGCGATAGATTATTGACTGAGGTGCAATCTTTCTAGCTGCGATACTTTTTCCTGTTAGGCCATTTTTGTGCATTGCAATGATGACTTCTTTAGAGATAACCATGGTTAACAGAAGAGAAACAATGATGCCAAGCACCAGCCTCCTTTTAAAGTGTCCAGTGGTGTCATTCTTACTTAATCATGACAGATTGATCTCCAGCCAAGTCCTCATCAACACCCACACCTGTGTTAATGGAGCAATCACTGAAAAGAGGTTAGCTGGTCCTTTTAAGGCAGGGCTGCAATGATGTTGAAATGTGTTTTGGGGGATAAAGTTCATTTTCTAGCCAAATATTGACTTTGCAAGTAATTGCTGTAAAGCTGATCACTCTTTAAACATTCTGGAGTATATGCAAATTGCCATTAGAAAAAGTGAAGCAGTAGACTTTGTAAAAATTAATATTTGTGTTATTCTCAAAACTTTTGGCCATGACTGTACAGCATCTTGCAGCGGCATGCTATTCCATCCGGTTTGCGTTTAGTTGGACCATCATTTATTTTTCAACAGGACAATGACCCCAAACACACCTCCAGACTGTGTAAGGGCTATTTGACCAAGAAGGAGAGTGTTGGGGTGCTATGCCAGATGACCTGGCCTCCACAGTCACCAGACCTGAACCCAATCGAGATGGTTTGGGGTGAGCTGGACCGCTCACCGCTTCAATTTTGAATAAATCCCCAACAGTGTCACCAGCAAAGCACCCCCACACCATCACACCACCTCCTCCATGCTTCACAGTGGGAACAGGCATGTAGAGTCCAGCCGTTCACCCTTTCTGCATTCAAAGCAGTAATCAAAGCAAAAGGTGTCTACTTTGAAGAACCTAGAATATAAGACATATTTTCAGTTGTTTCACACTTTTTTGTAAAGTGTAATGTATAATTCCACATGTGTTAATTCATAGTTTTGATGCCTTCAGTGTGATTCTACAATTTTCATAGTCATGAAAATACAGAAAAATCTTTGAATGAGAAGGTGTGTCCAAACTTTTGGTCTGTACTGTATATATATATATATATATATATATATATATATATATATATACATGTCATTGTGACATATATATATATATATATTTATAGTTCATAGACTTCTACATACTGTAATAGCCGCTAATTCAATTGCCGGCTTTTGTGAAAGTACAGACCCGACATGAAATGACACATGTATTTTTATATATGGTTTAAACTTACAATTACATGAGTGTATGTGTGCAAAATTGCAGACATGTAGGGGTTAATTAAAGGTATAAATTCGTTGAAAAAAAAAATGCGTGGGCTCCCGCTGTATTTTCTCCACCAGACAGACAAAGCCAGCGAGTTGGGGCAGATAATAATAGCCTAGGGAGGGTACATTTTTTTTGTGCCCCCCCTGGCTACTAACATCTGCCCTCAGACACCCCAGAAAAGGCAAATCTCTAATTAGATTCGCCCTTTCTGGCACTTTGTCCGTCTATTCCCATTGCCCTGTAGCGGTGGCGAATGGTTTAATAAGGGGTTAAAGCCACCTTGCAATTGAAAGGTGACTTTAAGCCAGGTTAATAATTGAGAGCTGTCAATTAGACAACTATCAATTATTAATCCTATTGAAGTAAATAAAAAAAACACACACACTTTAAGAATAAATAATTTTAATGAAATAAAAACACATTTTTTTGACCATCTTTTATTTAACTCTTAATCCCTGCGAAGCCCTTGATCTCCTATAATAAAGAAAAAGTAATAAAACAACATTATTCTTACCTATCCGGCGATCTGTCACGTCCCACGCTGTAATCCTTCACAAAGGGTTAACTAGCTTTCAGCCAAGCAGCGCAAGTAATGCTGCCTGCTCAGCTGAAAGCTCCTGAATGAATAAGTTCCTCTCCCGGCGACAGGAGAGGATGTGATTACTGTGGGAAGCTTAATTGATTGCGTCCCATTTTCACTTTAGGTCAGGTCAGGGTGACCTGACCTGAAGTGAAAGTGGCAATAAATCAATTAAGCTCCACTCATTAATCACTTCCTGTCCTTTCGCTGGGAGAGGAACTTATTCATTCAGGGGGTAACAGCTCAGCAGGCAGCATTAGCTCCCTGCTAGCTGTAACCTGTTAACCCTTTCTGATGGATTACAGCGTGGGACCTGACTGTGCATCGGATAGGTAAGAATAATTTTGGTTTTTTATTTTATTTGTGTTACAGGAAATGGTTTTAGCAGGAAAATAAAATATGGTCAAAAACTGATTATTTCATTAAACTTCTTTTATATTAAAGTGTGTGTTTGATTTTTCTTTCATACAATAGGATTAATAATTGAGAGTTGTCTGATTGACAGCTCTCAATTATTAACCTGGCTTAAAGTCACCTTTCAATTGCAAGGTGGCTTTAACCCCTTATTAACCCATTCGTCACCGCTACAGGGCAATGGGAATAGACGGGCAAAGTGCCAGAAAGGGCGAATCTAATTAGAGATTTGCCTTTTCTGGGGTGTCTGGGGGCAGATGTTAGTAGCCAGGGGGGGCACAAAATAAATGCACCCTCCCTAGACTATTATTATCTGCCCCATTCGCTGGCTTTGTCTGTCTGGTGGAGAAAATACAGCGGGTGCCCACGCATTTTTTTTCAACGAATTTATACCTTTAATTAACCCCTACATGTCTGCAATTTTGCACACATATACTCATGTAATTGTAAGTTTAAACCATATATAAAAATACATGAAATTACATGGTTAACTGTATGTAAACCATGTGTCATTTCATGTCGGGTTCTGTATTTTCACTAAAGCCGGCAATTGAATTAGCGGCTATTACAGTATGTAGAAGTGGATGAACTATAAATATATGTATATATATATGTCACAATGACATGTATATATATATGTATTCTATGTGTATATATCTATTCTTTACATTCTTTATTAAAGCTGTCAGTGTGATTTTACAGTATAGCTGGGGATGAATTGCCGGCTTTTCTAAAGGACACCGGTGCGATTTAATCGCAAGTCACACAGTGCGTTCCGTTTGTAATCAGATTTTTCATCGCTCCCATAGACTTGCATTGGCGATAGTCGACCCACAATCGGTGACAATCGCAGCATGCTGCGATTGCACTCGGACGTTTAAAACGGACCACAAAAAATCTGATGGTGGGAGCTGCTCCATAGATTAACATTGGTCCGACTGCAATGCGATATTTCATCGCATTGCAGTCGTCCGATTTTGTCGCTAGTGTGACCTCAGCCTTATACTGATAAATCAGCTTTTGAATTGATATGCAAATGAGGCTGAAGAGCTATGGTAGATCTGAAGCCTCTGTCACTCTAGCTCTATTCCCCGCCCAGCGCTGCTTCCTCCTCCACCTTAACTGATGGCTCCTTTTGAAAGTTTCAATGCTGTATGACTACAGGCAAAAGAGCCATGAGTAAAGCAGGAGAAGGAAGCAGCGCGGGGCTGAAAACAGAGCTGGAGTGACAGAGGCTTTAGATCTACCATAGCTCTTGAGCCTCAGTTACATATCAATTCAAACGCTGATTTCTCAGTAACTGAGCAACAGATTGGTCATGTAAAAGGTATTGCTGGACTTGTCTTTGAAAGAGCCACATTCGCAAATAAATAGTTTGGAGAGGGGTTTAAATCCTGCTGACAGATTCCCCACTTGGGGTTAAAAGTCATTTTTGCAATTGAGTTACAATGCAAATATTACACAGTTTGGCTTTTACAGCCTCTGTGTTTAACCCTGGTTTCCATTTTGATGTGTAGTCTGTGGTCATTCAATCTGAGTGTGCTGACTGACAGATTCTCAGTTAACTCATTCTGCAGGTTGTGGAATACAAACAGTGCAAAAAGTTTTAATGAAACCCAATTGCAAAATGTTTTTTTTTTAAACCTCAAATAATTGTTCTCAAAGGTGGACAACCCCTTTTAAACCTTTTTCATTATTTCAATGAATGCTATACCAATAAGGGACCCAATCCCAAGAACCCCACTGTTGTTTATCCTGACATGTGGCTTTACATATAACGGTGGCTCCGCTTGGTATATCTGCTCACTCCCATTCACTAAGTAAGGCCGGTGTCACACTTGCGTGTGTGATGCGAGAAACTGCGCATGGACACCCAGCACTGCCGCCGGCACTCGGACCGGAGTGTGCGGCTACATGTATTTCTATGCAGCGGAACACTCAGGTCCCAAGTGCCGGCAGCAGTGCCGGATGTTCATGCGAGAGACTCACCCGAGTTTCTCGCATCACACACGCAAGTGTGACACCGGCCTAATAAGATGCAGTAATCGGCACAGCCACATTTGTATGGATGGCGCTGTGCAGAAATGAACAATGAAAACCACCGCCCTGAAGTTTTTCTGGGGTCCTGGGCGATTGGTCACCAGACGCTGCACAATCATCTGATGTAGTAAGAACAAAAGGATCTGATTCATCATTGCTTTGCGCTTTTTTTCTAGAGTAAAAATGGGTCTGATTGTGACTGGATTTTATTTGCTTTATTCATTATTTAATTTGCATCTTAAAGTTAACTTTACTTTGTTTTTGTCTGTTATATTTTTTGCTTTTTTAGTTCGGTCCAAATTATAGATTTGTTTTTCATTATCCAGATGTTTTCGCCTAATTAATAATTTGTAACTTTTCAAAATGTAGTAAAAATTTTGCGCAATTGTACTCCTGTTCTCTAGTGGAGTACAAAATCTGTTTGTTTTTTTAGTTTATTTTATGCAGCTGAAGATGAACGTGCGACAATTGAAAGAATCGCAAAAGAGACAAAAAACATCTTCTGATTTTGTGCCAGTTCATCAAACATTGTGCACTTATTTTGATGAATTGGTTGCAATATCTGCCGGCACACAAAAATAAAAAAAAAACTTAAAAAATGCAAATGATGAAGCGGAGCCTGTCTCCCTGCATAAGGCTTCATTCAGACATCAGTGTTTCATGGACGTGTTCTCTCCGTGTTTTTCATGGATAGAACACGCACACATTGTAGTCTATGTGACACTTCACACGTCTGTGTTTTTTTTTTCGTGGACTTTGTGTCTGTTAAAAAATCACGGAAACGTATCCGTTTTTAATTAGCATCACGGATTAAAAAAAGCAGGTATGGGTATGTGAAAATCACGGACGTACATCATCAGTGTGCTGTCCGTGATTATTATTGCTTTATTTATCCATACGTGAAAAACACTGATAAATCACTGACCGTAAATACTGATGACACTCGGATCCAAAATACTGACGACACTTGGACCATGTTTTTTTTAAATCACGGAAGTCTGAATGAGGTCGTAGACGAGTTTATCTACGAGGGACATTCCTGCTGACTGTCTCCAATAACAATTTGCTGAATTATAAATGCTGCTCTGGGCTATAATGAAACTCAGTACAAGATTTAGTTACAAAGTCACTCTATTTTCTATGTAAATTATTAATATTACATAAATATACATATTTATACTTTAACATGATGTTCAGAGATAAAAATTCACTACCCTAGTGAGCATAATATTTTTAAAACTGTACAAAAAAAACCTGTAGGGGCCATAAATGAGGTTTAAATGAAATAGAACCACTCTTCTTTGCCTGGGTGGTTTTCAACCTGTAGCTCTGTGAATGTTGGGGGAACTACAACATCCAGCATGCTGACAGAATCTGACGCTCTTTTAGCAGGCCTGAGCTCAGACGTCCATCTTTTTGAGTCTCATTAGTGAGCTGGATCGGATTTTCAGCCTTCCGTTTGTCCATTTTCACAATTATAGTGTGGGATCCATGTTTCTCTTTTGCATAAAAAAATAATTTTCCAAACTTCACTTATGGTTAAAAAAAAATGGACACACGGACAGCATCTGAGTGATATACGTTTTTTTTTCAGGGACCCTTTGAACCGCAAATCAGGTCAAAAATAGATACACCTGATTTTTTTGGGACATAAGTCTGAACCCCTCTCCCAAAAACAGATATGTGAACATGTCCATAGACTATAATGGGCACGTGAAAAACACAGACTGGACACGTATGTAAAAAACATGTCTGAATGAGGCTTAAGAGACATAATCAGATCTTAAGCAATAATTTACACCCCCCATTGACAGGGCACTTTTTTGAAGGGTCCCAATGGTGGAGATGGCAGAGGGGTTTAGGTTTGGAACCACATGGCATATGGTGCGGATATGCTTGATTATGTTTATTTAAAGGAATTGTCCAACAAAAACAAATCATCAATCTAGAAGAAGGGTTATAACTTACTGATTGGTAGGGGTCCGACCGCTCGGCAGAATGGGGCACTTTTATCCCCATTAGAATGGAGCGACAGTGCGACCCTGCAGCTCTTGTAGAGGATCATTGATGCCCACGTGTTATGATTTGGTAACTGAGGAGGACAGGAGCAAAACAGCAAGGCAGCCGAACACCTGAGAGGTTGGAAACTAATGGGTTGCAGATCCCTAAACTAACCGCACAACTAGAAGCAGCCGTGGAGCATACCTACGGTGGTCCTAGATGCCTCGGCACAGCCGGAGAGCTAGTTACACCTAAAGATAGAAACAGAAAAGCTAACTGCCCCGGAGTAGAGCCCCAAAGGAACAGGCAGCCCCCAAACATATAATGGCGGTTAGACAAGATGAAACACAAACGCAGACAGAAAATAGAGTGAGCAAACGCTGGGGCCAAACACTGCCTAAATAGGACAGGACAGGACAGAATACTATCTGCAACCCAGCAAAACCCTAGCAAAACTTCCAACACTTCTGATTACAAAAATACTGAGATCACACAATCTCGCCACCCACTAAATCAGATCTCAGTGTGAACAAGACTAACCCGCAGCCACTCAAAAAGCAAGGAAAGAGCAACTGAACAAATAACAGTGGCTACTGAAAAACAGAGAGTAGCACAGGCCCCAGGAGGGGACCCGGCTAACCTCCACAAAGGTGCAGACAAAAATAGAAATAGCAAACACAAAGGAAACAAGCAGAAAATATCTTATCTGAAGGTAGCAGACAAAGGCAAGACACCAGCAGACTTCCAAATGAACCAGGAAACAACAATTGATCACCGGCGAGGATCATGGGAAGGCAGCTCCCTTTTATCAGCCCAGTAAGTGACTCCTGATTGCCAGTTGTCGCTGGCAGGTGAGGAGGCCCGTCATTCGATACAGCTTCAGTCCGTCAGCAACCACCAGAGGGAGCCTCAGCTCAGAAATTGTCTTCAACACGTTCACAACACCCACGCCGATGCTCAACTGGTCTCCAATTCTTGGTCACATCTTAATAAATTGGGAGCAGCAATAAAAATGCCCACACATCCAATCACTGTGGGTCATCACTTCACCCAGTGACTGAATTGGCAGGTATTGTGATTTCCAAGTGTATCAACACTGCAGTAGAGACCAACGGGGACTGGGAAAACGTAGGAATGGGAGCAGAGGAATTGGGCAGGGCGACTCCCACTTTTTTTTTTTTTAACTAGTCTGGGCTCTATGAAAAACATATTTTTCAATCTGTTGGGACAACCCCTATCAGGTCCAACACCACGCACACATAAACAGCGTGTCAGAAGCCTCGATCAACTCTTTTGCTTGAATTTTCACATAGCAATGATTGGGAGAGGGATTTATATGGATGATTCTTTTTACTATGATGCCTTTAACAGGATGGCGGCACATCCCCGTAATGCACGCGGAGGTGCGTTGCCAAAAAATGAAAATCTTTATGCCTTCATAAAACATATTATCAGCAACAAACCAGTGTTTTATTTAGTTTTTTTGTTAGTCATTTGATTGCAGGCCATGTTAACTCCACCCGGTTATGAGGAATGAAAGTGCGGGAGATCACTTTTCTTTTCCGAAAAGTAACAAAAAGTGCACAAATCTTGGAAAAAAATGTGTTTTAAAAAGAAAACCCTTTCTTTAAAAACAAAAAAATGTCATACATGTCAAGCACCACATTTCTTACATGTTTTAGATCCAGCCTGAAAATAGGCATGGCGTATTGGAAAGGGCATACCTGCCGACAGTCCTGATTCTGGCAATACAATCCTGCGGATCGACTCACAAAAGGAGTGAGGTGAGCAGAACTGGGTGTTTTTAGAACGCTCGCGGGGAGGTTCCAGGGCCTAAGTGTCCTAGTTTTTAGCAAGAAAATCTTGGCGAGTGTATAAAGGGCATGGGCTTAAATGTAACGCCGCATCCCGAAAATGTGACCCTGAGATTGTGTCCACATTGACAACGGATGAAATCCATGGTACTCACGTTTGTGGTTATTTTTCCTATGGAAAGGGATTAGATATCGTTCAGCATTCTCCTCTCCCTCTTCCTCAGCCAGGTGAGTATGGGTGTAATGGTAGCTGAGACCGGGCCGATTCTTGTATCTCTTCCCACAGACTAGAAAGGGAAAAAAAGGAATTATGATATTATCAGCACCATCTTAAGATGATAGCAAACATATATTTGCAAACTATACATCCAAAGCAGACTACAACATCTTTACATGTAATACATTACCTTTCTCGGGTGCTGCAACTCTGGTCCTATTGAAGTGATTGGAAGTTGAGCTGCAGTACCCAAGAATGGCCACCACATGGTGTATGGAGCTGTGCCGCTACCATAGGCTATTTACATCTGGCAGGTTTAGGCACGACAATCAGATGATCGGTGCCGGCTGCTGGACCCCACTGACGTTATATTGATGATCTATCCTAAGAAACCATTCCTTTGGCTTACTTTAAGCAATTGTTTTTCTTAAATGTCGGTGTAAACGTGGCCAATCTTAAGCTATAGATTCTTTTAGCGCGAATCCATACAATTGTTGAGTGAGGTTCAAAGTGTCTAAAACACCTTCTAAATGTGGGTTCCAGCAGGTTCTCAAGAATTCTGGTGCAACAAAGTTTTCTATCTATGACGCCTTCCTTACACCGTGGACATTCACATGAAGTTGTAATATGAAACACAGGGCTGCCACTTACTGTCACACACATAGGGCTTGTCTCGATCTTCTAATGTTGAAGGATCCTGTCTTTTTTTCATGCCCCCAATTCCACAGGCCTACAGGAAAGAAACGGCTATTACAGAAAGTCCACTTGCTATCTTGTCACGATGAAGAAGTGATCACCTGCCCAACGCAGCTCTGAAGTTCAGACATCATACATACACTATGTGGACAAAAGCATTGAGACAACAGCTCCTGCTCTTCTGGGTAGTGTTTCTACAAGATTTTGGAGGTGTTTGTGGGAATTTTTGCCCCGTCATCCAGAAGAGCATTTGTGAGGTCAGACCCTGGGATGAACCAGAACAGAGATTGTGAGCCCGGCCTCTCCCAAATATCAAAGGTGTTGGATGGGGTTGAGGTCAGGGTCATTTTCTTGCACCAACCATGTTTCTATTGACCATGTGTTCTGGATACAGTCATGGATGAACAGAAGAGGGCCTTCCTCACACTGCTCCCAGAAAGCTGGAAGCTATAATTTTCTACAATGTATTGTGTTGAAGAATTAAGATTTCCCTTCACTGGAACTAAAGACGAGGCCGACCACTAACAAACAACCCAATAGCATTTTCTCTCCTCCACACTTTATGGCACAATGCAGTCAGGAGGGTAACGTTCTCCTGGCATTCACCAAACTCAGACTCCTCCATCAGACGCCAGATAGAGAAGTGCAATCCGTCACTGCACAAAACTCGTTTCCTCCAGAGTCCGGTGGTGGCAGCTTTATACCACACCATCCAACGTTCTGGACTGTGCTTGGTGATGTAAGGCTGCATGCAGCTGCTCAGCCATGAAGCTCCCGGCGAAGGCACAGCTTTTGTGCTGATGTTATACCAGAGGAGGTCTGGACTGTGCAGTTATGGAGTCAGCAGAGCGTTGGTGACTTGTCTTCACTCTGCTCCTCAGCTCTCGTTGACCCCACTCTGTAACGTTACGGGGTCTCCACTTCGTGGCTGAGCTGCTGCAGTTCCTTCCACTTCTCAATATTATCACTAAGAGATGATGGGGGAAGATTTAGGTGGGAAGAAATCTAATGGATGGACTTGTTACCTCGTTGGCTCCTACAGGACCACGCTGGTATCAGTGAGATCCGCGGCACTAGCCATTCTGCCACATGTCAGTAAAGGCAGACGGCAAGGCAGGGGGCCAGAGGTTATACACTGAGAGCAAAGGGCTGAAGGAAAGACCTGAATTCAACGGTGAAGAGGTGTGTCCAATACTCGTGTCCATATAGTGTACATAGACCTGGAGTAGACAAGTATCGCTAGATTTTCTAATCTAAGGCTGCCTACAAATCAGAAAAGTTTGGTTACGATTGTAAAAGCAAGGAAAAAACCTGTGTCCCATTTCATGAAATAAAATCCAGACCAGATGGATTTTTAATTGATGAAAAACGAACCAATATTCCTACTGATACACATAGTAAATTCACCAAAATTTGGTTACCCTGCATCGCATATGCCCATCAACAACTCGCAGCCCAAAGATTATTATAAGGCTATACCCCACACCGGCTCTTCTCCCAAGCTTCCTTTTTTCGCTTTCTTTTCCATCTTTTTTATCTTCTGTTCTTTCTACAGCATCTTCTTTCTCACAGCTCATTATGGCCTATTTTATTCTATATTGTTAAAGTAACATATGACATGTTGTCATTTTCATTGTACCTCGATGCAAAGCCATTCACTCCATTGTTACTATGATTTGTGATTATATGGGTTTTTTCTGCGTACAAAATCAATAAAAATTATTTTAAATGAACTTTTGGTTAAAAATATGAACTGAAGATATAGAAAAAAATTTTCTTTGGGCTGAAAAAAATTGATTTTATGCTCACATTATCTTATAGTCAAACTCCACCACCACAAGGTTCAAAGCGCCTCACGGTGACGTATTGTTCTCAACTTGACAGATAGATACACAGACACATCACTTTTACGATGAATGTTGAGCAAAAATGTGAAAACCTATCTTTATGTCTCTTAAACATATTCATGACTTGAGTTTTCAGATAATGAATAATAAATAGTAGGCTTTTATTTTTTGTTCTGTTCCACGGCCTAATTCTTTGCTTTGCTTTATAGACATGGACAAGATCAGCAGAGTCATCTCTTAATTTATTTTTTAGGGCATGAGTCGATTATACTCTACTTTCAAGACAATACCATAACATATTGTTGTGTATATCGTATTGATGTATGAAGTTTTCATGTCCATTAATTCCTATTAATTGCTGCTGTCATAAAGCACACAAAGAGTTACTATTGGTCATCCTGTGGAAAAAAATCACCTATGGCCACCTTATGAGCACAGCTAGTATCTAGTTGCATTTTCTACAAGTCCAGGATCACATTTAAAGGACAAGCAGAATTAGTAGATAATTAGAGATGGAACCTATTAATGTATTAGTCAAGTCTAGTACTATCCCTACATATGTCTTACAGATTCCTATCAAACCCAAGTAAAGACTCTCACAGGTGTCTTGTTCCTTTCCTATCTGCAGTTACACCACCCATGACTCTCAAGATTCTTCATGATATTTTTTCTACCTTTTTAAAATTGAACTTTCAGCTTTATGCAACCCTTATATTTTTCCAAAATGTTCTTACCTTTCCTTTTGCTCTGATCTTGCGCTTTGGAGTGTCATCTTCTAGGTCTTCACCCTCTAACTCGTGTGGGATATCTCCCATCTGTGTCTTCTGGAAACATGGGAACCAAACTTAAAATTTCCCTCCCCTAAAATTCACTGAACATGTCCATAGATGGAGAAAGATTGGTGTTGGACAAGTGGATGGAAAAAGAACCAAGATTGAGGACAGTTTAGATGCCAAACACTAGAAGAAAACCATACTTCTGTCTGGAATTAGAACGTCCATATTTCTACAGGTCATTATTTTACATTGGTGTGAGCATAAAGATGACTGTTATTGGGAACGATGGAAGAGAGGAAGACACCTCGTCAGAAGTTATGTAGAATGGATGGATAAATGGGCATTAAACAACAGATTGCAATATATAAGATGGCTTTATGATACGATGACTATGATGACAGAAGACCTAAGCGACGAATATCCGCAACGCTGACCTCACCTGACAGTCACTAATTATCTCCTCCTCTTTGAGTTCCAACTTTTTATCAACCGTCTCCGCACATAGTAAGGCTTCTAAGACCGGTCCCTCGGGTAAACTACTTTCCTTTTTCATAGGAACCTCATAGTCTAAGACAGAAATAAAACATGATTTAGCACCAAAGTTAATAGGTTTGTGTCTGCTTAGAAGCATAGCTGAAAAGAAATGTATACTCACGGTAATCTTGAGCTGTGATGAGTAGACAACTGTGTATCTCGCAAGTAAGTAAGAATCTACTCTAGTTTAGATCTTAATCTAGTTTAGGTAACAAACACCTGGGACTATTTCAATCTTATTGAGTTGGGGAAGGATACTGAAAAATCTGGAGAAAACCTATGAAAACTTCAGGAGAACGAACAGAATCCAAGCATACGTTGATCTGTTTGAATATTGAATTCAGGTCCATCGTGCTGCCATATTATTTATATATTCTAGAACTGGTATCAATCCGTATTAATTTCAGTGTGCAAAACCAAGTATGGAACTAAATATTTATGAGAGTCAAATTATTTAATGGTTATCTAGAAAAGTTTCCCCAGGGACAGATGATTTATTAATGTAATAACCAGAGATATGCATAATTGCCAACAATCCCAATTTTATCCAGACAAACCTTTAAATTGGAGGTCAAAAGGTATAAGAAAATGTTGCTCAAAAGTGAGTGTTCTTGCACTGTTTGGGGCATTCTCAGGGACTGGTATTAAATGTTGTGACTAAGTCTACTGAAATGTTGGTAATTATCACACGTTTTAGTCCTTATTAATGTTACCCATGCAAGAAAGTTGGGTTTTGTACTTCAATAAATGACATGACTTATAACAACATTTTTACCAAAAGTAAATTAATACCAAGGTAAAGGTGAAATAGAAAAACAAAAAGTCAGCTCACCCATCAGTTGTTACTGGACTCCGAGCACAGAAACTGTAGTGCAACAGGAAAAGCAATGGTCCAAGGTATAATCCAGCTCAAACAACTCCGTTAAAAAATTCCAAAGGCTAAGAACTTTTGTTCAAAACGCGTCTGCCCATGCTACTATTCCCACATGGGGGTTGTGATTTTTTACCCTGTGTGACCATTGTTTTATGAAAAATATTTTTTCAATAAAAATGTTTTTGAATTTTTTAACGGACTTGTTGAGCTGTATTATACCTTGGACCAAGGTAAAGAAGAAGTACCTTATTTTTTGGACTATAAGACGCACTTTTTTTCCTCCTAAAATGTGGAGGAAAATGGGGGTGCGTCTTATAGTCTGGATTTACTGGCTCTGGCTATGGCGGGAAGTGGGGGAGAGGTTTCGGCGGAGCAGCAGGTCAGGAGCCGGCTGCTGAAGCTAACTCCTGTGCCCGCTGCTAAAGATAAATGAATATTCACTGCATTCCACGCCCATGGGCATGGAGAGCAATGAATATTCATTTCTCTTTAATGGCGTCTTGGCATGATTGACCCCATCCCGGTCCTGGTATGATTGGTCCCATCCTTTCCTTATCCTGGTATGATTGGCCACCATCCTGGTATGATTGGCCCCCACCCCCATCCTGGTATGTTTGGCCCCCACCCCATCCTGGTATGCATGGCCCCATCAGAAAACATTAAAAATAACAAACTATTACACTTACCTTCTCGGCGCTAACTCGCAGCGTCCTGCTCTTAATGCTTGTAAGCAGGGACGTCATGCGCTGCTTGCAAGCGGAAGGGCAGCTGCTGGAATACTCACATGCCAGGACTGTGTGCGCGCAAAGCCGTGAGTATTCATTGCTCTCTAGCGAGCACAGTGTCAGCCGGAGACTTCCTGCTGCTGCCGGCAGTCACGTGTGCTGATACTTAAGAGAAATGAATATTCACCCCATTTCATACCATATATACCAGAATAGAGGATATTAAGTGCAGAATTGACTACACTTTTTGCTTCAAATTTTTTTCCCTAGTTTCCTCTGAAACCTAGGTGCGCCTTATGGTCCGGTGCGTCTTATAGTCCAAAGAATACGGTACTTAAGTATGGCAAAAAGTAATATTTTATTGATACACATATTTTTTTTTAAAAAGTACATAATAAAGAAAGGTGATCGATATATAAAAAGAGGGATCTTATTCCATAGTGTGGCGCTTCCCACGGCTGTGGGGCGCCGGGACATGGCATAGCTTGCCTAGCTAGCCAATGCTCCCACGCCGCCAGTCCACGACGACGTGAGGCATGGGTCCCAGATGATAAGAGAATGTGGACCCACTGGACCACGGAGGGAGACCCGGGCCTGCCCGGACTAGGGAAGGGCAGCGACCGGGATCCGTGGCAGCTGAGCATGTGGGCAAGGTGGCGACCTGCAGACTAGACAACACCGCACAACTTCAGTAAGAAGAAACATAAAGTTTACTTAAAGAAACACAGTACATAAACAGAACATAAGACCGGACTCCCAATTCCGCACATCAGAGAAGGGTACACGACTCAGAATCACTGACGAGTGTTGGAGGACATCAAAATGTGCTCAAAGTCAGGTTTCTTGCACGGGGCATTCTCAGGACTGATTACAATGTTGTGAAAGTCATAACAGTAGGTAAATATCAACAGTCCTATAATGTTACCATGCAAGAAAGTGGGTTTAGTATTCAATAATGACATGACTAGAACAGCCATGTTTACCAAAGATTACCAAGGAAGGTGAATAGAGAAAAAAAAAGTCACTCACCCATCAGGCGGAAACACAGAAACTGTAGTTCAACAACAAGCAGATGGTCCAAGGATCATCGGGCTCATAACATTAAAAACAAGCTGAAGAACTTGATCAAACGCCTCCAGAACACTATCCATGGGTAATCTACCCCCATGTTTATGAAAATTCAAAAACAGTTATGACATTTTTTAACGGACTTGTCGAGTGTAGTTATACCTTTGGACCAATAAGAAGAAGTCCTGGATATAAGACCACCCTCCAATGAGAAATGGCGTCTTATAGCACGCCTGCTAGGCGGAAACCGGACACAGTTCAGGACGTTCTGAGTACCGCCCGTGTAGATAATGAATCACTGATCCAAGCCAGCAGGAGACAATGAATATCATCTCTAATGCGTTCCTTCAGGCATGAGTGACACAAAACCCAGTACGGTATGTTAGGGTATTCAGTGTTGATTGCAATGTAATGATCTGGCCCCAACGCCCACCTAGGTATGTTGGGAACTTCATACTATGATGCATGCCAGCGAAATAAAAATACAAGACATTAACTTCCTAGTAAACTCGCACCCTGCCAACGATAAGCAGGACCATGGGCCGCTTGCAAGCGAAGGCACCTGAGGAAACCAACCAATGTGTGCGCCACAACCGTAGTAATTCTTTGCCCAGCGGGCACAGTTGTCAAGCACGGACGACTTTCCCGCAGTCGCCGCACACGTGTGCTGATCATAGAAAGAAATCGACCATCAACCAATATACGTACAGTAGAGGGATATTGAGCAGAATTCCACACTTTGTTCAAATCCCAGTATCCCAGCCTAGGTGTTATGGGGGAAAGTCAAAAAGGTATTAATATGCAAAAATAAATTTTAGATACACATGTAAAAACAAAGGTACGAATACAAAGGGGTCTACACATAGTATGTCACGTGATAAAAAATAAATATGTTTTTATGCCACACCAATCATTATTTGACACATAGATTATAAAGGGAAAAAAAAGGAAGGGCTAGATATCCCCTAGGTATTAAAAGACTGTATGTATAAAGTGCCCTAATAAATTAGTCAAAAGCTGCCTAAAAAGGTCTGGATACAATCATTATAAGCAAAAACAAGTGGCCATATAAATATCCATAGAGGAACAAGGTGCATTAATATATGAGTATAATGGCTGTTAAATGTGCATGCCTAAGTTAATCAGTAAATTAACCACCTGGACTAATCAAGGAGCTGTGTATGCGCAAACTGCATAGTTACAATAATGCTGCTATTGAAGTGGACATGTGTCAAAACAAACATGATGGAACATGTTTCTACCTGCAAGTGGTGTACACGTGGATAACCAGGCGTCCCTATACCCCGACGCGCGTTTCTCTCTGCTTCTTCGGGAGGCCTCCCACAGGATACATAATAACTTGTTGATTGGTTGGGGTCCGACTGCTCGGATCCGTACTGTTCGCAGAACATGCCACTTTTACCCCCCATTAGAATGGAGCAACAGTGCACGTACTTGATCCCGCTACATTCATTTCCTATGGGGCTGCTGAGCTTTTTTCTAGCAGCCTCACTGAGAATAGATGCCATTTTGTATGCTGATAAAAGTTCCACATCAGTTATAAAAGTTACCTGATCAGGTCCCAGCGGCCAGACCCCCACTACGGTAATCAGCATGCTATCACTTATCTTAGGGATAGGTGATAACTTGTTTTTACTGGACAATCCCTTTAAGCTCCAACTATTATAAGTGTATCTCAAGAATCATCAGTATTGTCATTAAGTAATATTTCTGCTCTCTGCATTACAGATATTCTTCCCATAAAAAAGTCTGTTTTTTTATCTTAAGGAATGACAAGTTAATTATAAAAAAAAGAAAAATTTTTCTTCAATACAAGTACTTAATATTGCAAATTCTTCAAATGAGGTTACCTTGAAACCATTATATTGGCTGCCTTGGAATATAATGCAAATATATAAAACTATCATAACTTTTTTCTTTCAAAATTCATCTTGCATTATGATTATAAAAAATTGATATTCTTTGTTTTTATTTTCAATAAAGTCATATTAAAAAAAATAAATAAATAAAAAATCTTACAACCAAAAATGAGATGTCTATCAAATGGAAAGGAGAAGGATGAAAAACGGATTGCCCATGTATACCTCTTATGTGTGTCTTGGAAGGTCTCCCTCCCTCAGTATTATACACAGTAAGCTTGGAGATCCATTAACTGTCATTAGCACAGTTAAAGCCATAAAAAGACACTTCTGTACTGCAATTAGCCATAAAAAGCCAATCAGGGTGTAGGCGGCAAATAATCAGTGGAGGAGGAGGGAGACTCTTTCTGAGGCTGGCATGGGATCTGCAGTTTTTAGTAACAGCAGCTGACCCAAGACACAGCAGAAGGAATTTAGCTTTTCCTTTGTAATGTTATTTGGGTTCTTCGTTTGACCTTGGGATGTTTTTTTCTACTCTATGCGAATTTCAGAATTGGTAAAATGTTAAATGTGACCTTGAAGGCTCGCGCTGGTGAACATCCTTTGATTTTTATTATTCTAATGCATCAAAATCAAAATTAAAAAAAAGAATAGGCAACACTGCACAATCTTAATTAAAAATATTATTAAATATATCATTTTGTGTCCACAGCTCCTATATTAGCCTATATGTTTCCATGGTAACAGACCACAAACAAACCTCGCATAGTCTGATTCTACAGTCATACGCTTTCATCTGCCGCCTACTTTTTAATAATGCACATCAGTAGGTTCCAGAACATGGAGTAGAGAGAGATGTTTGTTGTCGGATTTACCTTTCTGTTCGACAAATGCAAAGCTCGATTTCATAATTTATTTTAATGGCTGTCGAATTAAAAAGCGATATGTGGATCAATGAAATTTAAATTAGGTGGAGAAATTAGCGCGTCTGTTCTCCTGGCTCATATTTCTATTCGGAAATACATTCCATCTCAATTGGTGCTCGGCAAGAGCGTATCTCCTTCATAGTTAGATCACTACAACTAGTCATGGCTTAGATAAAGAGGAGCTGTATCCAGGTCAATAGTTTTTTGCAGTTTTTGTTCATATTTATTTCCCCTATTCACTTTAGTATTGTGGGTTTTTTTTGTTCTAAATTCAGCCGTATAGTCTCAGAGATATGGGCCTTTATTGAATGCTCTTTACAAGCAGCTCACAGGATCCTCGGGGGTGTGTCTTTCTTTAAGCTGCTCTGTTTTGTTACCCTGTGAGCTACACCCCTTTAGAGAAGACCATAAAATTAGCACTAAATAAAAAATCTCTGGAGCTGTATAACAGATTTGGAAAAAAAAAACACTACAAATAAAACCACCAGTGTCAAGATCCCGTCTGGGTTGGAGCCGATGTTACTGCAAACACTAGGGGAAGCAGAGGCAGGTAGCGTAGTCAGATGGCAGCCGGAGGTCGGTACACAGGAAAGGCAGTTCGGTAACAGAGGAGCAGGCAGATAACGTAGTCAGGTGGCAGCCGGAGGTCGATACACAGGAGAGCAGTGTTTGTAGCAATGGATCAGGCGGAGAGCGTAGTCAGAAGGCAGGCCGAGGTCGGTTCACAGGAGAGCAGTGTTTGTAGCAATGGATCAGGCGGAGAGCGTAGTCAGAAGGCAGGCCGAGGTCGGTTCACAGGAGAGCAGTGTTTGTAGCAATGGATCAGCAGGAAACGCTTGACTAAAGGCTTGGAGCTCAATAATCTCGCAATGACACACCCACAGGGCCAGGTTTATATAGGGTGTGTAATTGGCAATCAGAGGCCCAATCAAGAGAGCACTAGGTGTAGCCAATCAGGAAGAACAGTCAATGGTATCTGGGTTCAGCAAGGAACTTTGCAGCCAGCAGAATAGCTCAGATGGTAGAGCTGCTGGCCAGTGGACAAGAGGTACTGGGTTTGACTCCTGACAGTACTCCCCTCCTTCCAGGATGGCCTCTGGACATCTCAGGAGCTGGCTTATCCGGGTACCTCTGATGAAAGGCTCTTGTTAGTCTAGGAGCATGGACGTTGTCCCTTGGTTCCCATGAATTTTCCTCTGGTCCGTAACCCTTCCACTGCACCAGATACTGCAGTTTACCTCTGAATTTTCGGGAGTCCAGAATCTTATCCACAATGTATTCTTCTTCACCACGGATCCTTTCTGGTGGAGGAGGTGGCTGAATTCTTCCTGGAAACGGGTTTTCACAGAAGGGTTTGAGCAAGGATATGTGAAACACTGGATGAATCTTTAGATTGTTGGGAAGTTTTAAACGAAAAGCAACCTGGTTAATTTTTGCAGAAATTTGAAAAGGTCCAATGAATTTCTGACCCAATTTGGAGGATGGCACATGTGTCTTAAGGTTTTTAGTGGACAGCCAAACTTTGTCTCCAACCTGAAGAGCAGGGGCACTCTCCGATGTTTATCTGCTGCTTCCTTATATACTTCCTGGGTCTTGAGTAATATCTCTGATAATTCCTTCTGGGATTCCTGTAATTTTTCAAGCCTGTCATTTACAGCAGGAATGGGAGTGTTCACTGGCAGATTAGGAATAAATACTGGATGTACTCCATAATTAGCAAAAAATGGGGTTTGAGATGTAGCGCTATGTATGGAGTTGTTGTAGGCAAACTCTGCTGTTGGTAAATAGTCCACCCAGTCATCCTGAAGATAGGAAATGAAGCAACGGAGGTATTGCTCCAAAGTCTGGTTCGTTCTCTCCGTCTGGCCATTGGACTGAGGATGGAAAGCGGTAGAAAGATTCACCGTGACTCCCAAGGCTGTACAGAAACTCTTCCAAAATTTTGACGTAAACTGAACGCCTCTGTCAGACACCACGCTGTCAGGAATTCCATGTAACCTGAATACCTCTTTGATTATCAGTTCTGCAGTTTTTTCAGCAGTAGGAATTCCTTCAGTTGGAATAAAGTGGGCCATTTTTGTGAGTCGGTCCACTATGACAAGGATGACGGTCATCTGTTTGGAAGGGGGTAGTTCCACAATAAAATCCATGGAAATAGATCCCCAAGGCCTGGATGGAACTGGAAGTGGTTGCAAGAGTCCTAGAGGAGACGATCGTGGGTCTTGTTTCGTGCGCATGTTAAACAGGTTGAAACATATTTCCTCACGTCCTTCCTACAATTAGGCCACCAAAAGAAACGAAGTAGTAAGTCTTGTGTTTTTGCAACTCCAGGATGTCCTGCCAGTTTAGAATCATGGACACTTTTGAGGACTTCAAGGCGAGAAGATTCAGGTACATATATTTTGTGTTTCTGCATCCAAAACCCCTCTTTGAATGAAAGATCGACGTCTTCCGAAGGATGGTTAAGGAAAGAGTCCTCTTGATATCCATCTTTAATTCTATTACATAGTCCTCTAGAGTGCAATATTCCCAAAAAATTTTTAGGGCCTAGAATTGTATCGTCATTACTAGACCTCTCCTGAGGTTCCGAACACATCCTGGACAGGGCGTCAGCCTTGCCATTTCTTGAACCAGGCCGGTAAGAAATTATAAAATTGAATCTTGAGAAAAATAAGGCCCATCGTGCTTGTCTTGCAGACAATCTTTTTGCTGTACGGAGGAATTCAAGATTCTTGTGGTCCGTGAGGACAGTCACAGGGTGATTGGCACCTTCCAAAAGATGTCTCCATTCGGAGAAGGCAACTTTAATGGCTAACAGTTCTTTATTACCGATATCGTAGTTCTTTTCTGCAGATGACATGGTGTGGTTAAGAAACACACATGGGTGAAGTTGCATTTTGTCCCCAACTCGCTGAGACAGAATGGCTCCCACTGCAGAGTCCGAGGCGTCCACTTCGACAGTAAATGGCAATTCAGGATTTGGGTGTACTAACAATGGAGCAGACGTAAAAAGAGTTTTCAACTTGTCAAAAGCCTCCTGTGCCTCCGGAGACCAGAAAAACGCTTTGGTCTTTTTGTTAGTGTAGTAATTGGTAGTATGATCCGTGAAAAGTTCTTTATAAATTTTCGGTAAAAATTTGCAAATCCTATGAAACGCTGGACGTCTTTTAAATTTCTTGGAACAGGCCAGTCCACTACAGCATTGATTTTGCCGGGATCCATGCTCAGACCTTTTGGGGAGATGATATATCCGAGAAATTGGATACTGGTTTGTTCAAACTTACATTTTTCAAGTTTAATGTAGAGATGGTTCTCCTGTAGTCGTTCCAAGACTAACTGGACGTGCCTGCGATGATCTTCCAAGGTGTCTGAAAATATAAGAATGTCATCGAGATAAGCCACAACAAATTGGTCCAAGAAATCTCGAAATACATCATTAATAAAATGTTGAAAGGTGGCTGGGGCATTGCTAAGACCAAAGGTCATAACCAGAGATTCAAAATGTCCATATCTCGTTCTGAAGGCGGTCTTCCACTCATCTCCTGGGCGAATCCGTATGAGGTTGTAAGCCCCTCTAAAATCCAGCTTCGTAAAGATTTTCGCAGAACGGAGTCTCTCAAATAGTTCAGGAATCAAGGGTAGCGGGTAGCGATTCTTGACAGTGATATTATTCATCTCTCTGTAGTCAATACATGGCCGCAGAGTGGAGTCTTTCTTTTCAACAAAGAACAGGGGTGCCCCAGCTGGAGATGTGGAAGGTCGAATAAAGCCTTTCTCTAAATTTTCATCCAGGAACTTTCTTAATACCTTCAATTCAGGTTCGGAAAGATTGTAAATCCGTCCAAATGGAATGGTTGCTCCTGGCAGCAATTCAATGGGACAGTCGTAAGGACGGTGAGGAGGTAATTGATCTGCTTTCTTCTTACTGCAGACATCAGAGAACTGCTGATATTGAGGTGGTAGTTTCTCTTCCTTCTCATGCGAAATCTCAGAGATTTGGACTTGTTGGAGAACAGGGGGTTCCTTATGACAATTATTCTTACAGTAGTCAGATGGAAAGGTGATGGTCCTTGATGCCCAGTTGATAGAAGGGTTATGGACTGAAAACCAGGGGATCCCTAGAATAACCGGAAATTTCGGAGATGAAATAAGGTGGAAACTGACAGCTTCATGATGATCCGGTTCGATACAAATCTCCAGTTCGATTGTCTCATGCGTGACAGGTCCAGAAGACAAGGGTGATCCATCCACAGTTTCCATTTCAATTGGTGTGGATTTGGTCCTACTGGAAATATTATTATCACGTGTAAATTTTAAGTCCATAAAATTTCCTCCTGCTCCCGAATCCAACAGGGCAGAGCATTGTATTTTTTGGGTGCCCATTACAACCTGAATGGGGATTACAAAATGAGATGATGTATTATGTATTTTGTCTATTTCTGGCGTTACTGATGAGATAGTCTGCAAGATGGAATCCGACTGCTGAGAAAGGTCCATATTGCTGGCAGACCTGTTGTTGGTAAAGGCTATAGTCCTTTTGTTAGGACAGTTGATGGCATAGTGTCCAGAGTCTCCACAATAGAGGCAGAGATGTTCTGCACGTCGCCTCTCCTTCTCCTGTGCAGAGAGTGGTCTTCGGATGACGTCGATCTGCATCGGTTCAGACACACCTTGCGTCTTTTCTTGGTGGTCCGATGCTGAAAATGAGAAGCCAGGGCTATTCCCAAGTGCTCGCAGTCTCTCCTTTCTCCTTTCAGTAAGTCTCTGGTCAATCCGGATACATAGTTGAATAAAGTCCTCCAGCTGGTCAGGGGTCTCAACCCTGGCAAGCTCGTCTTTCACTAGTTCTGATAACCCTCGTCGAAATTGACTTCTCTGGGCCGCTGGATTCCAGGTGGTGTCGGCCACCCAGCGACGGAACTCCGATGTATATTCCGCAACAGAGCGACATCCTTGGCGCAAATTATGTAATTTGGTTTCTGCTGTGGCACAGCGGTTTGGGTCATCAAAAACTTGATTCATAGCTGCGATGAAAGCTTCCAGGTCATTAAGGAGGGCATAGTCCTTTTCTACATAAGGTGAAGCCCAAGCAAGAGCTTCATCCGTCAGGAGATTTATCATGAAAAAAACTTTCTTCCTCTCACTGGTAAAGGGAGCAGGTTGCATCTGGAAGTATATGCGGCATTGATTGAGGAATCCTCGGTACTGCTTGCGATCCCCACTGAACTTTGCAGGCAGCGGCAGCCGCGCGTTTGATTCGGACCCTGAATTGCGCACATCCAGAAGTTGTTTTTGTAGCTCAATTACTTCCTGTTGTATCGCCGTGAAATCAGTTTGTAACTTGGCATATTTTCCTTGAGAGTCAGTACAAAAACTTTGAAGCTCCGTAACTTGCCGCCTCAGGGTGTTCACAGCGGACTCCATTTTGGCGCGAGATTATTCTGTCAGGATCCCGTCTGGGTTGGAGCCGATGTTACTGCAAACACTAGGGGAAGCAGAGGCAGGTAGCGTTGTCAGGTGGCAGCTGGAGGTCGGTACACAGGAAAGGCAGTTCGGTAACAGAGGAGCAGGCAGATAACGTAGTCAGGTGGCAGCCGGAGGTCGATACACAGGAGAGCAGTGTTTGTAGCAATGGATCAGGCGGAGAGCGTAGTCAGAAGGCAGGCCGAGGTCAGTTCACAGGAGAGCAGTGTTTGTAGCAATGGATCAGGCGGAGAGCGTAGTCAGAAGGCAGGCCGAGGTCGGTTCACAGGAGAGCAGTGTTTGTAGCAATGGATCAGCAGGAAACGCTTGACTAAAGGCTTGGAGCTCAATAATCTCGCAATGACACACCCACAGGGCCAGGTTTATATAGGGTGTGAATTGGCAATCAGAGGCCCAATCAAGAGAGCACTAGTGTAGCCAA
>JARQOD010000008.1:35789328-35873615 GCA_033576555.1 Oophaga sylvatica
GGGGTATAGTTTCCCAAATGGGGTCATTTGTGGGGGGTTTCCACTGTTTAGGCACATCAGGGGTCTTCAAATGCAACATGGCATCCAATCTCAATTCCAGCCAATTTTGGTTGGAAAAAGTCAAATGGTGCTCCTTCCATTCCGAGCTCTGCTGTGCGCCTAAACAGTGGTTCCCCCCCACATATGGGGTATCAGCATACTCAGGACAAATTGTACAACAACTTATGTGGTCCAATTTCTCCTGTTACCCTTGGGAAAATAAAAAATTAGTGACTAAAAGATAATTTTTGTGGGAAAAAAATAGGATTTTTTATTTTCATGCCGGGCATTATAAACTTGTGTGAAGCACTTGGGGGTTCAAAGTGCTCACCAAAGATCTAGATAAGTACCTTAGGGGGTCTAGTTTCCAAAATGGGGTCACTTGTGGGGGTTTCCACTGTTTAGGCTCATCTGGGGCACTGCAAACGGAACATGACCCCCATCAACGTCTGCATTCCAAAACGTTACTACTTCCTTTCCAAGCCCTGCCGTGCGCCCAAACAGTTTCCCCCCCCCACATATGGGGTATCAGCGCACTCAGGACAAATTGGACAACAACTTTTGGGGTCCAATTTCCTTGGGAAAATTCAAAAATTTGGGACTAAAAAATAATTTTTGTGGAAAATTGTTTGTTTTTTTTTTTCACACCCAGGCATTATAAACTTTTGTGAAACACTTGGGGGTTCAAAGTGCTCACAACAGATCTAGATAAGTACCTTAGGGGGTCTAGTTTCCAAAATTGGGTGTCACTTGTGGGGGTTTCCACTGTTTAGGGCATCGGGGGCACTCCAAACACGACATGGCGTCCAATCTCAATTCCAGCCAATTTTAGTTTGAAAAAGTCAAACGGCGCTCCTTCCCTTACGAGCTCTGCCGTGTGCCCAAACAGTGGTTTTCCCCCACATATTGGGTATTGGCGTACTCAGGAGAAATTGCATAACAACCTTATATGTCCATTTTCTCCTTTTACCCTTGTGAAAATAAAAAAAAAGTTTGTAAAAGATAATTTTTGTGGCTAAAAAGTTAAATATTCATTTTTTCCTTCCACGTTGCTTTAGTTCCTGTGAAGCACCTGAAGGGTTAATAAACTTCTTGAATGTAGTTTTGAGTACCTTGAGGGGTGCAGTTTTTAGAATGGTGTCACTTTTGGGTATTTTCTGCCATATAGACCCCTCAAAGTGACTTCAAATGAGAGGTGGTCCCTAAAAAAAAATGGCTTTGTAAATTTTGTTGTAAAAATGAGAAATCGCTGGTCAATTTTAACCCTTATAACTTCCTAACAAAAAAAAATGTTGGTTCCAAAATTGTGCTGATGTAAAGTAGACATGTGGGAAATGTTATTTCTTAACTATTTTGTGTGATATATTTCTCTGTTTTAAGGGAATAAAAATTCAAAGTTTGAAAATTGCAAAATTTTAAAAATTTTCGCCATATTTGCGTTTTTTTCAAAAATAAACGCAAGTTATATCGATGAAATTTTACTTCTAACGTGAAGTACAATATGTCACGAGAAAACAATCTCAGAATCGCGAATATCCGTTGAAGCGTTCCAGAGTTATAACCTCATAAAGAGACAGTGGTCAGAATTGTAAAAATTGGCCCGGTCATTAACGTGCAAACCACCCTTGGGGGTGAAGGGGTTAATTTCCAGGCTGATGTCTTGAGATGTTGCTTCAGTATTGCCACATAATCTTCTTTTGCTCATGATGCCATCTATTTTGTGAAGTGCACCAGTCCCTCCTGCAGCAAAACAATCCCACAACATGATACTGCCACCCCCATGTTTCACAGTTGGGATGGTGTTCTTAGGCTTCCAAGCTTCTCCCTTTTTCCTCCAAACGTAACAATGGTCATTATGCCCAAAAAGCTCAATTTTAGTTTCATCAGACCACAGGACATGTATCCAGATTTAAAGTCTCTGTTCCTGTGTGCATTTACAAACATTAATCTGGTATGTTTATGTTTCTTTTGGAGTAATGGCTTCACCCTGGCAGAGTGGCCTTTCAGCCCATGCTGATACAGTACTCATTTCACTGTGAATATTGACACTATCTTACCAGGTTCCGCCATCATCTTCACAAAGTCTTTTCGTTTTGTCCTTGGGTTGATATGCACATGTCGGAACAAAGCACGTTCATCTCTGGGACACAGAACCCGTCTCCTTCCTGAGCTGGATATTCCCATCTTGTTTGTACTTGCATATAATTATTTTTGTACAGATGAATGAGGCAGCTTCAGGTATCTTGAAATTGTACCCAAGGATGAGCCAGACTTGCGCAAGTCCACAATCCTCTTCCTGATATTTTGGCGGATTTCTTGAGACTTTCCCATGATGCTACACAAAGAAGCAGTGTGTTTCAGGTGTGCATTAAAATACATCGACAGGTGTGTCTCTAATAACTCAGAAGCTTCCAAACACATGACATCATCATATGAGCGTCCAGAATTGTATAAAGGCATAGTAATCTTAGTGTATGTAAACTTTTGACTTTGCAGTAAGTAATAAAAATGCCATAAAACATTCTCTCTCTCTCATTATTCTGGCATTTGGCAAATATTAATAATTATGGTAATCCTAATTCACCTAAAACGGGAAAGGTTTATTCTGATTTCATATCAGATATTGAGATAAACATGCAGATGTGTCTTTTTATATAGTGGCTGTAAACTTCTCGTTTCAATAGTAGATCAAATCAAGGTTTTATAATATCAGTTTTTTTTGTCATAAATTGGTGCAGAAAAGTATGAATATAATATTATGACTTACAAATGCAGGATTTGGGGTTTGGTCTCCGCAGTCTCTGTATTACTAACAAGAATGGATAAGAATATATCTAAATAACTCGTTAATTTCCATACCCCATGAAGTATTTATGTGCTGGAAGCCTCCTGTACTCTTCCATTTTCTTCTCACACGTACTTATTCCCCTTTCTTTCTGCTCCCCCACCCACATATCCCCCCAGACAGCCAACCTGCAGAACAGACAGAAGACTCTGGCGTATCATTGTGTGGGTGTACGGGGGGGCAGGGCGCTGACACATTAATACTTGCACACCCTGCTGCATCAAATCCCAATATATATGTATATATTCAGCAGTACAAGTGCATTAACATTTCAAAGGCCCCGGCATCGGGGAAGAGAAGCCGCAGATTGACACCTAACCAAAAATACAATTATTTGCAGGAGAGATAAATGTGGGGACAGGTGTATAATAAAGGGCCTGGTGAGAAGTGCACCTCTAAGGAATACTGTAAGACAATAGGAGAAATTACAAGGAGAGGTCGCAGAGAGAAGAGCTTATAAATTATAGGGAGGGGAGCGCAGAATAATAGTACGGCAGGTAGAGACTTCAATGGATTTCAAGGATTAATAGAATTGGGGTAGGAAGGGATGATCAGGGTTATATGTAATAGAAGAAAACGTTCATGCGGAAGCCATAATAAAGGATAAAAAACGAGGGATAAGTGAAATCACACCAGATACTCTTATCTACTCATGGGAATTCATAAAAAGGAAAGATGCCAATATGGGAAACGAAAGGAGACAGTTAATTTAAGTCCTTAGGTGTATCAAAGGGGTTTTCTTAAAATCGCAAATTTTAGGGGAAATTTGATGACTGCTGGATCCCAAAACGACTCCGAGAACAGGACCCTGGAAACGGGGTGTTGTAGAGCCCCGTCTTGACTGGAGAAGAGATGCACATATTCGGCCTTCATTATATTTATTTTTCTATGGGATTGTACAGGAAAGCCAATGAAAAGAAGAAAAATAGTTCCAGCTGCCATGAAAATTTTTAAAAATGTTTTAAATTCTTCATTGTAAAAAAATGTTAAAAATAGCCAGACAATAAGGCTGTGGTAGCTAATACATAATGGCAAAAATGCA
The DNA here is from genome assembly GCA_033576555.1 of Oophaga sylvatica. Classification (NCBI taxonomy): domain Eukaryota; kingdom Metazoa; phylum Chordata; class Amphibia; order Anura; family Dendrobatidae; genus Oophaga; species Oophaga sylvatica. The sequence continues at coordinate 35,793,255 of JARQOD010000008.1, forward strand.
TAGAGACCAGAGAGAAGAAGCAATGCGTTTCGACCGCAACTGCAGTCTTTGTCCCAGCAGAGGAAAGCCACCTTCATTCCATTCATCAAAGGGCTCAATAGAGCCAGATTCACAGCATTTCAGAGCCTCGAGGTCCTAACAGTCGGATTCCCGTAGATCGCAAGTTATTCCCTATATTAGGCGCCCTTCATACGTACGCTTAAAACCGTATGTGAGACAGTCCGTTTTTACTATCCATATGGTTTTCTGTTAGCCATTCATGAGTCCCATCCGTGTGTCATCCATGTGACACGTAATGGATAGATTTTTAGGCGTTAAAGATATGCAAAGATATATATGTATGGTGTAAATAGATGATAGATAATAGATAGTTATCCGTGAGCAGGGCCGGCTCCAGGTTTTTATGGGCCCCGGGCGAAAGAGCCTCAGTGGGCCCCTTTAACACAGACCACGATTCATGATGCACAGATACAGCACAGAAATATGGGTACAGTACAATGCCAAACACTTCACTTCTTCCATTACATGACTGATATCTATTGTAAATTGTACAATAGCTCAAAAACCGCCAAATCCTCACAGCGCACAGAACAGACTGGACAGTACAGTCCTCCATACAATATTATGGGCACCACAGTCTCCCCCTCATCACCATATAATACCCCATGCAGGATGTCACCCCCCATATAATGCTCCATACAGAATACTGGACCCAAAATAATGCTCCATACAGAATACTGGACCCAAAATAATGCTCCATACAGGATACTGGTCCCCATATAATGCTCCATACAGGATACTGGTCCCCATATAATGCTCCATACAAAATATGGAGCTCTCCTCTGCGCTGTACTGCGTTCTGCACTGTTACGGCTCAGGAAAGGGCGCTGTGGAAAGACTCCCCATTATCATCATGATAGCCTCCCCATCATCATCATTGCCTCCTTATCATCATCATTGCCTCCCCATCATCATCATGGCCTCCCCATTATCATCAATGCCTGCCCATCATCATCATCTCCTCCCCATCATCATCAATGCCTGCCCATCATCATCTTCTCCCCATCATCAATGCCTGCCCATTATCATCAATGCCTGTCCATTATCATCATTTTCTCCCCATCATCATCAATGTCTCCCCATTATCAGCAATGCCTGCCCATTATCATCTCCTCCCCATCATCATCAATGCCTGCCCATCATCATCTTCTCCCCATCACCAATGCCTGTCCATTATCATCAATGCCTGCCCATTATCATCATCTTCTCCCCATCATCATCAATGCCTCCCCATTATCAGCAATGCCTGCCCATCATCATCTTCTCCCCATCATCAATGCCTGCCCATTATCATCAATGCCTGCCCATTATCATCATCTTCTCCCCATCATCATCATCCATCATCAATGCCTCCCCATTATCAGCAATGCCTGCCCATCATCATCTCCTCCCCATCATCATCAATGCCTGCCCATCATCATCTTCTCCCCATCATCAATGCCTGTCCATTATCATCAATGCCTGCCCATTAACATCATCTTCTCCCCATCATCATCAATGCCTCCCCATTATCAGCAATGCCTGCCCATCATCATCTTCTCCCCATCATCAATGCCTGCCCATTATCATCAATGCCTGCCCATTATCATCATCTTCTCCCCATCATCATCAATGCCTCCCCATTATCAGCAATGCCTGCCCATCATCATCTTCTCCCCATCATCAATGCCTGCCCATTATCATCAATGCCTGCCCATTATCATCATCTTCTCCCCATCATCATCATCATCAATGCCTCCCCATTATCAGCAATGCCTGCCCATCATCACACACAGACAGCACCACAGCACACAAGCACTCTCTCACATACATACACACACACATACACACACACACACACACACACACACAGCACCGCACTACATACACACAGAGACACACACACACACGTCTTACCTGTCCAGCGTCCGCGCTCTCTGCCACAGCCGGCCGCTGAATGATGACGTCATTCAGCGGCGCTGCTGTGAGAGGAAGTGCCGCGCCCCCTGGAGCCGGAGCTGCGGCAGCGGAGGCACGAGAGAGGTAAGTATTGTGCCAGCTGATGCGGGGCCCTGAGCAAGCGGGGGGGGGCCCAGTGGCGGCGCTGACACCGCTCTCCTCTGCTAATGGGCGGGGGTGCCAGACGGCGAGTGGGCCCCCCCGCCTGCTCAGGGCCCTGGCACTTGCCCGGGTGTGCCGGGTGCTGACGCCGGCCCTGTCCGTGAGATATATAATTAGTGCCTTGAATGTGTAGCTTAGTGTACATGTATTACCCTACTGTTATGTTTCGGTAGCTGAGGAGTGCAGGTAAAAAAGGCAATACACCAGAGCAGTTGGAATCTATGAGATTGCAGTACCCTGACTAACCACCACAACTAGAGGCAGCCGTGGAGCGTTCCTACGTTGGTCCTAGACGCCTCGTCACAGCCTGAGAAACTAACTACACCTAAAGATAGAAAGAGGAAAGCTATCTGCCCCGGAGCAGATCCCCAAAGAACATAGAAAGCCCCCAAACATGTAATGGCGGTTAGGCAAGAAGAAATACTGACACAGACAGAAAACAGTATGAGCAAACGTTGGGGCCCAAACTACCTAAATAGAAAAGGATAGGAAGGGCACTTACTGCAATCCCAAAAAACCCTGAAAAGCACCAACTCTACTAATTTCAAAAACACCTGAGATCACACAACCTCTACCACCTAAATTAGTTCTCTGGTGTAACAAAATCAAAACAGCAGCCACTGAAAAAACTGGAAAAAGCAAATGTACAAACATCAGTGGCTGAACTAAACTGAGAGGGCAAAAGCCCCCGGAGGGGACCCTGAAGGCCCCACAGAAGTGCAGGACAAAATGCAAAAATCAAGCACAAAAACAAAAAGAAGAAAATGTCTTATCTGTTAGCAGGAGATGCAGACACGACACAGCAGGCTACAAAGGAAACAGGAATCAAGGATTCAGACCAGAATAATTGATCACCGGCAACCCTGATGGGAAGGCGACTCCCTTATATAAGACCAGTCAGTAACACCTGATTCCCAATCCTCACAATCTTCACTGGACAGTCCAGTACCGCTTGTAACCACCAGAGGGAGCCTCTGCTCAGAACTCATTTCAAGCCCATTCACAACAGTACCCCCCCCCTTGAGGAGGGGTCACCGAACCCTCATTTGAGCAACCAGGTCGGTCAGGATGAGTTCTATGATACGCACGGATGAGTCTCCTAGCATGGATGTCCGAAGCAAACACCCAAGAATTGTCTTCCTGACCATAACCTCTCCACTTAACCAAATACTGGAGTTTCCGTCTAGAAAAACGAGAATTCAATATTTTCTCAACCACAAACTCCAGATTGCCCTCAACCAGAACAGGGTCAGGAGGCACAGCAGTAGGAACCACTGGCTCAACAAACCTCTTCAACAAGGACTTGTGGAACACGTTATGGATCTTAAATGTCCCTGGAAGAAGCAAACGAAAAGAAACAGGATTAAGAATCTCCATGATCTTATAAGGTCCAATGAACCTAGGCTTAAATTTAGGAGATGCCACTCTCATAGGAATATTTTTTGAGGACAACCAGACCAAGTCCCCCACTTTAAACCGAGGACCATCAGTCCTATGCCGGTTAGCAAACCGCTGGGCCCTCTCCTGAGAGAGGGACAACCTCTCCCAAATCTGTTGCATACGCTCCACAACAGAGTCAACACCTGGACAGACAGAAGCCTCCGTCTGTCCTGAAGAAAATCGAGGGTGAAACCCAGAATTACAGAAAAATGGAGACATCAAAGTGGCAGAGCTAGCCCTATTATTAAGAGCAAACTCAGCCAAAGGCAAAAAAGAGACCCAGTCATCCTGATCAGCAGACACAAAGCATCTTAGATAAGTCTCCAATGTCTGGTTTGTTCTCTCAGTTTGACCATTGGTCTGAGGATGAAACGCCGAGGAGAAAGACAACTGAACACCAAGTTTAGAACAAAAGGTCCTCCAAAATCTGGAAACAAACTGGACTCCTCTGTCAGACACAATGTTCTCAGGAATGCCGTGTAAACGAACCACGTGCTGAAGGAACAAAGGCACCAATTCAGAGGAGGAAGGCAACTTAGGTAATGGCACAAGATGTATCATCTTGGAAAACCTATCACAAATCACCCAGATGACGGTCATTCTCTGAGAAACAGGGAGGTCGGAAATGAAATCCATAGAGATATGGGTCCATGGTCTCTTGGGCACAGGCAATGGCATCAACAAACCACTAGAGCGAGAGCAAGGCTTGGAGCGAGAGCAAGTCCCGCAGGACTGCCAAATTCCCTGACATCACGAGACAAGGTAGCCCACCAAAAGGACCGACTAACCAAGTCTCTGGTACCAAAAATTCCGGGATGACCGGCCAACGCGGAACAATGAATCTCAGACATCACACTCTTTTTCCACTGGTCCGGGACAAACCATTTCCCAACAGGGCAGCGCTCGGGCCTATCCTCCTGACACCCCTCCAGAGCCAGTCTCAAATTGGGCGAGATGGCGGAGAGAACTACACCTTCTTTCAAAATAACAGAAGGATCAGATAACTCAGGAGAGTCCGCAAGGAAACTCCTCGAGAGGGCATCCGCCTTAACATTCTTAGTGCCAGGAAGAAAGGAAACCACAAAATTAAAACGTGTGAAAAACAAGGCCCACCTGGCCTGTCTAGGATTAAGTCGCTTGGCAGATTCCAGATAAACCAGATTCTTATGGTCCGTAAGGACCACCACCTGATGTTTGGCTCCCTCCAGCCAATGTCTCCACTCTTCAAAAGCCCACTTCATGGCCAATAACTCCCGATTACCCACATCATAATTACGTTCAGTAGGAGAAAATTTTCGAGAGAAAAAGGCACAAGGGTTACTTTTAGAGGTCTCTGGATCTCTTTGGGACAAAACGGCACCTGCCCCAATTTCAGAGGCATCAACCTCCACCTGAAATGGCAGAGAAACATCAGGCTGCCGTAGAACAGGAGCAGAAGTGAATCTCTGCTTAAGTTCCTGAAATGCAGAGACTGCCTCAGGAAGCCAATTCACCACATCAGAACCCTTTTTGGTCAAATCAGTTAATGGTTTAACAATAACCGAGAAATTACCAATAAATTTACGATAAAAATTGGCAAAACCCAAAAATCTTTGAAGAGCCTTTAATGAAGTAGGTTGGACCCAATCACAGATGGCCTGAACCTTGACCGGGTCCATTTCAATAACAGATGGGGACAAAATGAATCCCAGAAATGAGATCTTCTGTACGCCAAAAAGACACTTTGATCCCTTCACATACAGAGCATTCTCTCTCAAAATCTGGAATACAGTTCGAACATGTTTCACATGAGAGTCCCAGTCATTGGAAAAAATCAAGATATCATCCAAATAAACAATCAGAAATGTATCCACAAAATCCCTGAAAATGTCATTCATGAAGGACTGGTAGAGAGAAGGAGCATTAGTGAGCCCAAAGGGCATCACAAGGTACTCAAAATGCCCCTCAGGGGTATTAAATGCCGTCTTCCATTCATCCCCGTGCTTAATGCGAATAAGGTTATATGCCCCCCTGAGGTCAAGCTTGGTAAACCAAGTAGCGTTTTTCACCCTGGAAAACAGGTCAGAAATCAAGGGTAACGGATATTGATATTTCACAGTAATATTGTTCAAAAGACGATAATCAATACACGGCCTTAATGAACCATCCTTTTTGGCCACAAAGAAAAAACCGGCACCTAAGGGTGAAGAGGATGGTCTGATATGACCCTTCTCCAATGACTCCTTGATATAAGACCGCATAGCGTCATGTTCAGGTACAGACAAGTTAAAAAGGCGACCTTTAGGGAATTTACTACCAGGCACTAATTCAATAGCGCAGTCATAGCTCCTATGGGGAGGCAAGGATGCAGATTTACTTTCGCTAAACACATCAGAAAAATCAATCAAAAAGTCAGGAACATCCTGAGCCTGGGGGAGGCAGAAAAAACAGGAGTGTTGGTATTAACACATTGGCAGCCCCAACTGGTTACAGACACAGATTTCCAATCCAAAACAGGATTATGAGACTGTAACCAAGGGAAACCCAGTACGATAATGTCATGCAGATTATACAGAACCAAAAATTTGCAGCTCTCCTGATGATCAGGTTCAACCCTCATTATCACCTGAGTAGAGAACTGAGGTTTATTCTCAGCCAAAGGGGTAGAATCGATCCCCAGTAGGGGAATAGACTTCCGTAGGGGTATCAAGGGAAACCCACAATGTTTAGCAAAATCAAAATCCATCAGGTTAATAGCTGCTCCCGAATCCTTTACATTATCTGACAGACCCTTCCGAAAAAGGGCTGCCAAAGCGTCGTCATTCCATTTGGTCAGGACTGCCCACCTACGGAATCTCTGACAGTATAACTCAGCGTCATCAAGCCCCTGATTTAATGCCAACAAGGCTTTTTCAGCTTGATCAGTGACATTAGGCTCATCGTACAATAACCCCAAAGCCTGAAAAAATGCATCAACATCACTCAAAACAGGATCCCCAGGTGTCAGGGAAAAAGCCCAATCCTGAGGATCGCCGCGCAGGAGAGAGATGACAATTTGAACCTGCTGCGCTGCGTTCCCTGAGGACTTAGATTTTAAGGCAAAAAACAATTTACAGTTATTTTTGAAATTCAGAAACTTAGCTCGATCCCCTAAAAACAAATCTGGCATGGGAATCCTAGGTTCCACAACAGGCAACCCAGCAAGATAGGCAGCAATACTCCGAACCTCAGTGGCAAGCTGATCCACACGGCCAGACAACTGTGCAAACTCCATTGAGAGAAAAAATCCTCCCCAGCACCCAGAGATACAGAGGGAAAAAAAAAATGCAACAAACAGAAAAATATCTCTGACAACTCTGACAACCTTTTTTCTTTCACAATATTTTTCCCTTCTGTGAGTACCATACAATTTTCAATTTTTAGGCCGGTGATACTGTTATGTTTCGGTAGCTGAGGAGTGCAGGTAAAAAAGGCAATACACCAGAGCAGTTGGAATCTATGAGATTGCAGTACCCTGACTAACCACCACAACTAGAGGCAGCCGTGGAGCGTTCCTACGTTGGTCCTAGACGCCTCGTCACAGCCTGAGAAACTAACTACACCTAAAGATAGAGAGAGAGGAAAGCTATCTGCCCCGAAGCAGATCCCCAAAGAACATAGAAAGCCCCCAAACATGTAATGGCGGTTAGACAAGAAGAAATACTGACACAGACAGAAAATAGTATGAGCAAACGTTGGGGCCCAAACTACCTAAATAGAAAAGGATAGGAAGGTCACTTACTGCAATCCCAAAAAACCCTGAAAAGCACCAACTGTACTAATTTCAAAAACACCTGAGATCACACGACCTCTACCACCTAAATTAGTTCTCTGGTGTAACAAAATCAAAACAGCAGCCACTGAAAAAACTGGAAAAAGCAAATGTACAAACATCAGTGGCTGAACTAAACTGAGAGGGCAAAAGCCCCTGGAGGGGACCCTGAAGGCCCCCACAGAAGTGCAGGACAAAATGCAAAAATCAAGCACAAAAACAAAAAGAAGAAAATGTCTTATCTGTTAGCAGGAGATGCAGACACGACACAGCAGGCTAACAAGGAAACAGGAATCAAAGATTGAGACCAGAACAATTGATCACCGGCAACCCTGATGGGAAGGCGACTCCCTTATATAAGACCAGTCAGTAACACCTGATTCCCAATCCTCACAATCTTCACTGGACAGTCCAGTACCGCTTGTAACCACCAGAGGGAGCCTCTGCTCAGAACTCATTTCAAGCCCATTCACAACACCCTACAAAATAAATTTAAGAAAATGACGTGGGGTCCACCCATTTTTGATAACCAGCAAAGATAAAACAGACAGTTATGAGCTGATAATATCAGGCTGGAAAGTTCCCTGGTTATTGAGCCCTTACCTGCCTAAAAATACAAGCCCGAAGCCACCCCACAAGTGGAGCATCACATGAGATTCGCTCTTTTCGATGGCCCTGGTTCAGTTGCAATTGGAGTAATGTTAGTTTGGGTTGATGTCAGCTGTGAACGGTCCAAAAACATAGGTGACATCATGCCTTGGTACTAGTAATGTTGAGGTGTCTATTAGACACCCCCAGTAATAATAATACAAAAACACAGAAAAATATATACTTTTTCTTTTAAATAAATACTCTCTAACAATTTCCCTCATTCACAACTTAATAAAAAAAAAATACCAGGCGGTTCCACCGAAAGCGATGTAGTCCAACTAATGGAAAATTGAAAATAAATTTTTGTTTATTTCATCAAAGTATTTTTTGTGTGTTTTTTTATTACTGGGTTAGTAATGGAGGTGTCTGATAGACCCCTCTCCATTACTAACACCAGGGCATGATGCCAGCTATGTTTTTGGACAATTCACAGCTGACTTCAACCCCAAACCTCATTACCCTGATTGTGACTGCACCAGGGCAATAGGGCAGAGCAAAGGTGAAGCGCCAGAATTGGAGCATCTCATGTGATGCGGCACTTCTGTGGTGGCTGCAGGCTTGTATTTTTAGGCTGGGAAGGGCCCAAATAACCAGGGACCTTCCCAGCCTAACAATATCAGCTCACAGCTGTCTGCTTTACCTTGGCTGGTTAACAAAAAATGTGGGGACCTCATGTCATTTTTTTCACTTAATTATTAGCTTAATACCTGTACAGTAAACTACACACGTACGGCACCAATTATATATCTCATGGATATCTATCTACTGTATCAACTATTTACCCCATATCTATCTATCTATCTATCTATCTATCTATCTATCATCTATCTATCTATCTATCTATATCTCTGCACATCTTTAGCACTTAAAAATCTGTGATTTATATTCTGCATTCTATTCTGGTACGTGTCACACAGGCGGCACATATATGTCATCCATATGCTGTAAGTATTGTCATCTGAGCTGCCAGAAAAAACGGACATGTCTACATGTGGGTCACACGGACACTTGGTCTGTGTGAAAACACGGGCATGTGCACAGCCCCATAGATTAAAATGCATGTATACGTGTCTCTGGTACGTGTGAAAACGGATGCCACACGTACCAGAAACGCGGAATATGGATAGGACATTAAGGGGTTTTCTCAAAATCACAAGTAAATTGATTAATACTGATAAAAATTATAACTTAATTTTTTTCAGAAATGCATGCCAGTATTTTTGAAGTTCTATATGATGGAGAACTATGTTATCAATACCACGGATGGCAAGAAGAACAAACAAATCAATTTTGGAACAATTCAAGCCAGACATGTCACTGGAAGCAAGGATCACCGAGCTACGACTTGCCCACTTTGGACACATTAGAGAGCAATCACTGGAGGACATCATTGCCGGATATGATAGAATAGAAGGAACAGTCCATAGGAACCCTATAGCTTGATGATATCAAGATAGTGGCGGAGAAAACCCTGGTGGACCTATCTAGGCTTGATAAGATCGATCTTCCTACCGCGTTCATCCATTTTATGGCCAGGGGTCGAGGCTCGAGATCAAGCCAAAGGGCATTAAAATATATAAAATATGATAGAGAATGGTCATTACAAAATTCTAAATTCCTAATAAACTTAAAATAAAAGTTGAATTTACGATCTACGATTGTTCTGTTTTGCTCCACATTTTTATTGCTGCAGACCTCACTGCAATTCAGAAGCATACAGCAAGTGCAAGCAGGCGTCACTGATCTACCACATCTTTAATGGATAACGCAATGATTTTTTGTTAAACATAGTGCAAGGATAGACCCTGATAGACCCACCACATGGCAAGAAATGGACCAAAAATGCCTAATTATATAAATACATAAAAAAAATTAAAAATAAACACATAAATCAATAGATATTACAACAAAAACAGTTTTACAAATAATCCCCCAATGGAAGGACAAAAGAAGATCATCCAAGGTTCTAACAAAAGTTTTTGTTTTTTTCAGGAATGGGTGGCAATTGGTTTTGGAATGGGACAGACTGATAACTACAAACTGTGCGTACATCTAGACAGGCGTCCGTAGGCGTGATGTCACCCCCAATGTAGAGGTGAGAGGTAAATCTTTAAAGGGGTTTTCTGACATCGTAAATAAATAAATAAATCATAGCAGTTTGTTTAAAAAAAAACAAAAAAAAAAACCCTGTTCATTACTTACCCTCCCCAGGTCCAGGGCTGAGTCTCCACCGATGCTCCTGGCGCCTGTCAATGTCTGCAGCAGTGACATCACGTTGAAAGCGCTGCAGCCAAACACTGAGCTCAGCGTTGAGTTGACAGTTATTAGTTACAGTGTTATCCACGTGACGTCAGCACTGCAGACAATAAAGGATTAGCGGTGGACCTGGGGAGAGTGAGTATACAAAAGTTGTGTTTTTTTTTTTTTTTTTCAATAAACTGCAGCCAAGGAGAGAGGAGACTTCTATAACCAGAATTGAAAACCCCTCTTACTACTCAGATCCCTTCGAAAATCTTGATGGGAGCACACACTGTTTTACCGGCAGAAAGCCGATACTGAGTGCATGGAGGGAACAACTGTTTTTGGGGCATCCTTGCAGCAGAACTCAACAGAAAAATCCAAGTCCACAGTAAATTTTGGATAGTACAAAAAAAAATCAAGACTGAAACCGGGAGTCCTAAACATCAAGGGATAATGTTAATTTACTGTACTATTTCTGTACTCCTGTAATTCTTGCAAATACATCAGAGGGTTAAATCTCGCATTACATAGTGTATAAGGGTAAGTAGATCTACCACTATAAAATCTGGCCCTGCTGGCGGCAGATTAGGCAGCGTCTGCAGAGATTAAGGCCATGCGGTGCATAGGATGAACCATGTGCATGGACGTTAGATACTGAGCAACACTCTCCACAGTTTGTCACCTATGATACTTAGGGACTGGTGTGCTGAAGATATAGGGGTGGCTCATGTTCTATATTTCTTGGAAAGTTAGGGGAATCAAAAGGTAATTCAACCAAAAATTATCTTAAAAAAAAAAAAGGCTAAATGAAAAAAGTCCCACTATAATGTATAATCCTTGATTAGATATGCATTAACAATATGAGCTATATTTCCGCTAGCGATCCAATAATCTCACTGAATGTCATTGTAAAATGGGAATTTCATCAGATACACAAAATTGAGGAGAAAACACATCATACGGAGGAGAGCAGATTGAGTATTATTAAGTGTGGGGGAGATCTGATCACATATTGTACAGTGTGGGGGTGAGCAGATCCCGTATTGTAAGTGTGGGGGAGAGCAGATCCCGTATTGTACAGTGTAGGGAGATCAGATCCTGTATTCTACAGTGTGGGGAAGATCAGATCATGTATTCTACAGTGTGGGGGAGATCAGATCCTGTATTGTACAGTGTAGGGAGATCAGATCCTGTATTGTACAGTGTAGGGAGATCAGATCCTGTATTGTACAGTGTGGGGGAGAGCAGATCCCGTATTGTACAGTGTGGGGGAGATCTGATCCCGTATTGTACAGTGTAGGGAGATCAGATCCTGTATTCTACAGTGTGGGGAAGATCAGATCATGTATTCTACAGTGTGGGGGAGATCAGATCCTGTATTGTACAGTGTAGGGAGATCAGATCCTGTATTGTACAGTGTAGGGAGATCAGATCCTGTATTGTACAGTGTGGGGGAGAGCAGATCCCGTATTGTACAGTGTGGGGGAGATCTGATCCCGTATTGTACAGTGTGGGGGAGATCAGATCCTGTATTGTACAGTGTGGGGGAGATCAGATAACGTATTGTACAGTGTGGGGGAGATCTGATCCCATGTACATGTGGGAGACGCCGTATTCTACAGTGTGGGGGAGATCAGATCCTGTATTGTACAGTGTGGGAGATCAGATCCTGTATTGTACAGTGTAGGGAGATCAGATCCTGTATTGTACAGTGTGGGGGAGAGCAGATCCCGTATTGTACAGTGTGGGGGAGATCTGATCCCGTATTGTACAGTGTAGGGAGATCAGATCCTGTATTCTACAGTGTGGGGAAGATCAGATCATGTATTCTACAGTGTGGGGGAGATCAGATCCTGTATTGTACAGTGTAGGGAGATCAGATCCTGTATTGTACAGTGTAGGGAGATCAGATCCTGTATTGTACAGTGTGGGGGAGAGCAGATCCTGTATTGTACAGTGGAATGACCTTTGTACAGTGGGGAGATCAGATCCTGTATTGTACAGTGTGGGGGAGATCAGATAACGTATTGTACAGTGTGGGGGAGATCTGATCCCGTATTGTACAGTGTGGGGGAGATCAGACCCTGTATTCTACAGTGTGGGGGAGATCAGATCCTGTATTGTACAGTGTAGGGAGATCAGATCCTGTATTGTACAGTGTAGGGAGATCAGATCCTGTATTGTACAGTGTGGGGGAGAGCAGATCCCGTATTCTACAGTGTGGGGGAGATCAAATCCTGTATTGTACAGTGTGGGGGAGATCAGATCCTGTATTGTACAGTGTGGGGGAGATCAGATCCTGTATTGTACAGTGTAGGGAGATCAGATCCTGTATTGTACAGTGTAGGGAGATCAGATCCTGTATTGTACAGTGTGGGGGAGATCAGATCCCGTATTCTACAGTGTGGGGGAGATCAGATCCTGTATTGTACAGTGTGGGGGAGATCAGATCCTGTATTGTACAGTGTGGGGGAGATCAAATCCTGTATTGTACAGTGTAGGGAGATCAGATCCTGTATTGTACAGTGTAGGGAGATCAGATCCTGTATTGTACAGTGTGGGGGAGAGCAGATCCCGTATTCTACAGTGTGGGGGAGATCAGATCCTGTATTGTACAGTGTGGGGGAGATCAGATCCTGTATTGTACAGTGTGGGGGAGATCAAATCCTGTATTGTACATGTGGGGGAGATTAGATCCGGTATTGTACAGTGTGGGGGAGATCAGATCCCGTATTGTACAGTGTGAAGGATATCAGATAACGTATTGTACAGTGTGAGGGAGATCAGATCCCGTATTGTACAGTGTGGGGGAGATCAGATCCTGTATTGTACAGTGTGTGGGAGATCAGATAACGTATTGTACAGTGTGGGGGAGATCAGATCCTGTATTGTACAGTGTGGGGGAGCAGATCCCGTATTGTACAGTGTGGGGGAGATCTGATCCCGTATTGTACAGTGTGGGGGAGATCAGATCCTGTATTGTACAGTGTGGGGGAGATCAGATAACGTATTGTACAGTGTGGGGAGATCTGATCCCGTATTGTACAGTGTGGGGGAGATCAGATCCTGTATTGTACAGTGTGGGGGAGATCAGATCCTGTATTGTACAGTGTAGGGAGATCAGATCCTGTATTGTACAGTGTGGGGGAGATCAGATCCTGAATTGTACAGTGTGGGGGAGATCAGATCCTGAATTGTACAGTGTCGGGGAGAGCAGATCTTGTATTGTGCAGTGTGGAGAAGATCAGATCCCGTATTGTACAGTGTGGGGGAGACCAGATCCCGTATTGTACAGTGTCGGGGAGATGAGATCCCGTATTGTACAGTGTGGGGGAGATCAGATCCCATATTGTACAGTGTGGGGGAGATCAGATCCCATATTGTGCAGTGTGGGGGAGATCAGATCCCGTATTGTGCAGTGTGGGGGAGATCAGATCCTGTATTGTACAGTGTGGGGGAGAGAAGATCCCGTATTGTACAGTGTGGGGGAGATCAGATCCTGTATTGTACAGTGTGGGGGAGATCAGATCCTGTATTGTAACATGTGGGGGAGATCAGATCCTGTATTGTACAGTGTGGGGGAGAACAGATCCTGTATTGTACAGTGTGGGGGAGATCAGATTCTGTATTGTACAGTGTGGGGGAGATCAGATCCTGTATTGTATAGTGTGGGGGAGATCAGATTCTGTATTGTACAGTGTGGGGGAGAGCAGATCCCGTATTGTACAGTGTGGGGAAGATCAGATCATGTATTGTGCAGTGTGGGGAAAATCAGATCATGTATTGTGCAGTGTGGGGAAGATCAGATCCTGTATTGTACAGTGTGGGGGAGAACAGATCATGTATTGTGCAGTGTGGGGAAGATCAGATCATGTATTGTGCAGTGTGGGGAAGATCAGATCCTGTATTGTGCAGTGTGGGGAAGATCAGATCATGTATTGTGCAGTGTGGGGAAGATCAGATCCTGTATTGTACAGTGTGGGGGAGAACAGATCTTGTATTGTACAGTGTGACGGAGATCAGATCCTGTATCTCAGATCTTAAGAATAATGTACATATATTCTATAATTAGAGTTTATATATGCAAATACCAATATCATGAAGGTATAATAAAAAGTATTTCTTACGAGCAACAAGGACAGATGGGATGGGAATCTGGATCATAGAAGATATTCCATACATTCACAATACTGCTGCTAATTCCTTTTAATTAACATTTAAAGACTTTGGAATATCTTTCCTGTTTTGTCTATATGCACATAGTCGCGGCAACTATAAATTCATAGAAACTTGAGAGCATTGGAATTGGTTCTATTGGAAACCTCATGGTGTTGCCCTCAATATTACTTAAAGCCTGCAAGTGATCGTGACTGCAAGTGAGCATGACTACAAGAGAGCGTGACTGCAAGAGAGCGTGACTTGTTATGTTTCGGTAGCTGAGGAGTGCAGGCAAAAAAGGCAATACACCAGAGCAGTTGGAATCTATGAGATTGCAGTACCCTGACTAACCACAACAACTAGAGGCAGCCGTGGAGCGTTCCTACGTTGGTCCTAGACGCCTCGTCACAGCCTGAGAAACTAACTACACCTAAAGATAGAAATAGGAAAGCTATCTGCCCCGGAGCAGAACCCCAAAGATAATAGAAAGCCCCCAAACATGTAATGGCGGTTAGACAAGATGAAATACTGACACAGACAGAAAATAGTATGAGCAAACGTTGGGGCCCAAACTAACTAAATAGAAAAGGATAGGAAGGGCACTTACTGCAATCCCAGAAAACCCTGAAAAGCACCAACTCTACTAATTTCAAAATCACCTGAGATCACACGACCTCTACCACCTAAATTAGTTCTCTGGTGTAACAAAATCAAAACAGCAGCCACTGAAAAAACTGGAAAAAGCAAAGGTACAAACATCAGTGGCTGAACTAAACTGAGAGGGCAAAAGCCCCCGGAGGGGACCCTGAAGGCCCCCACAGAAGTGCAGGACAAAATGCAAAAATCAAGCACAAAAACAAAAAGAAGAAAATGTCTTATCTGTTAGCAGGAGATGCAGACACGACACAGCAGGCTACAAAGGAAACAGGAATCAAGGATTCAGACCAGAACAATTGATCACCGGCAACCCTGATGGGAAGGTGACTCTCTTATATAAGACCAGTCAGTAACACCTGATTCCCAATCCTCACAATCTTCACTGGACAGACCAGCACCGCTTGTAACCACCAGAGGGAGCCTCTGCTCAGAACTCATCCCAAGCCCACTCACAACAGTGACTGCAAGAGAGCGTGACTGCAAGTGAGCATGACTGCAAGAGAGCGTGACTGCAAGAGAGCGTGACTGCAAGAGAGCGTGACTGCAAGTGAGCGTGACTGCAAGAGAGCGTGACTGCAAGTGAGCATGACTGCAAGTGAGCATGACTGCAAGAGAGCATGACTGCAAGTGAGCGTGACTGCAAGAGAGCGTGACTGCAAGAGAGCGTGACTGCAAGTGAGCATGACTGCAAGAGAGCATGACTGCAAGAGAGCATTACTGCAAGAGAACATGACTGCAAGTGAGTATGACTGCAAGAGAGTGTGACTGCAAGAGAGCGTGACTGCAAGTGAGCATGACTGCAAGTGAGTATGACTGCAAGTGAGCATGACTGCAAGAGAGCATGACTGCAAGAGAGCATGACCGCAAGTGAGTATGACCGCAAGTGAGCATGACTGCAAGTGAGTATGACCGCAAGTGAGCATGACTGCAAGAGTGTTATGAATTGGTAGCTGAGGAGAGCAGGCAAAAAAGGCAATACACCAGAGAGGTTGGAATCTACTGGATTGCAGTACCCTGACTAACCACCACAACTAAAGGCAGCCATAGAGCGTACCTACGTTGGTCCTAGACGCCTCGTCACAGCCTGAGAAGCTAACTACACCTAAAGATAGAAAGAGGAAAACTATCTGCCCCGGAGCAGAACCCCAAAGAACATAGGAAGCCCCCAAACATGTAATGGCGGTTAGACAAGAGGAAATACAGACACAGACAGAAATAGTATGAGCAAACGTTGGGGCCCAATCTTCCTAGAAAGAAAAGGATAGGAAGGACACTTACTGCAATCCAAAAAACCCTAAAAAAATACCAACTCACTAATTGCAAAAACACCTGAGATCACACGACCTCTAACACCTAAATTAGTTCTCTGGTGTAACAATACTAAGCAGCAGCCACTGAAAAAACTGGAAAAGGCAAATGAACAAATAACAGTGGCTCAGATAAACTGAGAGGAGCACAAGCCCCCGGAGGGGACCTGGCTGACCTCCACAGAAGTGCAGGACAAAATGCAAAAAGCAAGCACAAAAATAAAAGCAGAAAATATCTTATCTGTTAGCAGAAGATGAAGGCACGAAACAGCAAGCTTCCAAGTGAACCAGGAACCAAAGTTGAGACAAGAACAATTGATCACCGGCAACCCTGATGGAGGGAACCTCTCTTATATAAGACCAGTCTGTAACACCTGATTGCCAATCTTCACAATCTTCATTGAATAGTTCAGTAAGCATGACTGCAAGAGAGCATGACCGCAAGTGAGTATGACTGCAAGTGAGCATGACTGCAAGACAGCGTGACTGCAAGTGAGCATGACTGTAAGTGAGCATGACTACAAGAGAGCATAACTGCAAGAGATCGTGACTACAAGAGATCGTGACTGCAAGTGAGTATGACCGCAAGACAGCGTGACTGTAAGTGAGCATGACTACAAGAGAGCATAACTGCAAGAGAGCATGACTGCAAGTGAGTATGACCGCAAGTGAGAATGACTGCAAGTGAGCATGAGTGCAAGAGAGCGTGACTGCAAGTGAGCATGACTGCAAGAGAGCATGACTGCAAGAGAGCGTGACTGCAGTAGCTGCTGCAAGAGGTGACTGCAAAGAGCGATGCGTGACATGCAAGTAGAGCGTGACTGCAAGTGAGCGTGACTGCAAGTGAGCGTGACTGCAAGAGAGCGTGACTGCAAGGAGCGTGACTGCAAGTGAGCGTGACTGCAAGATGAGTAGCGTGACTGCAAGAGAGCGTGACTGCAAGAGAGCGTGACTGCAAGTGAGCGTGACTGCAAGAGAGCGTGACTGCAAGTGAGCGTGACTGCAAGAGAGCGTGACTGCAAGAGAGCGTGACTGCAAGGGTGAGAATGGCCACAAGTGGCCACTTATCTGAATGGGATGCTGTAGTTTGAATTCTGGCTATATGTGACTGTGTAGGGTGGGTTCATTGTAGTAAGAAAATGGATCATCATCAGTATATGCTGGCAGTAATTATGAGTAGAACTAGCACAGTGCTCGGTCTACCAAAGATGAACAATTTTAACAGATGCTCGTCTTTACCTTTCACTGTGTGCGGTTCAGAAACAATATCCTTGGAAACCATCAGCAAGCAGTCTAGTCAACTTTACTTTGGATTCTAATTATGCCTATTTTTTTCCCTAAGGCGCCAAGTTGCTCAGTATATTATTCCAGGAGACTCCATGTAGTTCAATTAGCATATGAATATCTAACACTTGGCCATTAAGGTGTTAATCACCAAGACATCAGGAGGTGTTAAAGTGGTGAAAGCAATTATCATTCACATCTGAACAATTGCAAAAGTCTGCGACAGTAATTTCCATTATGTAACTGAGCAGACAGGATTCAAAATCATAAATTAAATGCATGTATTCCACTTTGATGTCATCTAAGGTCAAAAATCTGAAGAGCTCAGAAACAGACAGATAAGAGAGCTAGAAACTCTCCCATTTGACCATCAAAACGAGCTCGCTGACGGAATCTCAGTTATCTCATTCTGCAGCCAGTTCTAGAACAGCGCAAGATAGAGACTATTGAAGGCAAATGCTGCAAAATTTTTAATGAAACCCAATTACAAACTTTTTTTTTTTTACATGCATTTAAGTAAGAAAAAAATAAATCACCCTAAAGAAGGACTACCAGCATAAAAACACAATAAAAAAAAATGGTCAAAAGCATCTTGTCGATTATATCCAGGCAACAACAAGAGCTTTATGATTTCGTCTGAAAAATACAAATAAATAAAAGAAGCAAAATATAAATATATTTAAGTAAATAAATATATGAGAAGGTATTTATGTAAATGAAAGGTACATAATAATAATAATAATAAGGTAAATAAATAGAAATCTCTATATGATAGTAATGAACAGCTGCATACATGAAAAACCCACAGTGAACTGTCAGAAAATGACATAAATAAGTATAGAGCAGAAACCAAGAACCCTAAATAAATAAATCAATCAATCCAATGACCGATATATATATATATATATATATATATATATATATATATATATATACCAGCACATATAATAGCCCTGCACATGTATAGGAAGCCAATGATTGCACTACCCTGCAGTCGCAGACAGGTCACAGACAGCGCTGCTATCTGTTAGATACATGGATCCCAATATTGCCGCACAGCAAATCAGCGCGCACAACTCGAAAGACATCGGATAATAAACGCAACAGCAACATCGCCGAAAATCAACGCAATTTTACCTGTCTGAGTTTTTAAAAACTACCCCCCCCCAAAAAAAAAATAAAAAAATAAAAATGTAAAATATATCCAAATAATAAAACTAATGGCACAGAAAGGTGCAAAAGTTATCAAGCTATATGAAACGAAGGCAACATAGAGTAGGTGTGAAGATTTGGCAGCTCCGCAGGGGGCGGGGGGCATAAGCCCATGTTATATCATTCGTGCATTAATGAGGAGTCGAGGGGAGGCGGAATGTGGGGAAATGTCACAGGGATGAATGAGTGCGGAGCCCCCTGGGTGCACAGCGTGAGGGGGGCCCAGCGGACGGTCACATGGGGCTCAGTCCCTCCAGATGTGCACTATGGCCACTAGGTAGAGGTTGCTGCACAGTCTGATGCCCACTCTGCACATAGGGGGCTCAGATCTGCTGTGCAATCCATGTGACCTTTCTGCAGAGAGACCCCCCAATGTATACCCAGTGCAGACAGGCAGAGAACTGCTGACTAATGGCAGCCAGGTGCCTGTTACATGCATGTGCACAGAGTACCTATGGATGACATGCACATGGATGACACCCAGCACAGATCTGATGCATGCACTCTGCTCTCTGTACATGCAGGATGTACATACAGATGTGCACACTACCTATACATTCTACATGATGAGAGCTGGCTCTGCACATACACATATTAGTCATGCCTGCATGCATGCCTGCACTCACACACATGCAGGACATGGGCTTCAGCCATGCCACACACAATTTACTCACGATTTGAGGGGATTGTGCAGGGCTGTGTTCATGGTGCTGCTGGGTATTAAGCAGGAACACTGCAGCCCCTCTAATATCACAATACTGTACAATTTCATTCATTCTGCACACAGCAGCCAATCACAGGCCAAGCTCAGGGAAGCCGGCCGCGGGGTGCGTCGGGAGTTGTAGTTCTATGGCAACGAGCCGTTGATTGTCAGGGGAAAGGGAAGGAACTACGCGTCCCAGAGTGCCGCGCGAGAGACAGGTCTGGGAGGCCGAGAAGGGCGCTGATTGGTGGAGATGGTTAGGGTACTGTAAGGGGGGGAGGTGGGTGACAAAGAGAGGGGAAAGACAGGAAGGAGGGGTGGGGGGGACGAGAAAGGGGTACAGGGGGCTGCGGGGAGGAGGGAGAGGCGGCAGGAGGAAGGGGAGTGAGTGCAGGGGGTGTGCGGGGGAGACAGACTGCGGGAGGGGGCGTCTGGGCACAGGTAGCAGGGAGACAGACAGGCCGGGATGTGAGGGAATGAGACAGACAGGTGGGAAGGAATGAGACAGCCCGAGTACCAGGAGACAGGACACTGCCCCTATTATATATATATAATATAATATTATTGTGCAGAATATATACTGTATACATACTATACATACACACACATGTACATACAGACAGGTGGGAAGGAATGAGACAGCCCGAGTACCAGGAGACAGGACACTGCCCCTATATTATATATTATATATATAATATATATATATGTGCAGAATATATACTGTATACATACTATACATACACACACATGTACATACAGACAGGTGGGAAGGAATGAGACAGACTGAGTACCAGGAGACAGGACTGTGCCCCTTATATATCATATGTGTGCAGAATATATACTGTATACATACTATACATACACACAGTACATACAGACAGGTGGGAAGGAATGAGACAGACTGAGTACCAGGAGACAGGACGTGCCCCTATATATATCAGAATATATACTGTATACATACTATACATACACACACACATAATACATACAGACAGGTGGGAAGGAATGAGACAGCCGAGTACCAGGAGACAGGACAGTGCCCCTATATATATACACATGTGGTGCAGAATATATACTGTATACATACTATACATACACACACATTACAAATACAGACAGGTGGGAAGGAATGAGACAGACTGAGTACCAGGAGACAGGACTGTGCCCCTATATATATAATGCAGAATATATACTGTATACATACTATACATACACACGTATACATACAATACATACAGACAGGTGGGAAGGAATGAGACAGCCCGAGTACCGGGAGACAGGACAGTGCCCCTATATATACCTGTGTGTGCAGAATATATACTGTATACATACTATACATACACACACACATAGTACATACAGACAGGTGGGAAGGAATGAGACAGACGAGTACCAGGAGACAGGACAGTGCCCCTATATATATCAGAATATATACTGTATACATACTATACATACACACTAAAATACAATACATACAGACAGGTGGGAAGGAATGAGACAGCCGAGTACCGGAGACAGGACAGTGCCCCTATATATATATACACATTGTGTGTGCAGAATATATACTGTATACATACTATACATACACACACATGTACATACAGACAGGTGGGAAGGAATGAGACAGACTGAGTACCAGGAGACAGGACACTGCCCCTATATATATATATAATATATATATACACATATGTGTGTGTGCAGAATATATACTGTATACATACTATACATACACACACACATGTACATACAGACAGGTGGGAAGGAATGAGACAGACTGAGTACCAGGAGACAGGACTGTGCCCCTATATATATATATACACATATGTGTGCAGAATATATACTGTATACATACTATACATACAGACAAGACAGTAATCTAGAATTATACACACATACTCATTTACACATGTATACATATATATACATACACCCATGTATTACATAATATATACATTATATATATATATACATATTCACGTATGTATACACATACATGTTACATATATACATATATTGAGTAGGGAAACCATATGACTGGTACATGGCGTTCATACAGAACCTAAAGGAAAGAATGATGACGTGTCACCCATATAAAAGAGTAGGCCGATATGCTTGTGACTGTGGGACCCTCGGCGTGTGTGACCGGCCATAGGGATAAATAATAATAATCTTTATTTTTGTATAGCGCTAACATATTCCGCAGCGCTTTACAGTTTGCACACATTATCATCGCTGTCCCCGATGGGGCTCACAATCTAGATTCCCTATCAGTATGTTTTTGGAGTGTGGGAGGAAACTGGAGAACCCGGAGGAAACCCCGCAAACACAGGGAGAACATACAAACTCCTTGCAGATGTTGTCCTTGGTGGGATTCGAATCTAGGACTCCAGCGCTGCAAGGCTGTAGTGCTATCCACTGAGCCACCGTGCTCTCCTTTCTATACATAACAAGAGAATTTAGACCCTAATAAAAAATTTTCCTCCATGTTGCAAATTGCGCCGTTCATCAACAGACGAGTCGCTCTGCATGGATGGATTCTTGATCCACATGGCCGTGCCGGACAACCCTAAAGGGGTATTCTGCTGGGAAGAAGTCACTGCCGATCTGTAGGATAGGTGACAACCTCCAGATCGCTGGGACCTGCTCTGATCAGCAGGACTGGGCGTCACCATGTCGGCGTGCTCCGGCGGTCCCATAGAGAATGAGTGACGCGGCAGTCAGGTGTTCACGATGGCAGAACTAGAATGTATCTCCGAACCGGTGGATGGATGATAACTTCTGCTGTAATAGGGGAAGTGAAGCAGCAAAGGGGACACTATTATAAGACATCAATCCTATGGATAAGGCATCATGGCTAGAGATGGGCGAACCTGAGCAGAAATTTTGGCGTTCCTACCGACTGTACTGTTCGGTCCTGATCTCCGGGCACGGACTGTCTTTTGAAGTCCGCTGCAGGGTTTGGGTACGTTTGTGGTCGCGGAGGGGAGAGAGAGATTTTTTCTTTTTTTTTTCTTACAAGTTTGGGTCTCCATTATTTTCAATGGGGTTCAGGTTCTGGTGGAAGTTGGGGTACTGTTCTCATACACAAACTTACTCTAAAGTTCAGGTCAGGTACCAGGACCCGAACTATCCATTCCCTGATGCCATAGATCTGAGCCTTACAATTAGCTATCATTGGGATTACTACGTTGAGAAGCAGCAGCGATAACCCTACGTAACAATATTATATTGTTTTGCTTGTGAGCACATAACACGGAACTTCTTTGCGTATTTGGGCCGAACTTTACAAGCGGATTTTACACACTTAAAATCCCCCACATTTCACAGCACCATTAGATCTGCTGGGGAGTTTTATCTTAATATCATCCACGCGCTGTGGTTTTCTTTGGGTGCAGAATCTGCACATAAATTGTTTTTTGTTGTTTTTTTTTTAAATCCATTGCATGTAAATTTCTTGTCGGTGCGGATTTTACTCATTCATTTCAACATGGACTCTTATATCTGAAGATTAAACCCTCAGCCTTGCATTATTTTTTTTAATTTTCCACCTTTCAGCAATAAAAATACACAGGAAAATATAAATAAGTACGGAAAATACGCATGGATTTTGATGCAGAAATGCGGCAGATTTCAAGTCAGAAACCCATGTAAAACATCCTCACCAAATGCCAACTTGTAAACCCAGCCTTATTTCTATATGGAAAGGGGGACCCGACCAGATGGTGATTTTAACATTTCGGTTATGAGGAAGCAGTCAAAATGGCTTTTTGGGGGGGAGAGTTTTTGGAGGAGTTTTTCATTTCCTATAGCTGTTTCTGGGACACTTTTTCCCCTAATTTTTTATTTTTTTTTGCAGCCTCCTCATTGATCAGTGCCTAGTTTGAAGCGTTTTCCATCAGGATCTGCACCGTCTTTTTTTTCCCATTAAGTGTTTTTCCAAAAGTTTTTGAGAAGTTTTGATGTTTTTAAAGTTTGTGCTTAAAAAAAACTGTGTCTTACAATAGAAATGAATGGAAAGTTTTTAAAGTGACTTTGCACACTTTTTTATTAAGAAGTGACACAAAACAAAAAAAACGCCTCCCATGTGCAAATACCCTCCGGCACGAGAACATAGTACAGCTCCATTCGGGAACTGATGAAGGCAGGAATGGTTTTGGCATTAGCCCAGAAGTAATAGTCCTGGTTGCTTGAAGGCATAAGTGTGTTACATATGGAAATGTTTTAGCCCGGAGTATGCTGTCCAGGTGCGCATGTGTCAGGCAGAATAACTGGTAATCGCTACGTGGACTGGAATTGATGACTGATATAATCATATAGGTGTACTTGTATTTTTCAAAGGTTTTTTTTTTTTACTTTCTATTGCATCAGTAATAATGGTGATGGTTTTCCCTACTTAAAATAATGTAGTATGTCGGCCCTGATGTAATATTTTATAACTAGGAGCTAAAGAGTTAATGGCTAGCCCAGTGATGTGATCCTCTTACTGTAGAAGTGACCCACATGGCAATGCAGGACAATACTGGAGCCACAGTGACATCTAGTGGCTGCAATAAGGAAATGCGTGTGACTAATCACTTCTGATGTGCTACTAAATTCTGCATGTGATAGAAACACGTTCACAAGTTCAGTATTTGGTCAGTATTTTACATTAGTATCTGTAAGCTAAAACCAGGAGTGGAACAATCATAGGAAAAGCCTAATACAAACAGTGCCAAGGGCCACTATTAAAATGCAAATATTACATAATCCTCATTCACAAATTTACCTCTGCCTCTATATAATGGTCCACTAGGTAGTTTGTTAAATGAATGATGTGATACAGCCATTGTCTGTATATGTTAAATCAAGTGCATTGTGCCAAGTACTGTTCAAAAACAGGGGTGGTGGCTTATTTTTGCACAGGGGCCTACCAGGGGATTTTCCTGTTCACCTGTGGGCCAGTCCGAGTATGGTCCGGAAAATGCAGAGATGCACATTACAGTATCGGCATTACCATTGTGGATGGGAATTTACAAAATCTGCAATGGAAATGACCAGCGCTGTAAATTTGAAATACAATAGAGTAAAAAATGCAAATTCACAACATTTCCACAAGGAAATCTGCTATTCTTGTGTTTTGGTGCAGATTTTGCCTCTCTGGATTTTCTGCTGTAATTGGGGCTGATGTTTATAGCCTGGGAAGGGGGTAATAAACATGGAGGTTTGCAGGCTATTAATGTCAGCTCACAACTGTATACTTTGCCTTTACTGTTTTTTAAAATGGGGGACTTGCCCAAAAAATGAAGTGGGGTCCTCCCTATAATTAATAACCAGCAAAAACTGGCAGGCATCTGTGGGCTGATATTAATAGCCATGGATATTGGCTCCCTCCCAGACTAAGAACATCAGCTCTCAGCCAGCCCATAATTGGTGCATCCATAATACGGGCCAAATTTGGCGCTTAGCCTCCACTCTTCCCACTTGCCCTGGTGCGGTGGCATGTGGGGTAATAGTATTGGGGTCGATGGCAGCTGTTTTATGGCCGCTTACATGAAGCTCAGGGGTTAGTAATGGAGAGGTGTCTGTAAACTCCCCTAATACTAGCCCCATAGTCATATTGTAAAAAAATGCACAGCCAGAATAAAGTCCTTTAATTGAAAGACACAGACTCCTATATTTTAAATAAACACTTCCCGTCCCCTTTTTTCCCATTTATTACTGTAAAATAAAACACGCTCCTTTCTCAGTGTGTTGCGGCTGGCTTTCAGAGCTGTCACATCCTGCCACCGCTCAACAAACCACCTGGATGTAGCAGAGCTGGAGTTCTTCGTCAGACAGCATCACATTATGATTATTGACATACAGGTGAGGAATATGGTGATTTATTATTTTAAAAATTTGGGTGATCCCATGCCATTTTTTTTTTATTTTATATCTCTCTTCTATTCCATTCTGAGAGTTCGGGCTGTGAATTTACTGTACTTGGCTGATGAAATGTCGGGTTTCCTATTTGATGGGTGTGTGAAAACATTTTTCTTGCACCTGTTGACTTGCATTGGAGAGTCACGTCCAATATACGGGGCCATTTTCAGCATGCTGTGAATTTTTTCTCAGTCCGATCTAAGCTGAGAAAAAAAAAATCGCAGATGAGCAGCGAGTCATAGAATAACATTAGTCAGAGTGCAAAATAAAAAATCGGATTGCACTAGTCCGTTTTTAATGCCCTTATGTGCAGGCAGGTGGTTGTATATATTGGATTGCAATGCTCTGTCTGGTGGCTCTCCTGACCTGATTGTGACTGCTGCATAGAAATACAGGTGCTTCTCACAAAATTAGAATATCATCAAAAAGTGAATTTATTTCAATACAAAAAGTGAATCTCATCTATTCTATAGAGTCATTACACACAGAGTGATCTATTTCATGTGTTTATTTCTGTTAATGTTGATGATTATGGCTTACAGCCAATGAAAGCCCAAAAGTCATTATCTCAGTAAATTAGAATAAATAACAAAAAACACCTGCAATGTCTTCCTAAGCGTTTATAAAGGTCCCTTAGTCTGTTTCAGTAGCTCCACAATCATGGGGAAGACTGCTGACTTGACAGATATCCAGAAGGCAGTCACTGACACACTCCACAAGGAGGGTAAGCCACAGAAGGTCATTGCTAAAGAAGCCGGCTGTTCAGAGTGCTGTATCCAAGCATATTAATGGAAAGTTGAGTGGAAGGAAAAAGTGTGGTAGAAAAAGGTGCACAAGCAACCGGGATAACCGCAGCCTTGAAAGGATTGTTAAGAAAAGGCCATTCAAAAATTTGGTGGAGATTCACAAGGAGTGGACTGCAGCTGGAGTCATTGCTTCAAGAGCCACCACACACAGACATATCCAGGACATGGGCTACAAGTGTCACATTCCTTGTGTCACGCCACTCATGACCAATAGACAACGCCAGAAGCGTCTTACCTGGGCCAAGGAGAAAAGAACTGGACTGTTGTCAGTGGTCCAAGGTGCTTATAAATAAAAGGAAATTTTGCATTTCATTTGGAAATCAAGGTGCCAGAGTCTGGAGGAATAGTGGAGAGGACACAATCCAAGCTGCTGGAGGTCTAGTGTGAAGCTTCCACAATCAGTGATGGTTTGGGGAGCCATTTCATGTGCTGGTGTAGGTCCACTGTGTTTTATCAAGACCAAAGTCAGCGCAGCCGTCTACCAGTAAATTTTAGAGCACTTCATACTTCCCTCTGCCGACAAGTTTTTTGGAGATGGAGATTTCATTCTCCAGCAGGACTTGGCCCCTGTCCACACTGCCAAAGTACCAATACCTGGTGTACACACAACAGTATCACTGCGCTTGATTGGCAGCAAACTCGCCTGACCTTAACCCCATAGAGAATCTATAGGATATTATCAAGAGGAAGATGAGACACCAGACCCAACAATGCAGACGAGCTGAAGGCTGCTATCAAAGTAACATGGGCTTCCATAACCCCTCAGCAGTGCCACAGGCTGATCGCCTCCATGCCACGCCGCATTGATGCTGTAATTGATGCAAAAGGAGCCCGACCAAGTGTTGAGTGCATTTACTGAACGTACATTTCAGTAGGACAATAGTTCAGATTTTAAAATAATTTTTCAAGCTGATTATAAAGTATTCTAATTTACTGAGATAATGACTTTGGGTTTTCATTGGCTGTAAGCCATAATCATCAACATTAACAGAAACAAACACGTGAAATACAGTTATATGAAAAAGTTTGGGCACCCCTATTAATCTTAAGCTTAATGTTTGATAAAAATTGGTGTTTTTGCAACAGCTATTTCAGTTTGATATATCTAATAACTATTGGACACAGTAATGTTTCTGCCTTGAAATGAGGTTTATTGTACTAACAGAAAATGTGCAATCTGCATCCAAACAAAATTTGACAGGTGCATAAGTATGGGCACCTCACCAGAAAGTGACATTAATATTTAGTAGATCCTCCTTTTGCAAAAATAACAGCCTCTAGTCACTTCCTGTAGCTTTTAATGAGTTCCTGGATCCTGGATGAAGGTATTTTTGACCATTCCTCTTTACAAAACAATTCCCGTTCAGTTAAGTTTGATGGTCGCCGAGCATGGACAGCCCTCTTCAAATGATCCCACAGATGTTCAATGATATTCAGGTCTGGGGACTGGGATGGCCATTCCAGAACATTGTAATTGTTCATCTGCATGAATGTCTGAGTAGATTTGGAGCGGTGTTTTGGATCATTGTCTTGCTGAAAGATCCATCCCCTGCGTAACTTCAACTTTGTCACTGATTCTTGAACATTATTGTCAAGAATCTGCTGATACTGAGTGGAATCCATGCGTCCCTCAACTTTAACAAGATTCCCGGTGCCGGCATTGGCCACACAGCCCCAAAGCATGATGGAACCTCCACCAAATGTTACTGTGGGTAGCAAGTGTTTTTCTTGGAATGCTGTGTTTTTTTGACGCTGTGTCGACCCGCCACCACAATTGTGGGTTACCAGGGCAATGGGGTACTCAGAGCCGAGCCCATGGAAGTCTATGGGGTTTGTCACAGGTAGCTGTGGCTCGGTCTGTGGCCCTGGCGGTCTGGCGTATGTTGGGGGAATATTTACAGGGGATTGATTTATGTACAGTTCGTGACGCCACCTGTAGTATTCTGGTAATTAGTACCAGCGCTGCTGTAGATCTCTGAGGGGATGGTGAGGCAGCTAGATGTCGGGTCCCCTACAGGTGGGACTGGTCCCTCAAAGTCTATGGGATTTGTGAAGTCGAGTGCGGATAAAGAACACAGTCTCACACGGTCAGCGTCTTTCCATACCTTTACTTGTAAGATGTTCAAGCAGGTCCCAGGGAGGCTGATCCAAGGAGGATGTATTTCGAGATAGCAGCTGGGCAAGTTAGGGGCCTCCTTTACTTCCAATATGACGAGTCCAACTAGCATGAAGCGTAGTTCCCTCCAATAAATCTGGTTCTTCTACCACCATGCATGAAGCTATGGTGATGCTTCGGTCCCAGTAACCGGTTAACAGTGCAGGACTTCCAATCCTAAAGCACTCACAATATCTACCACTGTGCCTTTCGCCTTGCCCGTGCTGGTAGCATAAGCATCCCTCACTTCACAGATATATATATCAGTCAGTTCCTTCTTAGTTCCTTCCAGAGCTTGCTAGCAGAATACCAGTAATACTTTTAGGCAGGAGCACGTCTCTGAACCTCTACCGTCCTCTAGACAGGCGTCTGAATTATCTGCAGCTCACTCCTCTCTCCTGCACAGACTTCTCGCTGACTGACTGTCTCCTCAGACAAACTGAACTGACTGAAGACAGGACACTCTCTGACTGAACACTCCCTGCTGATGTCACAAGCTTATAAACCTGTGGGCGTGTCTAAGTGCATGTTGGAATGAATGTTCATTTAGCATTAAACTGCTATCTCTCCACACATCCTCCAGGGTACTGCGTGTGCCTTCACACACCAGGGCTACACATTCCCCCATGGTAAAAGACAGCACTCCCGGGCTGTGAAATACAAGAAGACAGAAAATTTTGTTTATGCATAACAACAAACATTAACTTCTTCCCATCCGGGAGGTACGAATATCTTGAACGTTGCATTAAACATAGAAAAATACACAAAGTATAAAATAGACATTTTTCATATTAACGGTACAACTACTTTCACTTTTATAAAAACTTATATACATCTTCTCAGCTGCGGTAAACCCTGTCTGGGTCCTACCGTTCTTCACATCTCTTTATTAATTTCTGTTACACTTTCCATCCCGGGGGCTGGAACAATGCGATGATCCCTAGATCTCATGACGAACAGATCATGTGCTGCGATCAGAGTCTGGGTCGCAACAGTCTTTGTATGAACCATCAGGGGCGCAACGGGTATCTCTTTCTCGTGAGACGCCGACTGCGTCTCAATTTGCGTTGCAGGGGGCGATTCAGCTGTAACCGCAGTTTGCGATGTAGATTGGGTCGCCGATTGCGATGCAGAGGTGTACGCAGGGGGCGATGCGGAATAGGACGCACAATGCTGGTGTGATGCAGAGCAGGAAGCAGGTGTGCGCAATGGCTCAATTGAGGACGCACTAACCTGCTGCTGTCGCTGCTCCATCTCTTCCCAGTCGCTCTCCATCATTGACGGCTGGGTCCCCGCCGGTGTCCCTACCAGGGATTGATCATCTGCTGCGGCCTCCTGGCCGGGCGGGCGTTCCGGAACTGGCGGTACCTCCTCAACCTCCTTTGCCTCCACCGCTCCATCGGTGGGATCAGGATCGGTACTTTTGGGGGCAGCCTCCGGTTTCTCTTCAGCCTTCCTCAGCAGGGAACTTGGGAATTCAGGAGACGGCATTATGCTTGTAGGAGAGAACACTGCGTCCCTCAGCAGCCGCTGTTTCAGGGCACGCCAGCGTCTCTCTATCTCCTTCATTCCTTTTCGGTGGAGACAGGACCTTCGTCGCAGGCGCTCTGATGTCAGAGCGTTCACTTCCTGTCGCAGGACCTGCCGATGAGTCAGAGCCGGGGGCGGAGCCAGGCAACAGCGCGCTTTTACAGGTACGCCCACCTTCTTCTCCAGCGCCTGAGGGCGCGAATATGGCGGCAAAATGGCGGATTTTAGCGCCAAAAATAGCAAACAGTCTTTTTCACTAAAACAATTCCATAGGCACGCAGGGCTCGCAATTTTGCGAGTTTCGCATCCTGTTCGTGACGCCAAAGTTGTGTCGACCCGCCACCACAATTGTGGGTTACCAGGGCAATGGGGTACTCAGAGCCGAGCCCATGGAAGTCTATGGGGTTTGTCACAGGTAGCTGTGGCTCGGTCTGTGGCCCTGGCGGTCTGGCGTATGTTGGGGGAATATTTACAGGGGATTGATTTATGTACAGTTCGTGACGCCACCTGTAGTATTCTGGTAATTAGTACCAGCGCTGCTGTAGATCTCTGAGGGGATGGTGAGGCAGCTAGATGTCGGGTCCCCTACAGGTGGGACTGGTCCCTCAAAGTCTATGGGATTTGTGAAGTCGAGTGCGGATAAAGAACACAGTCTCACACGGTCAGCGTCTTTCCATACCTTTACTTGTAAGATGTTCAAGCAGGTCCCAGGGAGGCTGATCCAAGGAGGATGTATTTCGAGATAGCAGCTGGGCAAGTTAGGGGCCTCCTTTACTTCCAATATGACGAGTCCAACTAGCATGAAGCGTAGTTCCCTCCAATAAATCTGGTTCTTCTACCACCATGCATGAAGCTATGGTGATGCTTCGGTCCCAGTAACCGGTTAACAGTGCAGGACTTCCAATCCTAAAGCACTCACAATATCTACCACTGTGCCTTTCGCCTTGCCCGTGCTGGTAGCATAAGCATCCCTCACTTCACAGATATATATATCAGTCAGTTCCTTCTTAGTTCCTTCCAGAGCTTGCTAGCAGAATACCAGTAATACTTTTAGGCAGGAGCACGTCTCTGAACCTCTACCGTCCTCTAGACAGGCGTCTGAATTATCTGCAGCTCACTCCTCTCTCCTGCACAGACTTCTCGCTGACTGACTGTCTCCTCAGACAAACTGAACTGACTGAAGACAGGACACTCTCTGACTGAACACTCCCTGCTGATGTCACAAGCTTATAAACCTGTGGGCGTGTCTAAGTGCATGTTGGAATGAATGTTCATTTAGCATTAAACTGCTATCTCTCCACACATCCTCCAGGGTACTGCGTGTGCCTTCACACACCAGGGCTACACAACGCCATGCATAACGCCTTTTTGTATGACCAAACAACTCAATCTTGGTTTCATCAGTCCACAGGACCTTCTTCCAAAAAGAAATTGGCTTCTCCAAATGTGCTTTTGCATACCTCAGCCGACTCTGTTTGTGGCGTGCTTGCAGAAACGGCTTCTTTCGCATCACTCTCCCATACAGCTTCTCCTTGTGCAAAGTGCGTTGTATAGTTGACCGATGCACAGTGACACCATCTGCAGCAAGTTGATGCTGCAGCTCTCTGGAGGTGGTCTGAGGATTGTCCTTGACTGATCTCACCATTCTTCTTCTCTGCCTTTCTGATGTTTTTCTTGGCCTGCCACTTCTGGCCTTAACAAGAACTGTCCCTGTGTTCTTCCATTTCCTTACTATGTTCCTCACAGTGGAAACTGACAGGTTAAATCTCTGAGACAGCTTTTTGTATCCTTCCCCTGAACAACTATGTTGAATAATCTTTGTTTTCAGATCATTTGACAGTTGTTTTGAGGAGCCCATGATGCCACTCTTCAGAGGAGATTCAAGCAGGAGAACAACTTGCAAGTGGCCACTTTAAGTAGCTTTTCTCATGATTGCATACACTTGGCTATGAAGTTCAAAGCTCAATGAGGTTACAAAACCAAAAAAAGTGCTTTAGTAAGTCGGTAAAAAGTAGGTAGGAGTATTTAAAACAAGAAAATGATAAGGGTGCCCATACTTATGCACCTGTCAAATTTTGTTTGAATGCAGATTGCACATGTTCTGCTAGTACAATAATCCTCATTTCAAGGCAGAAACATTACTGTGTCCAATAGTTATTAGATATATCAAACTGAAATAGCTGTTGCAAAAAACCAATTTTTATAAAACATTAAGCTTAAAATTAATAGGGGTGCCCAAACTTTTTCATATAACTGTACATCACTTTGTGGTAATGACTCTATATAATATATGAGATTCACTTTTTGTGTTGAAGAACTGAAATAAATTAACTTTCTGATGATATTCTAATTTTGTGAGAAGCACCTGTATATGAAGCTGTCACATTTGGGTCAGGAGAGCCGCCGGCCAGTCCGTGCATTGCGGTCCAATCTCAGTCTTATTTATACGGCCGTCTGACTGCACCTTTGGAGTTATCAGTTATCCGAATATTAGGCGATAAGCTGCAGGTTAGTGGGGACCTGCCTGCAGGAAACCCCATCTATCTTGATCTAATCCATTTTGGGACTCACAATAATGCTCACTGCAAAACTTTTTGGGGGAGGAGAGGGGGTAAGAAAAACCCCCCCAGCAATTTTCCATTTTTTTTCTTCTTTTCTTCGTTAGTGTTCACATTGTGAGATAAGCCTCGCATAATTTATTCTAAGAGTCGGTACAATTATGATGATAACAAATTTAATAATTATCTTAGCGAGAAATCCATTAAAAAAAAGAAATAATTTGTTCTTGTGTCGCCATATTCTGAGTGCCTTAGCTGTTTTTCTGTCTGTTTGCAGGATGAGTTGACGTATTCATTGGCACTAATTTGGGGATATGATTTTTTCTTTATTACTTTTTCTATTAGCTTTTTTTTTTTTTTTAAAAAAAGTTTTTATTCTAGTCCTTTGGCTGGGTCTAACATGAGGAACAGTATGGCAGCCATAGAGACCATTGCTTCACCTCCGTCTGCCGTGACCTGTCATCGTGACCCCAGCCCGAGGTCATTAGAGACCATCAGACGGGGCTGCTTTCTTTTACAGGTTGCAACTTTGAAAAAAATATTATTTTTTTTATAGTTTCTAGGCAGCATACGTTGCAGCACATCTGTACGGTGGCGTACTTCAGGACTTGCTGTTGGAGGTATATGGCAATAAATCTTTCCGATCATTGGATGGCCGCAACCAATCAGAGCCCTGACATATATCTTGTGCTCAAAAATCATGAGTCTGATTGGTGGCCGGGGAGGACAGACTCTACCTGTATCAGTAGTAATAAATACCCCTTCTCTTCCCGCCGCCTCTGATCCCCGGGAAGCTGAGACCTGTCTGTTTCATAAATCTGCAGGAACAATCCTCGATCCGGCTGCTGCATTGCGCAAAATGCTGGATTTTTTTTTCTTAATATATAGATAGATGTGAATAAGTCCCGATGCAAAGGAAAAGATGTCCAGGAAGGATCCCAGAAGGAAGGGTAGAAACAGCGACCTCCTAGAGATTACATCTCAGACCGGGTCTGAAAGTGCCGTAATCAACTATACACTCGTCTTTATGTTTGTTTTTTTTTAAGGTTTTTGCTATGTATTTTAACGACCATAATGTTTGGGTTTTTTTGGTTATTTTTTAACTAACCCGCTCCTATGTCGCCTTGTTTTATGCAGGAGAAATAGGATGATGTTTTTTAAACTGGGGGGTAATTTATATACGGTACATTTTTTTTGCAACATAAATAAAGAAAATAATTGTGCCTTTTATTGTTTTGTTTATTTCTTTGTTTATTTCTTAATTTTAGGTTATACCTAATGATGTTATTGCTATTAATATTATATAATAATGGTATTATTCTCCATAATTTTTTTTACGTAATGTACCGTAGGTGAAAATACTTGCATTTTCTCTTCTTTTTGGGAGGTCGGAGGGTGGTTAGAGGCATTTCTTTGTATTCCATCTTTTCTTAGGCGATATATATATATACACTGTATTCCAAATTATTATGCAAATAATATTTTCTCAGATTTTCCCAAATTACCTATATGAATTGCAGTCATTGTAATTTTCCAGTCAAATAACTATTACAGTACAATTGAAAGGTTTTTGTACAAACTGCCTATGATAACAGTATATTTTTTAAAAAATAAAACACTCAAACTGCACTCAAAATGCATGTTCCAAATTATTATGCACAGCAGAGTTTTCAACCTTTTCATTTTAATAAAGAACAAAACAATGGTTATTTTTGAAATTATAAGCATTAGCAGGTTCTTACAAACTGAAATCAAACAGTTTTCAACTCAAAACTTTATTCTAGGTGATGTTACATTTGCACATAGGACCCCTTGTTGGAAAGGAGCTTCTGAACTCTCTCGTCCATTGAATTTGTCAGGTTTTGGACGGTTTCTGCTTCAATTGTTTTGCATGAGGACAGAATACCCTCCCAGAGCTGTTGCTTAGATGTGAACTGCCTCCCGCCATCATAGACACTCCTTTTGATGATGCTCCAGAGGTTCTCAATGGGGTTGAGGTCAGGGGAGCATGGGGGCCACACCATAAGTTTGTCCCCTTTTATGCCCATAGCAGCCAGAGATGCAGATGTGTTATGTGCAGCATGAGACGGTGCATTATCATGCATGAAAATGATCTTGCTGCGGAATGCAAGGTTCTTCTTCTTGAACCATGGAAGGAAGTGCTGTTTGAGAAACTCAACATACACTATGGAGTTCATCTTTACCCCTTCAGGGATCCTAAAGGGGCCGACAATCTCTCTCCCCATGATTCCAGCCCAAAACATTACTCCACCTCCTCTTTATTGGCACCGTAGCCGTGTTTGCATGGGGTGTCCATCAACCAGCCTCCTCCACTCCATCCATCTGGACCATCGAGCGTTGCAAAGCACTCATCGGTGAACAAAACAGTTTTGAAGTCAGTCTTCATGTATTGTTTGGCCCACTGGAGCCGTTTCTGCTTGTGTGCAGTGGATAGAGGAGGTCGACAGGATGGCTTACGCACAGCTGCAAACCTCTGAAGGACCCTGCATCTTGTTGTTCGGGGGACGTTGGAGGCACCAGCAGCTTCAAACAGTTGTCTGCTCCTATGACAAGGCTTTTTTGCCACTGCTCTTTTAACCTGACGTAATTGCCTGTAGGAAAGAGTCCTCAATTTTCCCTTATCAGCGTGCACACGTGTGTACTGTGAATCAGCTACATACTTCTTGATTGTGCGATGATCACGATGAAGTGTCTTGGCAATGTTGATTGTAGTCATGCCTTGACCTAAACACTCCACAATTTGTTGCTTCTCAGCAGCCGACACATCCTTTTTCTTTCCCATTTTGGCAGAAAATGTAGGCTGCTTAATAATGTGGGACAGCCTTCTTAAGTAGTCTTGCCTTTCATTAGACACACCTGCCAAACTAATGAGCACAGGTGTCTGCAATTGCTTACAGTGATATAAAGAGCCCTGACACACATCACCATCAATGAGTTTAACTGACAAACAAAAAAATTCTTACCTCATCACTCCTAAACAATTTTTGCATAATAAATTGGAGCACAGTGTGTATATATATATATATATATATGTATATACAGTGGAGGAAATAAGTATTTGATCCCCTACCAACCATTGAGGCTAAGTGCACACGTCAGGAATTTGTGCAGAATTTTCCTGAGCAAAACCTGAATTTTTCCGCGGTAAAAACGCACGTTTTTTTTTCACTTTTTTTCGCGTTTTTGGTGTGTTTTTTTTGCGTGGATTTTGTGCGTTTTTACCGCGTTTTTTTTCCTGGACTTTCTAGGTCTTTAATATAGCGGGAAAAAACGCTAGAATTCCGCGAAATTAATGAATGTTGGTTCTTTTTCCCAGATGCATTTTTTTCGTGGAAAAAAACGCACCATGTGCACAAAAATTGCAGAATTCATTCTAAATGATAGGATGCTTAATTCATGCGTTTTTGACTGTTTTTTTTCCCGCGAAAAAACGTGAAAAAAACGCAAATAATCCTGAACGTGTGCACTTAGCCTAAGCGTTCTGGCTCCTACAGACCAGTTAGATGCTCATATTCAACTCATTACCTGCATTACAGACAGCTGTCTTACATAGTCACCTTTATAAAAGACTCCTGTGCACAGATTCAATTAATCAGTCAGACTCTAACCTCTACAACATGGGCAAGACCAAAGAGCTTTCTAAGGATGTCAGGGACAAGATCATAGACCTGCATAAAGCTGGAATGGGCTACAAAACCATAAGTAAGACGCTGGGTGAGAAGGAGACAACTGTTGGTGCAATAATAAGAAAATGGAAGAAATACAAAATGACTGTCAATCGACATCGATCTGGGGCACCATACAAAATCTCACCTTGTGGGGTATCCTTGATCATGAGGAAGGTGAGAGATCAGCCTAAAACTACATGGGGGAACTTGTTAATGATCTCAAGGCAGCTGGGACCACAGTCACCAAGAAAACCATTGCTAACACGTTATACCCCAAAGGTTTAAATCCTGCAGCGTCTGCAAGGTCCCACTGCTCAAGAAGGCACATGTGCAGACCCGTCTGCAGTTTGCCAATGAACACCTGGATGATTCTGTGAGTGATTGGGAGAAGGTTCTGTGGTCAGATGAGACAGAAATTGAGGTCTTTGACATTAACTCAACTCGCTGTGTTTGGAGGAAGAGAAATTCTGCCTATGACCCAAAGAACACCATCCCCACTGTCAAGCATGGAGGTGGAAACATTATGTTTTGGGAGTGTTTCTCTGCTAAGTGCACAGGACTACTTCACCACATCAATGGAAGAATGAATGGAGTCATATACCGTAAATCCTGAGTGACAACCTCCTTCCTTCCGCCAGGACATTAAAAATGGGTCGTGGCTGGGTCTTCCAGCAAGACAATAACCCAAAACATACAGCCAAGGCAACAAATGAGTGGCTCAAAAAGAAGCACATTAAGGTCATGGAGTGGCCTAGCCAGTCTCCAGACCGTAATCCCATAGAAAACTTATGGAGGGAGATGAAGCTCCGAGTTGCCAAGCGACAGCCTCAAAATCTTAATGATTTAGAGATGATCTGCAAAGAGGAGTAGAGCAAAATTCCTCCTGACATGTGCGCAAACCTCATCATCAACTACAAAAAACATCTGACTGCTGTGCTTACCAACAAGGGTTTTACCACCAAGTATTAAGTCTTCTTTGCCAGAGGGATCAAATACTTATTTCTCACTGCAAAATGCTAATAAATTGATATAATTTATACAATGTGATTTTCTGGATTTTATTTTTGATATTCTATCTCTCAGTGTGAAAATTAACCTACCCTTAAAATTATAGACTGTTCATGTCTTTGTCATTGGACGAACTTACAAAATCAGCAAGGGATCAAATACTTATTTCCCCCACTGTATAGTGTTGTCACATTATATATCTGCAGCCACATAAGCTGACTCTAGAAGAAGTGACGTCATGGGATAAAGGGTGCAGGAGGATTAAAGGTTTTTTTGGGTAAAAACAAATTATCACTTATCATCCATGGGATAGGTGATCGCTTATTGATTAAACCCTCATACAGCCATGTCAGGAAAATAATAGGTTATATTTGCTAAAATGCAAAGCTGTAAAAATGTATAAAAAATAAAATAAAATAAAAAAAAATAATTAAAAAATTAAGTAAAATTGACCTGTCAACACCTCTTCAGGCCTGGTCATGAAGGGGTTAAACGCAGCCATAGTACATCTGTCTGCAACTTGCAAAAATACCTGTCATCCAGAAAACTGTCTCCCTACTGCCCCCTAGTGCCTGGATGCAATCTCCAGTATTAATAGTCACTTTATATAAACCCATTTATAACTGAAGCAAAGCGCAGTTGATGGCTCATCTACAGTTATATAGTTATTATTCTGTAGAAATATTCAGTATTTGGAGTATTTATGATGAGGATCACAAGTGATCAGTCAGAAGGCTGCGGCTTCCCCGCACCACGTGAGCACAGGTCAGTGCAGTGCCGCGGCCGGGCCGCTGGGTGGCACTGCAGATCTCAGCTATGTTTTGTAAACATTGAAAGTGAAAGTCCCCGGTGCACTGTGCGGGCCGCGCCGGGTAATGGTCGCGTCTGTCCCTGCCTGGACCATGTCTGCCGTTCTCCCGGAGCATCCCCTGTCCACAAAGAGAGACCAGGCTGAGAAAGAGGAGGGCGGCAGCGTCTTACTAGTGGACGACAACGAGAACTTACAGGTAGGAGGAGACTTCAGTGTGAACGTGGTGTATAGATACATAGAGGCCACAGGGCAGATAAGCAACGGCAGTCACAAGATCAGCGCCCCTATACCTGTCCCAGAGGGCCCCACATCTGTCCCAGAGGCCCCTACACCTGCCCCAGAGGCCCCTACACCTGCCACAGAGGCCCCTACACCTGCCCCAGTGCCCCCTATACCTGCCCCAGGGCCCCCTATACCTGCCCCAGAGGCCCCTACACCTGCCCCAGTGCCCCCTATACCTGTCCCAGAGCCCCCTATACCTGCCCCAGGGCCCCCTATACCTGCCCCAGAGGCCCCTACACCTGTCCCAGAGGCCCCTACACCTGTCCCAGAGCCCCCTATACCTGTCCCAGAGCCCCTACACCTGCCTCAGAGGTCCCTACACCTGCCCCAGTGCCCCCTATACCTGTCCCAGAGCCCCCTATACCTGCCCCAGGGCCCCCTATACCTGTCCCAGAGGCCCCTACACCTGTCCCAGAGGCCCCTACACCTGTCCCAGAGCCCCCTATACCTGTCCCAGAGCCCCTACACCTGCCTCAGAGGCCCCTACACCTGTCCCAGAGGCCCCTACACCTGTCCCAGAGTCCCCTACACCTGTCCCAGAGCGCCCTACACCTGTCCCAGAGCCCCTACACCTGCCTCAGAGGCCCCTACACCTGTCCCAGAGGCCCCTACACCTGTCCCAGAGTCCCCTACACCTGTCCCAGAGTCCCCTACACCTGTCCCAGAGTCCCCTGCACCTGTCCCAGAGAGCCCTACACCTGCCTCAGAGGCCCCTACACCTGTCCCAGAGGCCCCTACACCTGTCCCAGAGGCCCCTACACCTGTCCCAGAGGCCCCTACACCTGCCTCAGAGGCCCCTACACCTGTCCCAGAGTCCTTTGCACCTGTCCCAGAGCCCCCTACACCTGTCCCAGAGCCCCCTACACCTGTCCCAGAGCCCCTGCACCTGTCCCAGAGCCCCCTGTACCTGTCCTAGAGCCCCCTGCACCTGTCCCAAAGTCCCCTACACCTGTCCCAGAGGGCCCTACACCTGCCCCAGAGGCCCCTACACCTGTCCCAGAGGCCCCAACACCTGCCCCAGAGGGCCCTACACCTGCCCCAGAGGCCCCTACACCTGTCCCAGAGCCCCCTGCACCTGCCCCAGAGCCCCCTATACCTGTCCTAGAGCCCCCTGTACCTGTCCCAGAGCCCCTGCACCTGTCCCAGAGCCCCCTACACCTGTCCCAGAGCCCCCTGCACCTATCCCAGAGTCCCCTACACCTGTCCCAGAGGCCCCTGCACCTGTCCCAGAGGGCCCTACACCTGCCCCAGAGGCCCCAACACCTGCCCCAGAGGGCCCTACACCTGCCCCAGAGGCCCCTACACCTGTCCCAGAGCCCCCTGCACCTGCCCCAGAGCCCCCTATACCTGTCCTAGAGCCCCCTGTACCTGTCCCAGAGGCCCCTACACCTGTCCCAGAGGCCCCTACACCTGCCCCAGAGCCCCCTACACCTGTCCCAGAGCCCCCTGCACCTGTCCCAGAGCCCCTGCACCTGTCCCAGAGCCCCCTGCACCTGTCCCAGAGCCCCTGTACCTGTCCTAGAGCCCCTGCACCTGTCCCAGAGTCCCCTACACCTGTCCCAGAGGCCCCTGCACCTGTCCCAGAGGCCCTACACCTGCCCAGAGGCCCTACACCTGCCCAGAGGCCCCTACACCTGTCCCAGAGGCCCCTACACCTGTCCCAGAGGCCCCCTGCACCTGCCCCAGAGGCCCCTACACCTGTCCCAGAGCCCCCAACACCTGCCCCAGAGGCCCCTACAACCTGCCCCAGAGCCCCCAACACCTGCCCCAGAGGCCCTAACACCTGCCCCAGAGGGCCCTACACCTGCCCCAGAGGGCCCTACACCTGCCCCAGAGGGCCCTACACCTGCCCCAGAGGGCCCTACACCTGCCCCAGAGGGCCCTACACCTGCCCCAGAGGGCCCTACACCTGCCCCAGAGGGCCCTACACCTGCCCCAGAGGCCCCAACACCTGCCCCAGAGGGCCCTACACCTGCCCCAGAGGGCCCTACACCTGCCCCAGAGGGCCCTACACCTGCCCCAGAGGGCCCTACAACCTGCCCTCAGAGGCCCCTACACCTGTCCCAGAGTCCTTTGCACCTGTCCCAGAGCCCCTACACCTGTCCCAGAGCCCCTACAACCTGTCCCAGAGCCCCTGCACCTGTCCCAGAGCCCCTGCACCTATCCCAGAGTCCCCTACACCTGTCCCAGAGGCCCCTGCACCTGTCCCAGAGGGCCCTACACCTGCCCCAGAGGCCCCAACACCTGCCCCAGAGGGCCCTACACCTGCCCCAGAGGCCCCTACACCTGTCCCAGAGCCCCCTGCACCTGCCCCAGAGCCCCTATACCTGTCCTAGAGCCCCTGTACCTGTCCCAGAGGCCCCTACACCTGTCCCAGAGCCCCCTGCACCTGTCCCAGAGCCCCCTGCACCTGTCCCAGAGCCCCTACACCTGCCCCAGAGCCCCCTATACCTGTCCTAGAGCCCCCTGTACCTGTCCCAGAGCCCCCTGTACCTGTCCCAGAGGGCCCTACACCTGCCCCAGAGGGCCCTACACCTGCCCCAGAGGGCCCTACACCTGCCCCAGAGCCCCCTATACCTGCCCCAGAGGGCCCTGCACCTGTTCCAGAGCCCCCTGCACCTGTCCCAGAGCCCCCTGCACCTGTCCCAGAGCCCCCTGCACCTGTCCCAGAGCCCCCTGCACCTGTCCCAGAGCCCCCTGCACCTGTCCCAGAGCCCCCTGCACCTGTCCCAGAGCCCCCTGCACCTGTCCCAGAGCCCCCTGCACCTGCCCCAGAGCCCCCTGCACCTGCCCCAGAGCCCCCTGCACCTGCCCCAGAGCCCCCTGCACCTGCCCCAGAGCCCCCTGCACCTGTCCCAGATGCCCCTGTCCCAGAGCCCCCTGCACCTGTCCCAGAGCCCCCTGCACCTGCCCCAGAGCCCCCTGCAGCTATCCCAGAGCCCCCTGCACCTGTCTCAGAGCCCCCTACACCTGTCCCAGATGCCCCTGTATGTGTCCCAGAGCCCCCTGCACCTGCCCCAGAGCCCCTGCACCTGCCCCAGAGCCCCTGCACCTGCCCCAGAGCCCCCTGCACCTGTCCCAGAGGCCCCTACACCTGTCCAGATGCCCTGTCCCAGAGCCCCCTGCACCTGTCTCAGAGCCCCCTGCACCTGTCTCAGAGCCCCCTACACCTGTCCCAGATGCCCCTGCACCTGCCCCAGAGCCCCCTGCACCTGCCCCAGAGCCCCCTGCACCTGTCCCAGAGGCCCCTACACCTGTCCCAGATGCCCCTGTCCCAGAGCCCCCTGCACCTGTCCCAGAGCCCCCTGCACCTGTCCCAGAGCCCCCTGCACCTGTCTCAGAGCCCCCTACACCTGTCCCAGATGCCCCTGTACGTGTCCCAGAGGCCCCTGCACCTGCCCCAGAGGCCCCTGCACCTGCCCCAGAGGCCCCTGCACCTGCCCCAGTGGCCCCTGTACCTGCCCCAGTGGCCCCTGCACCTGCCCCAGTGGCCCCTGCACCTGCCCCAGTGGCCCCTGCACCTGCCCCAGTGGCCCCTGCACCTGCCCCAGTGGCCCCTGTACCTGCCCCAGTGGCCCCTGTACCTGCCCCAGTGGCCCCTGCACCTGCCCCAGTGGCCCCTGTACCTGCCCCAGTGGCCCCTGTACCTGCCCCAGTGGCCCCTGTACCCACCACTTCGCCACCAATACCACAACTTGCAAAATAAATCACCAAACAACAAAACCCTAAAATTTGCCAAAATGATGGTTTTTATTACACCTCAAACACAATTAATATATGTTTTTGATTAAAGGGGTTGTCCAGATCATAGGTATTGATGACCTATTCTGTCATCAGTATCAGATAGCCGGTTCAACTCCTGCATTCCCACCACCGATCAGCTGTGCGCAGTGTGCAGAGCCAAACAGTGGGGCCAAAAGGGCATCGTGGGCAGGAAACTGCTCCCCCTGGTGGTAGCTGCTGGCAGGACTTTATCACTTACAGCTCTGC
The DNA here is from genome assembly GCA_033576555.1 of Oophaga sylvatica. Taxonomy (NCBI): domain Eukaryota; kingdom Metazoa; phylum Chordata; class Amphibia; order Anura; family Dendrobatidae; genus Oophaga; species Oophaga sylvatica. Next base: position 35,835,588 of record JARQOD010000008.1, read on the forward strand.
GGGGGATTTGGAGGTCTGTTATCGAAAAGCGAAAATCGGACCCCTGTAATGTTAGATGGAGAAAATGGGTCAGCGCAGAATCATGGAGACAAAGGCAAAATGCTGAGAAAACTGTAAGTGTGTTATTAAGAAAATAGGACAGGCTCCAATTTGTTCTTGTCTGATTATAGCTCGCAATTAAGGTTTTGGGTATTTTTATTCTCGTGACTCATTTTGCCTGAGCCTGGGGGAAACCATTTAGGGTTGGCAGAAACCAAGACAGGACATATACTGATACCAAGAGATTTACTTCTCCAACACAGAAACTAGATTGTAAGGCACCCGGACAGAACGGACGGCCAAACTCTCTGATATCCGGTAGGAGTGGCCGCCCAATTTGGCAAACTCTGATATCCGGTCGGACTTTCAGGTGGCCGCCTGATTCTCCCAAATTAGTTTCGGGAGACGAGGATTCGGCATGTTGAGTTTTATTTTTTTTCCCTAAAAGCCACAATTTAAAAAGAAACCAAACTGAGCTTCACTCACCCTCCCTGGGTCCAGCACTGAGACTCCGCTGCTGCTTCCAGTGTCTGGTATTGTTTGCAGCGTTGACAGCGCTGCGACCAATCTGTGAGCTCAGTGGCTCGTGCCGTCAACTTTGGGCGAGCTGCTGACAATAACAGGTACCCGGATAGCAGTGGAGACTCCACATTGGTGTTATAAAGGGCACAAGGCTGGTGGGGGGCTTTGTAGTATTTTGGCCCAGGAACTTGAAGAACGCCTCTGTCATGGATAGTTACGAAGCATTACCTGTAACGATACTTGGATCCATCCCCGTGACGTCTGCTGCTGTCTCCTGTAATGTAAGTGCAATGTTCTGATTTTTTTTATTTCTTTTTTGCTTTAAGGTGAAAGATGTGTCAGACCTCATTACCAAACTTGGCTGTAGTCCGCCGGAGCCTGTAAAAGTCCTCAGTATTTTTGGCAACACTGGAGATGGAAAATCCCACACACTCAACCATATGTTTTTTGGGGGTCTGGAGGTCTTCAGAACGTCCCCTTCTCAGGACTCGTGCACCATCGGTGTGTGGGCTGCATACTACCCGGCCTTGTCTCTGGTCCTGCTGGACACGGAAGGTCTTCTTGGGGCCACTGATAAACAGAACCAGAGGCTTCGTCTCCTTCTGAAGGTCCTCGCGGTGTCCGATCTGGTGATCTACAGAACACGGGCGGAGAGGTTACACAATGATATGTTCCAGTTTCTTGGAAATGCTTCCAAGGCTTACCTGAAGTTCTTTACCCCGGAGCTGAAGGCCTTATCGAGTCGCTGCGGTCTGGAAGTCACTTTGTCCAGTCTTGGACCAGCTCTTCTTATTTTCCATGAGACGTTACGGACAAATGTGTTGGGTCATGGTGAGAAGGGTTTTTGTTTTATTCTATATATTGGAGATAAACTACTTCTAGCATATAGCGATGACTTTACACATATCTACATTGTTTTCCACAGGAAGCAAAGGCCATGGACAGGCGGAGACCGACCTCCTCAAGAGATTCCATGAACTGGGGACCCCTCCAGAAGCCTTCAGCTCAATCCACTACGTAGGAGCAAAGACTGTGGTTCCCCCCACTGATTTCTCCCAATTAAAAGAAATCGTCAAGAAGCAGGTGTTGGACACATCGACTCGTTCATCCAGGCCGCTGGCCCACGTGTTCACGGCCTTACAGGTACGATGTGGGAATGATGCTTGTCAGTTCCACGGTCACCGTTAATTTTAGGATATGTCTTCCTGGGCAACTATCTATTTCCAAAGCATTCAAAATGAAAGTCATACAGTCTTAAGCGAAAATCAAGCTTTCTCCTTCGCCTCATTGGGGGACATACTACCATGTTTAGTTCTTGCTGTGTCCCCCAATGATTGGCTTGGAGAAAAGGATTTTACGGTGAGTACACACAAAAATCCCTGTTTCTCCTTCGCCTCATTGGGGGACACAGCAAGAACTAAACATGGTAGTGTGTCCCCCAATGATTGGCTTGGAGAAAAGGATTTTACGGTGAGTACACATAAAAATCCCTGTTTTGTGTTCACAGCTCCTCTGCAGAACTATGTGCTTGGAGATGGTTGGATTGCTTGCTGGTACTCCGGTCATTCGGCCAGGTCAGTAGTCTGTAGCTCGCCAATCTCTTACCTTCCTGGCTCCCTCCAGCACGGCTTTATATTAGCCAGGCCGGTGCAATGTCTTCTGTGCGACACGCCACATTGATGACGTCGTACCGGCTCTCGCTTATCAAAAATCGTTCAAGGGCATCCGGGAGGGTAAGAGATTCGCCAGATTCCTGTCTAGCGGCTGCAGACTACTGACCTGACCGAATGACCGTAATCACATGAATCGACCCATACATTGCCTCCTATGAGGCAGGGCACGGGTCCGGAGACGAGCAGGGGGGGATCCACGTATATCAGGCATTAATGACATATTTTGTTGCTGTGTCTAGGATGGTAATGCCGGTGTTATGGCTGTGTGCTTCCCTTGCAGAGTCTGAGCGAGCGTTTCTCAGGGGATATTCCAGACGAGCAGGTTCATATCACCTCATTCTTCCCAGATGAATACTTCACATGTTCATTACGTTGTCTGAGCTGCCGGTAATTCTCTACATCCGCTAGGAATTATATATATGTTTATTACAAGACGAATTAGACAGTGATGATCCTGCTGTGTGCGAATATGCAATAGTGAGTGGAGCCATTCACATGTCCATGATGTTCTGTGAACTGAGCGACCTGCACAAAATTGCGGCGATATGCCTGATTTTAATCCGAGCGTTTGATCAAAATCAGCCCGGCAAGTCCGTGGAAAAATTGAAATTGCACTCTGATGGCATTGGAGTGCAGTCCAATTTTCATGGACTTTTACGTAGAAAAAGAATAAAGAAACTTTTTTTTTTCACGTAGAAGAAAAACTGATGTAGCTTGGACCCAAGTGTGGGAAAACCCTGATGAAACACTCAGCTTTTCTCGTATGTGAAAAAACCTGACATGTGAATGAGGCCTAAGGGAGAGATGGCCGGGCCGATGCACGGTTGAGCTGATGGCCACGTGATGTGTATAAGGGGCTCTACAGGGCAAGGCGGGGTTCATGGTGTAAGCTTGCAAGACGTAAATTAAATTAGTTTATCATTCTCTTAATGCTTATACAAGATACCACGTCGTCCTATCCCGCCCGCAGACATGGAAGCTGCTGGGTCTGATTAGTGGGACAAAACGATTTAATATCTGGGGTATCCTCTCTGTCTCCTCCATTCATTGCAAACATATTATTTCTAACCCGCAGGTCTCGCTGCAAGAACAGGATGAACCATCTGAAGGACGGCGTTCTCCACCAAGCAGATGGTTTGTGTCATTACGCCCATGAATATAACAACAAAGTCTTAATATGTAAGGTGAGTGGGCGAGATCCCGAAAAGTGGGGGGGGCGCGGAGGATAGGGACATGTATCTGCTCAGGAAGACGTAGGAGGTCACTTTCTACTGAGCTTTGGGTTTATGGGATCGAGTTGTACAGAAACGTAGTAAAAGTCGCTATATAGAAGGGAATAAGTGTGTTGTAAATTCTGGTTTCCTTCCCATAGCGATGTTATGAGAGTGGACGAGAGATGCTGGTCATCCCGAGGACTGTTGCGTCCACAGACAGCCCCTGGTTGGGTTTGGCAAAGTACGCCTGGTCTGGGTATGTTGGCTTATTATTATTATTATTTTTAAAGTGTTATTCCCATCTTTTTATATGAGTATTATTGGATAGTGCTTGTAAATACAAGACATTTTGCAATTTACTGCTAATTTAAAATTTTGTGCCGATCTTGAGATATTAAGACTTTTTTATTCTTTTACGTACAGCTCGTTCCCTTTAACACCGTCCGCCGCTGGTAGACAGCAGAACGCAGTGCTTACAAGCTCTTTTCTATTGATCTTGTAACCACTGTTTTGAAGCTAGCCAGGATTGCTGGAGCGTGATGTGACGTGCTAATTTTGCTCATGATGTTGCCTTCTAATCCTGGCCAGCTTCAGCGCTGTGCTTACAAAAGCGCCAGCAGCAGTGGTCGGTCTCCTAGCCCCCGAGCTGTAAACAAAACTGGTAATATCTCAAGAACGCCTGAAAATTTTAATAAACAGTAAATTGCAAAAGTGCTTGTTTTTATAAGCGCTGTCCTACAATAGCCATCTATAAAAATGGGAATAATACTTTTATGTTTTGCCTGTCATTTCCTAGGGAGTGGACCTGGTTAATAGAAAATAAGGCAACATCTCCCATGCTTGCCATTATTATAAATTTGTCCTGTAATTTCATCCCAGCACCATATAGTGTCACAATAACACCCCCTGTAGAGACCAAATAATAATGCAATACAAATAATACCGCCATACACCGCTAAATAATACTGGTGGATTTGTGCTTGACATGCTCAGTTAGCTATACCCTAAAACCATCCCCGAAAGGAAGCTCGCCAACCTAAATTTTAGGTTTGTTTTTGTTTTTTTTTTTGTTAATTTGTGACCATAAAATTCTTTGCAAACACTGAAAATAATTCCTTTCGGAGCACTAGAAGCGCGCCATGTAGAAATACTGATGTTTTTTCCAATAATTCTCCTTCCCAGGTACGTACTTGAATGCAGAGTGTGCGGGATAATTTATCGCAGCCGCCAATATTGGTACGGAAATCGAGAGCCTGATGGATCAGTTGTTCGACAGGAGGTTCGCCACGTCTGGTCCCGAGGTGCTCGCAATATTGGTTATTTTAAAGTGCATATAGCAGAAGAGGGTCGTGTTTAACCCCTTCCTGACGCAGGTTGTATATCTATTAGTCTCGCTCACTGGTGTTTAACCATTTAACTCAGAAATTTACAAGTTCTCTTCCATGTGCGCGACAGATGCTAACGGATTAAAGTAGCAACAAACTGAAGGCCCACGTCGCCACCGCGATCTTTGTACTTCCAAAAAGCCCATCTGCACTTTAAAGGAAATGGTAATTTAAAGAAGCACTCCCCCCTCCTCCTCCGAAAGTTTTTATCCCCGTGGTATATTGCAATCATCATATTATATAGCACTGTGTACTTACATTTGCTCATTTTGCCTTTCTAACCAGTTAATTATTCTCTTTTCCATTAGGTTTATGACATCACATGATTAATAACTGACTAGCTGAATCCTTCTAAGCTCTATGTAGAAACAGGAGGTCAGATTTCACTGAGTCATGAGTCACTGCAAAAGTCCCTGTCATGGGGAGGAGGGAGCAGCTGGGTCAGGAGTTGAAGAAGGGAATTATAATTGCAAGGAAAAGAGACTTCCTGTTTCTACATAGAGCAGAGAAAAGAGAAGAATTACCGTATATACTCATGTATAAGCCGACCCGTGTATAAGCCGACCCCCCCCTAATTTTGCCACAAAAAAACGGGAAAACTTATTGACTCGCGTATAAGCCTAGGATGAAAAATAATTATGCCCCCATATGCTCCATGGATTATGCCCCCATATGATGTTCCACAGATTATGCCCCATATGCTCCACAGATTATGCCCCCATATGCTCCACAGATTATGCCCCCCCCATATGCCCAGATTATGCCCCATATGCTGCACAGATTATGCCCCCATATGCTCCAGATTATGCCCCATATGCTGCACAGATTATGCCCCCGTATGATCCACAGATTATGCCACCATATGCTCCAAATTAGGCCCCCATATGCTGCACAGATTATGACCCCGTATGATCCACAGATTATGCCCCCATATGCTCCAGATTATGCCCCAAAAGGCTGCACAGATTATGCCCCATATGCTCCAGATTATGCCCCCATATGCTGCACAGATTATGCCCCCGTATGATCCAGATTATGCCCCATATGCTCCAGATTATGCCCCCAAAAGGCTGCACAGATTATGCCCCCATATGCTCCAGATTATGCCCCCATATGCTCGATTATGCCCCCATATGCTGCACAGATTATGCCCCCTTATGTTCCACAGATTATGCCCCCATATGCTCCAGATTATGCCCCCGTATGATCCAGATTATGCCCCCATATGCTCAGATTATGCCCCCCAAAAGGCTGCACAGATTAGGCCCCCATATGCTCCAGATTATGCCCCCATATGCTCGATTATGCCCCCATATTCTGCACAGATTATGCCCCCGTATGATCCACAGATTATGCTGCAGATTATGCCCCCAAAAGGCTGCACAGATTATGCCCCCATATGCTCCATATTATGCCCCCATATGCTTCAGATTATGCCCCCATATGCCTCACAGATTATGCCCCCGTATGATCCAGATTATGCCCCAAAAGGCTGCACAGATTATGCCCCCATATGCTCCAGATTATGCCCCATATGCCTCACAGATTATGCCCCCATATGCTCCAGATTATGCCCCCATATGCTCCAGATTATGCCTCACAGATTATGCTCCAGATTATGCCCCCAAAATGCTGCACAGATTATGCCCCCATATGCTCCTGATTAGGCCCCCATATGTTCCACAGAACAGGCCCCCATATGCTGCAGATTATGCCCCATATGCTCCACAGATTATGCCCCATAGTATGCGTCCCTTATGCTGCCGCGCGCTGCTGCAAAAAAAAAATTACATACTCCCTCTCGTCGCTGGGGGCCAGTTGCCGGTGTCTTGAGCAGGCGGTGACACCGGCGCGCTATGGGGGACAGGTGCCGGTGTCACCGCTCGCTCGCTCAGGACCCCGGCATCTGAGATATTTACCTGTCACCGGACCGGTCCACCGCTGCGCACTGCTCCCTCTTCCGGGTCCTCAGCAGTGAATGATCAGGCAGAGGGCGCGGCGCGCACTAATGACGTCATCACGCCCTCTGCCTGAACATTCACAGCCAGAGGAGTCGGACGAGGGAGCAGCGCGCAGCGGTGGAAAGGGACAGGTAAATATCCTATACTCACCCCTCCGCCGCGCGTCCCTGCAGCCTCTCCTCTTCTCCCGGCGCTCTCCGCAGCGCTTCCATCCTACAGAGGTCACGTGGTACTGCTCTAAGTCATGAATATGTACATATTCATGACTTTAATGAGCGGTACCATGTGACCGCTGCAGGAAGGAGCCGGAGATTGTGGGAGAAGCAGGGGGGCTGCAGAGACCGTGCCGGCGGAGGGGTGAGTATGATCCGACACCCCCGCTCTCCCTCCCCCGCCGACCACCGTATATGATCCTCGTATAAGCCGAGAGGGGAACTTTCAGCCCTAAAAAATGGGCTGAAAATCTCGGCCTTATACACGAGTATATACGGTAGCTGGGTAGAAAGGCAAAATGAGCAATTGTAAGTACACAGTGCTGTATAATATGATGACTGCAATTAATAAGAGGATAAAAACTTTGGGAGGAGGAGGGCTTCTAAGGGTTCTCAAGGGTGCATTGGAAAGCTGGGAAATCCAAAAGGGATGAGTGCTTCTGCCAACATCTCTCTTCCAATCAAACTCCCTGAGCGTTTCTAATATGACCTTAAAGGCATTGTGTAGGTGCCACTGTTTAGCGCATGCCTATTTTTTTTAAGGGGTTTCTCCTTTCAAAAAATTCAGTTTCTCTGACACAGTTTATTTTAAAGAACCACATTTATTTACTCACCCTCCCCAGATCCAGCGCTGAGATCCGCGGAGGCTCCCTGGGTTTATTATCTGCAGCACTGATTTCTTTTCGGCAGCCAATTACTGAGCTACCTGCTCTGCCCGTATAGATTAAACATCCCGCTCAGTGATTGGCTACCAATGAGGCATCAAGGCTGCAGCCAATATCAGACAAAAGGAGCAGAGGCGGAGAATCACAGATGGACCTGGGGAAGGTGAGTAGAGAAAACTTTTTTATATATATAATATATATATATATATATATATATATAATAATATATATATATATAGCAAAATGCTTCAGAATTTTGAAAAAGGGGACCTTCCCTTGAATGCAATTGAGGCCGATTAGTGCCGTATCACTTTATACTTGTCAATTAATATACACCACGAGAATGTGTTTCACTGCAGTATGTGAATATCTCCCTACAGAGCGACTCTTGCTCCCTGGACCAACACAATGCAGCTCAGCGGGTACTGGACGGGGTTACCCTGGTCATACAGTCTGTCAACGAGTACAGTGCTGGGCCCACCCGTGCCGTCACCTCCTGGGTAACTGACCGCGTGGCTCCTACTTATTGGCGCCCCAATGCAGAGATTTCGGTAAGATTAAGGGCATATGTTACACCAGTACAGGCCACCGTGGCACGCACACAGACTATTTTCTTAGGGCCGCCGTGGCATGCACACAGAATATTTTTCTTAGGGCCGCCGTGGCATGCACACAGACAATTTTCTTAGGGCCGCCGTGGCACGCACACAGACTATTTTCTTAGGGCCGCCGTGGCATGCACACAGACTATTTTTGAAGGGCCGCCGTGGCATGCACACATACTGTTTTCTTAGGGCCGCCGTGGCACGCACACAGACTATTTTCTTAGGGCCGCCGTGGTACACACACAGACTATTTTCTTAGGGCCGCCGTGGCACGCACACAGACTATTTTCTTAGGGCCGCCGTGGCACGCACACAGACTATTTTCTTAGGGCCGCTGTGGCACGCACACAGACTATTTTCTTAGGGCCGTTGTGGCACGCACACAGCTATTTTCTTAGGGCCGCTGTGGCATGCACACAGACTATTTTCTTAGGGCCGCCGTGGCATGCACACAGACTATTTTGAAGGGCCGCCGTGGCATGCACACAGACTATTTTCTTAGGGCCGCCGTGGTACGCACACAGACTATTTTCTTAGGGCCGCCGTGGCAGCACACAGAATATTTTTCTTAGGGCCGCCGTGGCACACACAGACTATTTTCTTAGGGCCGCCGTGGCACGCACACAGACTATTTTCTTAGGGCCGCCCGTGGCATGCACACAGACTATTTTCTTAGGGCCGCCATGGCACGCACACAGACCATTTTCTTAGTACTTGGTCTGTACTCTGACTTTTGCCTTATATTCACATATAACCTAAGCTCTTTATGTGCTAATGAAATATTTTTCCCTTCTATATTTTTCTATGCGACTCGTCGACCACCTAAAGGAGTGTCACGGATGCAAGAAAGTCTTCCAAACATCCGAGCAGAAGCACCACTGCCGAGGTTGTGGAGAAGGCTTCTGTCATTACTGCTCCAATCAAAAGATGCCTGTTCCTGAGAGAGGCTGGGGTCCGTCACCCATGCGAGTCTGTAAGAAGTGTCACAGTAAAGGGCCTGGGAATGGTAAGAGGCAGAGTGATGATGACGAGAGGTGCACGTCCCGGGAGAACTATAATGCCAGGACATTTTACCGTTTACTATGGTGGAATTGTCGGATGGGTTCGTTTTTCACCATTTTCCCCCATTTGGATTACTGTTTTTTCCCTGTTTCTTTGTTTGTTTGTTTTTTATATGGAAAAATGAATGGTGTAAATCAAAGCTACAACTTGTAATGGAAAAATATAAAAGTTCTGGCTGTTGGAAAAAGGGGAGGAAAAAAAAAACGGAAGCGTTAAAATTAAAAATCACCCAGTCCTTTCTAAGGGTTACAGTGACTGTGAGATATGGAGAGAAGCACAGTGGAATATCATTTATTTGTTTTCCCTCGGGTTATTTTGTATTACATCTTCCCCCATTGTAGCCCATAATTGTGTTTTTGTTTTTCCGTGGGATCAAATAAAGTCTGACGTCCATGTGATATTTTGTAACTTTTGTTTTTCTTTGTTTTTGTTGTCACCACAGTTCAGCAGTCGGTGGAGGAAGATGGGAGTAATCTCTACCTCGCAAAGTGACCGAGATGGCTCAAAGCTCCCTGAACATGGTGTCATCTGTCATAGAATATCCTCTGTGTAATGTTCTTTTGCTGTTTTTTTTTTTTTTTTTTTTATATATTTTAGTGTGATTTCATTACATTTTAAAAGAATACAAAGATATAGACATCTTCAGCAGCATTTTTTTTACTGAAATACATCTCTTCTGCTCTGCTCTGTTAACAGGGCTTGACAGCCAGCTCCCCGCTGCCTAACTGCGGGGAGCTAGCACCCTGTTGACAGAGCTGCCCGGAATAAGAGCTGCTCTGTTGACAAGGAGCAGCTGGGCCGGTCAGTGACGGTTCTGAGTCGACGCCTTATAGAAAAGGCAGGTAGTTGCCTCTTTTAGCAACTACCTGCCTGTTAGTTTTATAGGCCCATAGTAAGAAAACAAAATATAGTAGTCCTGGACAACCCCTTTAATTGGGAATCCGTCAATGATCTCATCTAACCAGTGTTTTTAACTATTGTTTTCCTTCTTCTGAGCTCTTCTCTGCTGATTTTTTTTTTTTTACTAGAAAGTTCTTTTCAACTTTCATGTGGTCATAATTTAACGGAGAGAGCTCTGAAGAAGGAAAGTGAGAGTTATGAGCTCTCTTGTTAGGCCGGGGTCACACTTGGGAGAAACTCGCACCTCAATACCTGGCACTCGGACCGGAGTGTGCGGCTGCATGTATTTCTATACATCTGAACGCTCCGGTCCGAGTGCCGGCGGCAGTGCCGGGTATTGAGGTGCAAGACTCGTGCGAGTTTCTCGCAAGTGTAACCCCGGCCTTAGAATGAGCTTACAGATAGATTCTCAGTTAACCCATTCTGCAGCCGGCAATAAACGGTGCAACCCAGAGGCTACAGAAGACGGATGGTGCAATTATTTTTAATGAAACCCAATTGCAAAAGTTATTTTTATTCAAAAATGCACACATTTAAATAAAATAAAATGGTTTTCTAAAGTTGTGCTTTAATAGTCAGCCCCCAGCTATTCCTAATCATGCACACTCGATTTGTCCGAGCAGGACACGGATTAAACACAGTGTATCAGTTCTGCCGGAAGTTTTCCTGTAAGGGGTATGTTCACACAGGATGTCTTTGCAGCAGGTGTTGGTAGGAAAACCGCTGAAAGTGGGAATAAGTTACAAAATGTGAATGTCTGCAGTAGCAATAGATTGTAAAGGGGTTAACCAGGATTGGATCAATATGTCTGCCTTTTTCTTACTAGGGAGAAGATTTGTCTCAAATTCAGCTCATTGGGTTTTCTCTTATTTTCAGATTTTGTGAAGGAAGCCGCGCGCCCCAGCTACTGGATATCGGACCAAGAGATCACCCACTGCCACAAGTGCAAAAAAGCGTTCACGCCTAGCATGTCAAGACATCACTGTCGGGCTTGTGGCCAGGGTTTCTGCCACGTTTGCTCTGATTTCCAGCGGCCGGTCCCTTCTCGTGGGTGGTATCATCCTGTCCGAGTGTGCCAGACTTGTAACGTTAAAAAGGGTGAACTATAAAATGGGCCATCCATGTCTTACATCCATTATGGCGGTTGATGCCTACTAGAAGATTATCTACTAATGCCTGAACTAATCATAGTGGATATCTGTAGTGATCGCCCGCTCTGGCACTAGCTTATTACCACTAATCAAAGTGGCTCTGGATCTTGCACCTTTTAAAAAAAAAAAAAAAAAATCATCTCAACTCTGTCAGGGATATTAATATGATGTTTAGGACTGGAAACGGGTTTTCTTAAATACTCCCCCCTACCCTCAACACCATTCATGTATCATGTTTATCCACGAAGTAGTCCAACTTACAGTAAACCCTTAAATATAAGTACTGACCACCTATGCAATGGAGGGGTACAGGTAGGCATTAGACAGAGCATGCGTTTTATGACTACCCAAAAAAAACATAGTATACCGGATCATTAGAGGGAGGCCCAGCCCTGGTCGGCCCCAAACCCTCTAAAGAACAATAGTTTGAGAAGGTGGGGAATGGAGGGGGAAACTAACACCAACCCCTTTTGTTCTGCGTGGATACACCCGGCACCATAATGGGATTTTAAAAGTCAATTACCAGGGGCCAGCAACAGGGAGGAGAATGGAAAGATGATGTTCAGCACTACCAGGGGTCCACGGGGCGGTGGATGTCTATGCATGGCCTACAAGGATCCATCACCAATTATACTCATTTTCTGATCCTTGATCTACATTGTTTTCCCAGTCTGACAATCATTATTTTTTTAATAATCGTAGCTCAGGTTTTCATTTGTAGAAAGTCTATGTCAGCTCATCCTCTTCATACAGAAATTAAGAGAGAAAATGGTTTTCCGCTCTCAGAAAGAAGTTTTTTGACATGTTGGCACTTTATATAGGATTACATTGTTAACTTGAATAATCCAAAATGGAAACGAGCATGTGTTATATAGGTGCAAGAGATCTCAGACTCATTACCTTTTTTAAATAAAACTCTTCAATGTAAAAAGTTCTGCAGGTTGTCATTGGAAACAGTCAGCAAGTCTGTAGGGGCAGATACACCCCTAATAGTATAACAAAGGTGACTTATTGCAATGGAGCAGTTAGATTTTACTTCTGCAGATGACACTAGTGAAAATTGTAATGCTATATTGAATGATGGGAGATTCCAGCTCTGAGGTCTGCAGAATGGTAAATGCAGGTGTAAATTTTAATACTGGCTGTAACTCAGGCCGAACAAATGATAGTAAATTACGGTAATTCTGTATTGGCGCAGAGGTGGCAATACTTTTTTTTTTTTGCAAGTTTTTGTTCTTACTGTAAGGTTTCAGTAGAATTGGTCATCCTCTGCGCTGACACTGGATCAGGAACTGTTCATTGAGACAAGATAGTTGTCAGGAATTAGCTCTAGAACAACCAAAGCTGTGTCATACTAGATTTCTACTTCGCCTCATTGGGGGACACAGGACCATGGGTGTTATGCTGCTGCCACCAGGATGCTGACACTAAGCCGAGACAAAAAGAGTTAGCGCCTCCTGTGCAGTATGCACCCTCATGCTGGCTCCAAGTGAACCAGTTCTTGCTTAGTGTCCGATGGAGGCACACGGGTGTGGTCTTCTGACCAAAAATGCTTTTTTATTTTAATTCTCAATTTTTTTTACTTTTTTCTTCGCAAGAAGGAGCGACGGATCCTTTCAAGGCTCCCATCTCCCCGAACCAACAACAGGAGAGCACAGGGAGTGTCACCTGCACATATCCTCTCCTGCGACGTGGGACGCCATTTCCTGGGCTGATTTTAGGGGCGACGGGTCCCTTAAAGGGCACCGATCTCCCTGCCCCATCAACAGACGAGCACATGGAGTGTCGCCTCCATGTATCCTCTTCTGCAGCCAGGCCTAATGCCGGACAAACAGGCCTGTCCCATCCTAAGGGCTCGAACCCATAGGATGTACAGAGGCCCCCATTTTGGCGTCCGTGCAGCACCCACTGCATCACCACTGTTAAAGCGGATGATGGAAGGAGGCGGACGGTCCCTCTCCTCCTCCCTATCAAAGGGATGGTGGATGGAGGGTTTTCCCTGCACCGTCCACTCTGTAACACCTGACCTGCAGCAGAACAGTTGATTTTTCTACAAACCTCCGGATCCAGTGTGTAGCTGCTAAGGTCAGGATCTGCAGCAGGGCCCCTGTAGAGTGCGCGCGCTTTCTACGGCGCTGAAGCCCAGTCATCCGCGACGGCTCCATGCTGGGACGCGCACCGATGGTGAGTGGATCCAGTCGGCAATGGGCCTCTGCAGCGGATCTTCAGCACTAACCAAATGCCGTCTGTGACCATCCTCATTTCAGCCCTATGCTGACAGGCACAGCAGCTTCAGCCATGGCTTCCCTGTGGCCCACCTCCCCTGGGTAACGCTCCGGCTTAGGCCTGTTCACGGAGCATTCTCATTCTCGAGGCTTCGCCCACTGGATGACGTCACCCACCCATCCCCCTGGAACTGGCCCTGGGATCAAAATCCCACCATGGAGGTTATCGGACCTGCAGCACCCACAGGCAACTGTCCTGGGTAAGTGCTCTGACCCTGCAGCCCCATTGATTTTCCCTGCAGAGGATACATGGGATTATCGTGTCAGGGGGTATTCTGTGGTACAGCCTCATTTTGCAACTGGGATCTAGACTGCACTATAGCCCCCCAAGTGGGCTTCGTTGCTGTCGCAGCCCATGGCGTCACTGGTCACAGCGATAGTCCCTTCATGATCCCTCTATCGGATGGGGTCTTCGCCAGCCTGCATCAGATGACTCCTCCATCTCTAATGCAGCACGGTGGTTCAGTGATTAACACTGCAGCCTTGTAGAGCTGGGATCCTGGGTTCAGATCCTGCCCAAGGCTCATGCGAACTCGGTCAGCAGAGCGCGTTTTCAGGCGAAAAATCCACAGATTGCAGAGGGGCGACAGATCTCTTCAGAGTTCTATTCTCACCAAACCCACAACAGGCGGGAACGCAGAGTGTCTCCTCCACGTTCCCCCTCCTGCACCGTTCTTGTGTGTTATGGCCATGCCGGTGATGTTCTAGGGTACAGGGTACCAATCTTCCCACTCCAACAACAGATGGTAACCGGGAGTGCCGCCTCCGCCCACCCCCCTCTTTACCCAGACCCATCCCGCTCTTGTTTTCCTGCGCCGGTCCATTAGCCCTAACCCATCTAGTCTCGCCAGATACACTACGGTGGATAGGCTTGTTGAAGCCATTAACCATACGTTAAAGGTTGACGGGGACCCCAGTTCTGGCTCGGGTCACGCGGCGATTTTTAAAAGTCAGCAGACCATAGAGGCGAGATACCTCCTTTTTTTTCCCTTGTTTTGCGGAAGTAATGGACACCTTCCTACGAAAGCAGCAATCAGTTCAGAGAATATTTGCTGCACACGGCTACCTGTGCTGCGCTTACTACGTTATGCCATCACCATCGATGGGTACTGTGATTCAGGGAATGGCGAGCGGCCTCTGAGTCTAAAAGGTCCTTGACATAACTGCCTTATTATCAGAGCGGGCGTTTATTTAGAGAAAAGCTGGTTCAGCTTCTCTCTGACGCCACATTAGGCACGTTTCCGAGTTCTTTCGTGGCAATTCCGTCTGAGCCACTGCATCATTTCTTCCGGCTCGGGGCGTTCCTCTCGTGGGACAGGAGTACCACAGGTCTCATTTAAAACTGACTAAGCTTAGTAGGTCGGATACAGGCAAACTAGATCTAGGGGGATACAAGTCCCACAGATTTTTAGCCAAAGAACTGTCTTATCCAGTCTACTCCAGTAGGGTAGGCGGACGTCTACTCCTATTTTCGTCTTATCTGACTCTCCGTCGTTCTTAGAATGGGCCAGAGACGAGGTGTCTTCCGGATATAAGTTAGAGTTTTTCTTCTCTACCTCCGGCACGAAGAAAGATGAAACGGTACGACCCATCCTGGACCTGTCTGTGGTCCCGAAAAAAAAAAAAGTAAAAAGGGAGTTTCTAACATCCATAGACATTTGGGTTGCTTACCACCATATTCCGACGTTTCCTTCCTTCAGTCTCGCTACCGCTCCCAGTGTGTCCTCAAAGGTCATGGCGGCTGTCATGTCCATCTTGCAGAGACACCATATTTTTCAGCCATTCTGAAGGTGGAGATTGTATCTGTAATCATCTCTCCCAAAATTTAGGGTTGGAGCAAGATTGCGAGGGCCCATAATTATTTTTTTAATGCAACCCTCCCTTTGTTCTTCATCCATTTTATTTTACATACGTGAATATATCTGGAAATTCATCTCTGGTGTAAGACGGCGGTGTTCACACCGTGCAGTAACTGAGGCAGTGACCCAAGCAAGTCAAAAGTAAATAGCTTTTATTCAGCAACTCACGGGTAAAACAGGAAAAGTCCTCCGGTACGCAGCCGGGATAACATCAGTCCATAAACACTGGTTGCCGGGGACAACGGCCGCGCCGGGCTGAACAGAGCCTGACTGGTGCAGTGCCGTCCCAGGCCTGGGTTCAGCTACACACAGTCCTGTGGAGCTTTCCTGCTATGCTCCTTGCAGGGTCCCAACCTAGAACAACACTAATCCTTAGTGCAGGAGTTTTAAAGACCTGTGGCAAAAGCCACTGGAAAACCCGGGTTGGAGGGAGGAGGCCGCCCCACTTCCTCCTGTGACCTCCTCCAAGAAATGAAGGCCCTGCCGGATTTTACTTAATCTGCCTTAGCCAGGTAGTCTGACTAGGTCATTGCTCACCTTCATTCCTGCATTGCAGCCGCAGCTGTGTGTGTGACTGCAATGCACTCCAATGGCTTTAATAGGTCTCTGTACACATTCTGGGGGAAATATAACGTCCCTCGTAAACGATCCCGGTCACTGCCTCACACTGGGTATAATCCTCATCATGGGATACTTCACACTTGTTGATAGTATCTCGGGGCATGGTCCTTCTGCCCTACTTGGATGACTTTCAAATCAAGGGTCTGTCCTTCCAGGACTGGTCACCTCATCTGAAGTCAATCGGACAACGCCACAGCTGTGATATATATCAATCATCAAAGGGGTAACCGCAACAGGGCGGCCATGCGCGAGGTAGCCCATATTCTCGATGGGCAGAGAGGAACTACTCGGTAATTTCCAGGGATTCCGCATGTGGATCTGCTGGCTTCAAGAATGAACACCAAGGCATCCAACTTCATAGCTCGGTCTTGGGATCCAAAGGCCTCGAGGTGGACGCACTGGTTACTCCGTGGCATCAGTTCGTTTTCGGTACGTGGTTTCCCCGTATTCTCTACTCCTGAGGGTCATCAGGAAGATCAATGGAGAGGGGGTTTCCAGTAGTCCTAGTCGCCCTGGATGGTCATGACTGGCGTGGTATGCAGAGGTAGGGCAGATCGACATTGATGTCTCCTAACAACTGCCGAATTGTACAGATCTGCTGTACCAAAGTCCGATTTGCCACCAGAACTCGGGCCCTGTGTTTAACGGTTTGGCCATTGAAACCTCGGCTGTAGCTCAAGCTAGGTTCTCCCAACAGGTGGTTCCCACCATGATTGGCGCTGGGAAGCCTGCATCAGCTCGCATCTATCACCGCACCTGAAATCCTTTTTCGCATGGTGCAGGGACCGTGAACGTCCTCGTGTCTTCCCTGTTCCCTCCATTTTGGAATCTCCCCAAACTGGCCTGGACTCGGGTTTGGCGCTTAGCTTCCTCAAGGGCCAGATCTTGGCCTTATCTGTTTTTATTCCTGCGCAGGATTGCTTCCAAACTGCAAGTGAGGATTTTCATTCAGGGGGTCTTCCAGGTGGTACTCCCCTATAGAATGTCATTAGAGGCCTGGTACCTTATTTTGGTCCCGGGCGCTCTTCAGGAAACGCCTTTCAAACCGTTGCAGGACCTCTCGCTGACAATTGTCTTGGGAAGTCGCCTTCTCGCAATGTCGTTTATCAGGCGAGTCTTGGAGCTGACTGCTCTGTCCTGTCGAGCTCATTTCCAGATTTTTCACCAGGACAAGGTGGTCCTCAGACCGTTTCCATCTTTTTTGCCCAACGTGATCTCATTTTTCCACCTTAAGGAAGTCATTGTCCTTCCCTCTTTTGGTTCAGCACCAGTACATCGGGTGCAAACAGCTCTTCACGCCCTGCATGTGGTGAGTTCCGTAAGTATCTTCAGGGCCACAATAGCCAGAGGGATTCACTGGTCTATTCAGAAGTCCTACCGCATCAGAGGTAAGCTTATCCCAACGGGGATTAAGGCACACTTCTCGATCGGTGGGCGCTTCTTGAGCCTTCGGCATCAGGCGTCGGCAGGACAGGTCTGCAAATTGGTCCAGCCTGCACACATTCTCAAAGCACTACAGTATTCAGACTCCTGCACATGCGCCCCTTGGCAGACGTATTCTGCAAGCTGTGGTGGCTCCTCTTTAATATGTTAGTACATGGGGTCCGATCTGCTATGTTGTTCCCCACCCAGGACTGCTTTGGGACGCCCCATGGTCTGTGTCCCCCAATGAGGCGAACGAGTAATAGGGATTTTTGTGTACTCACCGTAAAATCCTTTTCTCCAAGCCAATCATTGGGGGCACAGCACCCACCCTGTTAGCCTTTCGGTTTGCTCTTTTTATTTGTTTGACGTGTTGTACTCTGATATGATATTAATGATCTCCTACTGCTTTTGCACTGAGCTGGTTCACTTGGAGCCAGCACGAGGGTGTATACTGCAGGGGAGGAGCTAACTCTTTTTGTTTCAACTTAGTATCAGCCTCCTAGTGGTAGCTTCATAACACCCATTGTCTGTGTCGCCCAATGATTGTCTCATAGAAAAGGATTTTACGGTGAGTACACAAAAATCCCTATTTTCAGTTCACTGAGTTTTTTTTTTTTTTTAGACAAAATTGCAAATGGCTTATTGACTCCATGGCTCAAAATCTGCACAAAACGAACTTGAGCCGATGTCTAGATTCACCAGATTAAGGGAATAGATAAAGGCAATTGTTGTTTGTCACTCAGGAGACTGCTGAAACAACATTTAAATAACCCCTTTAATTGATGCCCATTGTTGCTAATGGTATTAGACTACCCTGTAATAGTGAGCTAACATGAATGCAAAAACTTGCCGAAAATTGCAAAATAATTCCTTAACCACAAAAATGTTCTATTAATGATGGAAGCCATCACTGACCTCTGAAGATTTATGTATGGTAACCTGGAAAAACAGGGTCATTGGTTGTTAATGTATGTAATATACAAGGTTCATCTGTTTGCTTTAACACTGTGGTTAACCACTGTCTACATAAAACAATTTATCCACCTTGAGACTATAAAGAAGTCTCAAGATGGTGCCTTGAAGGTAGAGTTGGCGGTTACTGAGAGTGGGAGTGTGTGATCAGTGGGACTGATACATACCAAGAACGGCTCAAGGGGGAGCTAAAAAACTAAAACGGAAGTTTACAGATTCATTACAGGGAAAACCAGTTTGTTTGGTTTATTTTTTTTTTTGGTCAAGAAAACCCCTTTAATTTGTCACCAATCTAACCATGGAACTTGAATGTGTTTTCCGCCAGAAAAGTACTAAAGACCACTTCTTGCAAAGTCCAGAATATTTACCTAATATTATTGTGACTCATTTCATTATTCCCTTTGTTTGGTGTTTGTCATAGATGGACAATACAGTCAGTGATACATTCCTTATATCCTTTATGCTGTGATATTTTCTATTTTTTTTTCTTTTTTTAGAATAAATTTCTTCTTCCAGTTGTCTGCCACCTTCTTACTTTTCGTTTCGACACTGAGCGTTTCTTCTCTCTCGTTCTTGCATGCGGTTGGGCTGCACCAGATGTTCCTCTGCATTGAGCATATCATATAAACAGAGTGTCAGTGTACATAATGAGGATGATCGGTCGGGATCCTGGGGGATCATTTATGGAAATCTTTCTCACTCTTTGCTATACAGCTTTGTGAAGAGGAAAAAGAAAAACTTGTCCATAACGATTACTTTTCAATAATTGCAGCTCGGCGTCCTGGTATATTCACATTTGTAGAAAGGTTGTAAAGTTTTTGTCAGCTCATCCAATTCATAGTAGTCAGGAAATACAGACAATGCAGATATTTCTTTCATTTTCGGCATGGTCGTAAAACCCCAAGATATTACTTGTATTCATTATAATGCGATCTTTTCAAATTATCGGGTTTGGCACCTTCTTACTTTCTTAGACACTGAGCGTTTCTTTTCTCCCATTATTGCATGTGGTTGGACCGCACCAGATGTTTCTCTGCATTGAGCAGATCATATAAACAGCTTATGATAGATAAATAGAAAGGGACCCCTGGGGATCAAGTATGAAAATTGTGAATCTCTCCCATACAGAAAATCGCAATATAGGGAGTAAGCCATCACAAAATTACACTATATATTTTTTTTTTTTTATTTTGGCATGTTTTTTCCCATATTCCAATTTGTAATAAAAATAAGAATTAGAAATCTTGCAATAGTCACAGCGGCCACTGGGGCTATTTTAGACTATAACATGCTGGTGTTTCAGGAACGTTACATGTACATTAGCAGAAAGACCCTATGTTTTTATTAAAGCATCTAAGGAGTGTGTTGAAAGGGCATAGAGATGTCTAGGGGGGCATCATCTATTATGATTGGTGGATCCTGTGTTATAAACTATATAGGGGTGTTACCTGTTATAATACTGCCTCTGCTGGTAAAGAGTCTACTGAAAACATCCTGAAAGGACAGGAAGTATAAGTCTAATTAGCCCACGAGGAACAGTGTGACAATTGCAGGACTACCATTTTTTTTTTTTTTTCAAAATAGATCCTGATATAAATTTTAAAAACCGGTCAATTTTTTTTTACATCGTTACACAAAAACCTGATTTAAATAATATGAAGATTTTGGGTACCTACTGTAAAATCTTTCTTGGAACCTTCATTTTGGAACCCAGGAAACCATGGGTGTATGCTGCTGCCACTAGGAGGCTGACACTATGCAAAAAAAAGTTAGCTCCTTCCCAGCAGTGTATACCCACTGATTGGCACGAAGCTAATCAGTTAGTGAGAAAGCAGTAGGAGAAGCAACAGGTATACAACTATGATAACATAACCAGAGCCAACAATAAACAAGGGCGGGTGCTGTGTCCCCAATGAAGGCTCAGAGAAGGAGATTTTACTGTAGGTACCCAAAACCTTAATTTCTCTTTTTTTTTTTGTTGGGAGGACACAGGAAAAAATGGGATGTCCAAACGCTGTCCCAAGGGTGGGTAAAATAGTACCCTTGAGTCAGAGCTCGGGCCACTGGTGCTTGCAGGTCCTTTTTTTTTTTACAGAGGTTTGCATCAGAAGAGTGGTAGGTGTGAACTTGTCATTAGTTTCGTACCATTGGAAAAAGGCTTCCGACTACAGAGGTAAATGCGAGAGGAAGAAGGCTTCCTAGCTCTCCTCATGGTCTGAACAACCTGTCGGAAAAAAAAAAAGGGGAATATCAGAACTGTGGCTTTAACAGCCATGCCGTTATTTTGAACAACTGAGAATTCCGGTGGAAGAGAGGAACCGGCAAGAAGGTCTGGAAGATCCTGCAGTTTCCATGGAGAGCCTACGAAAAGGTTGATTACTTCTGTTTCCAGGGTTTTCTGGAACGATGAGAATGATGGGCACTCCCTCCGTCTTGATCTTCTTGACCACCCTGGAGATCAGTGGTAAGGGAGTGAACAAGGATGAGATGGAGAACTGAGACCAAGGAATTACCAATTGCAAGTGGGTCGCATGATCTAGAGACGAAAGGAGGAACCTTGTGATTCAGTCTGGATGCTATTCGGTCAATGTTGGGAGTCCCCCAACGGAGAAAAATGTGG
Source organism: Oophaga sylvatica (assembly GCA_033576555.1). Lineage (NCBI taxonomy): Eukaryota > Metazoa > Chordata > Amphibia > Anura > Dendrobatidae > Oophaga > Oophaga sylvatica. The sequence continues at coordinate 35,856,759 of JARQOD010000008.1, forward strand.
AAGACTGACGGGTCCAGGGACCACTCAAATGTGGCGAGACCCACTCGGCTGAGGCGGCCCAGTTCTCCACTCCTGGGATGTGTGCTACTGAGATCATTGGTACGTTCTGCTCTACCCATAACATATTCTGTAGAAATGCGTGCTGATAACCTTAGGCATCATGGGTAGCTCTTGACCGACTCAAACTATCTTGGTACGGAAGGGGGCAAGGATCCTTACATGTGGAACAGCATACTAATGTAAGAATAACAAACAATGGCAATATTATCAGCAAGGAGGAGTGGCTACAGAGGATGACTGGTGAAGGTACCAGAAAAGGTGGAGACAGAGTCACCAACACAGCCAGTTGGGCATGAGTGCTGACCATGTGCACCGCAGGGTCAGGACTTAGCTAGAGATTCCTTAAGTTGGAATGGGCTGTCTGGGTGAGACAGTGCTGGACCCGAGAATCGTAATCTACCATAATCACCAGGGGGAAAACAACACAGGATTACAACTCTAAATACTGAGAGAGGATACAATTCTTGCCGGATGAGAGGACTCGTTTACGTGATGTTCGGACATTGGATAGGGGGCTGAAGAGGCTCTCGTGCTCTTGGCTGTAGCTTGAGAAGGACAAAGTGCTATCCGATCTCTGTAAGGAATAAAGAATAAGTACGGAGAAACAGACAAAAGGCTGATGTGATGAGATTACTCTAGGCCCCTTGGACTGCACTACGATCAGCCATGAGGATCATGGTAGAAGTAAGGATCTGTCTCACGGGATAGTGGACAGAGTACTAGAAACGCTGCTGTTTTTAGTCATGTTGGGTCTAACTACTGGATAGTGGGTAGTGAACCTGGACTGCACTGCAGACAGTAATGTGGTTCACTGTATATGGAGGTCCTGACTTATTGGTTAATTCTTGGTAAGTCTAATTCACCGGATGGAGGACAAGGCACCTGGGTCATAACTGTTATTGAGGCTGGGTTAAATGGTAGAAAGTGAGTCTGACTCGCTGGATAGCGGACAGAGCATTTTGACTGCTGCAGAAACAGGTCATAGATGATGTGTCCGGATAGCAGACACAGCACATACATTTGCTGCTATGATCGTGGCAGGAAACGTGGACCACTGCTGCAATCGACCATGAGGTACGTGGCAGATGGTGCTTCTGACTCACTGGATAGTGGACAGAAGATATGGTGCTGCAATCAATCATGAAATATGTGGTAGATGGTGCATCTTGCATCTGACTCACTGGATAGTGAACAGGAAATATGGACTGCTACTGCAATCAACCATGAGTTATATGGTAGATGGTGCGTCTGACCCACCAAATAGTGGACAGAACACTAGTACCACTGCTACAATCAACCACGAGCTACGTGGTAAATGATGCATCTGATTATTCACTAGATAGTAGTCAGAAAACGTGAATTGCAGCTGCGATCGACCACAAGGTAAATTGGTGCATCTGACTCATAGGCTAGTGGACAGAACCCTATTGCTGCTATCCTTATAGTACCTAACGTCTAACTCCCAGTGGATAAAAAACCCGGTGGCATAGGAAAAAACACTCCATTGCTGCAGTCAAGGACTGGATACCTGACCGAAATAGAGAAAAAATTACCTCTGGAGGAAGGAGACAGTTGTGGGAGCTCCATTGGGAAGGACCTTAAGATATCGTATGCATAGATTGAAGACAACAACATCTGCCTAAGATAAAGGTCTGTCCTGGAGTCATGTCCTATACTACTATTTTTTTTCTTTTTTGGAGGGGGGAAAGCTGAAGAGCAAGTCAGAGAAAACAGAGCGTCTGGATAGCCAGCGACTGGCCCAAACACTGTGGTAGAGCGGCTGTACGTCTCCTCATGTTACATGTAAAGCTGGCATCAGGGGAAGAAAATGGTGCCGAGGAGGAGTCTATGTTAGAAAAGGCGTGCCAAGTTCCCGCACTTCTGAGGAGTAAGGCACACTGTGGGCGGAGAGCCCGGGTGACTGGCTAATTGGCGAGGGCGTGAGCAGGCCCGAAATGAAATGGGGATTATTAAATTTAGAAACATGGCCACCATGGGGACGCAGGGCAATGTAGGGGCCGCGGTTTGGCTATAAAGAAAAAATGACCCCAATGAGCTGCTCATGACCCTGGAAACCAAGCTCTGCTCCCGAGTAAGGAGTCAGGAGGTGGAAGAAAAAGGCCACATCAACATGGCTGGTAAAACACCGTTATCAACAAAACTTGAGGTAGAGATGATCTGGGTGCAGCCCTGTGTCCACCTCCTACTGACACTAAGCTAAAACTGCTGGGGAGGAGAGAACTGTTTTTTTGCATAGTGTCAGTCTCCTAGTGGATTGATCAGATCCTATATAGGTCCTATTTAAGTGATTTCTTGATTTTTTGAGAACAGGTGTAGCAGTAATCAGGCCTGGGTGTTGCTAGGGAATTTTAACTCAGCGTCCCAAAGATGTGATAAACCACAGTTAATTTATGTTTTAACGGGGTGGGGGCAATCACTTTTTCCACACAAGGCCCTGAAAGTTTGGATTTATTTCTCCCTTAATAATAAAGACCTTCATTTAAAAACTGCATTTTGTGATTACTTGTGTCTTATATTTAAATTTGGTGATCTGAAACAATTAAGTGTGACAAACATGCAAAAAGAATAGGAAATCATGGAGGGGGCAAACACTTTTTCACACAACTGTATGTTGCTACATGTTTATCATGGGAGTCTTATCAGACAGATCCCTCCTGATTAATAAAAGCAAAATGGCGAAACCACTTTCTTTTTCGGCACGGCACCGCTCTGTTGAGAATCTGTACTTGGAAACTCGAAAAACTCAGGTGAATGGGGCTGAGTTTCCCCTTTTGTAATACAAGCTAAAAATGGCAAAATAGTGGCAGGATTCTTGATTTAGTCTATGAGCAGAAAATTTTTTTTTAAAAAATGTCTACGATCAGCGTGACCTCGGAGAATTGATACGATATATGTAGAGGCAGAAATTTTCAAACTTTTTTTTTTTAAAACCCACAAGAACATTTTTTGTGCATGAACAGTAGAAATACATAAGACATGACCTCCCCCGGTCACTGACTCATCCCAGGAGCAGTCGATATTCTCTGAACAGACAGCGGAGGGGGGAAGCTTGGCTCACAGACTGTAAAATTAAGATTTTGGCACCTGGATTGAGTCCAGGCCACATCATCAACCCATTCTTTCCCTGCACAATTGTTTCACATACATCCACACAGAAGGCAGCTTTGCTCTATGTTAAATGACATTGATGGACCTATGTTCTGAAGAGGGTCATTAATATCAGATTTGTGGGGACCCCGCACCCAACATTGGATCAGATATAATCAGCTCCGTAGGTGACGGGATGGAATCAGTGAATGGAGCCGGAACAGCTCAGCTCCGCTCACAGTGTTGTGGTCACTTCTGACAATCGCAGCTCAGCTTCTATCCTGATAACAGCTGATCAGTGGAGTGATCAATTATATTGATCTGTCTCAAGGATAGGCCATCAATATGGTGAGGCCAGACAACCACTTTTAAGGCCAAAACTACACTACTAGATAATCAGACTACACAAAGTGTTCGTAGTCTATAAGCCTGGAGATACATACAGGTGCTTCTCACAAAATTAGAATATCATCAAAAAGTTAATTTATTTCAATTCTTCAATACAAAAAGTGAAACTCATATTATATAGAGTCATTACACACAGAGTGATCTATTTCACGTGTTTTTTTCTGTTAATGTTGATGATTATGGCTTACAGCCAATGAAAACGCAAAAGTCATTATCTCAGTAAATTAGAATACTTTATAACACCAGCTTGAAAAATGATTTTATAATCCGAAATGTCCTACTGAAATGTATGTTCAGTAAATGCACTCAATACTTGGTTGGGGCTCCTTTTACATCAATTACTGCATCAATGCAGACGAGCTGAAGGCTGCTATCAAAGCAACCTGGGCTTCCATAACCCCTCAGCAGTGCCACAGGCTGATCGCCTCCATGCCACGCCGCATTGATGCAGTAAATGATGCAAAAGGAGCCCTGACCTCTGATTAATGCCCTCCTTGCCCAGGCTGAGCGTTTTGGTGGTTGGCCCTCTCTTGCCAGGTTTGTTGTGGTGCCATGTTCTTTCCATTTGGTGATAATGGATTTGATGGTGCTCCAGGGATTACCAGAGATTGGGATATTTTTTTATAACCCAACCCTGACTTGTACTTTTCAACAACTTTGTCCCTGACTTGTTTGGAGATCTCTCTGGTCTTCATGGTGTTTGGTTAGTGGAGCCTCTTGTTAATGGTGTTGTAACCTCTGCGGCCTTTTAAACAAGGAAACAGGATCCTCGAAAAAGCAATATCTTCTATGGAATAACCGTACAGAGAAAAATAAAAACTAGCCCTGAGTGTAAGACAAAAATCTGCTTAGGGAGAAAGAAGGATCAAAGGGGACCCAAGCATCACCTAACCACTGAGAGAAAAGGCTGGAAAAGTTGAAACCTAGGAAAGGTAATGAATATGGAGGGGAATTACAAAGAGTAGGATATGTGGATAGTAAAAGGAGACAAACAAGGAAAAGAGGGAGAGAAGATCAAGAGGTGACTAAATTAATTAGGAAAGCAGTTCTAAATGGAGATGGGGCCTCTAAGATAGGCTTATAATGGGGAGCAGAAGAAGACATCCCAGAGAAACCATTTATTGGCATTTTTGATCTTCTTCTCCTGTGTTTGCGTTAACATTTCCAAACGCTGGACCATAACGATTCCTCCAGAGATGAAGAATCCGAAGATAGGAAATCAATGACGAAAAATTATTCTTTAGTCAGCTTGAAGCAAATGTCTCAAGGTTTGTTTTTTTTAGGAAACATGAACAACACAACCGCTTATGTCGCTTTAGGTCTTGCTACTTCCGCTGCTTCCAAAATCACCGAATAACTCCCTCTCAGAAAGCCCCTAGGACTGGGCAAGGCCACCAAATGAGTGACTGAGTACCTTCAGGCACCCCACAATCCCAACATAGGTTTGATATCTCTGGAAAACCACTTATGGAAACCGAGGGAACACGATACCATCTAGAAATTATTTTATCATTGGTTTCTTGCGCTTTAGTACTCAAAGCTTTGAAGTATGTGGGAGTTTGTCCACGTAAGATGGAAGAGAGAGGCAGGAGAGAACTCTGATGACAACGAAGAACCACTTTTTAGGAACCACCCATGAAGGAGATGGCCTAGGCACCTCGGGGGACCTCAGGCTTGTCTGTTATAGAGGCTTGCGACATATATAGAGTTTTTGGTGTATGACTAACACTAAATGACAGGGAAATATTCTTGTTTCAGGTCAGGGGAGGCCATGTCCAGGGCAAGAGGGGATGGATAAGGAGCAAGTGTCATGAGCTATTTTGACCCAAAGCGTAGAGTGCCAGTCATGAGACCTCTAGAAGAGAAGCCATATGTAACACACTGGGGGCGTCAATGTACATGCACACTGACACTCCCCCAGTGCACTCCCAGCCTTATTTGCATATGACTTCTATATCAGATTACTTTATTTTAATGTGTGTGACCGAGTGACCAGCAAAGCAGCCATATGTGTGCTAATATGGCTGACAATGGTGGATTCCGGACAGCTACTTCCTGTCCTAAAAAAACTATTAAATAGGAGAAATAGCACAAAAAAATTGAGCTCATAAGAAAAATCTAAGTGCAGTGTCAATTTTGGAAGAAGTGGTTTAAAGCTCAATGTTACCTATCTGAAGCACTGCATCTGTACATGGTGCGCTCCCGCTGCAGTACGATGGGTTATATAAACTGCCTATTATAAAGCAACAATGCAGCAAACTGAGACACAGGGCTGCAATACTTTAGGCTGTGTTCACATCGACATCAGTTTTTTGGTTTGAGCTCTGGAGTCCCTATGAGTCTGTACTAAAGATCCATAGTCATCCTGTGTTTCGCCATGTGCTACCTCTATCAGGTGGCATTAGTACATACCACCTGAATGAGGTAACATGTGGCGAAACACAGGATGAAGAAGAAGAAATGCAGAATTACCATTTAATGTATAGAAATATGACATCATTTTTTGGGGGATTGTATATACAACTGAGAGCACTCGGGTACATAAATCACCAGCAAACTGTACATCCAACTCACAACACAGCTCTTTGCTCTGGGTGCAAGTATTGCACATGATTGAGAATTATCACCCCATATTAAAGTTCTCGAGATTAAAATAAAAAAAAATCCTTAATTTAATCAAAACTGAAAAAAAAGTTGCATGCAAAATGAGATTTCGCCAAAAAACTTTTATTGCTGAGCCTTAGACAAGGATCATTTCTTGTGAAACGTGCATAATTCATCCCGTATCTTTTCCTTTTCCATGTTATTTTGGTTAATGAGGTGATTTGCTATGCAAGATACTATAATGTAGGGATTTCTAGGGCAGCGCTTTTCCCACAAGACCCCGGTCTGTGATGAGATGTGAGTTTAGAAGGTGATGAGAGACAATTGGGGCTGGATTAAAGAGGAGGAGAAGGAGGGGACTGGATCATATTCTGCAGCCCCATGTACAGATGAGGAGGACGAGAGAAGGAGCTTACAAAAAAGTCATTTCAGGAGGGAAATAGGTGTGGAAGAGGCAGACAGGAATGAGAGAGACATATAGGAGACATCCTTGCATGGAAAAAATGGGAGAATTCAGGAGAAATCTGCTCTGAGGGAGAAGACTAGTTTGAATGGGGGTGACAGATTTGTAGAGACAAAGTGGCATAGTCTCTTGTTGGGTTCTCTAACCACCAGAGTAGACAGGATGGACGGAGCCGTTCCCACAGTTCTAGAAAAGTCAAGGGGAAGAGAATGAGTAATTTGAGGGAGGAACAAAGAAATGTGCAACTGAATTCAAGATAAGTCCAAGGAGACGTATAGACATCTGGAGACAAAGACTGTGCTGTTACTAGATCCCTCAGCTGGCATCCATGACCATCCATCCGACTCTTACCTTTTGGGTAGTGCTGGTCACCACCACTTGGGTGGTGAGAGGTCATCCGCAGTGTTTGGATTATAAACCCCCATTTCAGCCCTCAAAACCCCTTGCTTTTTGCACAGTCTATTCCTCTTTTGGATGTTGTGACTTTGATCAGGACAAAGCCATCGCTGACAGGTTCCGCTACATTACTGAATTCCTGGACCACAGCGGGATCAGCGTCTGCGGAGACTACATCCGGAATATCCTGTGCCAGGTACTGAACCCTTTAACCCTTCTGCAAATATCAATGCTGTATTTTTCGTATTCTTCTTCCCACTCCAAATATTCAGATGCCCTGGTGTCCACCTCACACCTTTCTCCCGTCTAGCTATCCCTCTCTCACCACCCATGTTCACGTTATCTAATTTTTCCCTTTTTCCCTATACCAAGAATACCCTCTCAAACCCAGATATTGATACCCCTCTCATGATTCCCTCCTTCCCGCAGGGTTACTTTTTAGCCCTTCCATTCCCAACTCTTTATTCTCAGGTATGTTTTTTTGCCACTCATTTATGTTTTTAGATCAAGGTTTTCAATGGTTGGTTTTATGTCACATTCTTCTCTCTTTCGAGGTCATCTTATGTATCACTTTGGGCTTTGAAACTCCTCAGTCTTCCCTCTTGGACACCGCCTTTCTCTACGTTCCTCCTTCTTTCTCACTCCTCTTTCCATTGTCTCTTTACTCCTCATCTTCTATTTCACCCCTTTCGATATTCTCTCTAGTCGAACGTCATATCCCTTGTGTGACTCATGTACTGCCTGTTTCACGACTCTTGCCCCATGAATGTAATCTTCATTCATCTGAAGACCCCCTCATTCTCCATTATCCTACTCACCGGTGTCTCTCGAATTCTCCAATAACATCTATCTTCTCCCAAACAAACCCAAACCAATGGTTTTATTACCATATAGACATAGATTTTCCATGCAGATTTTGCTCAGCCTCTTCAAATAAAGTAGATTTTTTTTAAGTAATGGTGTAAGGTCTTGCTGGTCAAAAATTGGGCAAAGCTTAGATTTATGGAGAAATAGTAGACATTTCAGAGATGACCCATTTATAGTACACGTTGAGTGTCTTGTTACAAATAGAGTTGAGAGAAAGTTTGGAAATGATCGCCGAATCTGAAATTGCCATATTGCTTCCCTATTCGTGCCGAATTTATGTTTGATGATCGGTTCCGAACATATTCGCCCATTTCTACTTCCATTGACTCAGTTGTGTTTGGCAAATATTGCAAATAGAATATTCGCCGGTGATCGTAATCCAAACTGAATATTGAAAAATTCTCTCAACTCTAGTTACAACCCATCCATGCCCTTGAGGACTCGTAAACCTTCATTCTATCTCATCGCTTTTTCCTTCGACGACGTTCACCATCCTCCTCTTCCAGCTTCTTCACCCTCTCTCCCTCCTCCTCTGCTTCCTCGAAAAGTAACCCCTTCCCTCTGTTTCCTTTCCCACATCTGAGAGCCAGTGACTCCATCCTGCCTCCCCTCGGTCCTGTCCCTTTTCCCTCTCCATTCTGTCCCAGTCTCTACACTTTTCTACATGTCTCGCAGTTGCTTTTTCACTCTTGACGTTGGTTTGGAGACTGTGGGACCTTTGTAAGACCAGCATATCATGCCCCCCCCATGGCATGCGGTCATTTGTTGATGGTCTCATTCAGACACTGGGGATAATTAATGAGATTCCCCAAATTTCCACTCCGTTTTCCTGCAGCTCGCAGGCAGGCAGAGCAGATCGTAAGGTTAATATTACAGCTGGCGTCCGGACAGGGAATATTCTGCATGTATGAGAGGAAGCAGTACAAGGCTCCATTGTGGTCTTCACGGAAACCCCTTGTGAGAGGGGAGAGAAGCTGTCTGAGGAATACATACAAGGCAAGGACTAGAGAAAGGGGCTGATGGCACAGAGAGGGGGACCCCTGCAGGCAATGTCACCAGTAACAAGTGCTTGTTACCCTGTGTTTCCTTTTGAAGGCAGGTCCCAAAGTCACTTTCATCTGCTCCATGTTTGCCTGCACCTCCAGGAAACACTGGGACTGCTTAATCCCTGCACTTGCAGAAAAATAAATATAGGATTAACCTACACCTGCCATAAATATTCACATATGCAAATTAGCTCTTCTCCAAGAGGAAGTACAACCGCTCACTAGTGCCACCTATTGGATGGACTAACTTATAAGTCAATGTCTGACCCTTTAATGAGCCTTGCCACATGACTTGGGATATTTAGCCAAACTTTTCACATCCACAATATCACCAATGCACGGTACTAAACAGCCCAGTTTTTGTCCTCCTGGAGAAGAGCTACTTGCATGCGTTTTTCCGTGCAATGACTGGTCTAAAAGTCTTCCTAAATCGGCTCCACAAGGAGTAAAAGTCCTTCACCTCCTCCACCACCATAGATTCACCAGTATTACATGGGCCCTTTGAGAGCCCTTCTTCACTTTTGATTTTCTTTCTCCTTGTCTTCCAAGGTTTTTTATTTTTTAGCTGATACACTTGTAGCAGGCCATTTTTTTGTTGTTTCTGTATGTTGTTTTTATTACCACCATTTTGGGGTTTGTACGACTTTCTGATCTCATTTTATTCCATTTTCTTGGAAGGCAAAATGACTATAAAACAGCAGTCTTGCAATTTTCATTTTAGCTTTTGCTTTGGGGTATAAACTTATGGGATACATGTTATGACATTTCATTCATTTATACAGTTATGAATGGGAAAAGAGGGGTGATATGAATATATATGACTAATAAAATAAATATAAAAAAAATCTGAAAAAATATTTTAAATAAATAAAAAAATTAATATATATATATATGGTATATACATTTTTTTATTTATTTAATAAATATAAAAAAATCTGGAAAAAAAAAAACATTTTAAATAAATAAAATAATATATATATATATATATATATATATATATATATATATATATATATATGTATTAATTTTTTTATTTATTTAAAATATTTTTTCAGATTTTTTTTATATTTATTTTATTAGTCCCTAAAGGGGACTTGAACCTGTAATCACTAATCAGTAATTAGTACTGCTGTGCTGTAATATTGAAGTGTTTTGTGAAATTACTACAGGCTTGGTTTTCATAAGTGTAAAAACATGGCAGGCATGGGGGGGTCTTCAGTAGGCCCCCAACTGCCATGGCAATGCCGTTGGCAACTAGCAATTGCATTGCAACGGTGTTGATGGAATCAAATGGTACACTCCTTATTTCCAACTTCTTAAATGCCACTATCGGGATTGGCAGCCAGCAGCATCTATGAGGTTAGCCTGCTACAAGTGGTGCTGGCGCCATTCACAGCATTTGGGTACTGTCTGTATAATACAAATGGCACCCGCACGATAGCCCGAGAGAAGTAGTAAACCTGCTGCCACTAGTCCTCCATATTCACAACCACGCACCCACCACTGATTGACAGCTTTCTGTCTACGCACAGTATACATAGAAAGCTGCCAATCAGTGTTGTGGGCGGAGTTATACAGAGCTCAGCATTCAGAGAACTGTTGTGAATGGGTTTGAGATGAGTTCTGAGCAGAGGCTCCCTCTGGTGGTTACAAGCGGTACTAGTGAGGATTGTGAGGACTGGGAATCAGGTGTTACTGATTGGTCTTATGTAAGGGAGTCATTTTCCCATCAGGGTTGCCGGTGATCAATTGTTCTGGTCTGAATCCTTCTTTCCAGTTTCCCTTGTAGCCTGCTGTGTCGTGTCTGCATCTCCTGCTATCAGATAAGACAATTTCTTATTTTTGTTTTTGCTATATTTTTGCATTTTGTCCTGCACTTCTGTGGGGCCTTCAGGGTCCCCTCCGGGGGCTTTTGCCCTCTCAGTTTAGTCCAGCCACTGTGTTTTGTACTTTTGCTTTTTCCAGTTTTTTTTCAGTGGCTGCTGTTTTGTTTTTGTTACACCAGAGAACTAATTTAGGTGGTAGAGGTCGTGTGATCTCAGGTGATTTTGAAATTAGTAGAGTTGGTGTTTTTTCAGGGTTTTCTGAGATTGCAGTAAGTACCCTTCCTATCCTTTTCTATTTAGATAGTTTGGGCCCCAGCGTTTGCTCATACTATTTTCTTTCTGTGTCAGTATTTCCTCTTGTCTAACCGCCATTACATGTTTGGGGGCTTTCTATTATCTTTGGGGTTCTGCTCCGGGGCAGATAGCTTTCCTATTTCTATCTTTAGGTGTAGTTAGTTTCTCAAGCTGTGACGAGGCGTCTAGGACCAACGTAGGAACGCTCCACTGCTGCCTCTAGTTGTGGTGGTTAGTCAGGGTACTGCAATCTCATAGATTCCAACTGCTCTGGTGTATTTCCTTTTTTACCTGCACTCCTCAGCTACCGTAACATAACAGTATCACCGGCCATAAAAATTGTATGGTACTCACAGAAGGGAAAAAATATTTTGAAGGAAGAAAAGTTGTCAGAGATATTTTTCTGTTTGTTGCATTTTTTTTTTTTTTTTTTTTCCCTCTGTATCTCTGGGTGCTGGGGAGGATCTTTTCTCCCAATGGAGTTTGCACAGTTGTCTGGCCGTGTGGATCAGCTTGCCACTGAGGTTCAGAGTATTGCTGCATATCTTGCTAGGTTGCCTGTTGTGGAACCTAGGATCCCCATGCCAGATTTGTTTTTAGGGGATCGAGCCAAGTTTCAGAATTTCAAAAATAATTGTAAATTGTTTTTTGCCTTAAAATCTAAGTCCTCAGGAAACGCAGCGCAGCAGGTTCAAATTGTCATCTCTCTCCTGCGCGGCGATCCTCAGGATTGGGCTTTTTCCCTGACACCTGGGGATCCTGTTTTGAGTGATGTTGATGCATTTTTTCAGGCTTTGGGGTTATTGTACGATGAGCCTAATGTCACTGATCAAGCTGAAAAAGCCTTGTTGGCATTAAATCAGGGGCTTGATGACGCTGAGTTATACTGTCAGAGATTCCGTAGGTGGGCAGTCCTGACCAAATGGAATGACGACGCTTTGGCGGCCCTTTTCCGGAAGGGTCTGTCAGATAATGTAAAGGATGTTATGGTGGGATTCCCTGTCCCCTCTGGTCTCAATGATTCTATGTCATTAGCGATTCAAATTGACAGACGTTTGCGTGAGCGGAGAAGTATGCGTGGAATGGTGTTGCCTTGTGAGCCAGCTGCTGAGCCCATGCAGTGTGATGGAGTGGTGTCTGGGGCACAGCGTCATGAGTTTCGAAAGCGCAATGGGTTATGTTTCTACTGTGGTGATGCCTCTCATGCTATTTCAGTCTGCCCTAAGCGGGGAAGACGTTTTGCACGCTCAGTTGTCTTGGGTAGTGTTCAGACTAAGTTTTTATTAACTGTCACTCTGATATGCTCTCTGTCCTCATTTTCTGCTCAGGCTTTCGTTGATTCTGGAGCAGCTATTAACCTGATGGATTATGATTTTGCTAAACGTTGTGGGTTTCCCTTGATACCCCTACAGAAGTCTATTCCTTTACTGGGGATCGATTCTACCCCTTTGGCTGAGAATAAACCTCAGTTTTCTACTCAGGTGATAATGAGGGTTGAACCTGATCACCAGGAGTGCTGCAAATTTTTGGTTCTGTATAATCTGCATGACATTATCGTGCTGGGTTTCCCTTGGTTACAGTCTCATAATCCTGTTTTGGATTGGAAATCTGTGTCTGTAACCAGTTGGGGCTGCCAATGTGTTAATACCAACACTCCTGTTTTTTCTGCCTCCCCCCAGGCTGAGGATGTTCCTGACTTTTTGTTTGATTTTTCTGATGTGTTTAGCGAAAGTAAATCTGCATCCTTACCTCCCCATAGGAGCTATGACTGCGCTATTGAATTAGTGCCAGGTAGTAAATTCCCTAAAGGTCGCCTTTTTAACTTGTCTGTACCTGAACATGACGCTATGCGGTCTTATATCAAGGAATCATTGGAGAAGGGTCATATCAGACCATCCTCTTCACCCATAGGTGCCGGTTTTTTCTTTGTGGCCAAAAAAGATGGTTCATTAAGGCCGTGTATTGATTATCGTCTCTTGAACAATATTACTGTGAAATATCAATACCCGTTACCCTTGATTTCTGACCTGTTTTCCAGGGTGAAAAACGCTACTTGGTTTACCAAGCTTGACCTCAGGGGGGCGTATAACCTTATTCGCATTAAGCACGGGGATGAATGGAAGACGGCATTTAACACCCCTGAAGGGCATTTTGAGTACCTTGTGATGCCCTTTGGGCTCACTAATGCTCCTTCTGTCTTCCAGTCCTTCATGAATGACATTTTCAGGGATTTTGTGGACAAGTTTCTGATTGTTTATTTGGATGATATCTTGATTTTTTCTAATGACTGGGACTCTCATGTGAAACATGTTCGAACTGTATTCCAGATTTTGAGAGAGAATGCTCTGTATGTGAAGGGATCAAAGTGTCTTTTTGGCGTACAGAAGATCTCATTTCTGGGATTCATTTTGTCCCCATCTGTTATTGAAATGGACCCGGTCAAGGTTCAGGCCATCTGTGATTGGGTCCAACCTACTTCATTAAAGGCTCTTCAGAGATTTTTGGGTTTTGCCAATTTTTATCGTAAATTTATTGGTAATTTCTCGGTTATTGTTAAACCATTAACTGATTTGACCAGAAAGGGTTCTGATGTGGTGAATTGGCCTCCTGAGGCAGTCTCTGCGTTTCAGGAACTTAAGCAGAGATTCACTTCTGCTCCTGTTCTACGGCAGCCTGATGTTTCTCTGCCATTTCAGGTGGAGGTTGATGCCTCTGAAATTGGGGCAGGTGCCGTTTTGTCCCAAAAAGATCCAGAGACCTCTAAAAGTAACCCTTGTGCCTTTTTCTCTCGAAAATTTTCTCCTACTGAACGTAATTATGACGTGGGTAATCGGGAGTTATTGGCCATGAAGTGGGCTTTTGAAGAGTGGAGACATTGGCTGGAGGGAGCCAAACATCAGGTGGTGGTCCTTACGGACCATAAGAATCTGGTCTATCTGGAATCTGCCAAGCGACTCAATCCTAGACAGGCCAGGTGGGCCTTGTTTTTCACACGTTTTAATTTTGTGGTTTCCTTTCTTCCTGGCACTAAGAATGTTAAGGCGGATGCCCTCTCGAGGAGTTTCCTTGCTGACTCTCCTGAGTTATCTGATCCCTCTGTTATTTTGAAGGAGGGTGTAGTTCTTTCCGCCATCTCGCCCAATTTGAGACTTGCTCTGGAGGGGTGTCAGGAGGATAGGCCCGAGCGCTGCCCTGTTGGAAAATTGTTTGTCCCGGACCAATGGAAAAAGAGTGTGATGTCTGAGATTCATTGTTCCGCATTGGCTGGGCATCCCGGAATTTTTGGTACCAGAGACTTGGTTAGTCGGTCCTTTTGGTGGCCTACCTTGTCTCGCGATGTCAGGGAATTTGTGCAGTCCTGCGGGACTTGCTCTCGCTCCAAGCCTTGCTCTCGCTCTAGTGGTTTGTTGATGCCATTGCCTGTGCCCAAGAGACCATGGACCCATATCTCTATGGATTTCATTTCCGATCTTCCTGTTTCTCAGAGAATGACCACCATCTGGGTAATTTGTGATAGGTTTTCCAAAATGATACATCTTGTGCCATTACCTAAGTTGCCTTCCTCCTCTGAATTGGTGCCGTTGTTCCTTCAGCACGTGGTTCGTTTACACGGCATTCCTGAGAACATTGTGTCTGACAGAGGAGTCCAGTTTGTTTCCAGATTTTGGAGGACTTTTTGTTCTAAACTGGGTGTTCAATTGTCTTTCTCCTCGGCATTTCATCCTCAGACCAATGGTCAAACTGAGAGAACAAACCAGACATTGGAGACTTATCTAAGATGCTTTGTGTCTGCTGATCAGGATGACTGGGTCTCTTTTTTGCCTTTGGCTGAGTTTGCTCTTAATAATAGGCTAGCTCTGCCACTTTGATGTCTCCGTTTTTCTGTAATTCTGGTTTCACCCTTGATTTTCTTCAGGACAGACGGAGGCTTCTGTCTGTCCAGGTGTTGACTCTGTTGTTGAGCGTATGCAGCAGATTTGGGACCAGGTAGTGGAGAGGTTGTCCCTCTCTCAGGAGAAGGCCCAGCGGTTTGCTAACCGGCATAGGACTGATGGTCCTCGGTTTAAAGTGGGGGACTTGGTCTGGTTGTCCTCAAAGAATATTCCTATGAGAGTAGCATCTCCTAAATTTAAGCCTAGGTTCATTGGACCTTATAAGATCATGGAGATTATTAATCCTGTTTCTTTTCGTTTGCTTCTTCCAGGGACATTTAAGATCCATAACGTGTTCCACAAGTCCTTGTTGAAGAGGTTTGTTGAGCCAGTGGTTCCTGCTGCTGTGCCTCCTGACCCTGTTTTGGTTGAGGGCAATCTGGAGTATGTGGTTGAGAAAATATTGGATTCTCGTTTTTCTAGACGAAGACTCCAGTATTTGATTAAATGGAGAGGTTATGGTCAGGAAGACAATTCTTGGGTGTTTGCTTCGGACATCCATGCTAGGAGACTTATCCGTGCGTATCATAGAACTCATCCTGACCGACCTGGTTGCTCAAATGAGGGTTCGGTGACCCCTCCTCAAGGGGGGGTACTGTTGTGAATGGGTTTGAGATGAGTTCTGAGCAGAGGCTCCCTCTGGTGGTTACAAGCGGTACTAGTGAGGATTGTGAGGACTGGGAATCAGGTGTTACTGATTGGTCTTATGTAAGGGAGTCATTTTCCCATCAGGGTTGCCGGTGATCAATTGTTCTGGTCTGAATCCTTCTTTCCAGTTTCCCTTGTAGCCTGCTGTGTCGTGTCTGCATCTCCTGCTATCAGATAAGACAATTTCTTATTTGTGTTTTTGCTATATTTTTGTATTTTGTCCTGCACTTCTGTGGGGGCCTTTTGCCCTCTCAGTTTAGTCCAGCCACTGTGTTTTGTACTTTTGCTTTTTCCAGTTTTTTTTCAGTGGCTGCTGTTTTGTTTTTGTTACACCAGAGAGCTAATTTAGGTGGTAGAGGTCGTGTGATCTCAGGTGATTTTGAAATTAGTAGAGTTGGTGTTTTTTCAGGGTTTTCTGGGATTGCAGTAAGTACCCTTCCTATCCTTTTCTATTTAGATAGTTTGGGCCCCAGCGTTTGCTCATACTATTTTCTTTCTGTGTCAGTATTTCCTCTTGTCTAACCGCCATTACATGTTTGGGGGCTTTCTATTATCTTTGGGGTTCTGCTCCGGGGCAGATAGCTTTCCTATTTCTATCTTTAGGTGTAGTTAGTTTCTCAGGCTGTGACGAGGCGTCTAGGACCAACGTAGGAACGCTCCACGGCTGCCTCTAGTTGCGGTGGTTAGTCAGGGTACTGCAATCTCATAGATTCCAACTGCTCTGGTGTATTTCCTTTTTTACCTGCACTCCTCAGCTACCGTAACATAACAGAGAACTGCTAGATCCGCAGCAGATAAAACTGTGATTTTATCAGAATTTCAGTAAGCAGCCCAGTAAGTGATACATCTCTGGAAACAGGGTCTTTGCACCTACAACATGCTGGGGTAGAAAAAACTTGGTGACAGATTCCCTTTAAGCAGCTGAATTTGCAGTTTGTGGGGGGAAGGTGACAGACTCCATTTAACAAGCAATGGAGATGGGAACTGTCTAAAAGGTCACTTTGTCCTTTCCTCCTATATTGGGTAGGAGTAAATAGAAAACTGCAACCACCCGCCATGGTTTTTTTTTCCTATAGAGAAACAGGTATGGACTAATGCCCAAACCAACACATCCCCTTTTTATGTATTTTGTGGATATTACTGTCGATTTTTAGACTTGCTACAAACTCCATTATAAGATGTTTTCTTTTTGTTTTTTTATTAGG
>JARQOD010000008.1:35873715-36056466 GCA_033576555.1 Oophaga sylvatica
GACACAGGGCTGCAATACTTTAGGCTGTGTTCACATCGACATCAGTTTTTTGGTTTGAGCTCTGGATCCCTATGAGTCTTTTACTAAAGATCCATAGTCATCCTGTGTTCGCCATGTCTACCTCTATCAGGTGGCATTAGTACATACCACCTGAATGAGGTAACATGTGGCAAAAACACAGGATAAGAAGAAGAAATGCAGAATTACCATTTAATGTATAGAAATATGACATCATTTTGGGGGTTGTATATACAACTGAGAGCACTCGGGTACATAAATACCAGCAAACTGTACATCCAACTCACAACACAGCTTTTTGCTCTGGGTGCAAGTTTTGGGCACATGATTGAGAATTATCACCCCATATTAAAGTTCTCGAGTTTTAAAATAAAAAAAAATCCTTAATTTAATCAAAACTGAAAAAAAGTTGCATGCAAAATGGATTTCGCCAAAAAACTTTTATTGCTGAGCCTTAGACAGGATCATTTCTTGTGAAACGTGCATAATTCATCCCGTATCTTTTCTTTTCCATGTTATTTGGTTATGAGGTGATTTGCTATGCAAGATACTATAATGTAGGGATTTTTTAGGGCGCGCTTTTCCCACAAGACCCCGGTCTGTGATGAGATGTAGTTTAGAAGGTGATGAGAGACAATTGGGCTGGATTAAAGGGGAGGAGAAGGGGGGACTGGATCATATTCTGCAGCCCCTGTACAGATGAGGGGGACGAGAGAAGGAGCTTACAAAAAAGTCATTTCAGGAGGGAAATAGGTGTGGAAGAGGCAGACAGGAATGAGAGAGACATATAGGAGACATCCTTGATGGAAAAAATGGGAGAATTCAGGAGAAATCTGCTCTGAGGAGAAGACTAGTTTGAATGGGGGTGACAGATTTGTAGAGACAAAGTGGCATTGCCCTCTTGTTGGGTTCTCTAACCACCAGAGTAGACAGGATGGACGGAGCCGTTCCCACAGTTAGAAAAGTCAAGGGAAGAGAATGAGTAATTTGAGGGAGGAACAAAGAAATGTGCAACTGAATTCAAAGATAAGTCCAAGGAGACGTATAGACATCTGGAGACAAAGACTGTGCTGTTACTAGATCCCTCAGCTGGCATCCAGACCATCCATCCGACTCTTACCTTTTGGGTAGTGCTGGTCACCACCACTTGGGTGGTGAGAGGTCATCCGCAGTGTTTGGATTATAAACCCCATTTCAGCCCTCAAAACCCCTTGCTTTTTGCACAGTCTATTCCTCTTTTGGATGTTGTGACTTTGATCAGGACAAAGCCATCGCTGACAGGTTCCGCTACATTACTGAATTCCTGGACCACAGCGGATCAGCGTCTGCGGAGACTACACCGGAATATCCTGTGCCAGGTACTGAACCCTTTAAACCCTTCTGCAAATATCAATGCTGTATTTTTCGTATTCTTCTTCCCACTCCAAATATTCAGATGCCCTGGTGTCCACCTCACACCTTTCTCCCGTCTAGCTATCCCTCTCTCACCACCCATGTTCACGTTATCTAATTTTTTTTTCCCTTTTTCCCTATACCAAGAATACCCTCTCAAACCCAGATATTGATACCCCTCTCATGATTCCCTCCTTCCCGCAGGGTTACTTTTTAGCCCTTCCATTCCCAACTCTTTATTCTCAGGTATGTTTTTTTGCCACTCATTTATGTTTTTAGATCAAGGTTTTCAATGGTTGGTTTTATGTCACATTCTTCTCTCTTTCGAGGGCATCTTATGTATCACTTTGGGCTTTGAAACTCCTCAGTCTTCCCTCTTGGACACCGCCTTTCTCTAGTTCCTCCTTCTTTCTCACCCTCTTTCCATTGTCTCTTTACTCCTCATCTTCTATTTCACCCCTTTCGATATTCTCTCTAGTCGAACGTCATATCCCTTGTGTGACTCATGTTACTGCCTGTTTCACGACTCTTGCCCATGAATGTAATCTTCATTCATCTGAAGACCCCCTCATTCTCCATTATCCTACTCACGGTGTCTCTCGAATTCTCCAAAACATCTATTTCCCCCCAAACAAACCCAAACCAATGGTTTTATTACCATATAGACATTAGATTTTCCATGCAGATTTTTGCTCAGCCTCTTCAAATAAAGTAGATTTTTTTTAAGAATGGTGTAAGGTCTTGCTGGTCAAAATTGGGCAAAGCTTAGATTTATGGAAAATAGTAGACATTTCAGAGATGACCCATTTTAGTACACGTTGAGTGTCTTGTTACAAATAGAGTTGAGAGAAAGTTTGGAAATGATCCCCCGAATCTGAAATTGCCATATTGCTTTCCCCATTCGTGGCCGAATTTATGTTTGATGATCGGTTCCGAACATATTCGCCCATTTCTACTTCCATTGACTCAGTTGTGTTTGGCAAATATTGCAAATAGAATATTCGCCGGTGATCGTAATCCAAACTGAATATTGAAAAATCTCTCAACTCTAGTTACAACCCATCCAGCCCTTGAGGACTCGTAAACCTTCATTCTATCTCATCGCTTTTTCCTTCGACGACGTTCACCATCCTCCTCTTCCAGCTTCTTCACCCTCTCTCCCCTCCTCTGCTTCCTCGAAAAGTAACCCCCTTTCCCTCTGTTTCCTTTCCCACATCTGAGAGCCAGTGACTCCATCCTGCCTCCCCTCGGTCCTGTCCCTTTTCCCTCTCCATTCTGTCCCAGTCTCTACACTTTTCTACATGTCTCGCAGTTGCTTTTTTCACTCTTGACGTTGGTTTGGAGACTGTGGGACCTTTGTAAGACCATGCATATCATGCCCCCCCCATGGCATGCGGTCATTTGTTGATGGTCTCATTCAGACACTGGGGATAATTAATGAGATTCCCAAATTTCCACTCCGTTTTCCTGCAGCTCGCAGGCAGGCAGAGCAGATCGTAAGGTTAATATTACAGCTGGCGTCCGGACAGGGAATATTCTGCATGTATGAGAGGAAGCAGTACAAGGCTCCATTGTGTCTTCACGGAAACCCCTTGTGAGAGGATGAGAGGGGCCAAGGACTAGAGAAAGGGGCTGATGGCACAGAGAGGGGGACCCCTGCAGGCAATGTCACCAGTAACAAGTGCTTGTTACCCTGTTTTCCTTTTGAAGGCAGGTCCCAAAGTCACTTTCATCTGCTCCATGTTTGCCTGCACCTCCAGGAAACACTGGGACTGCTTAATCCCTGCACTTGCAGAAAAATAAATATAGGATTAACCTACACCTGCCATAAATATTCACATATGCAAATTAGCTCTTCTCCAAGAGGAAGTACAACCGCTCACTAGTGCCACCTATTGGATGGACTAACTTATAAGTCAATGTCTGACCCTTTAATGAGCCTTCCACATGACTTGGGATATTTAGCCAAACTTTTCACATCCACAATATCACCAATGCACGGTACTAAACAGCCCAGTTTTTTCCTCCTGGAGAAGAGCTAACTTGCATGCGTTTTTCCGTGCAATGACTGGTCTAAAAGTCTTCCTAAATCGGCTCCACAAGGAGTAAAAGTCCTTCACCTCCTCCACCACCATAGATTCACCAGTATTACATGGGCCCTTTGAGAGCCCTTCTTCACTTTTGATTTTCTTTCTCCTTGTCTTCCAAGGTTTTTTATTTTTTAGCTGATACACTTGTAGCAGGCCATTTTTTTTGTTGTTTCTGTATGTTGTTTTTTATTACCAACCATTTTGGGGTTTGTACGACTTTCTGATCTCATTTTATTCCATTTTCTTGGAAGGCAAAATGACTATAAAACAGCAGTCTTGCAATTTTCATTTTAGTTTTTGCTTTGGGGTATAAACTTATGGGATACATGTTATGACATTTTATTCATTTATACAGTTATGAATGGGAAAAGAGGGGTGATATGAATATATATGACTAATAAAATAAATATAAAAAAATCTGAAAAATATTTTTAAATAAATAAAAAAATTAATATATATATTTATGGTATATACATTTTTTTATTTATTTAATAAAATAAAAAAATCTGGAAAAAAAAAAACATTTTAATAAATAAAATAATATATATATATATATATATATATATATATATATATATATATATATATATGTATTAATTTTTTTATTTATTTAAAATATTTTTTTCAGATTTTTTTTATATTTATTTATTAGTCCCTAAAGGGGACTTGAACCTGTAATCACTAATCAGTAATTAGTACTGCTGTGCTGTAATATTGAAGTGTTTTGTGAAATTACTACAGGCTTGGTTTTCATAAGTGTAAAAACATGGCAGGCATGGGGGGGTCTTCAGTAGGCCCCCAACTGCCATGGCAATGCCGTTGGCAACTAGCAATTGCATTGCAACGGTGTTGATGGAATCAAATGGTACACTCCTTATTTCCAACTTCTTAAATGCCACTATCGGGATTGGCAGCCAGCAGCATCTATGAGGTTAGCCTGCTACAAGTGGTGCTGGCGCCATTCACAGCATTTGGGTACTGTCTGTATAATACAAATGGCACCCGCACGATAGCCCGAGAGAAGTAGTAAACCTGCTGCCACTAGTCCTCCATATTCACAACCACCACCCACCACTGATTGACAGCTTTCTGTCTACGCACAGTATACATAGAAAGCTGCCAATCAGTGTTGTGGGCGGAGTTATACAGAGCTCAGCATTCAGAGAACTGTTGTGAATGGGTTTGAGATGAGTTCTGAGCAGAGGCTCCCTCTGGTGGTTACAAGCGGTACTAGTGAGGATTGTGAGGACTGGGAATCAGGTGTTACTGATTGGTCTTATGTAAGGGAGTCATTTTCCCATCAGGGTTGCCGGTGATCAATTGTTCTGGTCTGAATCCTTCTTTCCAGTTTCCCTTGTAGCCTGCTGTGTCGTGTCTGCATCTCCTGCTATCAGATAAGACAATTTCTTATTTTGTGTTTTTGCTATATTTTTGCATTTGTCCTGCACTTCTGTGGGGGGCCTTCAGGGTCCCCTCCGGGGGCTTTTGCCCTCTCAGTTTAGTCCAGCCACTGTGTTTTGTACTTTTGCTTTTTCCATTTTTTTTCAGTGGCTGCTGTTTTGTTTTTGTTACACCAGAGAACTAATTTAGGTGGTAGAGGTCGTGTGATCTCAGGTGATTTTGAAATTAGTAGAGTTGGTGTTTTTTCAGGGTTTTCTGAGATTGCAGTAAGTACCCTTCCTATCCTTTTCTATTTAGATAGTTTGGGCCCCAGCGTTTGCTCATACTATTTTCTTTTCTGTGTCAGTATTTCCTCTTGTCTAAAACCGCCATTACATGTTTGGGGGCTTTCTATTATCTTTGGGGTTCTGCTCCGGGGCAGATAGCTTTCCTATTTCTATCTTTAGGTGTAGTTAGTTTCTCAAGCTGTGACGAGGCGTCTAGGACCAACGTAGGAACGCTCCACTGCTGCCTCTAGTTGTGGTGGTTAGTCAGGGTACTGCAATCTCATAGATTCCAACTGCTCTGGTGTATTTCCTTTTTTACCTGCACTCCTCAGCTACCGTAACATAACAGTATCACCGGCCATAAAAATTGTATGGTACTCACAGAAGGGAAAAAATATTTTGAAGGAAGAAAAGTTGTCAGAGATATTTTTCTGTTTGTTGCATTTTTTTTTTTTTTTTTTTTCCCTCTGTATCTCTGGGTGCTGGGGAGGATCTTTTCTCCCAATGGAGTTTGCACAGTTGTCTGGCCGTGTGGATCAGCTTGCCACTGAGGTTCAGAGTATTGCTGCATATCTTGCTAGGTTGCCTGTTGTGGAACCTAGGATCCCCATGCCAGATTTGTTTTTAGGGATCGAGCCAAGTTTCAGAATTTCAAAAATAATTGTAAATTGTTTTTTGCCTTAAAATCTAAGTCCTCAGGAAACGCAGCGCAGCAGGTTCAAATTGTCATCTCTCTCCTGCGCGGCGATCCTCAGGATTGGGCTTTTTCCCTGACACCTGGGGATCCTGTTTTGAGTGATGTTGATGCATTTTTTCAGGCTTTGGGGTTATTGTACGATGAGCCTAATGTCACTGATCAAGCTGAAAAAGCCTTGTTGGCATTAAATCAGGGGCTTGATGACGCTGAGTTATACTGTCAGAGATTCCGTAGGTGGGCAGTCCTGACCAAATGGAATGACGACGCTTTGGCGGCCCTTTTCCGGAAGGGTCTGTCAGATAATGTAAAGGATGTTATGGTGGGATTCCCTGTCCCCTCTGGTCTCAATGATTCTATGTCATTAGCGATTCAAATTGACAGACGTTTGCGTGAGCGGAGAAGTATGCGTGGAATGGTGTTGCCTTGTGAGCCAGCTGCTGAGCCCATGCAGTGTGATGGAGTGGTGTCTGGGGCACAGCGTCATGAGTTTCGAAAGCGCAATGGGTTATGTTTCTACTGTGGTGATGCCTCTCATGCTATTTCAGTCTGCCCTAAGCGGGGAAGACGTTTTGCACGCTCAGTTGTCTTGGGTAGTGTTCAGACTAAGTTTTTATTAACTGTCACTCTGATATGCTCTCTGTCCTCATTTTCTGCTCAGGCTTTCGTTGATTCTGGAGCAGCTATTAACCTGATGGATTATGATTTTGCTAAACGTTGTGGGTTTCCCTTGATACCCCTACAGAAGTCTATTCCTTTACTGGGGATCGATTCTACCCCTTTGGCTGAGAATAAACCTCAGTTTTCTACTCAGGTGATAATGAGGGTTGAACCTGATCACCAGGAGTGCTGCAAATTTTTGGTTCTGTATAATCTGCATGACATTATCGTGCTGGGTTTCCCTTGGTTACAGTCTCATAATCCTGTTTTGGATTGGAAATCTGTGTCTGTAACCAGTTGGGGCTGCCAATGTGTTAATACCAACACTCCTGTTTTTTCTGCCTCCCCCCAGGCTGAGGATGTTCCTGACTTTTTGTTTGATTTTTCTGATGTGTTTAGCGAAAGTAAATCTGCATCCTTACCTCCCCATAGGAGCTATGACTGCGCTATTGAATTAGTGCCAGGTAGTAAATTCCCTAAAGGTCGCCTTTTTAACTTGTCTGTACCTGAACATGACGCTATGCGGTCTTATATCAAGGAATCATTGGAGAAGGGTCATATCAGACCATCCTCTTCACCCATAGGTGCCGGTTTTTTCTTTGTGGCCAAAAAAGATGGTTCATTAAGGCCGTGTATTGATTATCGTCTCTTGAACAATATTACTGTGAAATATCAATACCCGTTACCCTTGATTTCTGACCTGTTTTCCAGGGTGAAAAACGCTACTTGGTTTACCAAGCTTGACCTCAGGGGGGCGTATAACCTTATTCGCATTAAGCACGGGGATGAATGGAAGACGGCATTTAACACCCCTGAAGGGCATTTTGAGTACCTTGTGATGCCCTTTGGGCTCACTAATGCTCCTTCTGTCTTCCAGTCCTTCATGAATGACATTTTCAGGGATTTTGTGGACAAGTTTCTGATTGTTTATTTGGATGATATCTTGATTTTTTCTAATGACTGGGACTCTCATGTGAAACATGTTCGAACTGTATTCCAGATTTTGAGAGAGAATGCTCTGTATGTGAAGGGATCAAAGTGTCTTTTTGGCGTACAGAAGATCTCATTTCTGGGATTCATTTTGTCCCCATCTGTTATTGAAATGGACCCGGTCAAGGTTCAGGCCATCTGTGATTGGGTCCAACCTACTTCATTAAAGGCTCTTCAGAGATTTTTGGGTTTTGCCAATTTTTATCGTAAATTTATTGGTAATTTCTCGGTTATTGTTAAACCATTAACTGATTTGACCAGAAAGGGTTCTGATGTGGTGAATTGGCCTCCTGAGGCAGTCTCTGCGTTTCAGGAACTTAAGCAGAGATTCACTTCTGCTCCTGTTCTACGGCAGCCTGATGTTTCTCTGCCATTTCAGGTGGAGGTTGATGCCTCTGAAATTGGGGCAGGTGCCGTTTTGTCCCAAAAAGATCCAGAGACCTCTAAAAGTAACCCTTGTGCCTTTTTCTCTCGAAAATTTTCTCCTACTGAACGTAATTATGACGTGGGTAATCGGGAGTTATTGGCCATGAAGTGGGCTTTTGAAGAGTGGAGACATTGGCTGGAGGGAGCCAAACATCAGGTGGTGGTCCTTACGGACCATAAGAATCTGGTCTATCTGGAATCTGCCAAGCGACTCAATCCTAGACAGGCCAGGTGGGCCTTGTTTTTCACACGTTTTAATTTTGTGGTTTCCTTTCTTCCTGGCACTAAGAATGTTAAGGCGGATGCCCTCTCGAGGAGTTTCCTTGCTGACTCTCCTGAGTTATCTGATCCCTCTGTTATTTTGAAGGAGGGTGTAGTTCTTTCCGCCATCTCGCCCAATTTGAGACTTGCTCTGGAGGGGTGTCAGGAGGATAGGCCCGAGCGCTGCCCTGTTGGAAAATTGTTTGTCCCGGACCAATGGAAAAAGAGTGTGATGTCTGAGATTCATTGTTCCGCATTGGCTGGGCATCCCGGAATTTTTGGTACCAGAGACTTGGTTAGTCGGTCCTTTTGGTGGCCTACCTTGTCTCGCGATGTCAGGGAATTTGTGCAGTCCTGCGGGACTTGCTCTCGCTCCAAGCCTTGCTCTCGCTCTAGTGGTTTGTTGATGCCATTGCCTGTGCCCAAGAGACCATGGACCCATATCTCTATGGATTTCATTTCCGATCTTCCTGTTTCTCAGAGAATGACCACCATCTGGGTAATTTGTGATAGGTTTTCCAAAATGATACATCTTGTGCCATTACCTAAGTTGCCTTCCTCCTCTGAATTGGTGCCGTTGTTCCTTCAGCACGTGGTTCGTTTACACGGCATTCCTGAGAACATTGTGTCTGACAGAGGAGTCCAGTTTGTTTCCAGATTTTGGAGGACTTTTTGTTCTAAACTGGGTGTTCAATTGTCTTTCTCCTCGGCATTTCATCCTCAGACCAATGGTCAAACTGAGAGAACAAACCAGACATTGGAGACTTATCTAAGATGCTTTGTGTCTGCTGATCAGGATGACTGGGTCTCTTTTTTGCCTTTGGCTGAGTTTGCTCTTAATAATAGGGCTAGCTCTGCCACTTTGATGTCTCCGTTTTTCTGTAATTCTGGGTTTCACCCTTGATTTTCTTCAGGACAGACGGAGGCTTCTGTCTGTCCAGGTGTTGACTCTGTTGTTGAGCGTATGCAGCAGATTTGGGACCAGGTAGTGGAGAGGTTGTCCCTCTCTCAGGAGAAGGCCCAGCGGTTTGCTAACCGGCATAGGACTGATGGTCCTCGGTTTAAAGTGGGGGACTTGGTCTGGTTGTCCTCAAAGAATATTCCTATGAGAGTAGCATCTCCTAAATTTAAGCCTAGGTTCATTGGACCTTATAAGATCATGGAGATTATTAATCCTGTTTCTTTTCGTTTGCTTCTTCCAGGGACATTTAAGATCCATAACGTGTTCCACAAGTCCTTGTTGAAGAGGTTTGTTGAGCCAGTGGTTCCTGCTGCTGTGCCTCCTGACCCTGTTTTGGTTGAGGGCAATCTGGAGTATGTGGTTGAGAAAATATTGGATTCTCGTTTTTCTAGACGAAGACTCCAGTATTTGATTAAATGGAGAGGTTATGGTCAGGAAGACAATTCTTGGGTGTTTGCTTCGGACATCCATGCTAGGAGACTTATCCGTGCGTATCATAGAACTCATCCTGACCGACCTGGTTGCTCAAATGAGGGTTCGGTGACCCCTCCTCAAGGGGGGGGTACTGTTGTGAATGGGTTTGAGATGAGTTCTGAGCAGAGGCTCCCTCTGGTGGTTACAAGCGGTACTAGTGAGGATTGTGAGGACTGGGAATCAGGTGTTACTGATTGGTCTTATGTAAGGGAGTCATTTTCCCATCAGGGTTGCCGGTGATCAATTGTTCTGGTCTGAATCCTTCTTTCCAGTTTCCCTTGTAGCCTGCTGTGTCGTGTCTGCATCTCCTGCTATCAGATAAGACAATTTCTTATTTTGTGTTTTTGCTATATTTTTGTATTTTGTCCTGCACTTCTGTGGGGGCCTTTTGCCCTCTCAGTTTAGTCCAGCCACTGTGTTTTGTACTTTTGCTTTTTCCAGTTTTTTTTCAGTGGCTGCTGTTTTGTTTTTGTTACACCAGAGAGCTAATTTAGGTGGTAGAGGTCGTGTGATCTCAGGTGATTTTGAAATTAGTAGAGTTGGTGTTTTTTCAGGGTTTTCTGGGATTGCAGTAAGTACCCTTCCTATCCTTTTCTATTTAGATAGTTTGGGCCCCAGCGTTTGCTCATACTATTTTCTTTCTGTGTCAGTATTTCCTCTTGTCTAACCGCCATTACATGTTTGGGGGCTTTCTATTATCTTTGGGGTTCTGCTCCGGGGCAGATAGCTTTCCTATTTCTATCTTTAGGTGTAGTTAGTTTCTCAGGCTGTGACGAGGCGTCTAGGACCAACGTAGGAACGCTCCACGGCTGCCTCTAGTTGCGGTGGTTAGTCAGGGTACTGCAATCTCATAGATTCCAACTGCTCTGGTGTATTTCCTTTTTTACCTGCACTCCTCAGCTACCGTAACATAACAGAGAACTGCTAGATCCGCAGCAGATAAAACTGTGATTTTATCAGAATTTCAGTAAGCAGCCCAGTAAGTGATACATCTCTGGAAACAGGGTCTTTGCACCTACAACATGCTGGGGTAGAAAAAACTTGGTGACAGATTCCCTTTAAGCAGCTGAATTTGCAGTTTGTGGGGGGAAGGTGACAGACTCCATTTAACAAGCAATGGAGATGGGAACTGTCTAAAAGGTCACTTTGTCCTTTCCTCCTATATTGGGTAGGAGTAAATAGAAAACTGCAACCACCCGCCATGGTTTTTTTTTCCTATAGAGAAACAGGTATGGACTAATGCCCAAACCAACACATCCCCTTTTTATGTATTTTGTGGATATTACTGTCGATTTTTAGACTTGCTACAAACTCCATTATAAGATGTTTTCTTTTTTGTTTTTTTATTAGGAATGTTCACCCTATGCCGCCCACTTATATGATGCAGAAGATGCCAACACTCCCCTCCGCGACCTCCCCGGTCTGTGCGGTAACTACTGTACAGAGTTCTGGTACCGGTGCTGCTCTACACTCAGCCTGATCGTTGAGGGCCAGGACCTGTCAGATGTAGAAAGCGATGTTGGTAAATTCTGTCGTCTTCTCACAATAGATGATGTCAATTACTGTTACCCAAATGTCTTGACTGATGCAGAACTAAATGCTGGGCTCGGCAACATGAAGGAGGATGAAGAGGGATGTCTCCAGCTGTGCTTACAGGAAATAGCCAACGGACTACGCAATCCGGTCGCCATGGTGCACGCCAATGATGGCACCCATCGCTTCTTCATAGCAGAGCAAATGGGCTATGTATGGGTCTATCTCCCAAATGGGTCAAGAGTGGACAAGCCCTTCCTTAATGTCTCCAAAGCCGTACTCACCTCCCCCTGGGCAGGGGATGAAAGGGGTTTTTTGGGTATTGCCATTCATCCTAATTTTCGACATAATGGAAAATTTTATGTTTATTACTCCATTTATGCAAAGAAGGATGAGAAGATACGAATTTCTGAGTTCCACGTATCTACTGAAGACGTGAACATGGCGGATCACAAATCTGAACGGTATCAGTGGCGGGAAAGGGTGGGAGAAGTGTGCGAGCATAGTGGTTCCTGTAAATGGTGGTAATCGGACACAATACATGAATACTGACTAGTAAAAATAGATGAGCAAAGAGATTGGCAGGACCCTGGTCCAGCGGCCACGTTGGTAGTCCGTGGCCACCGGACCAGAGCTCTGCAAATCTCCTCCTATCTGCTGACTTCTCCGATGACATCATTGCGGTGTAACACACGGATGACATCACACCAGACCTGCTAATCATTCGAGGTGCTGGGGATGTCAGAAGGTAGAAGATTTGCAAGTCCACGGACTACCAACGTGACCGTTGCACCAGGGACCTGCAAATCTTTTTGCTCATCACTGCTTATAGAGGGTGTGTGAAATTGGCTGTTGTGTTTTTTTTTACTTCCAAAAACAGCGCCTCTCATGTTCACAGGCCATGTCTGGTATTGCAGTTCATGTGAATGGGGTTCAATTTCAATACTAGACAAAGCCCATGGACAATGGTGTTTTTCCTAACATTATGCAAACACTAATGGATGATTATCCGTCAGCATAAGGCACCTAAATAATTCAGTAAATCTAGATTTATGAACGCGGAGGTCACATGGATTACTAGTGATTAGTGCTGTCCATTCTTGCTCCCTGTCTTTTAAATATTACCAGACACACAAAGAATTTGGCTTCATCATCAGGCATGAGAATGACCACGGCTGCGCGATGTCACCAGCCCCTTAGCCGCTGGATCAGCCATCGTACCCCGTGTTTATTTCATCTGGTATTTGAGAATTGCAGAGTACGGCCTAATTTATTTCTAAGGGTAATCCGAGAGGAGGGATGTGACGGAGCTGTTTCCATCTTAATTGTCTGGTTAGATGTAATATATACTTTGTGGTGAGGAGTCTGGATATACTGGGCAGGAAGGGAGGATGAGGGGACGCTCAGCGAGCACGTACTCAGAATAGACCGATGAAAAGGAAGCTCCGCACATAACGGGGGGGTGCTGAGACATTACAGACGGATGTTTCCCACTCGTGCTGTCCCTTTATTGTGGGTTGGCTGTTGCAATAATTTACCAGATTTTTTAAATTCTGTTAACATAAAACTATGCAATTTCAAAGGTGTTTTTTTTCTAATGGTGGCAGACCCCATTACTATTTTCTTCTCCCAACCTTGCATCTTTCATCGGAGCCAACATAAAAATGATCTAGGCCTCAAATGTCCACTTAACTCCATCTTATATCCATAAACGCAAAATAATCTGATCATCAATCAACTTTTCAAGCTGTTAACATACATTCAGGTGCTGTTGTGAATGGGTTTGAGATGAGTTCTGAGCAGAGGCTCCCTCTGGTGGTTACAAGCGGTACTAGTGAAGATTGTGAGGACTGGGAATCAGGTGTTACTGACTGGTCTTATATAAGGGAGTCATTTTCCCATCAGGGTTGCCGGTGAGCAATTGTTCTGGTCTGAATCCTTCTTTCCAGTTTCCCTTGTAGCCTGCTGTGTCGTGTCTGCATCTCCTGCTATCAGATAAGACATTTTCTTCTTTTGTGTTTGTGCTATATTTTTGCATTTTGTCCTGCACTTCTGTGGGGGCCTTCTGGGTCCCCTCCGGGGGCTTTTGCCCTCTCAGTTTGTTCAGCCACTGAGTTTTGTACTTTTGCTTTTCCAGTTTTTTCAGTGGCTGCTGTCTTGATTTTGTTACACCAGAGAACTAATTTAGGTGGTAGAGGTCGTGTGATCTCAGGGGATTTTGAAATTAGTAGAGTTGGTGTTTTTCAGGGTTTTCTGAGATTGCAGTAAGTACCCTTCCTGTCCTTTTCTATTTAGATAGTTTGGGCCCCAGCGTTTGCTCATACTATTTTCTTTCTGTGTCAGTATTTCCTCTTGTCTAACCGCCATTACATGTTTGGGGGCTTTCTATTATCTTTGGGGTTCTGCTCCGGGGCAGATAGCTTTCCTATTTCTATCTTTAGGTGTAGTTAGTTTCTCAGGCTGTGACGAGGCGTCTAGGACCAACGTAGGAACGCTCCACGGCTGCCTCTAGTTGCGGTGGTTAGTCAGGGTACTGCAATCTCATAGATTCCAACTGCTCTGGTGTATTGCCTTTTTTACCTGCACTCCTCAGCTACCGTAACATAACAGTATCACCGGCCCAAAAATTGAATGGAACTCACAGAAGGGAAAAAATATTGTGACAGAAGAAAGGTTGTCAGAGTTGTCAGAGATATTTTTCTGTTTGTTGCATTTTTTTCCCTCTGTATCTCTGGGTGCTGGGGAGGATCTTTTCTCCCAATGGAGTTTGCACAGTTGTCTGGCCGTGTGGATCAGCTTGCCACTGAGGTTCGGAGTATTGCTGCATATCTTGCTAGGTTGCCTGTTGTGGAACCTAGGATCCCCATGCCAGATTTGTTTTTAGGGGATCGAGCTAAGTTTCAGAATTTCAAAAATAATTGTAAATTGTTTTTTGCCTTAAAATCTAAGTCCTCAGGAAACGCAGCGCAGCAGGTTCAAATTATCATCTCTCTCCTGCGCGGCGATCCTCAGGATTGGGCTTTTTCCCTGATACCTGGGGATCCTGTTTTGAGTGATGTTGATGCATTTTTTCAGGCTTTGGGGTTATTGTACGATGAGCCTAATGTCACTGATCAAGCTGAAAAAGTCTTGTTGGCATTAAATCAGGGGCTTGATGACGCTGAGTTATACTGTCAGAGATTCCGTAGGTGGGCAGTCCTGACCAAATGGAATGACGACGCTTTGGCGGCCCTTTTCCGGAAGGGTCTGTCGGATAATGTAAAGGATGTTATGGTGGGATTCCCTGTTCCCTCTGGTCTCAATGATTCTATGTCATTAGCGATTCAAATTGACAGACGTTTGCGTGAGCGGAGAAGTATGCGTGGAGTGGTGTTGCCTTGTGAGCCAGCTTCTGAGCCCATGCAGTGTGATGGAGTGGTGTCTGGGGCACAGCGTCATGAGTTTCGAAAGCGCAATGGGTTATGTTTCTACTGTGGTGATGCCTCTCATGCTATTTCAGTCTGCCCTAAGCGGGGAAGACGTTTTGCACGCTCAGTTGTCTTGGGTAGTGTTCAGACTAAGTTTTTATTAACTGTCACTCTGATATGCTCTCTGTCCTCATTTTCTGCTCAGGCTTTTGTTGATTCTGGAGCAGCTATTAACCTGATGGATTATGATTTTGCTAAACGTTGTGGGTTTCCCTTGATACCCCTACAGAAGTCTATTCCCCTACTGGGGATCGATTCTACCCCTTTGGCTGAGAATAAACCCCAGTTTTCTACTCAGGTGATAATGAGGGTTGAACCTGATCACCAGGAGTGCTGCAAATTTTTGGTTCTATATAATCTGCATGACATTATCGTGCTGGGTTTCCCTTGGTTACAGTCTCATAATCCTGTTTTGGATTGGAAATCTGTGTCTGTAACCAGTTGGGGCTGCCAATGTGTTAATACCAACACTCCTGTTTTTTCTGCCTCCCCCCAGGCTCAGGATGTTCCTGACTTTTTGTTTGATTTTTCTGATGTGTTTAGCGAAAGTAAATCTGCATCCTTGCCTCCCCATAGGAGCTATGACTGCGCTATTGAATTAGTGCGGGTAGTAAATTCCCTAAAGGTCGCCTTTTTAACTTATCTGTACCTGAACATGACGCTATGCGGTCTTATATCAAGGAATCATTGGAGAAGGGTCATATCAGACCATCCTCTTCACCCTTAGGTGCCGGTTTTTTCTTTGTGGCCAAAAAAGATGGTTCATTAAGGCCGTGTATTGATTATCGTCTCTTGAACAATATTACTGTGAAATATCAATACCCGTTACCCTTGATTTCTGACCTGTTTTCCAGGGTGAAAAACGCTACTTGGTTTACCAAGCTTGACCTCAGGGGGGCGTATAACCTTATTCGCATTAAGCACGGGGATGAATGGAAAACGGCATTCAATACCCCTGAAGGGCATTTTGAGTACCTAGTGATGCCCTTTGGGCTCACTAATGCTCCTTCCGTCTTCCAGTCCTTCATGAATGACATTTTCAGGGATTTTGTGGACAAATTTCTGATTGTTTATTTGGATGATATCTTGATTTTTTCTAATGACTGGGACTCTCATGTGAAACATGTTCGAACTGTATTCCAGATTTTGAGAGAGAATGCTCTGTATGTGAAGGGATCAAAGTGTCTTTTTGGCGTACAGAAGATCTCATTTCTGGGATTCATTTTGTCCCCATCTGTTATTGAAATGGACCCGGTCAAGGTTCAGGCCATCTGTGATTGGGTCCAACCTACTTCATTAAAGGCTCTTCAGAGATTTTTGGGTTTTGCCAATTTTTATCGTAAATTTATTGGTAATTTCTCGGTTATTGTTAAACCATTAACTGATTTGACCAGAAAGGGTTCTGATGTGGTGAATTGGCCTCCTGAGGCAGTCTCTGCATTTCAGGAACTTAAGCAGAGATTCACTTCTGCTCCTGTTCTACGGCAGCCTGATGTTTCTCTGCCATTTCAGGTGGAGGTTGATGCCTCTGAAATTGGGGCAGGTGCCATTTTGTCCCAAAAAGATCCAGAGACCTCTAAAAGTAACCCTTGTGCCTTTTTCTCTCGAAAATTTTCTCCTACTGAACGTAATTATGACGTGGGTAATCGGGAGTTATTGGCCATGAAGTGGGCTTTTGAAGAGTGGAGACATTGGCTGGAGGGAGCCAAACATCAGGTGGTGGTCCTTACGGACCATAAGAATCTGGTCTATCTGGAATCTGCCAAGCGACTCAATCCTAGACAGGCCAGGTGGGCCTTGTTTTTCACACGTTTTAATTTTGTGGTTTCCTTTCTTCCTGGCACTAAGAATGTTAAGGCGGATGCCCTCTCGAGGAGTTTCCTTGCGGACTCTCCTGAGTTATCTGATCCTTCTGTTATTTTGAAAGAGGGTGTAGTTCTTTCCGCCATCTCGCCAAATTTGAGACTTGCTCTGGAGGGGTGTCAGGAGGATAGGCCCGAGCGCTGCCCTGTTGGAAAATTGTTTGTCCCGGACCAATGGAAAAAGAGTGTGATGTCTGAGATTCATTGTTCCGCATTGGCTGGGCATCCCGGAATTTTTGGTACCAGAGACTTGGTTAGTCGGTCCTTTTGGTGGCCTACCTTGTCTCGCGATGTCAGGGAATTTGTGCAGTCCTGCGGGACTTGCTCTCGCTCCAAGCCTTGCTCTCGCTCTAGTGGTTTGTTGATGCCATTGCCTGTGCCCAAGAGACCATGGACCCATATCTCTATGGATTTCATTTCCGATCTTCCTGTTTCTCAGAGAATGACCACCATCTGGGTAATTTGTGATAGGTTTTCCAAAATGATACATCTTGTGCCATTACCTAAGTTGCCTTCCTCCTCTGAATTGGTGCCGTTGTTCCTTCAGCACGTGGTTCGTTTACACGGCATTCCTGAGAACATTGTGTCTGACAGAGGAGTCCAGTTTGTTTCCAGATTTTGGAGGACTTTTTGTTCTAAACTAGGTGTTCAATTGTCTTTCTCCTCGGCATTTCATCCTCAGACCAATGGTCAAACTGAGAGAACAAACCAGACATTGGAGACTTATCTAAGATGCTTTGTGTCTGCTGATCAGGATGACTGGGTCTCTTTTTTGCCTTTGGCTGAGTTTGCTCTTAATAATAGGGCTAGCTCTGCCACTTTGATGTCTCCGTTTTTCTGTAATTCTGGGTTTCACCCTCGATTTTCTTCAGGACAGACGGAAGCTTCTGTCTGTCCAGGTGTTGACTCTGTTGTTGAGCGTATGCAACAGATTTGGGACCAGGTAGTGGAGAGGTTGTCCCTCTCTCAGGAGAAGGCCCAGCGGTTTGCTAACCGGCATAGGACTGATGGTCCTCGGTTTAAAGTGGGGGACTTGGTCTGGTTGTCCTCAAAGAATATTCCTATGAGAGTAGCATCTCCTAAATTTAAGCCTAGGTTCATTGGACCTTATAAGATCATGGAGATTATTAATCCTGTTTCTTTTCGTTTGCTTCTTCCAGGGACATTTAAGATCCATAACGTGTTCCACAAGTCCTTGTTGAAGAGGTTTGTTGAGCCAGTGGTTCCTGCTGCTGTGCCTCCTGACCCTGTTTTGGTTGAGGGCAATCTGGAGTATGTGGTTGAGAAAATATTGGATTCTCGTTTTTCTAGACGAAGACTCCAGTATTTGGTTAAATGGAGAGGTTATGGTCAGGAAGACAATTCTTGGGTGTTTGCTTCGGACATCCATGCTAGGAGACTTATCCGTGCTTATCATAGAACTCATCCTGACCGACCTGGTTGCTCAAATGAGGGTTCGGTGACCCCTCTTCAAGGGGGGGTACTGTTGTGAATGGGTTTGAGATGAGTTCTGAGCAGAGGCTCCCTCTGGTGGTTACAAGCGGTACTAGTGAAGATTGTGAGGACTGGGAATCAGGTGTTACTGACTGGTCTTATATAAGGGAGTCATTTTCCCATCAGGGTTGCCGGTGAGCAATTGTTCTGGTCTGAATCCTTCTTTCCAGTTTCCCTTGTAGCCTGCTGTGTCGTGTCTGCATCTCCTGCTATCAGATAAGACATTTTCTTCTTTTGTGTTTGTGCTATATTTTTGCATTTTGTCCTGCACTTCTGTGGGGGCCTTCTGGGTCCCCTCCGGGGGCTTTTGCCCTCTCAGTTTGTTCAGCCACTGAGTTTTGTACTTTTGCTTTTCCAGTTTTTTCAGTGGCTGCTGTCTTGATTTTGTTACACCAGAGAACTAATTTAGGTGGTAGAGGTCGTGTGATCTCAGGTGATTTTGAAATTAGTAGAGTTGGTGTTTTTCAGGGTTTTCTGAGATTGCAGTAAGTACCCTTCCTGTCCTTTTCTATTTAGATAGTTTGGGCCCCAGCGTTTGCTCATACTATTTTCTTTCTGTGTCAGTATTTCCTCTTGTCTAACCGCCATTACATGTTTGGGGGCTTTCTATTATCTTTGGGGTCTGCTCCGGGGCAGATAGCTTTCCTATTTCTATCTTTAGGTGTAGTTAGTTTCTCAGGCTGTGATGAGGCGTCTAGGACCAACGTAGGAACGCTCCACGGCTGCCTCTAGTTGCGGTGGTTAGTCAGGGTACTGCAATCTCATAGATTCCAACTGCTCTGGTGTATTGCCTTTTTTACCTGCACTCCTCAGCTACCGTAACATAACAGGTGCTAGGTTGGGGGTCACAGAATAGTAATTGGGGTCTACGGTGTCCCCAATAATGTGAAGTGAAGGGCACCACAGTGGGAACCATGATTGCCCCACAAAGGGTGGCTTTTTAATTGTAGTTGTAGACTGGTGGGTAGCAGCCACAGGGTAAGTTTCCATTTCATAAATGCATAGTACCCTGATAACAGTACCATCTGTACTGTCTTCAGTGTGAAAAACCAGTGCCATAAAAAACTGCACACATTAAAGGGATCTGTTCACATTAGGCAAACCCTTTCTATTACAATGACTTCTATTAGAAGTGTCTTACTTCTACAATCCCCATCAATTGGCTCTAACTTGTAAGAGAACCCCCTGTTGCAATTAGTAAAACAGTTTCAAAGCCTCGATCCACCAACATTTTGCCAAGTCGAGAGATCGTGTGTATAGGGGGCTCAAACCAGCAATCAGCTATCAGTTATCTCATGTAAATGACCAATTTTAGGCATAGACTGTGGCTCCTGAACTCAACACTACGCAAAACTTTTTTTATATTTTCTTGGATAACCTAATATGTCTTCTCTACAGAATTATCTTAGAGGTCACAGAGCCCGCATCCAACCACAATGGCGGCCAGATCCTGTTTGGAGTTGACGGATATTTGTACATATTTACAGGGGATGGTGGACGAGCTGGAGACCCATTTGGAGAATTTGGGAATGCCCAAAATAAGTGAGCAAAATTGTGTGTTCTTGTTAATGTTCAGTATGTAGATAAAACCTAAGGGGGCAACATAAACACAAGGGTGTTACTATTAGGGACAGTAAGGCTTCATTCGCACATTGAGGCCATGATGTCTTGGGGGCTAAATCACTACAATGTTATGATCTGCTACAAGCACTAAGGAAAGATGGGAATTCTGTCCCTACAATAGGACTGAGCTGGATCCCTGCGATGTAACGGGGAACCTGATCCTGCGACCAGACCTGCTAAAGTCCTCAGCTAGTCTGAACGAAGACCTATAGTTGCGAGGGAGGAATCCCTACAAGATCTAGGGACTGGGAGAAAAGGTGGACACCTCCTAACAGAAAGTGTAGCAGGGAAAATAAAACAGAAAACAAATTACTTAGAGATCCTAAGATCAAGCAAAACTGACTGAGTAAGGCACCTAAGCACCCGGCTAGCTTAAGTGTAGATAATACAATGAAGTCCAGCAAAGCCAGAAGGGCGGAGCCAGACTAAATAGGGAAAAAAGGTCATGTGACCAGCAAACTGAAACAAAATCTAACAAGAGGGTTCTAACATACAAAAAGGCAACGCAGTATAAATGTGAAATACAATGATTGGGATCTTCTTTACCAATTTTTAATTAGGGCTCGTATTTCAGGATGTTTTTGGAAATAAAGTTGTTTCCCAAGGCTATGAAGAGCTATCCATGCATTGTAGATTGTCTGTTCTTCTTTTTGTGTCTGCGAACAGGTCCTCTTTATTGGGCAAAGTTCTGCGTGTTAACGTAACAGGAAATGACAGGGGACCACCATATCGCATACCAGTTGACAATCCTTTTTTGCGAGAACGTACAGCAAGACCTGAGGTCTTCGCCTATGGTGCCAGGAACATGTGGAGATGTTCAGTGGACAGGGGGGATCCAATCACCAGGAAGGGTCATGGACGCATTATTTGTGGTGATGTGGGCCAGAACAAATTTGAAGAGGTGGATCTCATCCAGAAGGGAGGAAATTATGGCTGGAGAGCAAAGGAAGGGTTCTCTTGTTACGACAAGAAGTTATGTAACAATGCTTCGCTAGGTAAGTAACTTTAAAATGGATGGTAACCTACCACAGATACAAGCGAAACCTGAGGCGCTTAGGGTGCACATGGAGGCACCTGAGGAAAGTTGGTCAAACTTGGATGAATATCTAATATTTATGGAGGTGTCCCGACTCTCTATCGACAGATGTCACGTAAGAGACATATTACTTACAGTGGGGAAAAAAAGTATTTATTCAGCCACCAATTGTGCAAGTTCTCCCACTTAAAAAGATGAGAGAGGCCGGTAATTGACATCATAAGTAGACCACAACTATGAGAGTCAAAATGAGAAAACAAATCCAGAAAATTACCTTGTCTGATTTGGCAAGATTTATTTTGCAAATTATGGTGGAAAATAAGTATTTGGTCACCTAAAAACATGCAAGATTTCTGGCTCTCGCAGACCTGTAACTTCTTCTATAAGAGGCTCCTCTGTCCTCCACTCATTACCTGTAGTAATGACACCTGTTTGAACTTGTTATCAGTATGAAAGACACCTGGTCCACAACCTCAAACAGTCACACTCCAAACTCCACTATGGTGAAGACCAAAGAGCTGTCGATGGACACCAGAAACAAAATTGTAGCCCTGCACCAGGCTGGGAAAACTGAATCTGCAATAGGCAAGCAGCTTGGTGTGATGAAATCAACTGTGGGAGCAATAATAGGAAAATGGAAGACATACAAGACCACTGATAACCTCCCTCGATCTGGGCTCCACGCAAGATCTCACCCCATGGGGCCAAAATGATCACAAGAACGGTGAGCAAACATCCCAGAACCACACGGAGGGGACCTAGTGAATGGCCTGCATAGAGCTGGGACCTTCGTAGCAAAGGCTACCATCAGTAACACACTATGCCACCAGGGACTCAGATCCTGCAGTACCAGACGTGTCCCCCTGCTTAAGCCAGTACATGTCCGGGCCCGTCTGAAGTTTGCTGGAGAGCATTTGTATTATCCAGAAGAGTATTGGGAGAACGTCATATGGTCTGATGAAACCAAAGTAGAACTGTTTGGTAGAAACAAAACTCGTCGTGTTTGGAGGAGACAGAATGCTGAGTTGCATCCAAAGAACACCATACCTACTGTGAAGCATGAGGGTGGCAACATCATGCTTTGGGGCTGTTACTCTACAAAGGGACCAGGACGACTGATTCGTGTACATGAAAGAATGAATGGGGCCATGTATCGTGAGATTTTGAGTGCAAACCTCCTTCCATCAGCAAGGGCATTGAAGATGAAACGTGAATGGATCTTTCAGCATGATAATGATCCCGAGCACACCGTCAGGGCAACAAAGGAATGGCTTCATAAGAAGCATATGAAGGTCCTGGAGTGGCCTAGCTAGTCTCCAGATCTCAACCCTATAGAAAACCTTTGGAGGAATTTGAAAGTCTGTGTTGTCCAGCAACAGGCCCAAAACATCACTGCTCTAGAGGAGATATGTATGGAGGAATGGGTCAACATACCACCAACAGTGCATGGCAACCTTGAGAAGACTTACAGAAAACGTTTCACCTCTGTCATTGCCAACAAAGGATATATAACAAAATATTGAGATGAACTTTTGTTAATGACCAAATACTTATTTTCCACCACAATCTGAAAAATAAATCTTGCCAAATCAGACAAGGTGATTTTCTGGACTTGTTTTCTCATTTTGACTCTCATAGTTGTGGTCTACCTATGATGTCAATTACAGACCTCTCTCATCTTTTTAAGTGGGAGAATTTGCACAATTGGTGGCTGACAAAATAAATTTTTCCCCACTGTATGTCTGATCTCACCATGTCTGATACTTTGTTCCTTCTGTTTCCTGTCCAGCTATTGTGGCCCTGTTTTTGTACTTTGGTGAAACAGTCCAAACCAGCATATAATTGAGCAGACATAAATGCAACTATTTTTTTACGCTCTATAATTATGCTCCTGGCCACTATAAGAGCCTTGTGTCCCCTTCAATCTTTGGAGTAGGTCCCTAAGAAGACTAATCTATCAACTTTTATATATTTATGTAATTTTCCTCTTTACATATATAATAAACTATTCCTTACTCGCCCTACCTGGGTCCATTGTTGAGTCTCCGCCGCTGCTCCTCTTGTCTGCGGCACTAATGTCACATGGACAGTGCTGCTGCCAGTCAGTGATCTTAGCAGGTCATGCCGTAAACTCGGGCTGAGCTCACTGATTTGCTTTGCGATGTTAATGTGATCTCTGTGTTGCAGACAATAGCAGACAGCAGGAGCAATGTCGAAAATCAAGTGGTGTACCCGGAGAGGGTGAGTAAAGCACTTTTTTTTTTTTTTAAATGTGGCAAAGGGACTGGGTTTTTTCAAAACCGGAAACTCCTTTAAGTGCTGTTTCTAGTTGGCCTCACCCACAATTGTTTCCTAATATATATTCTTCAACGTTATAATAAAATGAGGCTCATATGCAAAGCACATGTAGATGAGTGGGCTACGAGTGGGTCCTTGTACATGATTTCCTTTTTCGGACAGAGGTTTCCTTTATGTCGAGCACAAGAACCGAATATCAGGACATCACAATTGTTTCTGGCTTTGAAGTGTGTTGAATGATTGAAGGTATGCCCAGTACAGTGAGCTGATATCTTCCAGACGTGATGCAGTGCCTAGAGTATCTCCATGGATCCAGCAAAAGTCATCTGTCATACAGAGTCCTGAAAAATCATTTCCTAAGTCTGGGGGAGATTACACAACCAATCCACCAGTATCGCATTGTACAATACGTCCAGGAACAAGGAGCCACATCACTGAGAGTCATCACATCTGCCTGATGTATGAGAAATCCGGTCTTGCAATTCATTAACGAGAAAGCACAAAGTCTGATCTGTCCTTATATACAGTTGTGCTCAAAAGTTTACATTATTCCTGCAGAATTTTTGCTTTCTTGGCCTTTTTTCAGAGAATATGAATGATAACACCAAAACTTTTTTCTCCACTCATGGTTAGTGGTTGGGTGAAGCCATTTATTGTCAAACTACTGTGTTTTCTCTTTTTAAATCATGACAACCCAAAACATCCAAACAAGGCTGGTTTCACATTAGCGTTTTTGTGCGCAGAGCATCTGTGCAAGCGTTCATGCATACCTTTGTTTAACATGGCGTACGCATGGTCTTGCGTTTGCATGCGTTTTTGAATACGTTTCCAGTTGCGCACAATGCGCAGCGCCCAAAGACGCAAATGAGAAAACTAGCCTAACCCTGATCAAAAAATCACATACCCCATTTCTTAATAGCATGTATTGCCCCATCTAACATCAATGACAGCTTGAAATCTTTTGTGGTAGTTGTGGATGAGGTTCTTTATTTTCTCAGATGGTAAAGCTGCCCACTCTTCTTGGCAAAAAGCCTGCAGTTCCTGTAAATTCCTGGGCTGTCTAGCATGAACTGCGCGTTTGAGATCTCCTCAGAGTGGCTCAATGATATTGAGGTCAGGAGACTGAGATGGCCACTCCAGAACCTTCACTTTGTTCTGCTGTAGGCAATGACAGGTCGACTTGGCCTTGTGTTTTGGATCGTTGCTATGTTGGAATGTCCAGTTACGTCCCATGCGCAGCTTCCGGGCTGATGATTGCAAATTTGCCTCCAGCA
The DNA here is from genome assembly GCA_033576555.1 of Oophaga sylvatica. Classification (NCBI taxonomy): domain Eukaryota; kingdom Metazoa; phylum Chordata; class Amphibia; order Anura; family Dendrobatidae; genus Oophaga; species Oophaga sylvatica. Next base: position 35,897,936 of record JARQOD010000008.1, read on the forward strand.
TTTGCTGATAACGTGCTGCATTCAACTTTCCTTCAACTTTGACCAAGTTTCCTGTGCCTTTGTAGCTCACACATCCCCAAAACATCAGCGATCCACCTCCATGCTTTATAGTAGGAATGGTGTTCCTTCATAGGCCTTGTTGACCTCTCTCCAAATGTAACGTTTATGGTTGTGGCCAGAAAGTTCAATTTTGGCCTCATCACTCTAAATTACCTTCTTCCAGAAGTTTTGAGGCTTGTATCTATTCTGTTTTGTGTATTGTAGGCAAAATACTTTGTGACATTTGCGCAGTAACGGCTTTCTTCTGGCTACTCAACCATGCCGTTCATTTTTCTTCAAGTGCCTCCTTGTTTGTGCATCTTGAAACAGCCACACCGCTAGTTTTCAGTGTCCAGTATTTCAGCTGATGTTATTTATTGGTTTTTCTTTGCATCCCAAACAATTTTCCTGGCAGTTGTGAATGACATTTTTGTCGTTCAACCTGACTGTGGTTTTGTTTTTACAAAGCTCCTGATTTTCCATTAGTTAATCACAGTATGAACGCTGCTGACTGGCATTATCAATTCCTTGGATATCTTTTTGTATCCCTTTCCTGTTTTATACAGTTCAACTACCTTTTCCGTTGATCCGTTGACAATTCTTTTCCTTTCCCCATGACTCACAATCCAGAAACGTTAGTGGCTGGATGAAAGATGCAAGAGTCTGGCTGGATCCCAGAAACGCACTCAGCTCACACACACTGATTACAAGCAAACAGGTCGCAGGTGAGGATTTTACCTTTAGTAGCCATTCAAACCCATTTGTGTCAACTTCTGTGCATGTTTTCAGGCCAAAATCACCAGGGTATGTGAACTTTTGATCAGGGTCATTTGGATGTTTTGGGTTGTCATTATGATTTAAAAAGAGAAATCACAGGAGTTTGACAATAAATGGCTTCATCCAACCACTAACCATGAGTGGAGAAAAAGTTTTGGTGTTATCATTCATACTTTCTGAAAAAATGCCAAGAAAGCTAAAGTTCTGCTGAGGTATGTAAACTTTTGAGCACAACGGTATACATTTAGCACATGTTTTTTATATTTTTCTTATTCTCTGTTTTTTTTTTCCCTGTTTCAGATGATATCCTACCAATATTCGCCTATCCCCACTCTCTTGGGAAGTCAGTTACTGGAGGCTATGTCTATCGCGGATGTCAGATGCCCAATCTTTTAGGACGATATATTTTTGGAGATTTCATGAGTGGGTGAGAAAAACTTTGTGTAGGATATTGTGTAACACTATCCCAGATATCATGGCCCCATGTTGTCAGAGATAGAAAGACACTTCTCATAAGGGGGCTGTAGCAACACGCACAACCTGAAATATCTAAGGCAAGGTGACAGATGGAAGGGTCAGTGAGCCACATATTATCAACAGTGACAAACCCTTGCTGACCCCGGATGCTGTTACACAATGAAGAGTACCCTAAAGAGTAACTAAACTTTTTATTTTACTTATCAGTCTTTGCAAAGTTATAAATCTTTGCAATGTTCTTTACACGTTATCTTTCCTCCTAAGATCTATGCTAAAAGGTCTGTTTTACCTGCCTTGTTCATGCACTTAGAGTAGCTGATTTGAACTGCAGATCTTGCAAATATCCATAGTCCTATATAAGCGCCTCTGCTCCCCTCCCCATGCACAGACACTGGCTACAAACACGCTCCCTGTCTGCGCATCGGGGATGGGAGCAGAGAAGGATATTTTCTAGAAGTACAGTCCAAAACAGCTACTCTAAGTGCACGAACAAGGCAGTTAAAACAGCTCTTTCAGCACAGAGTTTGGGAGAAAAGGAAGCAAGATAAGATAATGGAGTAAATTACAAAGGTTCATAACTTTGCAAAGACTGAATAATAATTACATTTAAAAAAAAGGTACTCCTCAAATGCTAAATCCACCGTCAGAATCATTTTTACTGCATTTAAACGAATCAGAATTGTGAATAGTCTCCTTTAGTTTTGGGTCTGCAGCTCCTATCCACTATAACAGGTTTATAATAATCCCTGACCCCTCACCCTTTAATATGTCCCTGTAGATTTTAGCAAATAGTATTGGACAAATTCATGGTAATATAACTGCAGAACCTGACTACATAAATTGTAGTCTGTTACCATGGATACACATAGTATAGTAAACATATAGGAGATTATTAATAAATAAACCCATTTGGAAAATTTGATTTATTTTCTATTATAGATGCATTGCAGAAAAAAAATGGTTGTGGAGGTGGATAAATTCCAGCAAACTTTAACATTTACACTGTAAAATCTGCATCACGATTGCTGTCAGGACCTGCCACCCGAGTGCCATATTCATAGAATCATAGAATGGTAGAGTTGGAAGGGACCTCCAGGGTCATCTGGTCCAACCCCCTGCTCAAAGCAGGATTCTCTAAATCATCCAGACAGATGTCTGTCCAGCCTCTGTTTGAAGACTTCCATTGAAGGAGAACTCACCACCTCTCGTGGCAGCCTGTTCCACTCATTGATCACCCTAACTGTCAAAAAGTTTTTTCTAATATCTAATCTGTGTCTCCTCCCATTCAGTTTCATCCCATTGCTTCTAGTCTTTCCTTGTGCAAATGAGAATAAAGATGATCCTTCTACAATGTGACAGCCCTTGAGATATTTGGAGACAGCTATTAAGTCTCCTCTCAGTCTTCTTTTTTGCAAGCTAAACAATCCCAAATCCTGCAACCGTTCCTCATAGGACATGGTTTCAGACCGGTCACCATTCTGGTCGTCTTCTCTGAACTTGCTCCAGTTTGTTGATGTATTTTTTAAAATGTGGTGTCCAAAACTGGAGTATTCATGTGTGGATGCCCCAGTCATCCATATATCAGCATCATTATGGAGGAGTTGCCCTTGCCATATTTTCCATTATCAATACAATATATTTTATTCCTTTGTTCCAGACGTCTAATGTCTCTTAAAGAAGACAAGGATGGCAGACAGTGGCACTACACAGAAATCTGTATGGGAGCCGGACAGACCTGCAACTTCCCCAAACTCATTAATGCCTACTACCCTTATATTATATCATTCGGAGAGGACGAGGCAGGTAACACATTATATAGGTTCATACATATGGTATATAAGGTGGCGCAGTGAATATAGGGAGTGGTATAAGAGACAAAAGCCTGTTGGGTGGGTGCGGGCAGAGGTAACTGTCGTTTCCCCATCCTTGATGTCTGAGGGGTCCAGGGACTTATATGTCACAACAAAATACACAAATCACTTAAATGGCACACGGCAGCCGTGTCACAGATCGTGTATGGACACGTAGGGGCTTTACATTATGTCACAAAAAAGTAGAATGTAATCTGTAGGGTTCAAAGGGAATATACTATGTTCCAAATTATTATGCAAATGATATTTTTCTCTGATTTTCCTAAGTGGTCGGTGCAAATGACAGTCAGTCTAATAAAAGTCATCACCCGTTAGAGTATATGTTGAATGTTATTGAAGAAACCTCCCAATGATAACAGTATAATCTCCAAAATGGAAAAAAACTCACAATGCACTGTTCCAAATTATTAGGCACAGTAGAATTTCTGAACATTTGATCTGTTTTAAAGAACCGAAAATGCTCATTTGTGGAATTTGCAGCATTAGGAGGTCACATTCACTGAACAAAAAAGCTACTTAACTCCAAAACATCCTAACAGGCCAAGTTACATGGTAACATAGGAACCCTTCTTTGATATCACCTTCACAATTCTTGCATCCATTGAACTTGTGAGTTTTTGGAGAGTTTCTTCTTGTATTTCTTTGCATGAAGTCAGAATAGCCTCCCAGAGCTGCTGTTTGATGTAAACTGCCTTCCACCCTCATAGATATTTTGCTTGATGATACTCCAAAGGTTCTCTATAGGGCTGAGGTCAGGGAAGATGGTGGCCACACCATGAGTTTATCTCCTTTTATGCCCACAGCAGCCAATGACTCAGAGGTCTTCTTTGCAGCATGAGATGGTGCATTGTCATGAATGAAGATGATTTTGCTCCTGAAGGCACATTTCTGCTTTTTATACCATGGAAGAAAGTTGTCAGTCAGAAACTCTATATACTTTGCAGAAGTCATTTTCACACCTTCAGGAACCTTAAAGGGCCCTACCAGCTGTTTCCCCATGATTCCGGCCCAAATCATGACTCCTCCACCTCCTTGTTGGGACATGGTGACCATCCACCAACCATCCACTACTTCATCCATCTGGACCATCCAGGGTTGCTCGACACTCATCAGTAAACAAGACTGTTTGAAAATTAGTCTTCATGTATGTCTGGGCCCACTGCAACTGTTTCTGTTTGTGAGCACTGTTTAGGGGTGGCCGAATAGTAGGTTTTTGCACCACAGCAAGCCTTTGAAGGATCCTACACCTTGAGGTTCGAGGGACTCCAGAGGCACCAGCAGCTTCAAATATCTGCTTGCTGGTTTGTAATGGCTTTTTAGCAGCTGCTCTCTTAATCCGATGAACTTGCCTGGCAGAAACCTTCCTCATTCTGCCTTTATCAGCACGAACACGTCTGTGCTCAGAATCAGCCACAAATCTCTTAACAGTACGATGATTACTCTTAAGTTTTCGGGAAATATCTAATGTTTTCATCCCTTGACCCAGTCATTGCACTATTTGATGCTTTTCAGCAGCAGAGAGATCCTTTTTCTTTCCCATGTTACTTGAAAACTCTGGCCTGCTTAATAGTGTGGAACATCCAGTTTTCCTTTTATTGGGCTCACATGGCAAACTAATTATCACAGGTATCGGAGATTAATTTCAGTGATCCAAAGAACCCTGAGACACAATACCATCAATGGGTTTCATTTACAAAAAAAAACAAAAAACGCTATGACACTTAAAACCAATTTGCATAATAATTTGGAACATAGTGTATATAATCAGAAAAATGTATTGTGTTAGCTTCCATATTACTATCATTATAAAGACAAAAACATGAAGTCTTGCAGTATTAAGACTGGCCTCTGTACTGGAGTCTCAAATTTCCTAATCTTTTCAGAAGACTTTTCAGCAGTCTCATTATTATAACAGACAGCATTACAATGAAAGGTATTATCTTAATATACAGTAGGTAAAACAGGATCCACCATTCACAATAGGTGATGTCACAGCTTAAGGCACTGTCACACTTAGCGATCGCACTAGCGATCACGACAACGACACGACCTGGCGAGATCGCTACTGCGATCGCTATATGATCGCTAGTTAGCTTCCAAACACAAAGATCTCATCAGCGATCAGCGATCTGTATAACGACCTCTGCGGTCGTTGGGAAAACCTAGTCCCGCCTGCGCCGCTGGTGAAGTCTTCATAAAGGGTGTCACACTCAGCGATTCAGGCTCACCAGCGGGACACCAACGACCAAAAAACGGCTCAGAACGTTCATGAGCATCAGCGACATCTCAGCAGGGGCCACATCGCTGCTACATGTCACACACAGCTAAGTCGCTAACGAGATCGCTACTGCGTCATAAAATCGCTGACGCTTTAGCGATCTCTCTAGCGATCTCGCTTAGTGTGACAGTACCTTTACCTTCTCCTCCTGTACAATGACTGATAACACCTCTATATACAGTAGATAACACAGGATCCACCATACACAATAGGTGATGTCACAGCTCACCTCCTCCTCCTGTACAATGAGTGATAACACCTCCATATACAGTAAAATAACACAGGATCCACCTATTCACAACAGGTGATGTCACAGCTCACCCCCTCCTTCCTGTACAATGACTGATAACACCTCTATATACAGTAGATAACACAGGATCCACCATTCACAATAGGTGATGTCACAGCTCACCTCCTCCTAGATGTACACTATACAAAGAACCAGATCCACTTCAATGGTGATGTCAGACTTCTGTACAATGACTGATACCTCTATATACAGTAGATAACACAGGATCCACCATTCACAATAGGTGATGTCACAGCTCACCTCCTCCTCCTATAATGAATGATAACACCTATGTACAAAACAGAAAACACAGGATCCATCCTTCACATTGTGTGATGTCACAGCTCACCTCCTCTCTGTACAATGACTGATAACACCTCTATATACAGTAGATAACACAGGATCCACCATTCACAATAGGTGATGTCACAGCTCACCTCCTCCTCCTCCTGTACAATGACTGATAACACCTCTATATACGTAGATAACACAGGATCCACCATTCACAATAGGTGATGTCACAGCTCACTCTCTACTGTACAATGACAAGTAACAATATATTTGGAAAAGATGATAAATAATATATATATATAGTTTTTTTTATATATATATTTAATATAAAAACTTTTGAAACAATAAGTCATTTACTGATGACATATTCCTTGAGGCATAAGACTTATATATAAAGAGTGGTATGAAGTAACAGCACTACCTCTATGCAGAGTGCTGGGGAGAGGTTATATTGAGGTGTCGCAGTGCACAGAAGTACTGCATGGTTGGAAAATAAGTAGCAGTACAGTAGGAAATAAGAAGGATTAATTTGTAGTAAAGGGTCAGCGCTCAGCTCTCCTGCAGCACCCCTACAGGTGAAATGAAGCATTACATGGTAACAGCTGAAATCAATAAGCCAACAAACGCACTGAGGGATAAGACGTGTCGACAAAAAAGGGGGACACTTTTTATAGCTGCTCTTTAGCTCATTCTTCGTTTTTATCTTATAGTCCGCGCACATGACAACAAATGTCAGAACATGTCCGAATGTTCAATTTTTTTCTTTTCTCTTTGAAGGTGAATTGTACTTTTTGTCTACGGGATCGCCCAGTGCAGCGGTGGCAGCAGGAGCCATGTACAAAATAGTGGACCCCTCAAAGTAATATTCTACTTATATCACTACTGGCTGATGGTGGACGGAGAGGTGGAAGAAAAGAGCAATGTTACCTATACTTTGTCTTCATAGAGTGTCTGCATATTCAGTCCTGCTATTGACCATTTATGTGCACACATATGGTGGTATATGGAGCCGGTAGACTAAGGCCTCGTGCACTCTGCTGTTGCATGGATGTAGACAACTAAGGTCCGACACTGTACCTTCATAGTTCTCCAATTTTATATGAAGGCACACTTTTCTCCTCTAAGTGTCTGTTCCCAATAGTACACCACTGACAGATACCTCTGATGGTGGCTTATTTCCATTGAAAACAAAAGGGTCAGGCATGTCGAAATTCATCATGCCCTACCAGACTTATCCTCCAACATCTGCTATCGATGGTGGGTGAGGATGTACACGTAGACCTCAGATGGAGGAAGAAGGAAGGGTGTTTCCAGCACGTCCATCCAGTTTAGACCTCAGAAGGTTGGTCTTCCATCAGCATTCATCTAATATGTATGGCCATCACATAGGAAATATTACATACAATGCTCAGAACGTGGCTTAAGGTTGTCAGTCCTGAGAATGAGTTATTTGGTTTTCTCATCAGTAACCTGAATATTGCAGATTTCTTCTTCTGAACAGTCTTCTCTCTTGTCTCCATAGACGAGCCCCTCCAGGCAAATGTGCAATTAGTCCTCGATCTGTTCCTATAAAGGGAAAACTGGTGGATTTTTATCCAAAGCAAAGTGAGTATCGGTGTGAAGTAGTATATGGATATTCAGTATCGGCCAAAAATATTCATAGAATTATGAAAAATGTGTGATGGGACCTTAGGGTGGCATCTAATGTAACGTCATATGCCAACTTTTTGTTCTCCACAGAACTCATTCTAAAATCCAAAACGATGACAACTGAATCGGCTCCAACCTCAATCTCAACCAGATTGCAAGACACAACCAGATTCAGCACAACCCTGGAGCCTCACTTTACTGCCACGTCTCCTGCCACCTACAGAAGAATGACAACCCCGGCATATGTCACAGCTGCCCTGTCCCAAGGCCAACAATGCCAAGAAAAGCCGTAACGTCAGTCCCAAAGATGGAGAAATGGGTCACTAAGGCTAAGAAAGGAGTGAAGGTTACTGTGACTTCTCGGCCTAGGAGTCAGTGGATTCCCACCAAAGGTTGGCAAAGCGAATTGAAAGATGTTTTCTCCACCACCAAAGGACGATCGTACTCAACCTTCACGACCAACCGGGGAACATCACACTCAAGATACACTTTCAACTCCAAGACCACGTCACCAACTCTTACAAGAAGGACCGAAGCGAGAAGTAAAACTGGAGTCAAGAAGGGCTCGGGAGTAAAGCGAATGAAGAAGAAAGTCTTAAAGAAGCAAAAAGTAAGATCATAAAGAAAATCAAACATGGGACTGTCCGCCTGGTCAATAACGATAGGCAACCTGATAGAGGAAGGGTGGAGATCCACATCAATGGAGAATGGGGGACAGTCTGCAACGACAGGTTCGATAGCAAAGCTGGCTCTGTCGTGTGCAGACAGTTGGGCTATCCTATGTATTGAAGGTAGCCAGAAAAGCTGAATTCGGGGAGGGCAAGGGGCTGCGAATTCTACTCGATGAAGTAAAATGTCACGGGTGGGAGAAAACCCTTTTGGAGTGCCGCAGATCAAAAATTGGGGAACATGACTGTGCCCATGATGAGGATGTTGGGCTGGTGTGTGGCATGGAAGATAGACATTTCGATAAGGACCTACCATCATAGACAATATCTTTTTTTTTTGTGGGGAAAAAAATAATTTATGGGAAATTTTTTTTCCCAAAATTGAAGATTATCCATTCTATATGAAGAGTTTCTTCCATAGTAATCTTCTTCCCAAACGAACACAATAAGGGTAGGAGGTGAACGCCTTCATGAACCGGAGTAATGACCTTGGATACGTCGTTAAAGTGGAAGCTGCGCTTCACACAGAGGGGTGTCACGGTGATGCCACCACGAAAAAGTGGTTAATGTCCTCAGCTGGGCTCAGGGCAACTCTACACCCAACACAACAATGGGGAGTATACAGTGTAACAGAATGTAATATATATACCCATTGGTGATGCAGCGGGGCTGCAGCTCTTTGTCTTTCTTGTTACATCTGCCAGACTGGTGTCTTTGTTGTTTTTTGGCCGCTCATATGTCACACGGTGTAGACTCAGCCCAGATCTGTGTCACTAAGGAAAATGCAAGTGACTCAGCCGTTTCCACAGTCTGTGGCTGGAGCGCCCGTCACGTGTCACATGTGTGGTCTCCGCGTGTCCTGGACGGCACATGATTGCATCACACAGGACAAAAAGAACAAATTATCCTCTTAGTGTAATAAAATCAATAGTCAGCCGAACTATCGGAGCAGTAATTGTTTTATTTTACCCCCCCTCCAGAGGTGATGTGCCCCTTTAAGGGAATCTGTCATCTGATTCATGGTGCCCAAACCGTGGGCAACATGAGTCAGAGCCTGGTTGATGCAAGACATACTTTCCTCTGAAACCCTCGAGAAAAAATAGAAGATCTTCTCAGCGCTGCGATAGGTAATCGGTAATACGAGAGACCTGTCAATCACCTGCAGCAGCGCTGGGAATAGCCGGCCTAATCTCCCAACTATAATCGCCCGGCTATTACCAGCGCCTGCAATCGTGTAGCCAGGCTCTGATTTATGCCGCTTGTGGTTTGAGTAGCATGAATCAGGTAAGAAAACCCTGTATACATGCCCTATTCTGGCATATGGATGCTACAGTCCCCTCTAAAAGTGCCAACAGGAAGCCGTTCTGGCAGACTCGTGCCTTATTTATATGCTGGCTTCCCTTAGCAAAATCATCTGTGCGGAGCAACCTGATATAATTAATTGCCCGTGTGTTAGCATTTCCGGTATATCTGCACACAATGGTGCTGATTTTCCTGTGGATTATGAAAATTTACATTGATTGATTTTAACTTCCACATTGAAGTCAATGAGGATAATACACAATGTGCATTTAACGTGAAGTGAAAATCTCCAGTGTGTAGATGAGATTTGGCAAAATGGCCAAGTACTGCATTCTGCTGCACATTTTCCATGCATAAATCTGCATAATTTGGTGCATTTTCAAAGATAGAGGTGCAGAAGAAGAGAGTATTATTGTGACATGTTTATTGTAACCCACAGATAGACACAAGTTACAGAAAAACTATCATTTTCCATATATATGTATGTTTTTTTCATCTGGTGTAAATGCCGCTGTTCTCCCGAATCCGGCGATGTTTTTCTTTCGTTCCTGCTTCTCTCCGTTCCTGAGATATGGCCTCTTCTTCTCTGTATATAAATCTAATATTTTTTAGCCAAGGGGGCATGGTCTTCAACTCCTCGTGGGCGTATTCTTGAAGACCACACCCATTCAGCTTAAAAAGAGTAGAAGAGGCCATATCCAAGGAACAGAAAGGCGCAGGAACAAAAGAAAAATGTCCCCGGATTCAGGAGAACAGCGGCACTTACACCAGATAAGAAAATTACATATTTATAGCAAGTGACTGACCATGTTGTCCGATGACATTAAGCCATTTTTAACCCTTTTCAAACCCTTCCCCGATTCTTGTCAATCTGGTATTAACAAATGAATGACCATGTAAAAATGTGTGTGGAATCTTAGCTCTACATTTGTAAAGTTTGTAGAGGTGTCCGCTGTAATTGAGACCCTAAATCTACAGGTTCATAAGGCAAATAGATCCCCTTACAGTCGCCAAGTGCATGTGACTTTGTAATAAGGCGATTCTGGTCCACACCTATCAAAAATGGTGCTAAATTTTTATAGTATAATAATTACATTTTTTATCAAATGTTGCATCTAAATCATAATTTAGCCGCAATTTACTCTAAGGCCACTTTTTCATCATGGTAATTCATATCCCAATGTTAGAGCCCAAGACCTATGTGTCAAATCTCACAAGTTAATGTTGAATTTTTGCACCTATTGAAACTTTTTTTTCTTTAAATATGTTAATTGGTAGATATCCCAATGGTAAAAAAAATGAGAGTGGGAGACCAATGTGTCAGATGTTACACTTTAATGTAGAATTTTTCTGCAAATTGTGACTCATGTTAAAAATGGATATATTACATACATTTTTCTTTCTCCAACATGGCTGTGACCTGTCAAGAATATCTGACATTTCTATATGCAAATTGCCTCTTCAGAGAAAAAGAAAAAGAGAAAAAGAGGACTTGAACTTACCCCTTAAACCTCTGACATTTCTCTAGAAATACAATTCTATATATATATATTGCATTCCTTGCCAGAAGGTTAATCAGTGAAGGTATTAATAAGGGTGACACATCGATGACAAGGAAAATGTCACAAATTGCTCAACATTTTGGGAACAAATACAAATGTATCTTCCAGTCTTCGAAACAGCGGCAATAACAACATGGCCAGAAGAACCGCGTGAAATCCGGCCCGAGTGTCCAGCGCTAGAGCACAACCAAGTGGACAAATGTACAAATAGCAAAAAATACGCAAAGATCAATCCCAAAAATTACATATTTTCAGTTGTAAAAACCTTTCTTCAGCCTAGATTCTAATTTAATTCATATATTAATTATTCCTTTCCAACATCCTACACAAAAGAGAGCGGCTGAAAACCTACTTATTACAGTATGGGAAATATTTGGTGCTTTCCGGTAACTTCTTGTGGTCATAGGAAGCTGCGGACGTGGTAAGCAGTTTTGACCATTTATTGCATTTCTTGCATTTTCATGGCTTTATGCAAAGTTCACTGGAACATTTAGCATTCTTGTGCAAGAATTATTAGATATGAATATTGGCTCAGTAATTGTTTATCTGTTGTTCTAAGGGAGAAAACAAACAAACGCAATGCTATAATCATGTAGGCCTTGGTCACAGCACGGACGTGGCAGTGCCCATAACTGGTTATCCTATGGGGCCTGTGGAAGGAGGGAGTCTGGCCATGGATGCTCAGTCGGCTTGCCAATACTAATTTTTAATTGGGGGCAATCTGAAGCCAGCGTTTATGTGGGGCAGTTTACTGGGGACTGCAGGGTGCACTGCTTCCTATCTGTACTAATGCAGCACGGACAGGTGGTGCTGGTGCCAATGTAGCAGAGCTAACAAGGTGATGTAACATAGGTGAGTCAGTGATGAGAAACCAGTGTAGCAAAGCGGAGACAGTGATGCCGCGAGTTGACTCCGTGAAAACGAGTATAGAAGAATTGAGTTTTCAACGATGGCTCAATGTAGCAGATCTGCCACTGCAACGAAGCAGAGTTCACAAAACGGAAAGTGAAGTAACAGTACCAGAACTATGGCAGCAGTGAGAAGGTTTCCAACACTGTGTAGAGGCAGGGAGCCAAGTACCTGAATACTCAGGTGATGGCCAGCTGCATGAGCTGGGGTGGGTGATGTCTCAGCAGCAGCAGACGGAGGAAATAGTGATCGTTGCTGGAGCCAGGACACGTTGCACTTCCTTAAATTGAGTACGTATATATATATAACTATTAGTGATGAGCGAATGTGCTGGGATAAGGTGTTATCTGAGCATGCTCGGGTGCTAACCGAGTGTCTTCGGAGAGCTGGAATAATAGGTTGGAGTCCCCGTGGCTGCATGTCTCGCGGATGTGAGACAGTTGCAACACATGCAGGAATTGCCTAACAGCTGCAAGACATGCAGCCATTTATTTAATGGTCAGCTTTTGTCCACATAGGTGTATTATTTCTTTTACCGATATGACAGGCTCCAGCCATGTACTAGTGAAGCGCTAGCCCGAAAATTGATACTGCTATTAAATACTTATAGCGCCTCTTGGTGTTCTTTCGATTCCCTTTCCAACCATCCTGAAGAGGTGCACAATACTGGTGAGAATCTGACACTTTTAGTGAATGAAATAATTCTGCCGCCGGAGGATCCAGCTGATAGGACGGAGCTACTGAGCATGTGTGACCACCGGCGCCGGACACATTAGGTGGACGTTCTGAGAAGGAAGCAAAACAACAGCAGAGGACGCCATAACAAGAATGTACCTGCAGCATCCAGGTGAGTGATATGGAGCACATCCCCTTCATATGTAAGTATAGTGACGCCGATCACTGAAAACAATAACTTAAAGTAGTAAATGAACTAATATTTATTTTACAAACATACTGCATAGACATCAGGGATGGGTAAATAAAGGGTTCAATACTACTGGGTACAAAGCATACAATAAATTAATGAACAGGTACAGATCATCTGATGAACGGCTTCAGTCCACAATTCATTACAAAATACAAATAAAAAAAAAACACTAATCTTACTGAGCAGCTCCGGTCCCCACGACCACCCCTGTCCATGTGCCCTTTTAGTGCATATTTTGGACCCCCTTCATGAGCCGGAAAGAAAGACGCTCTTATTCTGTCCTCCTATTACATGGACGGTCATTAATCTGAGTGGTCACAGGCGATATTATACATCCACTGTAAAACGGGAAAACACTTGGCGGAAGTGGCACAAATACAGAGGTCCTACAGAGGTCCTGTGTTCCTCCTGGATGATAGCAGAAGAGGGGCCACTGACCACCCCCCCAGATGAAGACTGATAGGATGGATGGACGGGGCCATCTGTTTGGACGACAGTAAAGCCCAGAAGTGGAAAATGGCTATAGCTCATGGAGTCCATTTGGCTCAAGTTTCGATTAAAAGAGAAAGAAAAACTGGTCTAATGCTACTACCACGTTACAGTCACACTAGCGGGTGAGTGCTGGTTATTCGGTATCCAGAAATAAAACGGTCTGAATTGTTGGCCACCGGATGTATCAGTCACCAGCCATTAGAATTGAGTGAAAAGATTTCCAGTGGCCATGTTGGAAGTCCACGGTCACCCATCCAGAGCCCTGTTGACCTGCTCCTACCTGCCAGTATCCTTGGAGGTCTCTTCTCATTACCGAGCGTGACGTACGGGGATGCCGGCTGGTAGGAGAAAATTCATTGGGCTCTAGTCTGGCAGCCAAAGCCAAGGGCTACTGGACCAGAGTCCTGTGAATCGTTTTGACCAACTCCTACCAGCTATAGATTTATTTTCTATGTATTAGGAAATAAAACAGCCCTGCTCCCCGCCCCCTCTGGATCTGACCACGTTGTCCGCAGATACCCAGCAGCCATGATATATAGCGATGACCGCGTGACCTAACGAGGTAACAAAGGTAAATCATTTCAAAGGAAAAAAATTACCACATTGTTTGCATTACTGGCTTTCATTTTAGGTCCATCGCAATCAAATCACATTGGTTTTTATTTCTGAAGCTTCCAAAAAAAATATAAAAAATTACTGCTATTGTATCTTAGTACTGAGGACCGTAAGACTCAAGGGCTGCATGTTTGGAGAACGTAGTGACCCGGTCCCAAGAATGGAACCAAAAGAAGTTGCAGCTTACGAAGATTTCATTTTTTTTTTTTTTTTGACATGCGAAGTGTTAAATCACCAGATTTTTTGGGGACTAAAGTATTGGGAGGCATGCTGTTGACCGTCGGAATTAATCAGCACTAACATTTCCATAGGCGGTCATACACTTTAGATCAAAATTTGCCCAACACAATGTTTTTGGTGTGACCGACGGACCATCGCATATTTATTACAAGGTCAGATGTCACAATGAATCAATATGCCCAATTTTTTTGTCTTCAAAATAAATAGTTAGTGGAGAAAGGTTGAACTTGATGGACCTAGGTCTTTTTTCAAACTATGTAAGAGGCCATTATAAGGGTCTGGCAGCAGCTTACTACCCCCTTCCCAGTGAGAATGCATGCATGCTCAGCCAAACTGAGTGTGCATTTTACGGGGGAAGGGAGAGAGAGCTGTTGACAATCAAATATTTGACCGACATCTACTGACTAATTAAATCAGGCAAGAACATAAAAGCAGCAATGTGATTGATTCTCTGGACTCATTTTCATAAACCTTCCCTCAAAGTAATTGCCCAGGAGAACCTATAAAACAGCTATCGCCCCCTACTAAATCTTACAAACCATTTCAGGATACAGACAAACTACATGTAAGGTAAAATTGTGCAAAACACTGATACATATCATTCTGGAATGTCACCACTTAGCGATAATTTACTGTCAACATTCTGACAGCAACACTCAGACATGATAAAAAGCAACTAAAAAATAAAAAATCTTCCCTTTTTTATCACAAATTTTAAAAAAAAAAGAAGGTGCTAGTTATTAATATTATTGACAAAGCTTCTTCCGGTATAATTTGATGGAAGGATATACAGGGGGAAATGCAGCAGATATATCGGCACTGACATTTTTTTTCCAGCCGATTAGACACTTTCTTTTGTATTCAGTTTCCCTGCGGTGCCTCCGAAGGTGAAATAAAGTATTGCACAGAAATCTACAATTAATGGTCTGGGTCTTCTGAAGTGAGAGATGCTCTTTAGAGCCATTTTTCCCTGCTTGCTAATAGATCAGGCTTCTGAAAAAGGAATTGGATTAATGCCCATAATAAAGGAGCTGAACTAATTCTCTCATCTGCCCAGACCATACACCAAGGAACGTCAAGCACACCCAATTTTTGACAGGACAACCCACCCAATTTTGAATCTCTGTCACAGAGGTATTCTCTCCTTAATGGGAGATTAACATGGGTGCAATATTTGGGATTCATATACGGTAACTCAGAGCTTGTATAGAGCCATACTATGGCCGTGTGCGTCAGACCCCATTCAAATAAATGGTAGCAAAGGCAGGGGTACAGATCTGTCTGCCCAATTACTTTCTAGCACATTAACAAGAACAGAATATATATTTAGCTATCTAGTCTAATTTTCAGTCATGGCACATAAATATGTATGGTGGTGAGAAATGACCTGATAAGATTATTGTGGTAGTGTAAAACATACTGTAAGAGGAACATCTAAAAGCAAGAGAAAAAAATACACTAGGAAATAATCCACACATAATAGGGCAAGTTCAGTCCAATAGGAGCTATAATCCACATATTCTAGAAGGGATTTTATAACTAGTGTAAGGATGTAAGAAAATAATCCTAATTCCTGCTTCGAAGTTGGCGCCACTCTGGTGGTCACCTCCACTGCATCATTCACGTGACCGCTGCAGGCAATCAATGGTCTCAACAGAAATGCTACCAAGAAACCAGCCAGTGATTAGCTGCAGTGGTCAAGTGAATGATGTAAAGCATCTGAGGGCCGGCAGGGACCTCCAAAGAGGAGGCGAATGAAAGCTGGTTTATGGTAATTTTTATTATACTATCACATTGCCCGCTATTAAGAAAATTTCATAAAATCCTAGAAATCCCTTCTAATGTAAACCTAATATAACATAATGACTTGTGGTCTGACAATCTCCTTGCATGGAAGAGTTCAGAAGGACGCTACGTGGGATATGAGACATTTTTTACTATGATTACCAGGATGGTGTCCCTTTCATTCGTACCCTCGGTGCTGGGTACAACACAGTTCTGGGTTATCGGTTGATGGAAGAATAGCTTGGTTGGGTCCCGGTAGTCAGTGGTCTTTAGGCTCTTTGTTACTCAGACTAGGATTTGAGGTCTCCACAATGGGATCTTGATCTTCTTGGTCAGGGAGATGGGGGAGGTAGAAGAGATCAGTGAGTCCATGGAGGTCCGCGGCCTTGTGGAAAGTCTGGAGGACGAGCAGCATGGCCATAAGTCCAAGTAAGAGATAGACTGTGGAGGAAAACACAACGTAAGATAAGATCTAATGGACAAACAGGGACAGAGGTTAAAGACTTGAGCAGATGATTACATCTTCTGGAATAATAAATGACCGGGGATGATGAACCCAAATAAGATTGGGACAAGAGACCATGTTTATTTCAACAGAGAATGGAATAATCTGCAGCAAAATTAACATGGTTGCAGGGGGTGTAATCGTGACAAGGCCCCAGAGCGGTCCTTACTGCCACATGTCCGCAGAGGGGTCCTTACTGCCACATGTCCCCAGAGGGGTCCTTACTGCCACATGTCCCCAGAGGGGTCCTTACTGCCACATGTCCGCAGAGGGGTCCTTACTGCCACATGTCCCCAGAGGGGTCCTTACTGCCACATGTCCCCAGAGGGGTCCTTTGCTGCTACATGTCCCCAGAGGGGTCCTTACTGCCACATGTCCCCAGAGGGGTCCTTTGCTGCCACATGTCCCCAGAGGAGTCCTTGCTGCCACATGTCCCCAGAGGGGTCCTTGCTGCCACATGTCCCCAGAGGAGTCCTTGCTGCCACATGACCCCAGAGGGGTCCTTACTGCCACATGTCCCCAGGAGTCCTTGCTGCCACATGTCCCCAGGAGTCCTTGCTGCCACATGTCCCCAGAGGAGTCCTTGCTGCCACATGTCCCCAGGAGTCCTTGCTGCCACATGTCCCCAGAGGAGTCCTTGCTGCCACATGTCCCCAGAGGGGTCCTTACTGCCACATGTCCCCAGAGGGGTCCTTGCTGCAACGGTTCTTGCTGCCAAATGTTCCCAGAGGGGTCCTTGCTGTCACATATCCCCAGAGGGGTCCTTGCTGCCACATGGCCATACGAAAAAAGTAGCACTCTCCACATGCGCAGTCAGGAGCAGCAAATACGTGAAGTGGCTGTTCACAGGGTCCATACGTCCGTCTCATGAGAAGCAGTGCAGCCTGTGCCAATAGCACTTTCCGCCCTTACTTTGCTCCTCGCATGGCCCTGTGTCTGTATAAATGGAATAAGGCAAGGTTTCAGCAGCATCTACAGCTGGGGCCGGGGGTAATTACTCTGGGCCGGGCCGTCTGTATAGGTAAGTTGTCTATTGCTGTCTGATATGAAAACCTTGGTCAAAGTTTGCATGAGGGCTCATAGTAATCAAGTTATGTCACTGGGAGTAATCCACTACCAGACACTTCTAACAGACGCGGATATTCCATGGGAACAAAGGATTGGACATGTTGAAAAGGAAACCTAGTTTTTCCCTCCCGTAAAGGAACACTGATATACTCAGATGTAGTCCATGCACACAGCCATGCTGTAATAATCAGTGGTGCTCTGTCATTATACAAAATTCACTAAAAGCCCCAAATAGTAGAAGTGAAGGTGAAAAAAATCTTCTTTATTATCTCATAGCAAGCAATAAAAATCAGGTGGGGTAGGACAGGCAAACACCGGCAGGCTGCGGCCCGTTCCGTGCCTACTGACGCCTCTACAGACCGGTACTCTCCCCACCTGATTTTTATTGCTTACTATGAGATAATAAAGAAGATTTTTTTCACCATCTTCTTTACTCATACTATTTGGGACTTGAAATCCAATCTCCCCAATCCTTTCTTTCCCCAACATCTGCTGTTGAGAGAAACTCGGGGCACCTCCAAGTTGCTGGGTGTAGCAAAGTTGGATTATTTTGGACAATCTACTGGAGCTACCAAATTGCAGTTCCCCACCCTTTACACCACACATGACGTATCTGTCCCATTTGCTTATAGAGCGGGCCATACACGAGGTGCTGCGGCCAAATATTCACAGCTTCCCGACTCCCCCATATATACGGCCGAGCAGAAGGTTCTTGTGGATGGAGGACGTGGGAGAGACGGTGGTCAGGACTTAGCTCTCCTGATCCCTCCATGCACGTTTGTCCTTCAGTCCCCCAATATTATCTGTCGGGGGATAGTTGGGTGGGTTAGGCCTAGTTTTCTCCAATGTGTTTGGGGCTTTGAGGGTAAAGTGCCCGCAGGGTATTCCTTATGACCATACAGACTTCCGGTTAGTCCAGATGGGCTTGATACACCGTATACTGTAACTACTGAGAAACAATGGACACAAGAGTCAGTTTGCTTTGTCTCCCACCTGAATGACCCAAGTAAATCAGATCAGGTCAGGATAAACTGTAGGAACAAGGGAAAAGACTTAATCAGAGGGGCCGTACACAATAGATAGCTGTTGGCTGAGCCATTGTTTGCCGACTCTCCACACAAACGAGAACTCGCTCCACTACTCGCTATCGGACTCTGAAATCAGACACGCCGGATCGTTCTCTTCCGCAATGTCATCTGTCTGGGGAGAGTCATATACCTAGACTAAAGCCCCCGTCTCACACAGCGATCTCGCTAGCGAGATCGCTGCTGAGTCACTAGTTTTGTGACGCAGCAGCGAGCTCACCAGCGATATCGCTGTGTGTGACATTCAGTGACGATCAGCCCCCTGCCGGGTATCGCTGATCGTCGCTGAAAGGCCAGGACATTTTTTTGATCGCTGGTCTCCCGCTGACAGGCACGCATCGCTGCGTGTGACAGGCGGGAGACCAGCGATCCGCTGGTAACCAAGGTACACAGCGGGTTTCCAGGCACGGGGCTGCGCCTAGAAACCCGCTGTGTACCTTGGATACCAGCTCTCTGAAGCAGGGAGCTGGTAACCAAGGTACACAGCGGGTTTCCAAGCACCGCGCAGCGCCTGGAAACCCGATGTGTACCTTGGTTACCAGCTCCCTGCATCAGGGCGCTGGTATCCAACGTACACTGCGGGTAACTAAGCGATGTTACCCGCAGTGTCGCTTGTACTGATCGCTGCCCGAGCTGCCTGTTTGGCAGCTCAGCAGCGATCATGTAGCGATACACCAGCGATCCTGATCGTTGTCGGGATCGCTGGTGTATCGCTATGTGAGACCCAGCCTTAAGACCAGTTTTGCATAGGAGCTGGGGACACAAAACGGTACAAGCTTTTTAGTGACAGCCATTAGTAAAGTTGCTCCATGATTTGGGGCAGCACTTTTGTTGCCTAAAGGGAAACCTTTATCTACCAATACTTACACGCTACAGACACTTTGTACAGCTGCCGGAGCCACTGGTTGTCCTGCTCCCCGGGGACGTAGTCTCCAAGCCCAATTGTGCAAAGTGAGATGAAACAAAAGTAAAAGGCGTCCAGGAAACTCCAGGTACTTTCTATGGAGCTAAATATGGCGGATGGCACCACCAGGAACAGAATCAGCACTGCCAAAGCCAAGATGACAAAATGAACCCTCATGACCTTCTTACGGTCGAAGCCTTGGTGAAGCTGGAAGTACAGGATGGGCCCGTAGGTAAAGGTGGACATGAGGCGCTGGACGGCCGCATTGAGCACCAGCATCGTGAAGGGACGCCAATCAGAGCATAGAAGATGCAGAACGCCTTCCCGCCGTCTGTGAGCGGAGTGGTGTACCCATAACCTGGAAAGAAAGAGCAAGAAATGAATCAGTCATTAGGTTGCCTATACACTACACCAGCATTACCTGTAATATACAGCCTGGGAAAGCATCCATTACATCAAGCTGGCAAGGTGGAAAATGAGGACAACTTCTGGTCTATAGGTGTCTAATATGTGAGGGCAAATTAAAGCCCAAGGTTGTCTGAGGGCGTACACTAAGACTATAGAGACTGGTCACAGTGACTGACTTTGCACATAGTTTTTTCGGCCTGTCAGCAGGTACTTGGCTCATCATATGATCCATTTCCTCATGGAAACTTTCAGCATTAAGCACTCTAAATAAGTTTTTGTCAAGAGTGGTTTTGCAGCTTACTATGTGTAAAAGTGACACGTTACACAGCTCGCTAGAATAATGTGACACCGGGGTCTGGGTGCGATGGTGGCACCTGGGGCGTCTGAGCTAAGGTGGCACCAGGGGGTGTCTGAGCTAGGGTAGCACCGGGGGCGTCTGAGCTAGGGTAGCACCGGGGGCGTCTGAGCTAGGGTGGCACCGGGGGCGTCTGAGCTAGGGTGGCTCCAGGGCGTCTGAGCTAGGGTGGCACCAGGGGCGTCTGAGCTAGGGTAGCACCGGGGGGCGTCTGAGCTAGGGTGGCACCGGGGCGTCTGATCTAGGGTGGCACCGGGGGCGTCTGAGCTAGGGTGGCTCCAGGGGCGTCTGAGCTAGGGTGGCACCGGGGGCGTCTGAGCTAGGGTGGCACCGGGGACGTCTGAGCTAGGGTAGAATTGGGGCGTCTGAGCTAGGGTGGCACCGGGAGGTGTCTGAGCTAGAGTGGCACCGGAGTACGGGGTCGACTAAATGAAGATAACTGGCATGGAGGGGCATTTCTAACATACGGATAATCACAGACCACTGTAGATAACCCTTCCTCATGCACAGAGCTGATCTTGGTAAATAGATCATGGATAGATCTCTGAATCTATGGTCACCTTTACCACCTTTCCCATAGACACCCGAGGACAGACAGACTGCGGTGTCGTATGTAGTCTAATTTCCAATGAAGGGTCCACAGACCACAATAGCCCCTACGTTTGTATGTATTGCTCTAATGCTCTGAGTTTTAGGGTTTTTCTTTGCATTTGTTATAGAATTCATAAGAATACATTGTTCCACCGTATGTTGTATTGTGGAGGCAATGCCAATGGGTCTTCATGGTCATTGTACATGATAAATGAATGAAGCTTTGTCATGTACACTGACTTTTAGACCAGTTTTACATGAATGTAATGCATCAGTATGTCACCTGGGCTCCTGTGCTTCTACATAGGATTATAAGGTGACATAACTATGGTTTGGTAGGTCCATGGGACATCTTGGTGTTAAGTTCTTATGCGATACAGCTAGACTTACATATCCTGTACATAAGAGGTTGTAGCTTTCTGCAGACCCCCCCATGTCCAAGTGCACATAAAACACCTTTGTGACCAGTGTCCTAATCTCACAGCTCAGCACAAAAAGCCAAATATCCAGTCCCTAAGAACGAATAGAAACGGGATTTGCTCTGTACACAGAGCGAGGCTTGTTCTACCAGATCCCCCGTCCTCCGAACCAGACGCACGTGACAGACAGAACCCGTCACGGTGTTGTATCATACATTAATTCGATTATATCATTGGGTTTAATGAGCGTCTTGCCGCTGTGCATTTATGTAATGGCGAAGATTAGTACTGAGGGATTAATCACGTATATACAGACCTGGCAGCAAAAGCAAGAACTGGGAAATATACGACTCAATTTGTGTAGGTAATTACCTAAACATTTAGGAATATGAGATCATATGGATGGCCATTGGCAGATCCACCTGGTGCCCGTACACATTAGACAATTTTGGCATCCCATCTAATATGATCCCAATTCTCTAGGAAACAGATGTTGGAAAAAAAATGGAATAACACATATTAGATACACCTGATCCTTCACCCTCACGGTATATAAGGAACCTCCAAAGCCTGACAGCAGAGGTGTCCGGCAGTAGGATCTTGCCTTCTCCCCTTGAAAAACACATGCATGCTCAGCCAATCCGGGCATGCATCAACATAGTGGAGTGGAAACTATAAGAATGCCTTACCATGAGAAGAAGCAATGGAAAGAACAATAAACAAATTTAAAAAAAAGTTTGGATATTTTAGGGATACGGATTTTCAGTCTAGAATTTACTGGTGGGAAATCCTCAATGTAACAGTACTGGTAAAGTGATATTACCAAATCTTATTCAAATTGCTTAAAAAATCATTAATATTGACATGCTACGTTCAGAGAAAGCTTTAGCCCGCAGCCCCCAATGCCCCTCTTAGCCACTCAACCCTGTTCTTCCAAAACCAGCTTCACCACCATGACAGAAGATCAGCTCTCCACTCTCCTGTCAAGATCACACCTCACCACTTGCGCGCTTGACCCACTCCCGTCCCACCTCACCCCTACTCTCACACACCTCTTCAACCTTTCACTTACAAATGGTGTCTTTCCCTCATCCTTCAAACATGCCTCAATGACACCCATCCTCAAAAAGACCTCCATTGACCCATCCTCTGTGTCTAACTATCGCTCGATATCTTTTCTCCCTTATGCCAAAAACTACTGGAACAGCATGTATATCTCGAACTGTCCTCCCACCTTTCCTCCTGTTCCCTCTTTGACCGGTTACAATCTGGCTTCCGACCGCATCACTCAACTGAAACTAACTAAAGTCACTAACGACCTGCTAACCGCCAAGTGCAAGAGACACTACTCTGTCCTCCTCCTGGACCTGTCTTCTGCCTTCGACACCGTGGACCATTCCCTCCTGCTACAGATTCTCTCATCTCTTGGCATCACAGAATTGGCCCTATCCTGGATCTCATCATACCTAACAGACCTAACATTTAGTGTCTCCCTCTCCCACACCACCTCCTCACCTCGCCCCCTGTCTGTCGGTGTTCCTCAAGGCTCAGTCCTAGGACCCCTACACTTCTCCATCTACACCTTCGGACTGGGACAGCTCATAGAATCCCACGGTTTGCAGTATCACCTCTACGCCGATGACACGCAGATCTACCTATCTGGACTTGACCTCACCTCCCTACTGAACAAAAACCCACAGTGTCTGTCTGCTATCTCAGCCTTCTTTTCCGCTCGCTTTCTCAAACTGAACACGGACAAAACAGAATTCATCATCTTTCCCCCACCTCATTCTACCCCTACACCATTCTACCCCTCCACCATCAATGTCAATGGCTGCTCGCTTTCCCCAGTCCCGCATGCTCGGTGCCTTGGGGTGATCATCGACTCTGCCCTCTCTTTCAAACCACATATCCAAGCCCTCGCCACCTCCTGCCGCCTCAAACTCAAAAATATTTCCCGGATCCGCGCATTCCTCAACCATGAAACCACAAAAACACTAGTGCACGCCCTTATCATCTCCCGCCTCGACTACTGCAACCTCCTACTGTCTGGCCTCCCCTCTAGCACTCTGGCACCACTCCAGTCCATCCTACACTCTGCTGCCCGACTAATTCACCTGTCTCCCCGCTATTCCCCAGCCTCCCCCCTATGCCAGGCCCTTCACTGGCTTCCTATTGCTCAGAGGCTCCAGTTCAAAACCCTAACCATGACCTACAAAGTCATCCACAACCTTTCTCCTCCATACATCTGGGACATGGTCTCCCGGTACCTAGCCACACGCAATCTTCGATCCTCTCAAGATCTCCTTTTCTACTCCCCCCTCATCTCTTCTTCCCACAACCGTATACAAGACTTCTCCCGGGCTTCCCCCATACTCTGGAACTCCCTGCCGCAAAACATCAGACTTTCACCAACAACGGAAACCTTCAAGAAGAACCTGAAGACCCACCTGTTCCAACAAGCCTACAGCCTGCAATGATCCTCAGTCTACTGAACCA
Organism: Oophaga sylvatica; assembly: GCA_033576555.1. Lineage (NCBI taxonomy): Eukaryota > Metazoa > Chordata > Amphibia > Anura > Dendrobatidae > Oophaga > Oophaga sylvatica. The sequence continues at coordinate 35,921,943 of JARQOD010000008.1, forward strand.
CCGCACAACCAGCTCGACCCTCTCCTAGTGTATCCTCATCCATCCCTGTAGACTGTGAGCCCTCGCGGGCAGGGTCCTCTCTCCTTCTGTACTTGTATGTCCCTTGTCTCACACATGTTTATTGTACTTGTCTATATTTTCCCTTTCACATGTAAAGCGCCATGGAATAAATGGCGCTATATAAATGTATAATAATAATAAATGCTATTGCTACTGAAACTTACGCAGTCAAGCTGCTGTATTATAGTGCACGCAGATTTTTTTTTGTGAAGCAAAATCGACTAGAATGGCCCCGAGGGGGGAATTTTTTTTCCCTCTAAAGTACAGATTAAACTTAGTTGGAATAAGGTTGAACCCCACGGACCTGTGTCCTATGTAAACAATGATGAACCTGAGTGACTAGGAATGAGGACTAACCTCCGTGGTGACGTGAGAGACAAAGATCAGCATGTAAGGCATGTCTGCAATCTACCCAGTATGTCCAGGACAATCCACAACAGGTGGATGAAAAAAACGCAGGACGTCCTTTTATATCCTTATTATTGCGATCCAGCCCATCTCAAATATTAGTCCAGGGTGTGATCAAATAGTGCAGTCACAACTAGATAGATTACTCACACAAGGGAAGCTTAAAGGTGCGTTCACACTTGACGACCTGTGACCATCATTAAACGACAGGCGATCGGATACATTCACATTTGTTTAATAGTCTGTTTAGACAGGCCGGCCGCGCTTCCATACGCACAAAATTAGTATGAATACTAACAGTATATACAGTGATCAGTAAAAATTAGTATACCCCAACAGATTTGGCAGAAAACCTTTTTTTCTTTTTCAGAATCAACAAATGGGGGTCGTTGATTGCAAATAAGATTTGTTATTTTGTACATCAAGAAAAAGAAATATGTTTCGAGTCCCCGCAGCTGCATGTCTAGGGGCTGTTCGACAGCCGCAACACATGCAGGGATTGCATGTTTGTTAGTGTCATATAACCCCCACCACTGATTGACTGATTTCTTTGTACACTGTGCACAGGTAGAAAGCTGCCAATCAGTGGTGTGGGCGGGCTTATGCAAAGCTCAGCATTCAGAGAATTGATATTTTATTAAAACTGCAGCAAGCAGCCCAGTAAGTGACACATCACTGGAATCAGAATCTCTGCCTCTACATCATGCTGCTCTCAGTTAGTGGAACGAAAACCAGGTGAAAAATTCCCATTAAAATACAGGTGTCTTACATACAAGAGTCCTTTGCAGCAGCGTCCAGGTGCTAACTTTACCCCTGCACCCACCCTATGCTCTAGAAGTCAGACACTTTATGAGCAAGAGTAATACAATGAGCCCTTTGGGGTGATAAATGAACCATTGTCCATTCAACCGATTACAAAACCATAAACAGACTAAGGTCAGTCAAAGATGGCGATATTGGTAAGATTGGACAACGGTGTAACACTTATAGGGGCCTCCAACGGCCGACCCTTGTGTGCAGCGGGGGGGGAATAACTTGGCTCCTAGAGGGGTCTGGCAGCGGCTCTGTCATAGAGAACGCAGGAGCGATTGGCACAGCCAACCATCCTCGTGTATGGCGGAGTCCAAAGAGATTGCTGTTGGCCAAATGACTGTTCAGTTGGCAGCTCTGTGTGGGTCTTAGGGACCAAAGGGACACTTTCTGAAACCCTGCCTTGGACACCAAGACCTACTGTCTGCTGAATAGGTCTGAAACGCCCAATATTAGGTTGGGTTTTCATGTGCGGCTGCTGCATTTGGCCAAATCTTTGCTCCTAGGGGGTGGCCAACAACCCTAAGATGTATCTGCAGAATCTCGTTGCCGGTGAACATGGATTTGGGCAGAACAATGTGAGAACCCAGCCTTAGGCTACGTGAGACGCTACTGGGTCTGTTTGGAGCACAGATGGATTCAGGTACCATCGGACAAAAAAAAGCGGTGTCTTAGTAGCAAAACGGATGAGACTAGCACATTTTGCAATTTTTTTTGATCGTCCAAATGGAAAATGTCATGCACTAAATTGACTTTAATTTGTCCGTGTGCAGAAAACACTCTGACCAAAGATATGTTCACTCACAGGCCATCATCGAAAAAGCTGCAGCATGCACGCGTCAGAGTAGCAGATAGCTCTGACAAACGCTCGGATGAGCGCACAAAGCAGCGCGCGGTCCCAGTCACGTCCACAATTTGCAGATGTGTCTAGCCCATGGAAACACATGCTCATCTGAATGCAGCCTTACAGATAATTGGTTTCATTCATCACATGCAGGTGGGTGCACTTTCACACTTGTGTCTGTCGGGTGGGTGCATTTTCCACTCTCATGTGTAGCATATGTTTTGCAGAGTTCATCGCTTCCATATCCTGTCTACGTTGTCTGATGGTTTACAGTGGAAACCAGTAAGTGCCACCACCAACTGGGAATAATAGTAAATGGCTGCTGTACGGTGGAAGAGCTCGGAGAGATTGATAAACCACCTAGTACAGAATGTGAGGGAGGCGCCACATGTACTGGGGGAACAACCATAGATAAGAGAGTGGGGCAATCTCCGGTTTCCTCATTGTACATGTAAGAGGCAGCAGAGCCTGGTTCCTAATATCACAACTTCAACTGTTGTCTTTCCATTGTAATAATTTACCTGAAACCCAAGCCCTGCCCCATGTACACATAGACTAGCCGCGTAGTGATGGTATACACCGCAGGCTTACAACAGTTTAACAATTAACTTGTTGAACGTCAGCATAAAGTAAAGCTGCATTTACACTGAAAGATTTTTGTGAAACAAGTGTTCCTAAACTTTATGATAATCTGGCAGTGTAAAACAGGCTGGCGATCACCCGATGAGTGATCAAAACGCACGTTGGTCAGGTGAAATGATTTTTAAGCATGCTTAAAAATCCTACTTCTTGGCAGCGTATCGTCCTGTGTAAACAAGACTCGTGCTGCCGAGAACAATTAACTAATTTGGCCATGTTAGAACTTTTTATACAATATACTGTACGTTCAACAATCTTTCCTTGAAAGAAGATTCCTAAAATCACTGCATGATGTAATTGAACATACATGGTCAGGGTGGTTGACTGTAATGGCCACTATGGACTATGGCTGCATGGGCAAAACGATCACAATCACAGTCATACAATCGTTCCCTCAACTCTAAACCTACTTCTATCTGATACGTGCGGTTATCACTAACGTCTATTGAGTTTGATCGACATCTTTACGTATACTTGTATTCATTTTGGTTGGCGTCAGCATCTGACCCTCAGATCTGCAATCAATTATACGCTCAAGCACAAACAATAGTAAGTGAAGAATAAAAGCTCTAATCAGGCAAGAACTGGCCAAGTGTAGAGAGTCACAGGTGGCCATGTACCTTAAGGCCCACATACACCTTAGACCAAAGTTGGACCAAATGGAAGAGTTCATGTAAATCAAACATTCATCGTTTTGGTCCAGCACATGTCAACCATCGACTAACGTTCTTAGTTGTCCAAAGGATGGATTGGGCCGGTCTGACATTTTCACACGACTATCATCAATGACAATGTGCATGAGTTGATCGTTCGGAAAGCGAAAGGTCTGTTATTCCTCTTAATCCATCCCACCGATAATCGAACATTTTTGTTTGCTACACATAGAAAATATGTGGTTTCATCTGAAAGATATTTGTACAATGTGTATGGTGCGGTCATGGAAACCGAGAAGATAAATGTCATCTAATGTGTATGGGGGCTCTAGATAGCTGTCCGCTAAATGCTCCTTCAGTCAACATTTATTCCTCCTCACCCCCCAGTCACATATACACTTGGCTAAGCATGCACGGGTTCACAATGTGAAAAGAAGAATAAGTCACTGCCAGGCTCCTTTGGCAGAGTCTGATCTTCCATGAGAACAAAAATTTGAGAATGTTGAAATCTAAAGATTGGTGGGTGAAGAGCAGAGAAAAGCGAACATCGTCGGCTCCCTCCTTATTCGGCAAGCTACTGAAGAAGCTGCATCGGGAACCCGGATACCTGGAGCGCTCCCAATAATCAGCTGCTCGGCGCCACAGCTGCATGTGTCGCGGATGTGTGACAGTCACAACACATGCATGGAGAGCCTGTGTGTTGTGTAGAGCTGGGACACCTCCATTCACGTGGTCCTGACAAAATATGCATGTTTGGCCAATGTTCAGGTGTAAACTCAACTTTTTCAGAAAATCCCTCCAGTCATCAGTCAACATATGTACTAATTTGGGTACGCGCATGGGCAATTGACGGACCTATACCTTTGCCAAATCCCTCAATAAGGAACAATCGACACGCCCGTAGATATAGACGGCACAGCTCAAATTCCTACTCTCCTGGTTTCGACCCTTCATGTTAAAGTCAGCAAAAAATGATGGGGAAAGTATGGGGTGACACCTCTTTTTGGGATGACTGGGCAGCAAATTCATTTTTTTCCTGTTGTTACAATGGATTGGTCTCATGGTGATAGCCAGGAGAGGGGTATTTTATATTATTATTATGGGTCCTCTTTGCAGTATGTAGATGTGGAGATTGCAGATTCTACCGTAATATATGTAAACAGCTTGTACATCAGATGGATTTATAGCGAACTGCACTGACCCTTCTATTCTCACCACTATGTAATATGTTTACAAGAGGAGCGAGCTGCTGACCCATGATCGGGCCCGGAGCCAAGACACACAGATGTAGGGGGCCAGCACCAGTAGGTGCACAGTCAAGGCTTTCAGTACTCCCGGGGACCCAGAAATTGGAGAAAGCCAAGTTGATGGACATACTGTACACAAACTATTTGTGTCATTGACTAGTAAAAGGAATCTACTAAATACCAGCTCTCGAACACAAAAATACGATGTATTCCCTAGAAATCAAAGGTTGTTTTCAGGCTGATGATCTCAGTGCTAAGCCTGTACACGGGCTCCTCTACCATTCAGAGCCATGTATACGACTCATACATGATATAAGAACTATTAGGATTCTCGGCTCAGGTCTGAATGAAGCCTCAGTATCCCGTATAATCACATATGAGCATACAACCAAGGCAATATATACAGACAATGGTGTGGTGTAGAGGGGCCGTCTAATGTAAAGGTCCCCATTATACTAACGTCAGCCGAACCTCCGGATATCAACGGGTTCAACTGATAACAGTCTAATGTGTAAGTGGGACCCCAACAGATGATGCGGGGGAAGATAAGGATCTGTCACGTCAGATTTCAGACTGACAACATTTTTGCTTTCGGGAAGGTAAGCCGCCACCAGACATGTCTGGCAGCAACTATCTCACAGAGACCACAGGAGCAATCAGCAGAGCGAGCATTCCTGTGTATGGGAGATGACGGTCAACACCTATCCAAAATGTTTTGGGCGCTTTAGGCTCGCTGTACGCATTAGAGAACAGTAAGGTATTCAATGATAGTGGTCTCCAGTGATCTCCTAATATGGAGGACCAAAATGAACACAGTGGCTTACATTGTACAGTGCTGTAATTGGCATCACACGCGGTCCCTCAATCACATGTATGGGAGAAGGCTTGTAGTACCGTTCATGGCCGTTGCAAACTCTAAAGCTGATTAGTATGAGTGACAGGTAGAGATGAATGAATCAAAGTGTAGGACCTGGACAATTGGGCAGGTTGATATTTAGCAGTCAACTGGCTGGGTCAGTATTCAGTGGTCCATCGGCCAGTTCAATATTCAGTGGTTCACCGGCCAGGTCGATATTCAGTGTTTCACCGACCAAGTCAATATTCAGTGATCCGTCGGCCACGTCAATATTCAGTGATCCGTCGGCCAGGTCAAAATTCAGCAGTCCACTGGCCAGGTCAGTATTCAGCGGTTCACTGGCCAGGTCAGTATTCAGCGGTTCACTGGCCAGGTCAGTATTCAGCGGTTCACTGGCCAGGTCAGTATTCAGCGGTTCACTGGCCAGGTGTTATATTTCGGTAGCTGAGGAGAGCAGGCAAAAACGGCAATACACCAGAGAGGTTGGAATCTATTGGATTGCAGTACCCTGACTAACCACCACAACTAAAGGCAGCCGTGGAGCGTTCCTACGTTGGTCCTAGACGCCTCGTCACAGCCTGAGAGATTAACTACACCTAAAGATATAAAGAGGAAAGCTATCTGCCCCGGAGCAGATCCCCTAAGAACATAGGAAGCACCCAAACATGTAATGGCGGATAGACAAGAGGAAATACAGACACAGACAGAAAATAGTATGAGCAAACGCTGTGGCCCAATCTGCCTAGACAGAAAAGGATAGAAAAGATACTCACTGCAATCAAAAAAACCCTAAAAAATGCCAACTCTACTAATTACAAAAACACCTGAGATCACACGACCTCTACCACCTAAATCAGTTCTCTGGTGTAACAAAACTAAGCCGCAGCCACTGAAAAAACTGGAAAAGGCAAATGAACAAATAACAGTGGCTCCAGCGGAACTGAGAGGAGCCCAAGCCCCCCGGGGGGGACCTGGCTAACCTCACAGAAATGCAGAGAAATATGCAAAAGGTAAGCACAAAAACAAAAACAGAAACTATCTTATCTGAAAGCAGAAGAAGAGGCAAGACTCAGCAAGCTTCCAAGTGAACCAGGAACCACAGTTGAGACAAGAACAATTGATCACCGGCAACCATGATGGGAGGGAACCTCCCTTATATCAAGCCAATCTGTGACTCCTGATTGCCAATCCTCATTGAATGGTTCCGTACTGTTTGTAACCACCAGAGGGAGCTTCTGCTCAGAATTCATTTCCAAAACATTCACAACACCAGGTCAGTATTCAGCGGTTCACTGGCCAGGTCAGTATTCAGCGGTTCACTGGCCAGGTCAATATTCAGCGGTCCATTGGCCAGGTCAATATTCAGCGGTCCATTGGCCAGGTCAATGTTCAATGGATGCTTGATGGGAGCCCAGCAAATCGCCTCCTAACTGCAGGAATATTTGCCTCCATTTTTGATTAGCCAGCCTGCCGTGACGGACATCAGGCTGGCTAATCAAATGAGGAGCCGAGGATCCTAGCAGGCGGGAAGTTCACAGGGCTCCAGTCTAATCTGGATTCCTAAGACCTTTCCCAATAACAAGGGATCAAACTGGGCATACAACTTTAGTTATCTGTGACGTCTTGTAACCTCAAGAGAGATCTCGATTCCTCATTCCTTCCCCGTCATTAGATTCATGTAGCCCAAACCACAGACAGTATGAATCAGAATCTGGCTGCTTATTTTAGCCGTATACGTGTTACATTTGGAAAAAAACGCCGGGGACCATGCGTCTTGGATGACTAGTCCACGAACGGCCCCTGATGGATTCTCCCCACCCTACTCTCCTGGTCTTCTCAGTACACATAGAGAGAGACCTGGGACGGGTAGGGCCAATCTTGGACTAGTCATCGAAGACGAATGGTCCCCGGGCCGGCTTTTCAGAGCATGGTATATTAACTCTGAAATACCGCAGCGTTTCAGAGAACATGGACGGTTGCAATAACACATCCGGTGTCCAGTTCATTCTGCCCGTGATTTCAGCAGTGTGAATCCCATGACAAGTTCCCTTTAACGGCATCGTTCACCCTTAATTTTTTTTTTTTACAAAAACGTCCAACATCCTTTATATATAATAAACCACTCTGCGGTCACGCTCATGGGCGAGCGACTACTTTTTCCTATTGTGTCGTCACAATCTTATTTGTGTTTCTGTTATCTTTTTGCTTTAATCCCATTGTTTGCATGCAAATGCGCAAATGGATCAGCCATTAGAAATCCGACCTGCCCAATCCTTATCTTCCCCGATGTCTTATATTGGGGAGAAAGTCAGGAGACCCCCATACGTATCAGACTATCGCCCGATCCCAGTGATATTGGTGGGTTCAGCCGCCGTCGGTCCATGCTATATGGCATTCTCCTCGTAATATTAGCTTGTTATCTGTTGCTGATATTACACGATTATCTACAGTAGGTGAGTATTTCTGTCTAAACAAAGCCTTTTTCTAATACCCCGGAGGGAAATGCATGGGATTATGGAGTCTAATAGCTTTCTTGTTTACTTTTCTTCGCCAAGAGAAACCGGAGAGCTGGAGTTACTGCACGTCACTGGCAATGATCTGCTCAGCGACAGGAGAAAAAATCAGAAATATTATCTACTAGCTATGGACTTTCCAACTTTTCCTTTTGTACTCTGGTAATGAAGATTAGGGAGAACCTCTGGGATATTTGCATATTCCTACAGTATCAGCAAAGCAAATAGATAATGTTTTTTTTTTATTTGGTAGGATATGGGTTGAACTAGATGGACTTAAAGTCTTCCTTCAACCTTAATAATAACTATGTTACAACCCAAAAAACAGCCCTAATGAGCTCTAATCTGCAGACAAGGACGTCAAATCAATGTATAATGGAATCTGCCCTCCAGAAAAAAAATTCTTTACAGCCTCTTTCCACTTTAGCTACTTGATGGCGGCTATGAACGAGGGCGCTAACCTTAAATACTCCAATAATAATATTGAGCGAAAAGATTTGCCGAACCAGACACCAGTGGACCTCATTCTACCTGCCGGCATCTCTACCGCCTCTCCTAACTACCATAGTAGACCTGGTGCCACGTCATGCTTGAGAAGAGGCACCGGGTGTGCCGGTAGTAGGAGGTTCTCAGGGCTCTGGTCTGGTGCCAATGGACTACCGACGTGGTCGCTGGAGAAGGGTTCTGCAATAATCCATATAACCCTTTTAAAAAATAATAAATTGGGACAGTTTTTTTATAAGTTCTCTATTATATTTAAAGGTGCTTATTCACCATAGATGGCGGTGCTCGTTCAGTTGACCGCTATCTTTGCCATACACATGCACACTCGATTTGGCAGAGAGTGCATGTGGTTTCAAATGAGAGTCGGATAAGTCATATTTGATCATCTCCCAGGAAAACAAAAGTATGGGACATTGTAATTTTACATGCTTGGTCCTACTCTCTTTCATCATCAGCCCCCCTACACATTGCATGGTTGGTTGTCCGGTCCTGCCAAAACCTTGTTATTCCTCCTCCCATACAAATACATGTTTTATTAATTAGAAGAGGTGAATCAGGTGTTACTAGAAGAAAATAAAAAAAGAAAGAAGTTCCCCAACATCTTTGTTGGAAAAGTGTCCGGACCCCTGCATACACATTAATATGGTTGGAGAGTCCCACTCAAGTTAACCCTAATTCGAGATGTTCCACCATACAACTCTGGGTTTGTTGTCCACCTCCTTTCGAATATTATTTAATCCCAAAAAATGACCATCCCTCTGTGAAACTGCATTTCTTGTTAAAAAATAAAATTTTGGAAATTCTTGTACTCACCAACAGTGGTCACCAAAGTGCTGGAGAAGAAGAGGGACGACGCAAAGTCCCATTGGCTTTCATTAGATGCATTATTTAACACTGAGACCCCAAATTTATTGGCGCTGACCACTTTCTCCAGGAAGGCCTCCAAGCTACTGTCGTTCACACACGGACTGCTATGAAGAAACGCCTGCTTTAGCTCTTTCAGCTCCTTGCGCAATTTTCCCTCATATGGAGATTCTATGGTGGAGACCACCAATGCTCCCAGGAAGAGATAGGCTAGGTAGCCAATTAATAGCAGCGTAAGCACCAGCCAGGACCTCATGTCAGAAGAGCTGGAAAAAAAAGAGGAAACAGTTTATGGTGGTTATTGCTTGATGCAGAGTTTGTTAATTAGTTGAATGCAAGGGTATATAGAATAAGTTTTATGCTACCCTAGACAAGTAGGACAAATCCAACCTCAAAAAATCAATGTGTGATAATGTAAGTGTGATCTAATAAATCTGTAAGTTGTGGCTGGGTTGAGTCATCATCTTGGGTGATGGTTATGTTTTTGCTTCTGGTCAATACCAGCGATACATGTGGGGACCTTTGTTTTCCCCTTTTATATGATCTTTACCTGTACTCTACACCATGTATAGCTGTATCTTGCACTTGTGGTTTGTCCTGATGAAGAAGTTGGATAACTTTGAAATGGGTTACCAATAAACCACATAGAAATATCCTTGGTCTCCTGATTTCACCCATTGGTTACCACTGGAAGCGCAGTGAACCCCATTGCGCCGTGGTTTTACCAATGACTTTTCTTTCTAACATTGGAATTAGGACATGGTGTGCTAGGGGTAGGTCTAGTGAAAACAAGCTTCTTGGATGTTAACTTATGAAGTGATGGGGTCCAGCCGCTGATGGGCAGAATGGGAACTTTTATCCCCATTACAAAATGTAGCCGCAGGTTGGCTGATACCTGACCACTGCTCCATTCATTACCTACGAAAACAACAACAGTGAACCGCCGCTCAGCAAACCCTCGTCTTAAGTTATGATTACGTAGCTGTTATTGTGATCTATTTTATCAATCTATTAGATCTCCCAGGTGGCGGAATCCGAAGAATGATTGCGTTATGCGCTAACAATGCAAGCCTTCAATGACATCAGAATATCACAGGAGATGGCCATATAATCATTCTGCATCTAGGTGTGGTCCCTGTTATACCGGTTAGCACTCCCGTGCAGGCTTGCAAAATATACAGTAACACATTTAATACACAGCCTCCTATCATATGGAACTTCAAAGTAAATCATGAATGTTCTACACGAAAAAACCCATCTAATGTTTTTCAGATGGAAGATCCCACAATGTAAGGTCTTCCGGTTCCACTACAGTTGAATGGGCCACGTGTTACCTACACCAGACCCGGGCAAAGTGCTGCCCGCAGGCCACATCCGGCCCTCTGGCTGTACTAGTCCGGCCTGCGCTGAGACAGCCGAAGGGCTGAAAACACTGGCCCACGTGGCCGCCCCATGTGGCCACCCTCTCCTGCCCGCATCCCAATTTTGTCGCTATCTGAATCCTCATGATGTAAATAGTGGTAAATACAAATGTGGAGGAGGGTCCGCCAGCTTCTTCTTCCACCAATCAGCGTGTGCGACTGTTACAGCAGATGCAATGACGACGCTACTTCACATCTGCTGTGTGTCGCATCAGTGCACCGGAGACTGGAGCAGAGCAGCGGGGGAACAAGAGCGAGGTGAGTATGTGTGGGCTCAAACTTAATATAGGGGGGCTATGTCAGACTGTATATAGGGGCTACATCAGGGCTCAGACTGCATAAAGGAGGTTGTGTGGGCTCATGCTGTATGTAGGGGAGCTGTGTGTGGGCTTATACTGTATATAGGGGCTGTGTGTGGACTCGTACTGTTCATGTTGCTCTGTGTGCTCATACCGTGTATAGGGGGCTGTGTGGCTCATGCTGTATGTAGGGGAGATGTGTGTGGGCTTATACTGTATATAGGGGATGTGTGTGGGCTTATACTGTATATAGGGGCTGTGTGTGGGCTTATACTGTATATAGGGCTGTGTGTGGGCTTATACTGTATATAGGGGATGTGTGTGGGCTTATACTGTATATAGGGGCTGTGTGTGGGCTTATACTGTATATAGGGGCTGTGTGTGGACTTGTACTGTACATGATGCTGTGTGTGGGCTCATACTGTATGTAGGGGGACTGTTTGTGGGGTAATACTATATGTAGGGGCTGTGTGTGTCAGGGTTAATACTCTATATATGGGGTCCACATACTGACTGACATGTAAGCACCCCGTCGATATCGGCGGGTGCGTCCGACATTAGTCTAATGTGTATTGGGGATTTAGTCATACATTTTTAACAAGATAAAATAACTTTCTGGGTACACTCAAGGAAAGCTCGCTTTCGGAAGAGCAATTACCAACACTGGCCTGATGTGTATAGGCAGCTTAAAGACCCCCGATGCAAATTACAGCCATCTGGAGCTGCTGATTTCAGCGTCACTGGTTGACCATCTGATGCACATTGAGGCCAGGCTGAGGATGTTGGGGTAGAGAAGGATCATGGCCTGATCCCTGGAGATTAGCCACCACCATAGCTTGCATGTAATGCTGTACTACTCTGTGGTAGGACTGATAATCAGACCAGTCTCACCACTTTACTGATCGTTATCTTACAGGGGAAACCCTATAATTTGCCTATTATCAGGAACATAAAATGACTTCTTAACCCTTTGAGGACATATTTATCCGATAGGTTTTAACTAAAACCTATTAGATTGAATAAACTTACGGCCCGTAAAAAAGTTAAAGTCACTCAAAATGTCCTAGTGTTCTGGCCTTGATTCTCTGCTGTAGTCACTTCTCCCATCAGGTGAAAAGTAGATACTTGAAGAAAGTTTCTCAAGAATGCATCTTTTGAGGCGACATCTACTCTGCCGCTCCGGGGCCTGTATGGTCACTACTATCCGTCTTTACACTAGACATGTAGGACGCCCTTTAAAAGACGTAAAATCTCAATTTCCTCTTAAAAGATATAAAACAGGTACAATATAAGCATAAAGGAGACGTAGTACAATAAAGGCCTGGCAACCATGCCACTTACCTGCTCAGTCTCTGCCGCCTCTTCCAGGTTTCTCAGGGGCTTCTTTCAGTTGGGAGGTCTAAATCCCTATCACTCCTAACCTGTCTCTTCCTCTGCATTCAGCTATGCATTCATGCTTATGTCTCAGGATTTCCAGGCTCTGCTTCACTCTGCTCTCCTCCACAGCAATCAGCCCCCTATCTGTGTGGCTCAGGCTACTGTGGCCACCACCTCTCTGCCTCCCTTCCCCCTGTCTCTCTCTTGGTCTCTTTATTGACTTCTCCACCTCTGAGCAACAAAAAAAGTTTTACATTAGAGGAAAAGTCAGAACTTCCTGAGAGTGCAGGGAGGGAGGAAAGACAGCCTCCACTAGGGGAGGGTGAGGAGAGAGAGCTGTGTGTGAGTGTCTAGAGGTGGAGAGACATGAGGACTGGAGCTAAAGAGAGAGCTTTCTATAGAGGAGTCATTATAATAATAATAATAATCTTTATTTATATAGCGCCAACATATTCCGCAGCGCTTTACAGTTTAACAGTTTCAAAACACAAGTCATAAGTAACAACGTTAACAATACAATAATTAAAGCAAAATAAGCCGACCCTGTCGTGAAAGCTTACAATCTACAATGAGGTGGGGGAGATACAAAGTACAGGTGTGTATATACAATGGTGCATTTACAATGATGGTCCAGCCATCTTGAGGGAGTGAGGCATGGATGGAGATAGTGAATGGGCTACACATACACACTTAAACATAGAACGACTTTGGTTAGTGAATGTGATAGGCCACTCTGAACAAATGTGTTTTGAGGGAGCGCCTGAAACCATGCAAATTGTGGATAGTCCTAATTTCTTGGGGTAGAGCATTCCAGAGGATTGGCGCAGCGCAGGAGAAGTCTTGGAGTTGGGAGTGGGAGGTACGGATTAGTGCAGAGGTTAGTTGAAAGTCGTTTGCAGAGCGCAGCAGTCGGTTAGGCCGATAGATAGAAATGAGGGAGGAGATGTAGGGGGGTGCGCACTGTGGAGAGCTTTGTGGGTGAGAACCAGTACTTTGAATTGGATCCTATAATGAATGGGCAGCCAGTGTAAGGACTGGCGAAGAGCGGACGCGTCCGAGTACCGATTAGCCAGATGGATGACCCTGGCTGCTGCATTAAGGATGGACTGGAGAGGGGATAGTCGAGTAATGGGGAGGCCAAGTAATAGAGCGTTGCAGTAGTCCAGGTGGAGTGGATCAGGGCGACAGTGAGGGTTTTTGTTGTTTCCATGGTGAGAAAAGGGCGGATTCTAGAGATGTTCTTTAGGTGTAGACGGCAAGAGCGGGCAAGAGATTGTATATGGGAGGTGAAGGAGAGATTGGTGTCAAACATAACACCCAGACAGCGAGCCTGCTGCCGGGGTGTTATTATGGTGCCGCCCACAGAGAGGGAAATGTCAGATTTAGGGAGGTTAGTAGACGGCGGGAGCAGAAGGAGTTCAGTCTTGGAGAGGTTAAGTTTCAGATAGAGAGCGGACATGATGTTGGAGACTGCGGACAGACAGTCGGTGGTGTTCTGTAGAACAGCGGGGGTATAACGTGTATAGTTGTGTGTCATCGGCATAAAGATGGTACTGAAAGCCAAATCTGCTGATGGTCTGTCCAATTGGGGCCGTGTAGAGAGAGAAGAGAAGGGGGCCAAGGACTGAGCCCTGGGGTACCCCGACAGTGAGAGGAAGAAGAGATGAAGTGGAGCCAGAGAACGAAACACTGAAGGAGCGGTCAGAAAGATAGGAGGAGAACCAGGAGAGAACAGTGTCCTTAATACCTAGTGACTGGGGCCTAGACAGTAGGAGACAGTGGTCAACAGTGTCGAAAGCTGCAGAAAGGTCGAGTAGAATGAGCATGAGAATTATAGGAATTTGGAAAGGAGAGAAGCAGAATTAGAGAAGTCACCTGAGTAGGAAGAGTGCATAAAAGTGAGCAAAGTAGATAAAGATATGAAAGATAAATCATAGATCTGTAGATCACAGCAGTCGGACGCCCAGCGATCTGGATCTCTAGAACCAGGCTCCGCAGAGTCACTAAATCCAATAAAAATATTCATAAAAAATAATAAAAAAAAATTATTAAAATGACCCAATATATTTAATAAAAATTAGATAGACACAACCCAAATTTTTGATATAAAAGTAATATTTATTGAAGACAAAAATAAAAAGATGTTTCACAAGAAATATAATAAAAACATACATTAGTGTGTGCAGGGCATCATGTGTCACACTGATTGGCACAATTAATAAATTATATCAAATAATAAATACAAATCTCCCCCTTTAAACAAATATTTAATAAAGTGACCAGTGCAAAATAATTAATTATTTGAAGAATAAATATAAACTAAAAAATGTGTAAAAATACAAAATAATAATAACACATAATAATATCTGTGCAAACAGTGATACAATTATCAAGTGCCAAAATATAAAAGTGAAATACGTGCTGACACTGAAAAAACTGACATGTGACCACACAATGAAAAATAAAATGTACCACAATTAAATAAATTTGCACAATAGGGGAAAATAATACCAACCAGTGTAGACACAATATTGCCCCAGCACACACCACTCCAACGTACGTTTCGCAGTTGCTTCGTCAGGGAGTGGCTGGGCAAACAAACCTTTTTATGGGTAAAGCGCAGCTGTAATTAATAAATTAAAACAAGAACGCCAAAGATATGTGGCGCCATTCACCACGCTAGCCCCAACCCCTGCCGCAACGACGGAGTACCGGAAGTACATCACCGAGTGCGTCATATGACACAGTCGGCGATGCACCAACCAGGACTCAGAAGACACGGAGAGGCGGGCGCATGCGCAGTGTGGTGCACAGCGTCCCTGCTTCCATCATTATAATGAGAAAGCGCTGTATGCAGAAACAAATCAAAAGCAGTTTCACATCCCAAGTGCGTCCATCGTTCCATATAATAACACTGCATGTAAACTAAGGTTGTAGATTAATTGATAGTAGGAAGAAACAAAAGTAAATAAATTAAATAAACTATATAAATACCTGTATTAATAATTAATATAAAAATAATATTTAATACTAATGTACATAAATTCATAAAATACATATTCATGAAAAAATATATATAATGATAGATAATTAATTAATAGCAATTGAAGAAGCAATAAATAATAAATAATGAAAAAATAATAAAATAAAAAACATGTATATACATATATCCATCAATTCATCAATACAATTATTAATAAATTCAAATTAATATATAATTATATAATATATATAGAATATACAAAGAATATACATACATTAATAATAAATACAGTGACAAATAAATAAATGACCAATGTAATAATAACTAAATTAATACTAAACCTACTATCATATAAACCCAGATTTAAATAAGCCCAACCATACATATACTTATAAAAAACTAGAAAAACCCCACTGTTCATTAAGCCCCCTAGGGGTCATGCTCTCTAAAGGCTGGGTCTCACATAGCGATACACCAGCGATCCCGACAACGATATGCACTTGTCAGGATCGCTGGTGTATCGCTATATTATCGCTGCTGAGCTGCCAAACAGGCAGATCAGGGCAGCGATCAGCACAAGGACACTGCGGGTAACATCGCTTAGTTACCCGCAGTGTACGTTGGATACCAGCGCCCTGATGCAGGGAGCTGGTAACCGAGGTACACAGCGGGTTTCCAAGCGCTGCGCGGTGCCTGGAAACCCGCTGTGTACCTTGGATACCAGCTCCCTGCATCAGGGCGCTGGTATCCAAGGTACACAGCGGGTTTCTAGGCACAGCCCTGCGCCTGGAAACCCGCTGTGTACCTTGGTTACCAGCGGATCGCTGGTCTCCCGCCTGTCACACGCAGCGATGCGTGCCTGTCAGCGGGAGACCAGCGATCAAAAAAATGTCCTGACATTTCAGCGATGATCAGCGATACCCGGCAGGGGAGCTGATCGTCGCTGAATGTCACACACAGCGATATCGCTGGTGAGCTTGCTGCTGCGTCACAAAACTAGTGACTCAGCACCGATCTCGGTAGCGATATCGCTATGTGAGACGGGCCCTTTATGTGGTTATCCACTTACACTCTCTTTGTGCCAATAATCTTGTGTAATCTCCCCTCCTATTCCCCAAATGAATCCGGTCAATGCCCCTTACCTTTAACAAATGAGACTGTTGGGGATGAAACTGATGAAAATGTCTTGCTAGAGGTTTAAGCTTGGAAATATCCCCACCTTCATTGACCATAATCTTATCTGCTGCTTTAATATCCTTAATATGTTCCAAGACACGAACCCGCAATTCACGTGTCGTCATACCCACGTAAATGAGGTTACAAGGACATGTCGCCTGATAGATTACCATACTAGTGCAACAATTGATGAAATGTAAAATTTTAAACTCCTTTGTACCCATGGAATCCTAAAAACTATCAGTTTTCACCATGTATTGACAGGCTTTACATGTCCCACAACAAACAGAGCCCCATTTAGGGCCCTTAGAACCAAAAATAAATTGGGACACCGGGGGTACATGGTGGCTATGAACTAAAGTGTCTTGTATTGTTTTACTACGTTTAGCTACGATTAAGTCACTGTTTTGACCTCCTCTCAGTTCACGGTCTATAGGACTGCTGGAAATAGCAGATCGCTGTACTCACTTTTCTCCAGTAGTCCCATAGACAATGACTTGAGCAGAGGTCAAGCATCCGCATCTCCCGCTCCATTCAAGAAGGGGCTGCAGTTGCGGATTCCCAGGATCCAGAGCCTGTGGGGGTCCCAGCAACCGCACCCCCCGCAATCAGTGAGTTATCCTCTATTCTAAGGATTGAGCAGAACATAAAGACGTTGTCCACTACTTTTTGATTCATGACCTATCCTGAGGAAATATCATCAATGTCTGATTGTCCGGGGTCTGACATTTGGCACCCCCACTTATCAGCTGTTACCGGTGTCGGCGGCCTCAAGTACTCACTTGCAGAGTTGGCCGTCTTCTGATAGCGACCGAGGCTTTGTACTGCACATCCGCCTCCTGTTCAAATCAAAAGGTTAGGTCATCAATGAAAAAGTAGTAGCAACCTCTTAGGCTATGGTTCCACGGTCCGGAACCATAGCGCTTTTGACGGAGCGGAAATTCCGCTCCGTCTAAGCCCCCCCCCTTTCTGACGCGCGCTCTTTCCGGAGGTGTTCAGGACACCTCCGGAACACCTCCGGAAAGAGCGCAGGCTACATAGCCCTGTGTTAATTATGTTGCGGCGACGCACCGTCGCCGCAATACGCGAGGACATGCTGCGGTCTAAAAAGACGCGCCGCATGTCCGTTTACGCAGGTTTGCCACCTGCGTATTGTTACGCATAGTGGAGACGGGATTTCTTGAATCCCTCCACTATGCTGTAACATCTGGACGCTGCGTGTTTGGCGCTGCGCCAGCGCACAGCGCCAAACACGCAGCGTTTCCTGACCGTGGAAACTCACCCTTAAAGGAATCTGTCACCCTAAATTGGCGGATATTTAAATGATGGCAGTCAGGTCAGATGGGCGGTGTTTTGGGTACTTGGAATTGTAGTCGTTGCCCTCCATATAACGCGCCTCTGCGCATTGCAATCTTGAATTGCGCACGCGCAGTGTGCTTTGCCCGCAGATTGCAATGCGCAGGCGCGTTATATGGAGGGCAACGACTACAATTCCCAGAAATAATGGAGACAGCAGCGAACAACATGTTAAGGCAAGTACCCAAAACACCGCCCATCTGACCTGACTGCCATCATTTAAATATCCCGCCAATTTAGGGTGACAGATTCCCTTTAAAATCTTGGGGATAACTCTTCACCTGTCGTAGATGGCCACAACACATTAGCATTGATGGGGCATGGCTTGATCTCTGCCCCTTATAACAATGTGTGGGCGTCCCAGCAGTCCTACCTCCACCCGTCTAACATTGAATAGGAAGAACAACCTCTGCCAGGATTTTATTTTTCTTTGTGTTTCCACTTTTCCTCCTGGTTTTATATGTATCAAAACGGCATTGACACAGAAACAGGAAGCCAGCAGAATATTGTATGCAGCTTTAGAAGTGAATAGCAGAAAAAACAATTTTGCTCAAAATCAGCACACTGCAAAGTTATAATAAAAATAACGTAATCCATAGCCGGAATATCTACATCATCTACACCGCCTCACCATCAATGCAGGGTCTTCATTTCAATTTTCTCCCAGATTCTGAACTATGAAAAAAAGGAACACTAAGCTTTGATTCTTTGCTGCCCCTGCAATGAGCTCACAATGGGGTGGGGGTATTATGATGAAGTACATGAACACCAGGTGTACTTACTTATTTCTCCACACCAAAGTGGTTTTATAACATTAGAAAAGCATGGTTGTTTTCTTCTTCAAACAGCGCCACACTAGAAAAGTGGCCTAAGGGTGTTTTTTAATTAGTGCTGGATCCTACCTGCCCTTTAAATTTGTAGGTTTTTAGCCCGGGAGACTCATAGGGTCCCATCAAAGAAAGGTACGCCTTGTCATGGCTGATGGGCTCCCATGAATTGGACAATTTAGGCTACTTTCACATTTGCGTTTCACAGACCTGTGTCGGTCTGCGCACGGCCGCCGCTAAGCTCCGCCCCGGCCGCGCCTCCTCCTGGCCGCTCCGCCTATGGGCGCATGACGCTGCATGCGACCTGCGTACCCTATCTTTAGCATTGGGTACGCAGGTATGCGTTTGCCAGGCACATGAGTTCTTTTGACGGTGCACCGACCTGCGCCAAACGCACCGTGTTGCATTTTGGTGCGCTCTGCGCACTGGCAAAAGGACGCATGCGCAGGCAAACGCATACCTGCGCACGGCCTGCGTACCCAATGCTAAAGATAGGGTACATAGGTTGCATGCAGCGTCATGCGCCCATAGGAGGCGCGGCGGGGCAGAGCTTAGCGGCAGCTGTGCGCAGACCGACGCAGGTCTGTGAAACACTAATGCGAAAGTAGCCTTATGTAACGGGGTTACTGCGACAGTGTGAAGCCACAAGACCTCAGCATCTCTTTGTATCTCCCCCACCTCATTGTTGATTGTAAGCTCTCACGAGCAGGGTCGTCTTATTTTGTTTTAATTATTGTATTGTTAACGTTGTTACTTATGACTTGTGTTTTGAAACTGTTAAACTGTGGAATATGTTGGCGCTATATAAATAAAGATTATTATTATTATTGTTGCTACTCCGGCGCTGAGAAGAGGCATTTCTTCATGTTAAATGTGTTTATTTCTTCTGGCAGAACAGGGGTTAATCGGCCATGTTGGAAATCCCTGTGCTTACAGCTGTGCTTGGCTAGCCATTCCCTTCCCCTTTATAATCTGGACTCTGTTACTAATCCTTGTCAGAGCTAGCATTTGCTGCATGGCTAACAGTGGGAGAGGAGCACATATGAGGAGATTTGAAGGAGTTATTAGTGACTGTTGCTTGGCTTGTATGCGTGGTAATTCCCTAACCTTCTCTATTTTGGTTTATTCCCCTACCTCCACGCCCTGATGCATTCCTCTGTTATATGTGAGTGAATATTTTGTATGCCTGGAGTTTTCTGTTAACCCTTGTTTGCGTTGTCTTGTTTGTTGAGTGGGTGTACTACGGTGCACCGTAGCGCCCCCTCTTCCCTGAGTGGGGAAAGAGAACAGATCGAGGGCTGACTCAGGAGATAAAGCAAGGGTGGGGGCTCCGGCATCTTCACCTTCAAAAGTATCCCGGGGAGTAGGGCGAGCTAGGGCGCCCCTTAGGGTTAGGGACTTGGAAGGAGCCCCTGGTCCCGGGTCACTCAACAGCTGTGTAGTGACAATTTATGCACAGTTCATTCATTTTTATAAGTATATTCTATATAGCAGTAATATTGTATATAGCAGTAATGAAGTTTGCATTTCATATATTCAATATTAGCCTACATATTAGCACTTATGGTGCGCTGCTGTATGCTTTTGTGTGTATAGAAATCTGGTCCTGTAGCTTAGATCCATTGTGGATATGCACAGGTGTGTCAGCTTCATTTTTCTCTTCCTAGACAACAGTTTTTATAGAGAACCTGTCACTTGATTTATGGTGCCCAAACTGCGGGCAGAATGAATCAGATCCTAGTTGGCACAGTTGCAGCCAGGTATGTTTTTTCTCCAATATGCTGCAAGATTTTAGAGAAAATAAAGTTAGAAGATCCGGCTGGGAACCATAATCAGAGATGAGTCCTGCACCTCCTCAGTACGGGCTGAGAGAAGATGGATCTTCCAACTATAATTTCTCTGAAATGTTGGAGCATTTCACAGATATACCTCTACAATTGTGCAGCCCCTGGTGTAGGCAGCACAAATTGACAGCTTCCCTTTAAGGGCTCATACTCACTTGCTGGAAAAAAATCGGTCAGTTTTCAGGATGGTCCGATTATGTGCAATTGTCATGCGATTTGCATGCAATTTTTTTATAGCACCATCTATTGCATTAGCGATTATCATGCCAAAATCGCATCAAATCGCAGCATGTTGCGATTTTTTTCTCACACCGATTTCGGCTGAGAAAAAAATTGCAAATGAGATGTCACCTATTGAATAACATTGGTCAGATTTGAATCAGATTTTTTATCGGCTGAAAATCATCCGTTTTCGGCTCAAGTGAGTATGAGCCCTAAGACTGTATTTCAGCTGATTGTATGTTAGCGGCAGCTTTCTCAGTGGTCATACGTGAGATTCAAATCAGCAAATACATCAACGTCTTCATATATTCAGGCAGGAAGAATGAACATAACTGTTATAATTGGAGAATTGGATACAGACAAGGTCTCCATGCCTGACCTGTCATCAGAATCATGAGCTGGGGGGTTGGACACAATGACCCTGGAAGTTCCATCCAACTCAAACATTCTATGAGTGCAGGATCAGGCTTTGGGACAATAACTATAAGATTTAGCAAAGTGCACTGTGCAAAGTAAAGGGTTTGTCCATTACTGGCACCTTCAGCTGTTTGCAGGCTGCCTGATGTAAAGTTTACTGAGGCAGAGTAGCACAGCGCCATACAATATATAGTGGCTGTACTTAGGTACTACAGCTCAACTCATACACTTCACATTTGGAAACCACTATAAGGCCTCTTTCACATTTCGGCGGGCGCCTAGCGGCGCCCCCGGCATTTTGCCGCAGCGCCGCATCTGAAAATCTGATGCGCCGCATGCGGCTTTTTTCGCATCGACATGCATTAGCGCCGGATGGCGCCGCATGTCAATGCGTTGCATGCGGTTTTGTCCGGATGCGGCGCAAATGTACATTGCAGCGTCCGGAAAAAACGCTGCATGTAACGTTTTTTGTTTTTGCCGGATGGTTTCTGTATCTCTCCAAGCATCAGAAACCATCCGGCAAAAAACCGCATTTTGGCCGCCGGAAGTGTGAAAGGTTTTCACATGCGGCGCTGCGGCAAAATGCCGGGGGCGTAGGCGCCCGCCGGAAATGTGAAAGAGGCCTAAGGGCTCATACTCACTTGAGCCGAAAACGGAGGATTTTCAGCCGATAAAAAATCGGATTGAAATCGGACCAATGTTATTCAATAGGTGACATCTCATTTGCGATTTTTTTTCTCATCCGAAATCGGTGTGAGAAAAAAATCGCAACATGCTGCGATTTGATGCAATTTTGGCATGATAATAGCTAATGCAAGTAGATGGTGCTCTAAAAAATCGCATGCAAATCGCATGTCAATTGCACATATTCGGACCATCCTGAAAACTGACCGTTTTTTTTTCCAGCGAGTATGAGCCCTTAGGCCGGGATCACACATGCGAGAAACATGGACGAGTCTCGCATGTGAATTCCCGGCACTGCCGCCGGCACTCGGGAGCGGAGTGTACGGCTGCATGTATTTCTATGCAGCCGCTCGCTCCGCTCCCGAGTGCTGGTGGCAGTGCCGGGAATTCACATGCAAGACTCATCCGTGTTTCTCGCATGTGTGATCCCGGCCTAAGATGGTGATCTGTGGAAATGCTCAGTGTTGCACCCTCACCAATCTGATATTGATTACCCATTCTTAGGGCAAAGTTATATGGCTATATAAATCAGAGCGAGATTGGAACAGTGCACGGACTTTCCGGCTGCTCTCCCGACCAGCGCGTGACAGCTGCATAGAAATACATGACGTCATCACGCTCGGATAAGGAGAGCCACTGGCCAGTCTGTGCACTGCGGTCCAATCTCACGATTTATACGGCCGACTGACTGCACTCTTACGATGAGCCATCCATAGCTAAGTAGTGGACAACCCCCTCTAAGGCCCCATTCACACAAGCAGTATTTGGTCAGTATTTTACATCAGTATTTATAAGCCAAAACCAGGAGCGGGTGACAAATACAGAAGTGGTGACGTGTTTCTATTATACTTTTCCTCTGATTGTTCCACTCCTGGTTTTGGCTTACAGACACTGATAGTGTGAACGTGGCATAAGGTTGGGTGCAGATGTCAGAGTTTCAAAGTCCACGTAAGGAGAATACCCACATTGTCTGTGGGGCTCCTGACCCGAACTTACAGCTTCATATATGCCTGTAGGGCTGCAGGTTTGTGTCAGGAGATCCCATAAAATGTCACTGTATCCGTAAATCAGGAGTGGGTGATAAATCCAGAAGTGGTGACGTGTTTCTATTATACTTTTCCTCTGATTGTTCCACTCCTGGTTTTGTCTTATAAATACTGATGGAAAATACTGACCAAATACTGAACGTGTGAACGTGGCCTAATGAATACAATACAGCTTTCTGGTGCAATGGCTGCAGCATCGATGTCCCCCATTCGGCAGCCCATGTCGGTCACACAGGAGCACATGGTGGTCTCCTACTGGGACTAAAACATTTGGAATATATATAATAGCTGATGCCTACAGTTGAGTAAAAGGCTTGTGCTGCCTTAGTGCTGTCCTCCGTGGTCCCCAGTAGGGGACATGGTGTTTTCCATGTCCCAGTGACGCCATGAGAAGAGGGGCTGAGTGAGGCGCCCGGATGTAAAAGTCTGAATGGCCTCCCTGCAGCGGGAAAGGTGTGTAACACGGAGACGGTATCCTAGCTATCCTCTCCCCGCCATTATGACACCCACTGCCACATCAGCCGAGCGTGACTACTACACTAACTGTACTGCGCTCTCTTGGCCACGGGTCATGTGACGTGTCCCTGTCGTGACGTCATTGCGCCCCACCCCCTGCCACATCACGACTGTCTACTTTCTCTTTTTTTCTACGACTCAACAAACTTTATCAACACTCCCTTGGGTTAACACGAAGCCTATGATTGGTTAAGAAGCGTGCTTACGTCACCATAGTAAGGAGGTGGTGAGGCCGCGTCACCTCACCGGAGCCATGAACCGGGAGAGCAGCTTCAGGGCCCGTAAGTAATAGACGCGAGTGTCTGGTACTGGCGGGAGGTGCAGTCTGGTTGTTATGGGACAGTGTGCAGTCTTGTTGCTATGGGACAGTGTGCAGTGAGCTGCGGGCTAGGAGTGTGGACGTGATAGGGGTGCTGGGAGGTGAGTGCATTGGGGGCTTCAGAGGCTGATGAGGGGGCTTGTGGCTGACATTTGGGGTCACCTCTGGCCTTGTGCACTATTGGGGTGGTCAGCTACTATTAAGGGTCTTCGTGCGCACAGGGTTAACTATCTGATGCTGTCTGTAATCTGCGCCATTTATTGACATCCCACCTGTCAGCCTGGTCTGTACAGTACTACAGCCACTATGGATGCTGTAACAATGATGGGAGTGCTCCTCTATTCCCAGCACATATGTTACAGAGCGTAAAGCCCGGGGGCGCCGGTCAGATTGGGGGGATACGCGGAAATCGTGCTGTCCTGACGATGTTACAGAGCATAAAGCCCGGGGGCGCCTGTCAGATTGGGGGGATACGCGGAGATTGTGCTCTCCTGATGATGTTACAGAGCATAAAACGGGGGGGGGGGCCGGTCAGACTGGGGGGATACGCGGAGATCGTGCTCTCCTGACGATGTTACAGAGCATAAAATGGGGGGGCGTCGGTCAGACTGGGGGGATACGCGGAGATTGTGCTCTCCTGACGATGTTACAGAGCATAAAGCCCGGGGGTGCCGGTCAGATTGGGGGGATGCGCGGAGATCGTGCCCTCCTGATGATGTTACAGAGCATAAAACGGGGGGGGGGGCGACGGTCAGATTGGGGGGATACGCAAAGATCATGCTTTCCTGACGATGTTACAGAGCATAAAATGGGGGGCCTCCATCAGATTGGGGGTGATACGCAAAGAGTGTGCACTCCTGATGATGTTACAGAGCATAAAGCCCGGGGGCGCCGGTCAGATTGGGGGGTTACGCGGAGATCATGCGTGCCTGACAATGTTACAGAGCATAAAGCCCGGGGGCTCCGGTCAGATTTGGGGGATACGCCGAGATCGTGCCCTCCTGACGATGTTACAGATCATAAAGCCCGGGGGGGCCGGTCAGATTGGGGGGATACGCCGAGATTGTGCTCTCCTGACGATGTTACAGATCATAAAGCCCGGGGCGCCGGTCAGATTGGGGGGATATTCCGAGATCGTGCTCTCCTGACGATGTTACAGATCATAAAGCCCAGGGGCGCCGGTCAGATTGGGGGGATACGTGGAGATCGTGCTCTCCTGACGATGTTACAGAGCATAAAGCCCGGGGGGCCGGTCAGATTGGGGGGATACACCGAGATCGTGCTCTCCTGACGATGTTAGAGCGTAAAGCCTAGGGGCGCCGGTCAGATTGTGGGGATACGCGGAGATTGTGCTCTCCTGATGATGTTACAGAGCATAAAACGGGGGGGCGCCGGTCAGATTGGGGGGATATGCGGAGATTGTGCTCTCCTGATGATGTTACAGAGCATAAAACGGGGGGCGCCGGTCAGACTGGGGGGATACGCGGAGATTGTGCTCTCCTGACGATGTTACAGAGCATAAAACGGGGAGCGACGGTCAGATTGGGGGGATACGCAAAGATCATGCTTTCCTGACGATGTTACAGAGCATAAAATGGGGGGCCTCCATCATTGGGGGTGATAAGCAAAGAGTGTGCACTCCTGATGATGTTACAGAGCATAAAGCCCGGGGCGCCGGTCAGATTGGGGGGATATGCGGAGATCATGCGCGCCTGACGATGCTGCAGAGCATAAAGCCCGGGGGCATCCGTCAGATTGGGGGGATACACAGAGCTCGTGCTCTCCTGATGTTACAGAGCTTACAGAGCATAAAGCCTGGGGTTGCACGTCAAATTGGGGGACACGCGGAGATCGTGCTCTCTTGACGTCTCACATTTGCGCCATGTCACATACACAGTCCCATCATACATGCCACAAGCATCGGACCACCAGTCTCTTACTATAGGGGGGATACGGTTCTAAAGGGGGGTGTCATTTGTATGTACCGCAATCCCCCATTATAACAGGAAGGAGTCCACTTATATAATGCATCAATCTGATCCCCAGTGGGACGTCATGACCTCCTCTACAGATCCCAGCAGTCATAAAGCGACAATCTCCTCTATTACCTGACTTGTAACGTCCAGTAGGGTATAAAGCTGCGTGCACACTGAATGGATTTGCTGAAAAAAATCCTTCTCAGAAACACTTCTAATTAATTTTTATTGGAAATCCATTTTATTGTTCATTTGAGGAGATTTTTTCTTTTCCCCGAAGTAGTCTTCAAAAAAGACTGGTGGGGGAAAAAAGTGCATGTCACTTGTGAAGGAAATCTCTCCAACTAGGCGCTGTCCAGTCAAAAGGCAGTGACATATAGCATTTCAGGAAAAAAAAGGAGAAAAAGGAGTTTCCTGAAGCCATTAGGGTTTTCTCTTTAAAAGCCTTAAAAAAAAAAACTCTTGTGTGCGCGTAGTCCAGGGCCCCCGACACAGGCCTCAGAAAGACCACCTATTAATAAAAGGATGTTCATTTATTGATGCAATTGTTAAAAAACAGATAAATGGCAGATACATACGGTAGAAGTACTGGTATGTGAGGGACCTGGACCTGCGACTGTGCACCGATGGTGTATGGTATTGTGAATCACAATGGATGAAGTGCTGTGTTCAGGGGGCTTTTGTCTTCATGATATAAATTAAGGTTTTAGTACAAAGGGTCCATCAAAAATAAGTTAACCATATAGTGTAATATACCCTTTTTTTTCCCCCACTGTGGACGAGCTATGGCAGTGATAGCGAACCTTTTACAGACCGAGTGCCCAAACTGCAATCCAAAACCCACTTATTTTTTGCAAAGTGCCCTGAACACTGAGGTTTTAGATTAGAAAGACAACTCGTACATTAGCGCGCTATAGAGTCAATATCAAAGAGCTTGTAAGCTCTGCACTCCAAGCCTAAGATACTAGTGGAGGTCTGTTCTTGAGAATGGAGAGGATTTTTAGTCAAAAGTAAAATTGCAAAGTTGTTTGTTTTTACAATCTTCTTGCAATTGTAACCCTTTATCATGATGAGAACAAACCCTTTAAGGCAGGGATATCAAACTCAAATACACAGAGGGCCAAAGTTAAAAGCTTGCACAAAGTTGCAGGCCGGCCTTGATATTTGTAAAACAAAAAAAATGTCTACAATTGAGGAAGTTTTTCCTTATCAACTAAAACTATTAACTTTTGGAATTATAGTGGAATAATATGATATGTTATGTAACAGCAGTAAAAAGCATATGGCCTAATTTAAATATGTAATAACAAAGAATAAAAAAAGTGAATAATACAGGTAATAAAGTATGATGCAAACAAAAGTGCTCCCAAACACAGTATGATACCCCCACAGTGAACTCCACATGCACAGTATGATGACCCTACTGTACCCCCTCCCTCAGTTCCCCCAACAAAGAATGGTGATCCCATCACATCACAGTATGATTCTCCAACTGTAATCACCACACAGCCCTCCATACAGTATAACGGGCACATAAAGTCCTCCATACAGGACAATGGCTCCACATAGATCTCCATAAAGTATAATGGCCCCACAAAGTCCTCCTTACAGTGTAATGGCCCCCACATAGTTGTGCATAAAGTATAATGGGCCCCACATAGTGCTCCATGCAGTATAATGGCCCCACACGATGCTCCATACCATAAAATGGCCTCACATAGTGCTCCATACTGTATAATGGCCTCACACAATGCTCCGTACTGTATAATGGCCCCATGTGATTCTCCATACTGTATAATTGCCACACATGATGCTCCATACTGTATAATGGCCCCACATAGTGCTCCATACAGTATATTGTCCTCACATAAAAAAATAAATACCGTATATACTTGTGTATAAGCCGACCCGAGTATGAGCCGAGGCACCTAGTTTTGCCACGAAAAAATGGGAAAACTTATTAACACGAGTATAAGCCTGGTATACATTGTCCCCCTAATCCCTATCCTTGTATGCATGGCTCCCCATCCCTATCCTTGTATGCATGGCTCCTCATCCCTGTCCTTGTCTGCATGGCTCCTCATCCCTGTCCTTGTCTGCATGGCTCCTCATCCCGTCCTTGTCTGCATGGCTCCTCATCCCCGTCCTTGTCTGCATGGCTCCTCATCCCCGTCCTTGTCTGCATGGCTCCTCATCCCCGTCCTTGTCTGCATGGCTCCTCATCCCCGTCCTTGTCTGCATGGCTCCTCATCCCCGTCCTTGTCTGCATGGCTCCTCATCCCCGTCCTTGTCTGCATGGCTCCTCATCCCCGTCCTTGTCTGCATGGCTCCTCATCCCCGTCCTTGTCTGCATGGCTCCTCATCCCCGTCCTTGTCTGCATGGCTCCTCATCCCCGTCCTTGTCTGCATGGCTCCTCATCCCCGTCCTTGTCTGCATGGCTCCTCATCCCCGTCCTTGTCTGCATGGCTCCTCATCCCCGTCCTTGTCTGCATGGCTCCTCATCCCCGTCCTTGTCTGCATGGCTCCTCATCCCCGTCCTTGTCTGCATGGCTCCTCATCCCCGTCCTTGTCTGCATGGCTCCTCATCCCCGTCCTTGTCTGCATGGCTCCTCATCCCCGTCCTTGTCTGCATGGCTCCTCATCCCCGTCCTTGTCTGCATGGCTCCTCATCCCCGTCCTTGTCTGCATGGCTCCTCATCCCCGTCCTTGTCTGCATGGCTCCTCATCCCCGTCCTTGTCTGCATGGCTCCTCATCCCCGTCCTTGTCTGCATGGCTCCTCATCCCCGTCCTTGTCTGCATGGCTCCTCATCCCCGTCCTTGTCTGCATGGCTCCTCATCCCCGTCCTTGTCTGCATGGCTCCTCATCCCCGTCCTTGTCTGCATGGCTTCTCATCCCCGTCCTTGTCTGCATGGCTCCTCATCCCCGTCCTTGTCTGCATGGCTCCTCATCCCCGTCCTTGTCTGCATGGCTCCTCATCCCCGTCCTTGTCTGCATGGCTCCTCATCCCCGTCCTTGTCTGCATGGCTCCTCATCCCCGTCCTTGTCTGCATGGCTCCTCATCCCCGTCCTTGTCTGCATGGCTCCTCATCCCCATCCTTGTCTGCATGGCTCCTCATCCCCGTCCTTGTCTGCATGGCTCCTCATCCCCGTCCTTGTCTGCATGGCTCCTCATCCCCGTCCTTGTCTGCATGGCTTCTCATCCCCGTCCTTGTCTGCATGGCTCCTCATCCCCGTCCTTGTCTGCATGGCTCCTCATCCCCGTCCTTGTCTGCATGGCTCCTCATCCCCGTCCTGGTATGCATTGCTCCTCATCCCCGTCCTGGTATGCATTGCTCCTCATCCCCGTCCTGGTATGCATGGCTCCTCATCCCCGTCCTGGTATGCATGACCCCCATGAGAAAAGCTTAAAAAAAACATCCTACTTATCTTCCCTATGCGCCCTCGCAGCATGTTGTTCCTGTGCCAGCAGCATCTGCTGCCAAGCAATCATGTATCCCCGCTCATGAAGGTAATGAATATATCTCCCTCTCTCCATGCCTATGGGAGTGGAGAGAAGTGAATATTCAATACCTTAATGAGCGGGCACCCGTGATAGTCCAGCAGCTGCTGGAACCCGGTGGCTGTAACTGTGCGTGCTATTACATAGAATTGAATATTCATTGCCAGTGCAGTGAATATTCATTTATCTTTAGCAGCGGGCACATGCTTTAGCCGCAGCAGCTGGCTCCTGCCTCCTGTGACCTGATGGGACACCGCGCGTGCATAGGAGAGTGGCCACAGTGCTAGTGTTGAGGGAGATGGTGAGGGGGCTGAGAAGAGTGGTGGTGGCACTAGTCCTGAGGAGATAGAGCGCGTGCCCGCTGGGAGGGCTCTGCGTGCCATAGGTTTGCCGCCACTGATCTATGGCATGCAGATGCTTATGTCTTGGCCGTAAGATTGACACGTATGCCATGATTTTCCCAGTGTAAGCGACAAACTGGGAAACTCAGTCTATTGTTGGGTGCCACAGGAATATTAAAATCCTGGAGTACAGCGGTCATTGAAGTCAGATCCATCTGTTGAAGGGAATTTTTATATTAAAACTTTTTGGAGACATATGGGAATACAGAAAGGACATCACTGCAGCTGTTATCACTGCACCACCTTTCCATATGGCTGTATATGCATTTTATATGTATAAGAAGTTCACCAACCTAATGTTGTCTTGTTTTTTTAATAGCTTCAAAGCGGCGCCTTCGAGGTTCCAACCCAAATATGGCCAGTCCACATCAGTTGTTCGATGACACAAGTGCCGGCCCCCCTGGACCTCACAGCATGGAGTACCACAACCATGGCTCCCCAGCTCTGGGCATCCCGACGCAAGCCTTCCTGTCAGAACCGATGTCCAACTTCGCCATGGCATATGGAAGCAGTTTGGCTACCCAGGGCAAGGAGATGGTGGACAAAAATGTGAGTCCCTAGTATGGGGTGATTATTAGGATGAGCATTTATTCTGCTGTCTTTTTGTTTAGGGCCAGGACACGATGTCTTGTGGGAAATATTGAAGAATTTTCCAATTGTAGATTTTTGGGGAATATGGATAATTAATGGTTTTCTTCCTTATCTTGCAGATTGACAGAATAATCCCAGTAAATAAGCTCAAGTATTATTTTGCAGTCGACACAGTGTATGTTGGAAAAAAGATCGGGCTGCTCCTCTTCCCCTATATGCACCGGGTAAGGTCGCTTTCTGCCAGGGTTTTATAGGAGCCGGAGAAGGAGGCTGGCCTCTGTCCACATTGTCGACTCTGAGGTCCACTCCACTATGGGCTAACATCGACCACAGATCTGTAGAGACCATTGTTGTGTCTGACTGTGGTGTTGTGGGCACTGCTGCATACAATTTGCCTACCATTACATATTCCAGCATGTGCCATCCCTTCTGAAATATGTCATGGCTGCTTGCTCACGTGTATTTGGAACTCCAGTCATTGTGGAATCGGAGATCAGAAGACGCCCATTCTATTGCTACAGGAGGGGCCCGAATCTATCAGACATTTATGGCATCTTCTGTGTTTTGTACTGTTTAGGACTGGGAGGTCAGGTACCAGCAAGACACCCCTGTAGCTCCACGATTTGATGTCAATGCACCGGACCTTTACATTCCAGGTAGGTAGTTGAAATATTGACTTTACATTTCATAGCTATAAAATGTTTGCAAAAGGGAAAAGTGTCTCTTTATGTATTGTAATGTGCACTCTTGTTCTTGCAGTCATGGCTTTTATCACTTATATTCTGGTTGCCGGGCTGGCTCTGGGAACACAGAACAAGTGAGTAATGTGTGTGCTCTCTTTACTGTAGAGTAAAGGACATTATAATCGGTCACTGGTGGACCAGTGTTCCCAAGCATCTCTCTGTGAAAACGCCTTATGAGTGTTACAACATAATTAAATAATTGTGGCACATGATGGCTGTATTATTCAACCATCATCTGCCTATGAACATCTGCGATTGGAACAGGGCACCGAACACAGCTGTTAATTTGTTAAATGCTGCTGTCATTCTCAGACGCCAGTATTCACAGTGCCTGGCTTGAGGGGTGCGCTGTTCTAAATGCCAATTGTCCCACCATCCGCCACATAGCATTCCCATGAAGCGATTGCAAAACACCAAGCTCCATTGTGTGGCTGGTGTTCATAAGAGGCTGACTTTGTATATATAAATTGATTTTCCCACCCAATATGGCTTGATTGACATCACAAGCCTTTGTGAAACCCTGTGTGACTGACATTGCTGTCTACTTCTGGTTTTCATCACTCATGGCTTCGCTGCACATGCTCGAGGTTTCGTAAAGACATGGGATGAAATACCCTGTCGTCATCTACATCAGACAACTCATATTGGGCTGTATTCTTGAGTGACAGCCTGGAGTTCTGGGCTTCACTTCTCCACCTCTACTTCAAGCTGATAGATTGCATATGGTGCGCACCATCTTCCATCTTTTTTTTTTTTTTTTTTTTCCCTTCAATAAAGCAGAATTACTCTGCCACACTTGATGGTGGTTTGTGGGCAAAAAAACTGACTTATTCCACGCTGTGTGACCATCTTCTGAACCCTTAGCCTTTGGTGCATGTTTTTGTAGTGATTACTCTCCACCACTAGACGACATCTTAAATTAGGAAGAAAATTGTTCTGTCTGTTCTTATGTTGTAATCCCCGCGTCTAATGTTGCTTGTCATCTTCAGCTTTTCCCCTGAGATCCTGGGCATGCAGGCCAGCTCAGCCTTAGCCTGGCTCATAGTGGAGGTCTTTGCCGTCCTTCTCAGTCTCTACCTAGTGACTGTAAATACCGACCTCACCACGGTGGATCTTGTAGCGTTTTCCGGTTACAAATATGTGGGGTGAGTAGAAAGGTTGTGGAGCGTTTCTTGTTTTATTCATGTAGACGGCACAATAAGAAGAGGTGCAGTATTCATTTGTGGGGGTAGGAGATTGCACAAGTGGCCACCCAAGAGTAAGCAGTCTGTGATGGGATAGAGCAGGGGGCTAGGATTTTTTTTCCCTACTCTTTGATAGGCTGAAACCTACAATTTCTCATCAATTAATTGCATCTTCCACTGTCTTTCTAAACTGATCTGCTGTATTCATGGTTTTGGCACAGAACTTAACTACGGCAGAGAGAATTACCGTAAATCCAGATTTTTCCATGGAGCTTGTAAATGTTCCTATTCTGATCCTTTTAAAAGGATGATGAGACAATTTTGCACTTGCTTTCTCGCTAATATCTTTACTAGATCTACATTCTTAGAATAGTCCCAATTTCTGATTTCTCTCGTTCAGGATGATCTCGGGAGTTCTGTCCGGCCTCCTTTTTGGGAAGACTGGATATTACATTGCCCTAAGCTGGTGTTGTGTCTCCATAGTATTTTTCATGGTAAGTGCTGATTACAACCTCTTTCCCAACATTAAAAAGTAGTCCGACAATGGACATTTATTACAAATAGGATGTGATAGAATGTCTCCTACATGGGGGTCTTGCTGCCAAGACCCTAGTGATGGAGAGAACTTGCTTCTGTACCCCCCTTACCTATAGAGGAGAATTGAATGTGCATGTAAACAGCACTATATGGCTTTTGCTGGAATACCGATTTAATTACTACTTTGTACATTAATTACTATTTTTCTTCATTTTATAAGCATTTCCTTCTTGTTTTTCCTACTCAGATTCGGACCTTGAGGTTAAAAATCCTGTCGGAAGCTGCAGCCGAGGGTGTTCTGGTACGTGGTGCCAGGAACCAGTTGCGTATGTACCTGACCATGGCAATTGCTGCCGTGCAGCCGCTCTTCATGTACTGGCTGACGTACCACCTAGTGAGATGATCCCCCTACATATTAAAGGGTTTTCTGAAGATAAAGGTGCCATTCTGGAATTTCATCCTCAGCATCCAACAGGCATCCTTCTTTAACGATTTCTGTACTGTTTTTTTTTGTTTTTTTTTTGTGTACGGACCCCGTTGCTTGGATTATTATTTTATAGGGGTTCCTACCGCATCTCTTCCTTCAGAAACACCTCTGACTGTAACATCTTGATGACCTGGGCCACTGGATGACTTCCTGCTGAAATGATGGTGGGACCCTCGTAATTGCAGTCAGGAACAGGGAGATAGGGGGGGGATCTTCAACGACTGCTGATGATCCCATTTGTACAAAGTCCCATTTTATCTTTGTGCAGCTGCCTATTGTCTTAAGGATCCGTTAGACCTGGTGAAGCCCAAAGGAAGGGCAATAAGTATTAGGAAACGGAAGCAACAAATAAAAAGAAAGACTTCACTAAATTACGCTTTACGTTTAATCCCAAAGTCATTGACTCACTTTTTGTCTGAAGAACTCTATTTATATCCTTGACTTTACACACATCTGATGTGTCCGTATAATATGTACACCCTCAATATCTATGGCTCCTTGGTCCAGACACTTTCTCACCGAGAACCTGATTGGACTCCTGACCGCCCCCTGCGCTTTTCAAGTTAAATTATGATTTCACTAAAGTTTAGTAAATCTGAATCTACTAAAACTGCAGGACTTTTGCCTTATTAGCTAATTTGGCAGCTTGGGGAAGGTGTGGACAGTCCTAGCTTTCCTTTATACTTCCCCTTAGTGGGGCCTGTAGGCCTGGTCTTGCTATTATAGGATGTTGGGTCACTATATAGTCTGCATAGAAGTCTACAGGTGTGATCTGCAATCTCGTATGACTGGGAGTGTGGGCTCCGTAGTCTGTATCCATCATTAAAAGAAAACTTTTCAAGTGTCAAGTTTATTTTTTTTCTTTTCTGCCCTCCTTTATGTATTTAAAGTGGCATTTCCATCTCTGCTATTCACAGCCTATCCAATGCTCCGAGATGGGAATACCCCTTTTAGCATTGATCCTAATGGTTGGGTGTCTTACCATCTTGATCTAAACAAGATCCGAGTCGGGTTAGCAACGTGCGTCACTTCAATCATTGTGGAACTACAACTCACAGTATTTTCTAAGAGATGTAGCTTTACAACGGGTTGCATGCCACAGGTTGCTGACCCACGATTAAAGGGCTTTCATCATTAAGACCTACGTTCACGGAGGAGACGGGCTCACGCCTCTTCATGAATGAGGAACGCCGGACAAGCTGCCTATACTTCAGTGTTCACCACAAGTCCTACTCCAGCCCCTTTTTGGCTTAGTGAACATGAATATGACGAGTTGCGGTCTCCACATTCCTGTTCCTCCACAGCTCTGCTCACTTTGTCACAATTTTAGCACAACCACCAGTTGCGCCAAAACTATTTGACTTTTCAAACTTTTTTTGTTGCGCAGGTATGCTAGCGCAAAATCTTTTAATTTTGTGTGTTTTTCACTACTGTTGTGCAATAGTGATGCGTGAATGTGCTCAGATATGGTCTTATCCAAGCATGCTCGGGTGCTAACTGCGTGTCTTCTGCTAACAAACAGGCAATCCCTGCATGTGTTGCATCTGTTGAACAGACGCGAGACATGCAGCTGCAGAGACTCAAACGTATTTTTTGAGCGCGATAAAGACACTCGGTTAGCACTTGAGTGTGCTCGCTCATCACTATTCTGCAATATTAGCACAATTAATAACCACATATCCAGATTTATAATAATGTAGCTGTGAACCCAGTTCACCAAATAACTACATGTATCTCCATATCACAAATGCACAAAAAACAGAGGACAAAAATGGAGTTTTTCTTTACAAACATATAAAAAGTTTTATTAGCCCAAATAAGGCAATGTAACAATAAACATAGGATACAAACGATGTGTGTTAAAAATATTAAATCAGGCAGCACCTGGTGAGGACCCCCTCTTTTCTTTTCCTCACACCCCGCTCCCTGATTCAGTATTGGGATACCTTATGACTAGAGTTGAGCGATACTTTCCGATATCCTAAAGTATCGGAATCGGAATGGTATCGCCGATATCACTAAAATATCGGCGATACCCGATACCGATACCGGAAGTCCCATGTAAGTCTATGGGAACAAAATATCGAAATTAAAAAAAACCCATTCTTGCCTTGTTGGTTAATTGTACATGAAGGAAAACAAGAAAGAGTAATGTAGAATGTATTGGGGGAGGTTGAGGAGAGTGGAGACATTAAAGGCATAGATGTTTGACCCAATCCAATGGAATAGCATTAATTTTTATTTTTTAGGAAATACGTTCGGATTGACGAACAAATTGACAATGTTGTTAACCTTTTTTCTATTTTGTCAAATATGTCTGTTTCACAACTTCCATGGTCTTCACCTTTTTAACTTTTCACACACTTTCTCCTTCATAATTTTCAGCAGCATCATCTTTCTCATCAAATTATTCTTCATCTTCACCTTCTTAATCTTCTAAAACTTCTTGCTATTCATCTTTTTGTTAACATTACTTATATTGTTCTTATTAAACAGTTATTATTCTTCATATTCTACTTCTTCATCTTCTTCCTATTCATCCTTTTCATCATATTCTTATTTGTGACAGACATTCCTGTACTTGTAATCTGTAAAACTCTGAATTTTCATCCTTCCGTTCTTGCTGTCACGAAAGATTTTAATTACAACAGTATTTGTCCGCGTTCAGTTTAGCCTGCAGCAGCATCAGGCATTTTCCAGGGGCACCACGAGGAGGAACGGACTCACCCCCATACACTGCTTAGTCTTCTTCTGCTTAGAATTTAGAGCATATATTTTGCTCTTCATTTTGGTCTTATACTTAATGTTCTGCTTTTTGATCTTCTGCTTATTGTTCTTCTGTCTCTTGTTCTGTATCTTGTAGTTTGTCTTAACCTTCTTTGTCCTGTTGGTGATGGTACAAAAGCCAATGGAAGTAACGAGGACCAGCTGACTGTGCTGGAACCCGGAGGGTCAGCAGAAGGAAAAGAGCCAATGGCACAACCGAGGACCAGCTGACGTTACTGGGACAGGGTTACTAAGCAGGAGGTACCTGTGCTCCAAAGCACTACCAAGGACCAGCAGACGTTGCTGGAACTCGGATACCGACATGGAGGCACCTAGGCCAAAGGCACTGCGGAGAACCAGCTGACGGTACTGGAACCCGGATGGGTAGCAGAAGGTACAAGAGCCAATGAAAGTAACGAGGACCAGCTGACTGTGCTGGAACCCGGAGGGTCAGCAGAAGGAAAAGAGCCAATGGCACAACCGAGGACCAGCTGACGTTACTGGGACAGGGTTACTAAGCAGGAGGTACCTGTGCTCCAAAGCACTACCAAGGACCAGCAGACGTTGCTGGAACTCGGATACCGACATGGAGGCACCTAGGCCAAAGGCACTGCGGAGAACCAGCTGACGGTACTGGAACCCGGATGGGTAGCAGAAGGTACAAGAGCCAATGAAAGTAACGAGGACCAGCTGACTGTGCTGGAACCCGGAGGGTCAGCAGAAGGAAAAAAGCCAATGGCACAACCGAGGACCAGCTGACGTTACTGGGACAGGGTTACTAAGCAGGAGGTACCTGTGCTCCAAAGCACTACCAAGGACCAGCAGACGTTGCTGGAACTCGGATACCGACATGGAGGCACCTAGGCCAAAGGCACTGCGGAGAACCAGCTGACGGTACTGGAACCCGGATGGGTAGCAGAAGGTACAAGAGCCAATGAAAGTAACGAGGACCAGCTGACTGTGCTGGAACCCGGAGGGTCAGCAGAAGGAAAAGAGCCAATGGCACAACCGAGGACCAGCTGACGTTACTGGGACAGGGTTACTAAGCAGGAGGTACCTGTGCTCCAAAGCACTACCAAGGACCAGCAGACGTTGCTGGAACTCGGATACCGACATGGAGGCACCTAGGCCAAAGGCACTGCGGAGAACCAGCTGACGGTACTGGAACCCGGATGGGTAGCAGAAGGTACAAGAGCCAATGAAAGTAACGAGGACCAGCTGACTGTGCTGGAACCCGGAGGGTCAGCAGAAGGAAAAGAGCCAATGGCACAACCGAGGACCAGCTGACGTTACTGGGACAGGGTTACTAAGCAGGAGGTACCTGTGCTCCAAAGCACTACCAAGGACCAGCAGACGTTGCTGGAACTCGGATACCGACATGGAGGCACCTAGGCCAAAGGCACTGCGGAGAACCAGCTGACGGTACTGGAACCCGGATGGGTAGCAGAAGGTACCCATGGAAATTAAAGTTGAGGCAGCAGGACTGTTTGCCGTTCACACAGCAGGGGAACAGCTGACATTACTGAACCCCAGTAACACAGGAGCAAGTGTAGACTGTGCTAACAGCACTTCCGAGAAACAACTGGCGGTGTTGTAACCCAGGGATGAGAAGAGAACATGGTGGAGGCAGCAGGACTTTTTGCCGTACACACAGCAGGGGAACAGCTGACATTACTGAACCCCAGTAACACGGGAGCAAGTGTTAACTGTGCTAACAGCACTTCCGAGAAACAACTGGCGGTGTTGTAACCCAGGGATGAGAAGAGAACATGGTGGAGGCAGCAGGACTGCTTGCCGTTCACACAGCAGGGGAACAGCTGACATTACTGAACCCCAGTAACACAGGAGCAAGTGTAGACTGTGCTAACAGCACTTCCGAGAAACAACTGGCGGTGTTGTAACCCAGGGATGAGAAGAGAACATGGTGGAGGCAGCAGGACTTTTTGCCGTTCACACAGCAGGGGAACAGCTGACATTACTGAACCCCAGTAACACAGGAGCAAGTGTAGACTGTGCTAACAGCACTTCCGAGAAACAACTGGCGGTGTTGTAACCCAGGGATGAGAAGAGAACATGGTGGAGGCAGCAGGACTTTTTGCCGTTCACACAGCAGGGGAACAGCTGACATTACTGAACCCCAGTAACACAGGGCAAGTGTAGACTGTACTAACAGCACTTCCGAGAAACAACTGGCGGTGTTGTAACCCAGGGATGAGAAGAGAACATGGTGGAGGCAGCAGGACTTTTTGCCGTTCACACAGCAGGGGAACAGCTGACATTACTGAACCCCAGTAACACAGGAGCAAGTGTAGACTGTGCTAACAGCACTTCCGAGAAACAACTGGCGGTGTTGTAACCCAGGGATGAGAAGAGAACATGGTGGAGGCAGCAGGATTGTTTGCCGTTCACACAGCAGGGGAACAGCTGACATTACTGAACCCCAGTAACACAGGAGCAAGTGTAGACTGTGCTAACAGCACTTCCGAGAAACAACTGGCGGTGTTGTAACCCAGGGATGAGAAGAGAACATGGTGGAGGCAGCAGGACTGTTTGCCGTTCACACAGCAGGGGAACAGCTGACATTACTGAACCCCAGTAACACAGGAGCAAGTGTAGACTGTGCTAACAGCACTTCCGAGAAACAACTGGCGGTGTTGTAACCCAGGGATGAGAAGAGAACATGGTGGAGGCAGCAGGACTTTTTGCCGTTCACACAGCAGGGGAACAGCTGACATTACTGAACCCCAGTAACACAGGAGCAAGTGTAGACTGTGCTAACAGCACTTCCGAGAAACAACTGGCGGTGTTGTAACCCAGGGATAAGAAGAGAACAGGGATGAGAAGAGAACATGGTGGAGGCAGCAGGATTGTTTGCCGTTCACACAGCAGGGGAACAGCTGACATTACTGAACCCCAGTAACACGGGAGCAAGTGTAGACTGTGCTAACAGCACTTCCGAGAAACAACTGGCGGTGTTGTAACCCAGGGATGAGAAGAGAACATGGTGGAGGCAGCAGGACTTTTTGCCGTACACACAGCAGGGGAACAGCTGACATTACTGAACCCCAGTAACACGGGAGCAAGTGTTAACTGTGCTAACAGCACTTCCGAGAAACAACTGGCGGTGTTGTAACCCAGGGATGAGAAGAGAACATGGTGGAGGCAGCAGGACTTTTTGCCGTTCACACAGCAGGGGAACAGCTGACATTACTGAACCCCAGTAACACAGGAGCAAGTGTAGACTGTGCTAACAGCACTTCCGAGAAACAACTGGCGGTGTTGTAACCCAGGGATGAGAAGAGAACATGGTGGAGGCAGCAGGACTGTTTGCCGTTCACACAGCAGGGGAACAGCTGACATTACTGAACCCCAGTAACACAGGAGCAAGTGTAGACTGTGCTAACAGCACTTCCGAGAAACAACTGGCGGTGTTGTAACCCAGGGATAAGAAGAGAACAGGGATGAGAAGAGAACATGGTGGAGGCAGCAGGATTGTTTGCCGTTCACACAGCAGGGGAACAGCTGACATTACTGAACCCCAGTAACACGGGAGCAAGTGTAGACTGTGCTAACAGCACTTCCGAGAAACAACTGGCGGTGTTGTAACCCAGGGATGAGAAGAGAACATGGTGGAGGCAGCAGGACTTTTTGCCGTACACACAGCAGGGGAACAGCTGACATTACTGAACCCCAGTAACACGGGAGCAAGTGTTAACTGTGCTAACAGCACTTCCGAGAAACAACTGGCGGTGTTGTAACCCAGGGATGAGAAGAGAACATGGTGGAGGCAGCAGGACTTTTTGCCGTTCACACAGCAAGGGAACAGCTGACATTACTGAACCCCAGTAACACAGGAGCAAGTGTAGACTGTGCTAACAGCACTTCCGAGAAACAACTGGCGGTGTTGTAACCCAGGGATGAGAAGAGAACATGGTGGAGGCAGCAGGACTTTTTGCCGTTCACACAGCAGGGGAACAGCTGACATTACTGAACCCCAGTAACACGGGAGCAAGTGTAGACTGTGCTAACAGCACTTCCAAGCAACAACTGGCGGTGTTGGAGCCCAGGGTCAAGGAGGATGTTTAAATACTAGATCAAGTATTTTCCTTGTTACGTGTCAATTAAAAATGTCTATACTCCAAACAAGAGAAATATAACCTTTAGTACCATAAGATGATGATTTTACTT
Organism: Oophaga sylvatica; assembly: GCA_033576555.1. Classification (NCBI taxonomy): domain Eukaryota; kingdom Metazoa; phylum Chordata; class Amphibia; order Anura; family Dendrobatidae; genus Oophaga; species Oophaga sylvatica. The sequence continues at coordinate 35,962,203 of JARQOD010000008.1, forward strand.
TAAAAAATATATGTAAATTAATAATTGACAAACATAAACGCATACATTAACATGTTGAAAAGCAATGCAAACCACAATAAAAATCGGTTAAATAATCTGCTGTACGGTTTTAAATAAAAGCATACAAGTACATATCAGAATCCATTAATGATGGATAAGTAACAGTATGTACACCATTTTCATTTGCTGAATAATATCACTAAAAAATTTTTAAAAATATCTAAAATTTCCATCATGTAATACTGATAATATGTGGCAATCATTTATATTAACAAAAAAAACCTTTAAAAAGTGCATAGTGAAAACAGCTATTTATGCCTGACTGTGGACTTGCAAGCATGACAACGGATAGATAAGGTATATATAGATGACACTGCATAGCCACAGATGGTGAATGGCGATGTAATACTGTACCTCAATAAAGTGTGCGTTACTACTACATCCTTTTTTTTTTAATATAGCTTTATAAAAGGGTACGTGCATGTATGCTTGCGCCTTTGTTTGGACGCACAGACTGGCTTCCTGCTGTGACGCGTTGGGTATTGGAGCGTCTGTGCGTCTTATGACGCAGACTAACATTCACGGTGCGCATCGTTCATCATCGCAAGCGTACCGACAACACAAAGGCGTTGTCATGACTGCTTTACTCAGTAAACATGCACCTATGATGAAACATACACGCATGTGCCCTATTACATAACAAGCTACAAGAAAAATGCGTGTGAGGTGTGACACAGCTGTTTTGTTAAGGTACAGTATTATATCGACATTGTACAGGTGTCGCTATTCAGTCTGATAAATAGATATCATTCACCTATTCTATCAGTTGTCGTTCTTTCAGCACCACTTACAGGTATATATTTTGCTATTGTGACTATGCACTATTGACTTTACCAAGGTAATGCATGATTTTTGTTAGCGATTATCATGTTTACATGAAGGACCTTTATGATATGGGCTGTTAACTTTCTAATCAAATATGTATTTTTTAAAATGACACAAATATAAGTAATGTTGAAGAGGACTATTCCTACATGCATTGTTTGCACAATATTACAGGTGTACATCACGTCCCTTAATCAACATTGGATATTATATTTACTTGTATGCTTTTATTTCAAAGGCAAGAACACTGAAGTATAACCTTCGCACTGCAGCAGTTGTCAAAGTTCAACCCACATTATGCACTTCCAACATTGCAGTATTTGAGTCATCATGATGTGAGTTGGATTTGTCTAAGCTATGGAGTGACAAGGTTGACCATCAGTATCCTATAGCATAAGTAGGCTTTTGTGTTTGCATTTGTTTTCGACATGTGCATATCTGTAATAATATGTCACAATTATTTTGTTACAGATTTGTGACAAAGACAAATCATTTTATGGTTTGAAAGTTGACGTTTCAAATGTTTACAGCTTAGAAATCATGGTGTAGCCTCATATCTATGTGTAGCACTACACACTTTGAGATGTCATGTTTTTTTTCACCATGATTAGGTAGCTAGCAGTAATTTTTGCCGGACACACAGCAGGGGAACAGCAGGCGTTACTGAACCCCACAAACACATCAGCGATTGTTTTCATCTGTGCATCTAACACTTCTGAGCAGCAACTAGCGCTGTTGAAGCCCAGGGTCAAGGAGGGTGTAGGCAGAGGCCTAGTATGAGACGTTTGAAGTTGAAGTTGTAGTTAGCAGCAGTAATTTTTGCCAGACACACAGCAGGGGAACAGCAGGCGTTACTGAACCCCACAAACACATCAGCGATTGTTTTCATCTGTGCATCTAACACTTCTGAGCAGCAACTAGCGCTGTTGAAGCCCAGGGTCAAGGAGGGTGTAGGCAGAGGCCTAGTATGAGACGTTTGAAGTTGAAGTTGTAGTTAGCAGCAGTAATTTTTGCCAGACACACAGCAGGGGAACAGCAGGCGTTACTGAACCCCACAAACACATCAGCGATTGTTTTCATCTGTGCATCTAACACTTCTGAGCAGCAACTGGCGCTGTTGAAGCCCAGGGTCAAGGAGGGTGTATGCACAAAATATTGAGTTATTGCCTTGTTACGTGGCCATTGCAAATGTATGTACTTCAAACAAGAATAAATGAAGTTTTACTACGACAATAAAATGATAAATTTCAATTACAAGAATAGAAAAATATTTATACTTGACAGTCCTCTGTGGTTGATAACGTTTAATGGCTAACTGAAAATATGGTAACAAATTCAAAGCTTTCGAGACTACTCAGGTGTCTTCATCAGGCTAAGAGTAAAGCCAAAAATGAAGAATCACATATTTCTACACACAACAGGACACAGGAATAGCTAAGACAAGTGAGGGAGGGACAAGTGAGGGGAGACCGGCAACAAAAAGGAGAACAAGGATGAATTATCAGCGCCACACAATCACAGATAAATTAATGAATTTACCTGTGGCAAAAGACTTTTGTATGCCCGGTCATAGCATCATGGATATGGAATTACTGGTATTAAAATATAACTTCAAATATGAGAAACGTACAAAGGTTTCAGAATATAAGCTCATCATGACCTTTGACACTGTTAGTGATGGAATGAATAGATCACATGGATTTATGTCATTCTATATCAATTAAGGAATCTGCGTCTATGCCCTTCCAGGGTCATGAAAACCAAAAAAAATACGCCAATGAGAGGGCAATCAAACTTTCTAGGAACTGTTACAATATTTATGTTCATCCCTGTGAGATAATGACAGTTCTGATACACGTCACTTACTTGTCTTACCTATTGCACTATTCCTGTGTCCTGTTGTGTATAGAAATATGTGATGCTTAATTTTTTTAGTTAGTCTTTCCCTGATGAAGAGACGTGAGTAGCCTTGAAAGCTTGCAATTTGTTTCCATCTTTTCAGTTATCCATTAAAAGGTATCAACCACTGCTGACTCTGAAGTCTAAATATTTTTCTATCTACTGGCTAACACGGTACAAAGATACACATGTTTTCTAATTTCAAGAAGGAAAAATAAAGAAAATACAAATATAAACGCATATATGCACATGCCAAAAATAAATGGAACAACACAACACCCAAAAAATTGGTAACAAAATATAGTGTTGTAAATTTAAGAATAAAAGTCCATTTTTTTTTTATGAATAATGCTTAAGGAACGCTATGTTAAACAATAACATAGTGAAGACAATGGATTTTGTAATAGTCACTCATCATCATCATCGCAAATTTTATGTGACAGTCACAGACATTTCAATTATTTAAGTTCATAAAATCGTAACTTTCTATAGCATGTATGACATGTCCAGCATGGACTCATCAATGTGATTGATGACACAATAATGTACAATAAAAAATAACCATTTAAAAAAAATTAGGCATTGTTTGTCACAATTTAAGTGTGTGCCTGCAAGTGTAGGTGAAACAAAGGCTACGGATAGCAAAGGTATATTCTATGTCTGTATCAGACAGTGGACAGCCTCTGATGGGTAATGCCGATGTTATACTGTACGTCAATAAAGTCTGCGGCTGAAATCATGCATTTTTTGCTTGTAGAGTGTTGAAGAGGGTAAAAGAATGTCTGGTTGCGCAAAGCTTTATCCGTCAACACTACCTTCCTACTGTCACGCGTAGGGTAGGGTAGCGTGTGGCAATTAGCTGACTATCAAATGTGAGGTTAGGCTGCGTTATTGCGCACTAGGGACGCAAAAAAAAATACAGCAGTAATAATTTAATGTGTAATACTCCACCTATGACAAACAAAAAAATTACGTTCCCTCTTTAACAATGTACAAGACTAACAAGCCTAATGGTTGACGCTGACTTAATTGAGATACAGTATTACATCAACATTGTCCATGAGTAACTATGCACTGTGATACCTATATACCAGTATTAATTTATATCTCTTGTGGTTGTTTCAACAGCACTTGCAGGTATAACTACCTATTGTCAGTATGCATGATGCACTTTCTAGATGTAATAATTTATTATTGGACATTATTACCATGTTTACATGCTGGCCATTTCATATATGGTGTTTGAAGTTAGTTGGCATCAGTATGTGTATTTTATAATGTCTGTCATAAATAAAACTCGTGATGATGATGATGAGGATTTAATGATTCGTACATCCATTGACTGCATTATCTTACAGGTACAGATAAAGTTCCTTAAAAAGCATTAATTCATAAGTCTGAAATGTACTTTTATGCATTAATTTCAAAATGTGAAGAGTAGACTATGTTTTTTTTTTGTTACCATTTCTAATAGACATGTGCAGATATGCGCTGTGATGACAAATTATTATTTGTCCATATTTGTCATAAAAATTTATCATTCTAGGCCTGCAAAACTTCACAATTTCATGTTTTCAGCATAACAAGCAGGGTGACGGCTCTTCCCTATTTGGAGCATGTTCGACATGGGTTTTTCTGTGCATGTGTAGGGAACAGGAGACATGGATAACGTTGCGAACCAGTTATTTAATCTGAAAACGGACAGACAAATTCTGGCGAGATCCATGCCTTGTTCATTTTCAGAAAAGTAAGCCGGTCTACATTATCGGAGGATAGTCGCATGCGACGGTCTGTTAGTACACCACCTGCAGCACTAAAGACGCGCTCCGATAATACACTGGCAGCAGGGCAAGCCAGCACCTCCAATGCATACTGGCTAAGCTCTGGCCATGTATCCAGCTTAGAGACCCAAAACTTGAATGGGGAAGAGCCATCTGGGAGTACACTGAGAGGCAAAGCCAAGTAGTCTGTCACCATCTGACGGATACGTTGCCTCCCGCTGACTGGAGCCCTCTCGGATGGTGTAGACATTTGTGGCGCTGCCACAAAACTTTGCCACATTTTTAACATACTGGTCTTTCCCTGTGCAGAGGCACTGCGTGTGCTCCCTCTTGTTGCAGAGCTCTCTACACTGCCTCGACGCACAGAGCTGCTTTGTAAAGCAGTAGCAGCAGCAGTGCTCTCGGCAGTAAGGTAGAACATTAGGGATTGCACCAGTGTGTCTTGGTACTCCCGCATTTTACGCTCCCGGTTCAACGGTGTGATGAGGCTTTTGACATTGTCCCGGTAGCGAGGGTCTAGGAGGGTGTACACCCAATAATCAGACGTCGTGAGAATGTGGGCGATGCGGCGGTCGTTTCTTAGGCACTGCAGCATGAAATCAACCATGTGCTGCAGACTCCCAACTGGCAAAGAAACGCTGTCCTCTGCAAGAGGCGTTATCTCTGCCTGCTCTGCATCACCCCACCCTCGCTCTACATACTGACTAGAGCGTTGTGTACCTCCCTCTGGAGCGATGTCTTCCTCCTCCATTGACTCCTCCTCCTCATCCTCCTCACAAAGTGAGCCCTGCCCAGCCCTTTGTGGAGAACCACGTTGCGCTGACTTTCCAGAAGGTGATGGAATTTGTGACTCCTCATCCTCCACCTCTTCCAAAACCTCATCCCTTATTGCTTGCAGTGTTTTTTGAAGCAGGCAGATAAGGGGGACAGTCAGGCTGACTAGTGCATCATCTGCACTCGCCATCCGCGTTGACTCATCAAACGCACGCAAAACGTGGCACATGTCCTTCATAGTGGCCCACTCATTAATGGTGAAGTGTGGACGGCGCAAATTGCGTGTTGATTGCGCCTGATGCAGCTGATACTCCATAACTGCTGGCTGCTGCTCACACAACCGCTCCAACATATGTAACGTTGAATTCCACCTGGTGGATACGTCACATATGATGCGATGTTCAGGAAGGCGCAATCTGCGTTGCAGAGCTGCAATGCGCGATCTGGCCATGCTGGAACGTCGCAAGTGAGCGCACTCTAGGCGGACCTTGTGCAGCAGTGCATCAAGATCCGGATAGTCCCTCAAAAAACTCTGCACGACCAAGTTGAGCACATGTGCCAGACATGGTATGTGAGTGAGGTTGCCAAGGCCCAGAGCTGCCACCAGATTTCGGCCATTGTCACACACTACCAAGCCTGGCTGGAGATTCGCTGGCAAAAACCACACGTCGCTCTCCTGCTTGATGGCATTCCAGACCTCCTGCGCTGTGTGGCTTCGATTCCCCATGGGAATTAATTTCAGAACGGCCTGTTGCCGTTTGGCCACGGCTGTGCTCATATCGGTCGCATCAGGTAAGCGTCCACGGGTCCATGTGGAGGTAGACCGTGACGGCTCCTGCAGCGATGATTCTGAGGAACTGGAGTAGGAGGAGGAGTCAATGTGGACAGACTTGATTCCGGCAATCCTTGGAGTTGGCAGAACACGTACAGCGCCACTCGCAAGATCTGTACCCGGCTCCACAACATTCACCCAATGGGCAGTGAGTGAAAGGTATCGTCCCTGGCCATGGGTACTGGTCCACGCATCGGTGGTCAGGTGGACCTTGCTACTGACGGCGTTTAGTAGCGCATGTTTAATTTTTGCCTCAACATGCTTTTGCAGACCAGGGACGGCTTGCCTGCTGAAATAAAATCGGCTGGGCACATTGTATTGTGGGACTGCCAATGCCATTAATTCACGGAAACTGTCAGTCTCCACCAGCCTGAATGACAGCATTTCAAGGGACAGGAGTTTTGCAATGCCAGCATTCAGAGCCTGTGCTCGTGGATGGTTTGCCGAGTATGGCCGTCTTTTATCCCATGCCTGTGCTACCGATGGCTGTTTTGTGGCCTGGGTGTGTGAGGATGACAGGGAACTTGCAGCTGTGGGTGGAATAACACTGTGTCTCTGGACAACAGTGACAGAGGTTCTTCCATGGCGATCCTTTGAGGAAGCCGAACCAGCTGTGTGTGAACTGGAGGAAGAGGCTCCAACAGGAGCTGAAGATGTAGGTGCTGCTGTAGGTTGGCCTACATCTCCAGTGTGTCTTTGTAACTCAACAAAGTGCTTTGACCGCACATGTTTCCACATATTTGTTGTATTAAGGTTACTGACACTTTTACCTCTTTTAATTTTTTGATTACACAGCTTGCATTTGACATAGCAAATATCATCTGCAACTGTATCAAAAAAGGACCACGCAGAGCAAGTCCTAGGAGCGCCCGGTTTGGCTGTTGTAAGAGAACTGCTCCGAACGGGTGCCAAACTGGAGGCTACAGGCAAGCGAGTCTGCAGCCTACCTCTCCCTACTGTTTGGACCGTTGGTGCAATCTCTTCCTCAGAGCTGCTCCCACCACCTTCCTGTTCCTCACGCCATGTTGGGTCTTGGACCTCATCATCTCCACCACTACCCTCTTCCAACACCTGCTGTTGTTGGGTGGTCTGGCCAGCACCATGCTCAACAGAAACTGGCAACTGAGTCTCATCATCATCAGATGCGTTCTGCGGTGTGCTGACCATCGGCACTGGCTCACCCGCCTCTTCAGATTCAGAGAGACACAGCTGTTGCGCATCACTGCATACTGCCTCTTCTTCACATTCCAGAATGCTGCTTGGCTGGGCCCCTGTTTCCAAGCCAACAGATTCTGAGAACAGAAGCAGAGACTCAGCTGGCTCCTGTACAGAGCTCTCTGACTGCCTGGACAATTTGGCAGGCGGTGAAGAGACTGATGGTTGTTCAACAGTGCTGTGGTCCTGAGAGGAGGTGGAAGCTATTGAAGTCGATGCATTGGCTGCCATCCAACCAACAACGGCTTCAATTTGTTCTTCACGCAGCAGGGGGGTACGCTGAGCTCCTACAAAAGTGCGCATAAAGGAACGCTCACGGGGAAAACTGGTGGATGCTGTGTCACTGGGTGCGGCAGCAGCCACAGAATCCCCACGTCCTCTCCCTGCTGCAAATCCACGGCCTCGACCACGACCACGTGCCTTACTCACTGACTTCTTCATCTTGGTAGATTGATAAAGAAAGTCAGAAAAGTTAAGGCCTAAGTGTGGTTATTCCTCACAGACTACAGTGAACCCTGCAGACAACTGTTCAGTATCTGTGAAAGGCCCCTTTGTGTACTTCTATAGTGTTTGCAACCAATGTATTGTATACGGATGGAAGCGCGTCACACTAATAGATTAGATTTTTTTCCACTAAAATGGAGCAGCACCAATTAGAGAAAAATGTGAAGGATGAGGCAGTGACACACGCTCAGCAGACTACAACCGGCAGTGGTTGAAGTACAAACTGGAGCGTAATCTGCACTCACAAAATGAAAAGCTCACAGACTGCAGTGAACACTGAAACACAACTATTCACTATCTGTGAAAAGCTCCTTTGTGTACTTCTATAGTGTTTGCAACCAATGTATTGTATACGGATGGAAGCGCGTCACACTAATAGATTAGATTTTTTTTCCACTAAAATGGAGCAGCACCAATTAGAGAAAAATGTGAAGGATGAGGCAGTGACACACGCTCAGCAGACTACAACCGGCAGTGGTTGAAGTACAAACTGGAGCGTAATCTGCACTCACAAAATGAAAAGCTCACAGACTACAGTGAACACTGAAACACAACTATTCACTATCTGTGAAAAGCTCCTTTGTGTACTTCTATAGTGTTTGCAACCAATGTATTGTATACGGATGGAAGCGCGTCACACTAATAGATTAGATTTTTTTCCACTAAAATGGAGCAGCACCAATTAGAGAAAAATGTGAAGGATGAGGCAGTGACACACGCTCAGCAGACTACAACCGGCAGTGGTTGAAGTACAAACTGGAGCGTAATCTGCACTCACAAAATGAAAAGCTCACAGACTACAGTGAACACTGAAACACAACTATTCACTATCTGTGAAAAGCTCCTTTGTGTACTTCTATAGTGTTTGCAACCAATGTATTGTATACGGATGGAAGCGCGTCACACTAATAGATTAGATTTTTTTCCACTAAAATGGAGCAGCACCAATTAGAGAAAAATGTGAAGGATGAGGCAGTGACACACGCTCAGCAGACTACAACCGGCAGTGGTTGAAGTACAAACTGGAGCGTAATCTGCACTCACAAAATGAAAAGCTCACAGACTACAGTGAACACTGAAACACAACTATTCACTATCTGTGAAAAGCTCCTTTGTGTACTTCTATAGTGTTTGCAACCAATGTATTGTATACGGATGGAAGCGCGTCACACTAATAGATTAGATTTTTTTCCACTAAAATGGAGCAGCACCAATTAGAGAAAAATGTGAAGGATGAGGCAGTGACACACGCTCAGCAGACTACAACCGGCAGTGGTTGAAGTACAAACTGGAGCGTAATCTGCACTCACAAAATGAAAAGCTCACAGACTACAGTGAACACTGAAACACAACTATTCACTATCTGTGAAAAGCTCCTTTGTGTACTTCTATAGTGTTTGCAACCAATGTATTGTATACGGATGGAAGCGCGTCACACTAATAGATTAGATTTTTTTCCACTAAAATGGAGCAGCACCAATTAGAGAAAAATGTGAAGGATGAGGCAGTGACACACGCTCAGCAGACTACAACCGGCAGTGGTTGAAGTACAAACTGGAGCGTAATCTGCACTCACAAAATGAAAAGCTCACAGACTACAGTGAACACTGAAACACAACTATTCACTATCTGTGAAAAGCTCCTTTGTGTACTTCTATAGTGTTTGCAACCAATGTATTGTATACGGATGGAAGCGCGTCACACTAATAGATTAGATTTTTTTCCACTAAAATGGAGCAGCACCAATTAGAGAAAAATGTGAAGGATGAGGCAGTGACACACGCTCAGCAGACTACAACCGGCAGTGGTTGAAGTACAAACTGGAGCGTAATCTGCACTCACAAAATGAAAAGCTCACAGACTACAGTGAACACTGAAACACAACTATTCACTATCTGTGAAAAGCTCCTTTGTGTACTTCTATAGTGTTTGCAACCAATGTATTGTATACGGATGGAAGCGCGTCACACTAATAGATTAGATTTTTTTCCACTAAAATGGAGCAGCACCAATTAGAGAAAAATGTGAAGGATGAGGCAGTGACACACGCTCAGCAGACTACAACCGGCAGTGGTTGAAGTACAAACTGGAGCGTAATCTGCACTCACAAAATGAAAAGCTCACAGACTACAGTGAACACTGAAACACAACTATTCACTATCTGTGAAAAGCTCCTTTGTGTACTTCTATAGTGTTTGCAACCAATGTATTGTATACGGATGGAAGCGCGTCACACTAATAGATTAGATTTTTTTCCACTAAAATGGAGCAGCACCAATTAGAGAAAAATGTGAAGGATGAGGCAGTGATACACGCTCAGCAGACTACAACCGGCAGTGGTTGAAGTACAAACTGGAGCGTAATCTGCACTCACAAAATGAAAAGCTCACAGACTACAGTGAACACTGAAACACAACTATTCACTATCTGTGAAAAGCTCCTTTGTGTACTTCTATAGTGTTTGCAACCAATGTATTGTATACGGATGGAAGCGCGTCACACTAATAGATTAGATTTTTTTCCACTAAAATGGAGCAGCACCAATTAGAGAAAAATGTGAAGGATGAGGCAGTGATACACGCTCAGCAGACTACAACCGGCAGTGGTTGAAGTACAAACTGGAGCGTAATCTGCACTCACAAAATGAAAAGCTCACAGACTACAGTGAACACTGAAACACAACTATTCACTATCTGTGAAAAGCTCCTTTGTGTACTTCTATAGTGTTTGCAACCAATGTATTGTATACGGATGGAAGCGCGTCACACTAATAGATTAGATTTTTTTCCACTAAAATGGAGCAGCACCAATTAGAGAAAAATGTGAAGGATGAGGCAGTGACACACGCTCAGCAGACTACAACCGGCAGTGGTTGAAGTACAAACTGGAGCGTAATCTGCACTCACAAAATGAAAAGCTCACAGACTACAGTGAACACTGAAACACAACTATTCACTATCTGTGAAAAGCTCCTTTGTGTACTTCTATAGTGTTTGCAACCAATGTATTGTATACGGATGGAAGCGCGTCACACTAATAGATTAGATTTTTTTCCACTAAAATGGAGCAGCACCAATTAGAGAAAAATGTGAAGGATGAGGCAGTGACACACGCTCAGCAGACTACAACCGGCAGTGGTTGAAGTACAAACTGGAGCGTAATCTGCACTCACAAAATGAAAAGCTCACAGACTGCAGTGAACACTGAAACACAACTATTCACTATCTGTGAAAAGCTCCTTTGTGTACTTCTATAGTGTTTGCAACCAATGTATTGTATACGGATGGAAGCACGTCACACTAATAGATTAGATTTTTTTCTAATATAATGGAGCTGCACCAATTCCACTAAATAAAATAAAAAAAAAAGAGTCAGTGACACGTGCAGATGCCTACAAACAGCGGTGGATGCAGAGCAAACTGCAGCGTCACCTGCACTGTCACACACACACCTTGCACAGAGCTGTTAAAACAACACTGGCAAAATGAAGCTTTACACAGCGGTTGGTAAACTAGCCTGCCTCAAGCACAGTAGTACACAAAATCGCAATATCTAACTGTCCCTCAGAGTGAGCAGAGTAGCGTTCTGTCCCTTACTGAGTTCACAGCACAGTGACGCTAAAATGGCGGCGGCGCCTTTTATAGTGCATTCTGACATCATTTCAGCAGCCAATCACAGCCATGCCATTAGTTAAGATGACCGCAGCATTACAGGATGTGCCCACACTTCGTAGGATTCCTCATTGGCTGACTAAAATCACATTGCCTCTCAAAGAATTATGGGAACTTCCGATTCCGGTATACGATATTGAAAAAGTATCGGAATTAAGTATCGGAATTCCGATAACGCGAATATCGGCCGATACCCGATACTTGCGGTATCGGAATGCTCAACACTACTTATGACTGCTTATGGGATCGTGGTGTGTTTTGGATACTCACTGTCATTAATGTTAGAGGGATCTCCAACCATGGAATTCTCTAAATGGGGTTCACATTGATTGTTCTCTATACGGGTGCGTTCCTCTTGACATAACTAAGTCTTGTACATTGTTTTTCATGTCGATGGTGCTTATTTGCTTGCCAGGTGTTCTGGTGTCTTTTTTAACACACATCGTTTGTATCCTATGTTTATTGTTACATTGCCTTATTTGGGCTAATAAAACTTTTTATGTTTGTAAAGAAAAACTCCATTTTTGTCCTCTGTTTTTTGAATATTAGCACAATTATTGCATGCCCTATATTATATGGAGTCTGTTAGCACAAAATTACAATATCATAAAAAAGATAAGTTGAGTGCATTTACTGAACATACATTTCGGATTTTAAAATAATTTTTCAAGCTGGTGTTATAAAGTATTCTAATTTACTGAGATAATGACTTTTGGGTTTTCATTGGCTGTAAGGCATAATCATCACCATTAACAGAAATAAACACGTGAAATAGATCACTCTGTCTGTAATGACTCTATAGAATATAATGAGTTTCACTTTTTGTATTGAAGAACTGAAATAAATTCACTTTTGATGATATTCTTATTTAGTGAGAAGCTGTAACTCTGCCCCATCTTCCTTGATTGACAGCTCTGGCTTTACAGGAGCCAGAGAGGAGGGTGAAGAGATAGAGTTGGGCGGCTCATTTCGCAGGACTTTGGTCCATCGGCCAGGTCAGTAGTATTTGGCCACTGGATGGGAGGCTCGTGAATCTCTTACCTTCTGGGAACCCCACTGTGGCTTTTGGTTAGACAGGCTTGACACAACATCATCATCATTGCGACGTGATGTGCAAGTATGTAGGGAAAATAATATTTTCAATTGGATTTCATTAAAATGTTGCACCATTTGCCTATCAAAAGCCCTGTGTTTCATTTTTGGCTACAGAGTGAGCTAACGGAGATTTGTCAGTGAGCTCCTTGGGAGGGGAAGAAGGCTGTGGCTTTTTAATGAAACCCAAATGCAATTTTGTTTTAGCCTTAAAATAAATTGTCCAAATTCTTAAAATCAATTCTTTATCCATTCACTGGTTTTAATTTAAAGTAAAAAAAAATAAATGTAATTGCTACTATGTCTAGCACACAGGTCCTGATGGACGCTGTATGTGGCACGGATCCCCGCAACGACTCCTGGCATCGGGCCTGTCTGAGACCGCTGTGTAGAGCCCAGGATGGGAAAATGCTGCTGTATATGCGATTGTTAGTTCTGGGTGGAAAAAAGAAAGCTGGTATCTCTGTAAGGCCTCATTCACACATCAGTCCGTTTTTCTTGTGAAAAAACCCTAAGTTTCATCTTTTTTTTTTTTTGCATGATTAAAAAAAGTTTTTTCACTTTTTATCTAACAGGTCGTGAAAATCGGACCGCGCTTGGACACCATTAAAGTGCTGTACAATTTTTTTTTTTTTTTTTCACCCACAGACTTGTATTGTTAATTCTGATCAAAATCGGACACGTCTCCGAGACTTTGCTTGAGAAACGTGCCATGCACTTTGTTAATTAGCCATCCGTTTTTTTCATCATCTGTAAATGATCCGTTTATTTGCTTAACTTTTTTTTGCCAGCGGATTGCTGCTGGATCCGTTCTAACGGATGATTACTGGATATGTGCGCATAGCCTTCGTCAAAGTTACATCAGTTTTTCTTGAATGAGAAGCCATCGGAGGAAAAATAAAAACCTCTACTTTCTCCTATCAGTCCATGGAAAGCAGACTGCACTTGGATGACATCCAAGTTCTGACCGATTTTTATTTTTTCACGAGTTCATAGATTTGCGTTGCCCATTTTTGATCCAAACTTGTCTCTGCAATTTTGTGTATTTAGCAAAAAATCATGGACATGTGAAAACGCAAACTGCGCTCAAACGAGAAAAACTGAGGTGTGAATGAGGCCTAACGGCTCTCCTGAATCACGTCTGTTTTATATAATCCTGAAAAGTAATTGTGATGTTTCTTTGCTGGTGTGCTAGAATTGTTATAAAGCTGCACTATCCTGATATAGTCATCTACAGCAGGGGGATCGGTGTATCTGGCCTGGAAGCCCATAATTACTAGTTTGCGGCCAGCGCTCATTTCTCAAGGGTTTGGACCTTATTAGCACAAGGCAGGGTTCAGGTTTGTTATGTGAGATGTTATGGAAGCGGCCTGGGAATACTGCTGATCCTTAGATAATAGTGGAAATTGTACACAAGGCCCTGGGGAAAGTACGGGAACAGGTATCTACACGAAGGAGCTGCACCTCCAGTTACCTGCCCGAGGACATGTCCACACATCCTGGCGCAGCGGAACCATCGCCTTACTGCAAAAAGTACTGGTGCAAGGACTGGTGTGCTGTGACTGCCCATTTTGCTCTATTGCGCCTATGATGGGGGGTCCCATTTGCTCCTGAATCCGGGCAATGCAATATTGTGCTTTCCCTGTAGTGCTGCAGAGGAAAAGTGTGACCAGGTACAAGAGTCGCTGGAGATAACATGATCTGCAAGAGTTTCAGAAGCCCCTAAACCCTGTGATCCTGGCCCCCCATTACTGTACTGCAGCTGGAGGCTCCGAACTCTTAAATCTGGAGGTAGCCATTTAGTTTTAGCTTTGAGCCCTGCAGGTCGGGGCGCACACACAAGTCTATATAATGCTATAATCAGTATATTAGACGTTTCCTATGCATTGAGGTGCATTATAGAAGCCTTTATTGACGCATCGGCTCTCAGGATACAGGATGACTCCCTGTGTGTTCCTGGCGGCCGAGACGCCGAATTTATCAATTATTTTCAGATCAGTACAGTGATTTTTGCTGGAGTAAGAAAACAAAACATTTTTATTAATGTTTCTTCTCAGATTTTTCTTTTTTGTCTTTTTTCTCTTTCTTATCTTTGGGTTTTTTCTCCTTATGTAATTTCTTTTCCTTCTTCTTATGCTCATGGCCGTCCCCGTGTGACTGTAGAGAGGGAACGCACAGGTTAGGAGTGAGCGTTGCGTACTGGATATACTGCATTAATACATGCGGAATAGATTTTCTGCATCAATTCCTCTTAATATTCAAGATCTCTGCTTGCTGTCATTGCAGGGTTATTTATAAAAAATATTACAAGTTATCCCCTTAGGATACGTTTCTGATCACTGGGGGTCCAATTGCTGGTACATCCCAGTATTCTGGGGAGCCAGGAGCCAGGCTTTGCAGAGCCCCATCTTGAAGAGCATACGTGTGATTGCTCGGCCTCCGTTCTATTCGTTTTTTTGGGACCTGCTGGAAATCGTGGAGCACTGTACTCTGCTTTTTCCGACAGTCTCATAGACCATGAATGGAGCTGGGGTCGATCATATGCAGATTATAAGACAGTTATGGAATCTAAAGTTAAAGGATCTGGGCATCGTTAAGTGCATTTTATTACTTAAAGGATTTGTATCAAGATTGTAAGGTTACCCCCTATCCATAGGGTAGGGGATAACTTCCTGATTGCTGGGGGTCCGACTGCACAGACCCCACGAATTCCAGGAACAGAGCAGATGTCGAGCATGAGCAACTGTACTGCGCTCCATCTCCGGCAGTCCCATTGACAATGACTGGAATGGAAGTGCGCAAGCTCATCCTCTTCATTCAGAGCCCTGTTCTAGGTATTCCTAAGGACCCCCAATAAATAATTCCCTAAACTATGGACAGGTGTTATCTTTTCATCTTGGTATAAACCCTTTTTAAAGTCCTATTTTTGGCTGCCAAGCATTTTTATAATTGAATTTCAATAAAAATATTGAACTGTTTGGCTTCTACAGCCTCTATGCATCAATGTACATAGCAGATGCCGAAAGAAAGTAGACTTTTTGATATGGTCATAAATAAGTTCAGGAGAAGAAATGGTTGCAAATCTTGTCATCAAATATGCTTTCTGTGGGATTTACTAATGACTTATTCTGCAGTCTGCCATGTACAGTGATACATAGAGGCTGTAGAAGACAAGTAATACAATTTATTTGTTTTTTCAAAACGCTATACAGGTAAAAATACATGCATTTTGGTTAAAGGGAATCTGTCACCCCAATTTTGCCATATCAACTAAAGATATGGCTGAATAGTGCGTCCCATAACAAAGCTATCGGTAGGTATCATATATCCTGATACCCCCATTTTCATATCAAAATACCTTAGTAAACTTCGGTTTTTGCTCTGTCAATCAGGGTGGTCAGGTCAGGAAGGCGGCGTTTTCTCTCTCTCTACCGCCTGCTCCTCGGCATCACTTGCGTATCGCTGTCTGTGAATCCCACAGACGGCATTCAGCTTCCCGCAATTGCGCATTTCAAATTAGGCCCGCGCATGCGCAATGTGCTTTGCCCGACAGTGGGCAAAGCATAAAATCAGTACAGCGCATGCGCTACTCTTTCCTTGCCCCGGAAGTCGTCCAAGGCAAGCAGACATTTCCAGGGCATGGAAAGAGTAGCGCATGCGATGTACTGATTTTATGCTTTGCCCACTGTCGGGCAAAGCACACTGCGCATGTGCGGGGCCGAATTTGAAATGCGCAATTGCGGGAAGCCGAACCCCGTCTGTGAGATTCACAGACGGCGATACGCAAGTGATGCCGAGGAGCGGGGGGGGGGGGGGAGAGAGAGAAAAACACCGCCTTCCTGACCTGACCACCCTGATTGACAGTGCAAAAACCGAAGTTTACTAAGGTATTTTGATATGAAAACGGGGGTATCATGATATATGATACCTACCGATAGCTTTGTTATGGAACGCACTATTCAGCCATATCTTTAGTTGATATGGCAAAATTTGGATGACAGATTCCCTTTAAAAAAGAAAAAAGCTCCCGAAGTTTCTATCTTAGTTACTATGGAGCAATGTATAAAAAAAATGTAAATACTGTATATATTATGAAATAAAACTGCACAGAATTCTAGACCTGCTTAGATATAGATGGCATTAATGCAGACAGTGGGCACGAGGCCTGTTTTATACTATCATGAGTCCTGTTTTCCTTACATAATTTCAAAATTATGGCAGTGGAAGGGTATGTGCACACGACGCCACCTTCAGGCGGATTTCTACTGAAAAAGCGCTAAAAAATGCCAAAAATAATGAGCACAATGCGCAGCAATGTTGAAATAACTCACTGTGCACATTTTCTGTATTTTAGCCGTTTTAGACTTCGAAAGCCATGATGCGGAAAACAAAAGTGACCGACCGCTCCATTCTTCTGGTGGCTTCGACTTGGAAGCCGCCACTATGTTATATAATGAATTAAAAATAATAATGTTGCAGAAGGCATCCAAAAGACGTTTAGAGGAAAACAGCGCCAACATTTTCCTGAAACTTGTTCTGCATCAAAAACACTGCGAGTACGCCGGCGTTTTAAAGGCGCCGTGTGCACATACCCCAAAGCAGTCCTCATATTAACACATCTCCTTTGGGTGCCTTCTTACCTTTCCTTTTTCGCAGTCACTTCCACTTGAGCTGCTGGAATCGCTGGAGTCACTGGAATGGCCGTGCTCGCCCTATGAAGACAAAATCCTAGAATATCACCCTATATTGGTGCGTATATATGGCTGCAATTCCAGTACCATCTATCAATCGCTGTACCTTGTGGCCTCCTCCATAGCCGTGGTCTCCATGCTTATGGCCGTGCTTTACGTCACCGTGTCCATGCTTTTTAGCTTCCTCGACTTTCTTTGGGTCGACTGCTACAAAGAGATAATACATGTAATATTATTTTAACTGATCAATCCTAATCAATGACATACAGGGAAATATACAACTTCTTTACGTATATGGAACATTCCTGTAAAACGCAGCTTTGGCTGTTAGTACGAGGGCGTTCATGGAAATTATTTACTGTGCAATATCGGCAAGTTAGATATGGGAATCACTTCTTAAGATAAAGGGTGCAGAGATCGGCCATTTGTGGCTTCTTTTCAAAAATCTGACAGATATTGACATGCGCTGGTCTGATCTGTAAGACGGGTCAAATTATTGCGAGCTGCACCATTAGTCTGCGTGGATGAATGACTTTGGTGCACAGGCATACAAGTTATTAGATCAGTGTGCCGTCCTTTGTGCACATGGACACTACACTGACTGAAAATACCGCCAACCGGACCCATATTATGCACCATATTTAAGTGGGTTTTTTTTTAGACATTTTGTGATGCTTGTGATAAGGGGCTTTTTCCAGTATCTGGCATAAAACGCCTTAAAATGTTGCAAAATTTTAGCCCAATTTTGACATTTTTATGATAGTCCCAGCCAGCTCTGCCAAAGTGGGCCAAGCTCACCCTACAAATTGATCATAATTTATGCTAAAAAGTTGCTTAAATAACACCATAAATTCTCTGGCTGTGGTGCACGTCAGTGGAAAGATACACCAAATTGACTGAAGAGCCACACACCTGAATTAGGTTCATCTGTACTCCTGTGCTTCTTTCATTAAGACTGCTGTGCAAAACGCCTGAGACTGACATGCTATATGTCTAAGACTGCCCTAAAACTGACGTGCAAAATGCCTA
This sequence comes from Oophaga sylvatica, assembly GCA_033576555.1. NCBI lineage: Eukaryota > Metazoa > Chordata > Amphibia > Anura > Dendrobatidae > Oophaga > Oophaga sylvatica. The sequence goes on from JARQOD010000008.1 coordinate 35,980,576, forward strand.
AGACTGGCGTGCAAAATGCTTAAGACTGACCCAAAGACTGGCGTGCAAAATGCCAAAGACTGACCCAAAGACTGGCGTGCAAAACGCCCAAGACTGTCCCAAAGACTGACGTGCAAAACGCCCAAGACTGTCCCAAAGACTGACGTGCAAAACGCCCAAGACTGTCCCAAAGACTGACGTGCAAAACGCCCAAGACTGTCCCAAAGACTGACGTGAAAAACGCCTAAGACTGACCCAAAGACTGACGCAACTGCCAAAACGCTAAGACTGACCCAAAGACTGGCATGCAAAACGCCCAAGACTGTCCCAAAGACTGACATGCAAAAGCCCAAGACTGACCCAAAGACTGACATGCAAAACGCCCAAGACTGACCCAAAGACTGACGTGCAAAACGCCTAAGACTGACCCAAAGACTGACGTGCAAAACGCCTAAGACTGACCCAAAGACTGACGTGCAAAACGCCCAAAACTGACCCAAAGACTGGCATGCAAAATGCCCAAGACTGTCCCAAAGACTGGCATGCAAAACGCCCAAGACTGACCCAAAGACTGGAGTGCAAAACGCCCAAGACTGACCCAAAGACTGGTGTGCAAAACGCCCAAGACTGACCCAAAGACTGACGTGCAAAACACCCAATACTGACCCAAAGACTGGTATGCAAAACGCCCAAGACTGACCCAAAGACTGACGTGCAAAACGCCCAAGACTGACCCAAAGACTGGCATGCAAAATGCCCAAGACTGACCCAAAGACTGGCATGCAAAATGCCCAAGACTGACCCAAAGACTGGCATGCAAAATGCCCAAGACTGACCCAAAGACTGGTGCAAAATGCCCAAGACTGACCCAAAGACTGGCATGCAAAATGCCCAAGACTGACCCAAAGACTGGCATGCAAAATGCCCAAGACTGCCAAAGACTGGATGAAAAAGCAGACTGACCAAGTGTGTGCAAAACGCCCAAGACTGACCCAAAGACTGGAGTGCAAAACGCCCAAGACTGGAATATGAAAAGCTAGTGTTAAATTTCTCCGACGAGTTCACTGCCTACATATTAGACAAAACTGGTAAATTCCTATGAGCTGTGGATTTCATCTTATATTGGCACCACACACCTATAACATCTGCCCCCTGCACACCCATGTGTTCCTGATAAGACTCAATAACTTATTGATCTGTGAAAGTCTCTGGAGTAAGGAGTGTCCTCCTGTCATGTGCGCACATCACCCGCCCTTTTCTTATTAACACCTACTGTATATGTTCACCCGGCCGTACCTATTAGCCGCTAATCTAGCAACGATTATCTTTCAGGAAAACAACTGGGGGGGCAGAGAGAGTACAGTTTTCTCTGCACTCAACATATGACTATAAATCCACTTTTGTTATATGGGAGTCATTATCTTTGAAATGTATTGTGTTAAATTTATCACCGTCATAAAAGCATAAACGTATTCAAAGTTCAGGTTTCCATCTAATTAAAGAAGCAGCAGTACCACACACGGCCTGCTGAGAAGAGTGGCGCCATTTCTGTAGAAGCCGCAATGCGTTTTTTCAAATTGCAAAAAAAAAAACTCTAATAACAATATGACAGGGGTGCTAAAAGTTGAGAAATGAAGAAATACTTTTTTTTTTTTGTAATCTGAACAGATTCAAGATAATTAGAGATAATTAATCTTTCCTTCTATTTGACCTAAAATGTTTTCTGCTACAGAACTCCAACTCCTATGCAATGTGAAACATTCTGGATGCCTCTAGCCACCACTAGGGGGAGCGCATGAGCTAACTGCATTGGCCTCTGTAATACAACAGTATGCCATAAGCTCTAAAGCTCCCCCTAGTGGTGGCCACAGACAGAACTTAAGTTATTTCGCTCTTTGCCCTGCAGAGAATCTGGAGTTCTGTATCAGATAAAAGAAACTTGTGGCATCCTTTTTCTTGTTTCACTCCATCCTAAAGTTAAAGAAAGAGAGCGCATATAGGGCGATAAAAGTGATATTTTAGGTGACAATACACGGTTGGGGCGCTCACCTTTACAGGTTGTGAACAGTCACAACCCCTTGCGGAATGTGAAAGGAACCAGTGGTCGCTGCAGGCTCCCGTAGATGCCGATGTCACAGAGGAGGAAGAAAAAGACCGGGTTTTCCAATGTATCCGCGTTGACCACACAAAGACAGAAATATTCTTGAAAGCTTTATTGTGCCGACGCGTTTCGAGGCAAATCTGCCGCTTCCTCAGCGCGGAGGATACATTGGAAAACCCGGTCTTTTTCTTCCTCCTCTGCGACTCCATCCTAAAGGGCAGATGTGAACAGAGCCTAACGCATGCATACGTTATAGCTATACAGCACCCCATATCTCAGCTTCCCGGAGCGATCAGGGGATATGGTGCACACTATAAGGTGTCTCTTACCTGCAGACAGATTGAAGTCCATTATTTGTGTGAGCTGTGAGCGGTGGGATGAGGTGCGGCAGCTGTGGCACGGACTACACAGCGCTAGGTGTGTCCTGGACTCTTTATCCTCTACAGCCTGGAGGAGGTGACTTGATGAAGAATGGAGGCGGCATCCATCCTGGCTAAAAATATCAGCTTACAGACCGAGTATTGTGCAGCGCTGCCAGGCTAAATATTCTTGCTGGAGGGAACCCTGAATTATCTGGTTTTGGGGCATCTTGAGACTTGGAGCTGTGTACACAGGCTCGCGCTGGATATTCCTGGCTGGCCGCGTGTTTATTTCTGTGCAAAAACAGCAAGAAAAATCACATAATCTGGCCTAAAATAAGAGATGCAAGCTAGGGCAGCACTCCGCCACACTGTAGGCCATTCTTGGCCGTCAGCAAAGTACACCGTAGATGTTGCCCCCTCCCGATATGACGTTTCGGGGGATGCTTCTCAAGAATCAAGCGGCATAAGACATTTAGTAACTTTCAGTATGTTTCTTGTACATATTACATGTTTTATTGCATTAACAAATCCTGTATACTTCAGAGCTGAAATCTTACAGCATTCACTGTTGACTCAGGACAGAACTTCCTCTACTGAATCGGCCCTTTAAAATGTAGGAAAAAAAGAAACGAGTTTCATCCAAGTTTGGTCTAAGTGTCATCAGTTTTTCTAGGATGTAAAAAAAAAAAATCCCAAGTTTTTTTCGTATGTAGCAGTCTGTGAATCAGACTGCACTCGGATACCATTCGAGTGAGGCCCAATTTTTTTTCCACAGACCCATAGACTTGCATTTCTGATTTTGATCCAACACTCGGATGAAAATCGGACGTGTCACGATTATGAACGAATCACTCCGTCCACGGAAAATCATGGGCATGTGAGTGACCCCATTCACAATTGTAGGTACACTCGTTAAAATCTAGGATAGCGAAAAACAAGGATAGCGATAGTGTGCGAAAATGGACGTGTGAATGAGGCCGAACTCTCCAGCTGCATGATCAGAGCCGACTGGAGACAAACTTCTTGACTCTTTCAGATGACACCAGAAACATTGTGAATTTAGCTCTGGAGTGGAGTGAGTAAAGGCTCAAACTGAGGAGTCCAAGATTTTTTTAAAATTAATGTAACTAAACTTTTGCAGGCAAAAATGTATTTAAACCTGCTTACATGAGTATATTATGGAAAGATGTTCCGAAAAATGCCGCGATGTTCAGCTACAAACTCCGGTCCTGGGAGCTCCTCTTATGGTTTGCGTAGAGGGGGCTGGCTCACGACTGTCACAGCTGATGTGTAAATATACAAGAGGGCTGGCTTACCTATGGAAATGGGCAATCGGCAAGCCCCTTCACACCCAGGTGCGGCCACATTGTGACACTGGAAGCGCTGTCCTGTGTCTGAAACAAACCTGAAGAGGAGCATGTGGGGAGCGGAGCTTCTAAGCCGAAGATCTTGGCAAGTACATTGATACGTTTGTGTAATTTACTAATTTAACCCCTTTCTGATATCTGCCGTACATGTACGACGCATGTCAAGTTCTGTTGTATGCAGCGGACTCAGGAGCTGAGCCTGCTCCACACATAGTGGGTAACGGTTGTGTTATACATCCTCCCATGAGGATGCAGCTAGGATGCCATCAGTGTGCTTTTTCAAGTTTTTCACAGACCCATAGAATTGCTTTGATGACTTTGATCCGTGACTTGGATCAATAATGGATATTTTTCCTTCTTTTTTCTTTTCGTTCTGCAAAAAAACACAGCTCCGAAGACTATAATGGGTACATTCTGTATCCGTGGAAATAGACTAAATGAAGTCCAGGCTCGTTTCATGGTCAATGCTTGGATGCGGATAGATGGCCTGACCGCCGGGTCTCTGGCCTGAGTGCGCTCTGCCCTCGATGTGCTGCCAATAACCATATTTACATGGGCCTTTAATTGGGAAGAGCGGTCATATAGACACTCATTCTCCAATTCTCGCTCTTAATGTCCCTTTAAGTTTGGGTTATAAAACTGTAATTCTACGTGTGGTGCTGTTGATATCTGATCAGGTCACACCCTTACGCCGGGGCTTGTCAAATATTCATGGCTATTGTGTAAGTGCAAGCAAACAGTGACTCACGTCTCATCTCAGTAAGCTGTCACCAGTCACCGACCTTTCCTCCTCTGTCCCCGCTGCAGAGAGAATAGCGCACAGTCCAAAAATACAGCAGACACACCTTCCATAAGTCCATTCAGTATAAAATTATATATTTTATTATAGCTAGATATTCAAAAAATCATTAATCAACATACATCTATTAAAAGATACAAATATGATCTCATAAGTGTGAAGGTCACAAACATAAACGAAATCTGACCTATTTACTATATATAGGACCGGGAATCATAGACTCAGAATATAGTTTATACAAAAGTCACTAGAATGCGAGACAATTGCCCTATTAGATAACAATATACCACCAGTAAGTCTGTATATAAAATGGGCAATAGTCACAACAATGGTAAGTGCATATAAGAGAGTCTCACCCAAGTATGTCCCAGGAAACGGTCAGAAGAAGCGGCCCCGACGCGCGTTTCGCGTGGGCTTTCTCAAGGGGCTGTGCATGTATTTGTGTGTAAAATAGCCATATATATAGCCCCGATGCAGCTGGTTCAAATGTGGACATAATAAGCGGCGCATGAAAGTGAGAATGCATTCTACATTGAATGAAGATACTGTCACTAATTATGTTACTGTATATGTATGTAATATATCTTATCACTGTAATTTTGTTATTGTTTTGTTTCACTTTTATATATATATATACATTAATGTTCTTTAATTGGACTTATTCACTTTTCACTTTTACTTTTATGATATTTTGATTATTTTTTAACTTTTCACTATTATATATAAATTTTGATCGCACTTGTATATGATTGATTTAGTGACATGGTTTGTTATTTTATAAGTGATTCATATTATAATGGTCTGTGGGGGCGCGATCCTGGATCGCTGCGGGTGATGCCGATGTGCGCTGGTATCTTACTTAGTGCCCTCGGCATCTCTAACTGTGGTCCGGGCGTTGCGCTATCCACGGGGATCATCTTGAAGAGATATTGGTTGCTATGACGCCGGGTCTGGTTTAATAGGACTAGTGCGCATGTCCGTGACGCGCATGTGCCGGAACGTCACTTCCGGCGTCCTTAGTGCTGTGTGTGCTGATCCGGGTTGCTATGGCAGCGGCTCGGTCCAGCATGCACTGCATGGAGGCCAGGGACTGACGTCACATCCGGCCCTGCGTTCTCACTTTCATGCGCCGCTTATTATGTCCACATTTGAACCAGCTGCATCGGGGCTATATATATGGCTATTTTACACACAAATACATGCACAGCCCCTTGAGAAAGCCCACGCAAAACGCGCGTCGGGGCCGCTTCTTCTGACCGTTTCCTGGGACATACTTGGGTGAGACTCTCTTTTATGCACTTACCATTGTTGTGACTATTGCCCATTTTATATACAGACTTACTGGTGGTATATTGTTATCTAATAGGGCAATTGTCTCGCATTCTAGTGACTTTTGTATAAACTATATTCTGAGTCTATGATTCCGGTCCTATATATAGTAAATAGGTCAGATTTCGTTTATGTTTGTGACCTTCACACTTATGAGATCATATTTGTATCTTTTAATAGATGTATGTTGATTAATGATTTTTTGAATATCTAGCTATAATAAAATATATAATTTTATACTGAATGGGTTTATGGCTCCTTTTGTCTCTTGTATATAAACTCATTTTTGGAGTGTACCCTGATGCTTTTTTAGCAAATTTTAATTCTGGTGTTTTTTCTATTTACACCTTCCATAAGTGACTGCTACTTTAGGCCGTATTCACACTGCATTTGTATGTATGTCGGGAAGGTTCCCAAACTATCCCTCTGAGGTATGACTCTTAGGTTACCTGTGTAGAAAAACTCAAAAATATATACCTTGTCTTTATGCTTTTTGTTTGTAGCTTGTCCAGAGGTGTATCTAGGCTTTCTGGCACCCGGGGCAAGAATTCGGTTTGGCGCCCCCCCCAAACACACTTGCGATTTGCACACTTAAGTCATGTACCGACGAGCTGCTTTCCCTAATGCTCTCAATGTTCAGTGAAAAATTGAGAGAAGTAGGAAGAGAAGCTCAATGTCACAGGACCATAAGTATGAAAATCACATATGAGTGAAGTGTCCATGTGACGACTGCTGGAACCTGCAGAGCTGAATCCTGACATTGCAGCTTCTGAATTCTCACAAATAATGCACTTTCAAGATTCTCCCATACCGGTGGCAAGAGTGCACTGTCATGTCAGCACAAGCATGTGATTTATATACTTCTGGCCACATTCCGACTAGACGTGTCCGGCCTCACTCTGTTCATTTTCATTGAGTGAGGCCACACACCTCTAGTCAGCATGTGACTGCATGTATGTAAATTACTGGCATAAGAGAATCCTGACAGTGTGCAGTGCGCACTGTGAGAATTCTGAAGTCTGCAGTCACATAGAATGACTGCAGACTCAGCACAAACCTGGACAACCCCTGTAATGCTCCTAACATAAATAAAAACATGAGAATTAGTCAGTTTCACAAATAATATTTACATCCAGGTACCTTATAGATGACGTCATCTCTGGAGTGTTCTCCTTCTTTTCTTCTTCTTGTCCAGATCCCATGATGAGTTTTCTCATCCACAGCCGTCTCTGCAGACTTCCATCTTCTGCGGTCTTCTGCAGCTCATCCCCACAGGACAGAAGAGTCATTATAATGCTCCTGAATAAAAATATCTGCAGTATACTGTCGCCTCACACTATTCCCCTCCCTCCTCATACTGTCTCCTCTCACATCCCCTGTTCACCATACTGTCTCCTCATATATTTACCCCCTCACTCTCTATACTGTCTGCTCACAGATACCCCTCACTCCCCATACTGTGTGTGCACACATCCCAGCACCCTCACTCCCCATACTGTGTCCACATTCCACATACTTTCACCCGTTCGCTCCCCATACTGTCTGAATCCATCCCCCATACTGTTTCCTCATACATACTCTACAGTGTCCTCAAATCCTCCACACACATTAAATCTCCCCATCCCAACTCCAAATCCCCCCCACATTAAATCCCCTCATACCCACTCCAAATCCCCCACACACATTAAATCCCCCATCCCCATGCCAAATCCCCCACACACATTAAGTACCCCCATCACCACTTCAAATCCCCCACACACATTAAGTACCCCCCATCCCCACTCCAAATCCCCCCCACACATAATGTATCCCCATCCCCACTCCAAATCCCCCCACACATAATGTATCCCCCGTCCTCACTCCAAATCACCCCACACATAATGTATCCCCATCCCCACTCCAAATCCCCCCACACATAATGTATCCCCATCCCACTCCAAATCCCCCAACACATAATGTATCCCCCGTCCTCACTCCAAATCCCCTCACTTATAATGTATCCCCATCCCCTCCAAATCCCCCCACACATAATGTATCCCCATCCCCACTCCAAATCCCCCCACACATAATGTATCCCCCGTCCTCACTCCAAATCCCCTCACATATAATGTATCCCCCATCCCCACTCCAAATCCCCCCACACATAATGTATCCCCCATCCACACTCCAAATCCCCCCACACATAATGTATCCCCCGTCCTCACTCCAAATCCCCTCACATATAATGTATCCCCCATCCCCACTCCAAATCCCCCCACACATAATGTATCCCCTGTCCCCACTCCAAATCCCCCACACATGAAGTATCCCCATCCCCACTCCAAATCCCCCACACATAAAGTACCCCCCATCCCCACTCCAAATCCCCCACAAAAAAAGTACTCCCCCATCGCCACGCTAAATTTCCCCCCACACACATTATGTCCCCCCGTTAATCTTCGGTGATTTCTTCAGCTCCACAGTGGAGCACACTTACCACCAGTGTTCCCCCTTCTGGACGCCGCCGACGAGTGACGTCAGCAGCGTGATCACATGATCTGATCACGCTGCTGGCGTCACTCTGACCCCGCGGTCAGAGCTTCAATTGTACTGGCGTCTGTACAGACTCCAGTACCAATTGATTCCTGGGAGCTGGTGCGCGGCAGCTTCTCTGCGCCAGCTGTCAGCTTGACAGCCGGCAGAGGGAACCGCCAACTCCCAGGCCGGGGGCGGCAGAATGCAGCCGCGGGGAGACACTGCGGACCGCCGCATTAGGTGGATGGTGTGCCCGGACATGGCGCCCCCTCTGGATACGCCTCTGAGCTTGTCTAGTGCAAACAACTGTGCTATTCCATAAAGCAAAAAAAAAGTGCATCATTAGATGGGTATAGGTAATGAGCTACAAATATATGTATGTCATAGTGAAAAATTAAAATCCATAAAGACATCTCTGGAGAGGGGACATATCACCCTCACATTGAATATATGGTATTAATTACGACTGGTGTAGTGAGAGCTTACACTTCAACCTCCATTATAGTAGGAACCTCCTGCCGTGACCAGGTGATTACAGCAAAGATCTGCTCTGAGTCAGACACTAAGCCTGGGATTTGTTTAATCAAAGGCGGAAAAGTACACTTACAAGGCAAGAGCTTCCTCTGTTCCACTAATTCCCAGACTTTCTGGAGCCAGTGATCAGTGATGAATATTGGGGTTTGCATCAATCCGATATTTATTGGAGATAATATTTTTGGTGTCGTAGTGCAGGGAGGAACATATCGCATTCACTCACATCATCGTAAGGTCATTCTAACTCCTCCAATGGATGATGCTATTCATGCCATGTTTCATCTCCATAGAAAGGTAAAATCGCAACAGGATATATAGTATATACAGGGTGGTCCAAAAGTAGGTGGACAGAAAATAATAACCCTATTACACAAAGTAGGTGGACAGAAAATAATAACCCTATTACACATATTGTCCACCTACTTTTGGACCACCCTGTATATACGGGTCCAACAGAGGCCAACGGCAACCTCAAAGTATGTATTTAGGAGGTTCTGGTTTTGTGGGATGCTTTTGTCATAATTTTTGCAAATTTCAATATAGCCCTGAAATTAGAGGAGTTTTTGTTAATATCAGGGGTAAATACTTTTTTAGACTCCATCATGCAACAGATCCACGTGTGGATCCAGTGTTCACTGCTTCTTGACATCATCAGTAGAGTTGAGCGAATTTGTTCGGATTTTGTCCCGAATCTGATTTTGACATATTCGTGCCACATTCGAACACTATTCATGCCGATTGTTTGTCTTTTGATCGGTTCCGAACATATTCGGTAATTACTACTCCCATTAACTCTAACGACCTTTGGCTGTGTTCGACGAATATTGCAAAAACAATATTCAATGCTGATTGTATTCAGAACCGAATCCTAACAAATTTCCTCATCTCTAATCATCAGGACCAAAACCTTGATGCAAACACAGAAGTGAGTAAAGCCTCATTGTTTAAAAGGGGTTATTCTCAAAATCATAAAATTAAAAACAAGCAATTTTGGAGTTTACTAGTTTTAAAATATCTCTTCTGTTCCTAAGAACAGAGGGATTTTTAAATCTATTGTGTATTGTTTTTTGCCAATTTTACGGATCACCGCTGCAGTCTTATCAGAGGTGGTCGGTCTCCAAGGCAAGCAGTAAAACACTTGCAAGCTCTTTGCTTTGAATGCTGCTTAATCCAGTTTGTTTCTGTGCCGCTGTGAAGCTCCGGAGGAAAGGTGCTTCTTCTTGTTGCGTCAGAGAGTGCAAAGTCCAGAACAGCGGCTCAACCATGGCGCTGGTCCGAACTGTAAATCATTACGGATGGAGGGTACTGCTGTCCGGCAAGCTGGAGGAGGAGAGGCAAAGGAGCAGTGCGCTTGTGATGAATGAGCTCACAACAACCCATTTACTGGCCACTAGCCGCAAAGATGTGGCCAGGTATGAGCCCGCTCCATACCAGGCAGCTGAATGCTACCTGGAACAGCAGTGATCGGAGTTACTTTACCTCTGACAGCTACCTGGAACAGCAGTGATCGGAGTTACCTCTGACAGCTCCCTGGAACAGCAGTGATCGGAGTTACCTCTGACAACTACCTGGAACAGCAGTGATCGCAGTTATCTCTGACAGCTCCCTGGAACAGCAGTGATCGGCGTTACCTCTGACAGCTCCCTGGAACAGCAGTGATCGCAGTTACCTCTGACAGCTCCCTGGAACAGCAGTAATCGGAGTTACCTCTGGCAGCTACCTGGAACAGCAGTAATCGGTGTTACCTCTGACAGCTACCTGGAACAGCAGTGATCGGAGTTACCTCTGACAGCTCCCTGGAACAGCAGTGATCGGAGTTACCTCTGACAACTACCTGGAACAGCAGTGATCGGAGTTACCTCTGACAGCTCCCTGGAACAGCAGTGATCGGAGTTACCTCTGACAGCTCCCTGGAACAGCAGTGATCGGAGTTACCTCTGACAGCTCCCTGGAACAGCAGTGATCGGAGTTACCTCTGACAGCTCCCTGGAACAGCAGTGATCGGAGTTACCTCTGACAGCTCCCTGGAACAGCAGTGATCGGAGTTACCTCTGACAGCTACCTGGAACAGCAGTGATCGGAGTTACCTCTGACAGCTCCCTGGAACAGCAGTGATCGGAGTTACCTCTGACAGCTCCCTGGAACAGCAGTGATCGGAGTTACCTCTGACAGCTCCCTGGAACAGCAGTGATCGGAGTTACCTCTGACAGCTACCTGGAACAGCAGTGATTGGAGTTACCTCTGACAGCTACCTGGAACAGCAGTGATTGGAGTTACCTCTGATCGCTGCTGTATAACCATTTGGACGTTTCTGACAATCACTGACAGTGCCATTTAAATGGTTTGATTGAAAGCAAATATATACTTCAGTGAAGCAATCACAAGGTGCAGATGGGTAGCCATGTCAGTCGTGGGCCTAAGGCTAGGTTCACATCAGAGTTTGTGTGCGCAGCGTATCATCTGCATACGCAAACGCATGCATACGCATGTTTACGCAGCGGTTTTTATCCGCATCTTACACATGACGCCAAAAAACCCGCAGCGTTTGTATGCGTTTTTGCATGCGTTTGCATTGTTTATGCGCATGCGTTCGATATTTCCAGGTGCTGTAATCAGTTCCTGGACATGCGCAGTCTGACGTCCGCATACGCATCGAACGCATCCATGCGCATGTCCTTGCGTATCAATGCGTTCCCTTAGACAGTTATCAGTTATGCGTTTTTTGATGCACTCATCCACGTGCACATGACTGTGCATATTTGATGGATTTTCGACGCTTCAAAAAATGCAACATGTTGCGTTCGCCGGACACCATGAAACGACGCATGCGCATGTCTCCGCGTACACCATGCTAAAGATATGTAAGCATGACGCATGCGGATCTAAGCGGATGAAACGCTGCGCACACAGACGCAAATGTGAAACCCGCCTAAGTGTGTCAGTTGTAGCCCCCCTTCACTGCCATCTTAGTCCATCTACAAAAAAACGTATGTACAGCATTAATGTTACAGCACATTGTACAAGCGATCAGTCAGGTGGGCTAAAATATAGGGTGAAAATTAATTAAAGGGAATCTGTCACCCTAAATTGGCGGGATATTTAAATGATGGCAGTCAGGTCAGATGGGCGGTGTTTTGGGTACTTGCCTTAACATGTTGTTCGCTGCTGTCTCCATTATTTCTGGGAATTGTAGTCGTTGCCCTCCATATAACGCGCCTGCGCATTGCAATCTTGAATTGGGCACGCGCAGTATGCTTTGCCCGCAGATTGCAATGCGCAGGCGCGTTATATGGAGGGCAACGACTACAATTCCCAGAAATAATGGAGACAGCGGCAAACAACATGTTAAGGCAAGTACCCAAAACACAGCCCATCTGACCTGACTGCCATCATTTAAATATCCCGCCAATTTAGGGTGACAGATTCCCTTTAAGGAAAGGATTTCACCTTAGTCATTTCTGAGAATCATGTTTTCAGGCCATTTTTACCTCACAGTGAGCGGAAAAAAAGCTCCTAAATAACAATGACAGGATTGTGCGTTTTTTCTCTCACTATTTCACCTCACTTGGATTTTTTTAACAGGTTTTTTTTCAGTGCAGGCCTCGTATGGTTAACGTAACAGAAAAATAGAAAAGTTATGGCTCTTGGGAAAAGGTGAGAAAAAAACAGAAGCGCAAAAATGAAAATTCCCGGCGGCAACGGTTTAATATGTATAATATATAAATAATATGTTAATAAGGGTGAAATGAATTTTATTATGTGTGTATATAAATAATAATAATAAAAAATATATATATATATATATATATATAATTTGTATTATTTTATTTAGGTTCCCTATTAATCTCCCTCAAGGAACTTGAACCTGAAGTCATGTAATATTGCAGTGTGAGGTAAAATTACCACAGGACGGGCTTTATATGAGGGGAATCATTGAAAATTGGGTAAGGTGGAGTTATATATATGTTGTAGGGTCTGGTCACGTGACGAGGAGCAGGCTAGCTGAGGAGACGTGGTGCGGAGACTCCCGCTGACGTCACTCTCTGGCTGGGTCTATAGTCGGAAGGAGGGGATGACGTCAGTGCCGAGAGGGGCGGAGCTACACGCGGAAACGTGGATCCAAACACAGCAGTGTCCTCAGCTGGGGCCAAGGAGCGGCATTCCCGGGGGCCCCTGCAGCCTGGTGAGCGGTGTATCCAGGTATATACTCTGAGCTGTGACGTAATATGCGGAGATTGCTATGTTGGGTCCTGCTGGACACCTGTATGTGGAGTCCAGTGATCGACCATTGGGGGATTGATTAGTCTGGCCTGTGTAGTGCACAATGGTGAGGGGCTTATATATATAATTAACTCCTTACTGGTCTGGGTTTTTTTTTGTGCTTTAGTTTTCCTCTTCTATGAGCAATAACTTTTTTTTTTTTTTCCACTTTTTTCCGCCCTTTTTTTATTTCAGCGTGGGAAAAAAAATAATAGTATTTTTGCGTCGCCGTTTTCTGCAATCTGTAACTTTATTTTTCCCGTGGAGATTTTTGTGTTTTTTCCTCGGCGAGTTGATGTTTATATCGGTACAGTTTTAGAGCATTTAGGGTGTTTTGATCACTTTTTATTGCATTTTTTGGGGAAGGTTCAATAAAAAAACAAAGCAAAAAAAAAAAAAGACTAGCAGTTTTGGCATCTTATGTTCCCCCCCCCTGATGTTTCCCTTTATGGGTTAATTTGAATACTTTTAGAGATGGGACTTTTGTGGACGTGGTGATACCAATGTATTATTTTTTTTTGTATTTTTTAAGAGACGGTTAACTTAATTTTTCTCATTTTTAGTGTTTTCTTTTTTTTATGGTTATTTGGTTCCATAAAGGGGATTTAACCCCTTAGCAACCGCTGATACGCATTAAAACAGGCTGCTAAGGGTACTTATTCCGTTCAGTAATAAGGCTGTAGCGCTCCCGGAGTCAGAAAATCTTCAGCGTCTTGGCTACCGGGGGTAGCTGAGACCCCTGGAGAACATGATCAAGGCTGGATTTTCTGGTGCCCGATCTCTTGATCGCCATTATTCAATGAATAACGGCAATAACAAAACAAAATTGTGCCCATTGTTACAATGATTTGTCTCTTCTGACATGATATACATGTTAGAGGAGAAAGAAATTATACCCCACAGCCCTCCGGTACCTCCGCCATTCTCCCAGATCCTTCTGATCAGTTCCCAGGCCTGGTGTCATCTTCCTGGCATGTCATTTGGGCACCCGCAATATTCGGTGCATACCCGAGCAAACTGGAGTAGCGAGCACCTGCTCTCAACACTAATGACATATTCTATATGACGACCTAACGTTATCAAATTCTGTGTCATACTTGTGCTTTCAAAATGCTCACTATACACCTGGATAAAATCCCTGAGGGTTGTGGTTTCCAAAATGGGGTCACTTGTGGAGGGTTTCCACTGTTTAGGCACATCAGGGGGTCTCCAAACGCAACATGGCGTCCGCTTAGTACGGTATTCCAGCAAATTTTGCATTAAAAAAGTCAAATGGCGCTTCTTCCCTTCCAAGCCCTGCCGTGCGCCCAAACAGTAGATTTCCACCACAAATAAGGTATCGACGTATTCAGGAGAAATTGCACCACAAATGTTGGGGTCCATTTTCTCCTGTTACCCTTGTGAAAATAAAATGTTTGGGTTTAAAGTAAAAAATTTTTGTAAAAAAAAATTAAATGTTAATTTTTTTCCTTCCACATTGCTTCAGTTCCTGTGAAGCACCTGAAGGGTTAATACACTTCTTGAATGTGGTTTTGAGCACCTTGAGGGGTGCAGTTTTTAGAATGGTGTCACTTTTGGTTATTTTCTGTCATATGGGCCCTCAAAGTCACTTCAAATGTGATTGTGGTCCCTAAAAAAAAAACGGCTTTGTAAATTTTCTTGCAAAAGTGAGAATTGCTGGTCAACTTTTAACCCTTCTAACTTCCTAAAATTATCTGTGCATCTGTGCTTGGGAGTCCCCCTTTATTGGGCACAGTGTAAAGCTTGGGTCACCTCTGTGCCATTGTGTCCATTTATAGCAGCAGGTCTGATTGGTGCACGACGGACCCCACTGATTACGTTTGGGTTCGGTGAAGTTCAGCGGAACTTTCTGTTATTTAGAGTCCAGAATACTAATCCTTCCTCCAAAATAGCTAGAAAACGTGCTGGAATTTTCTGAAAAAAAATAAAAGTACATCTTGTGTAGCTATGAACAACGCCCGACTCATCCAGCAGGGTGGTAATGAGCGTTTCTATTCATTCTCAGCAAACAGAGATCCTTGTGTAAAGAAAAGGGAAAGTTGCAGTAACTTATAAAGTTATAACTATCTGTTACTCTTCAGTTGCGTCAGGTTCACACCTCATATTTTTTTTTCCTATTAAAAGTGACAGTTTTTTATTTTTAGGGATAGATTTATCCTTGGGACAGAATGTACAGAACACAGAAATTATGCAATGCAGACTGACGTGTATTTAGTTATTTATTTTGTGCAGTAGAAATCACTTGTAAGAGGATCCAACTGGGTAGATATCCTGTTTGCTTCCATTTTTTTTCCTTTGCACAGATTGCAGAAATGCTTAGTTTTCCAGCCTCACACAGAGTTTCTAGCTGGTCCCGTTCACTGTAATAGTGTTCAGGACGAGCCTTTACTACATAGAGGCTGCAAAGCTTGACGTCTCCCCCGACCCCCTCCAAACAGCTGATTAAAGGGGGTGATGACATTTGCATCCTGTTGTTTGAATATCAGTGCTCGTATTAACGATAAGCCATCAGTATTCTTAACGGGATGATGTCCCCTCAAAAAATAATATTTACCGCCTCCTTCCTGAGTGCGGCTACAGGAAAAAAATGAACAGCACTTTGGAGACATCTCGCGGTGCGGCACATTATTTATTTTTAAATATTTTTTTTCATATTTGATATCATTTTAAAAAATAAAACTAATACTACTTTTCAGTTTTTTTTTTTTTTTTTGACACATTCCCTTTAATAATATAGTGTATATATTTTTTTTGAGTGGTGGTGGTGGAGTGATACATTTTTTTGTCCCATATTCATTTATAATAAATTGGAGTGATGTAGAGGAATTTTGCTATAGATGTGTGAGAGGTTTGTATTACAGTGTAACTAAGGCTACTTTCACACTTGAGTTTTTTTGCGCTGCGTTTCGAGCGCACATGAAGCGCATTAAAAAAACGCGTGCAAACTCTTGTAAACGCTGCGATATTTAGTCGCATCAGCATGCGCATTACGACAAAAAAACGCAGCGTTTGTCTGCGATTTCATGCGTTTTTGCATGCATTTGCATTTTTTTGGCGCATGGGTTGTCTATGTGTCACATTTCTATCATCTCTGTCTCTATCATCTTTGGCTCTATCATCTTTGGCTCTATCATCTCTGTCTCTATCATCTCTGTCTCTATCATCTCTGTCTCTATCATCTCTGTCTCTATCATCTCTGTCTCTATCATCTTTGGCTCTATCATTTGCTCTATATCTTTGGCTCTATCATCTCTGGCTCTATCATCTTTGGCTCTATCATCTTGGCTCTATCATCTTGGCTCTATCATCTTTGTCTCTATCATCTGTCTTCATCTCTCTGTCTCTATCATCTCTGTCTCTATCATCTCTGTCTCTATCATCTCTGTCTCTATCATCTCTGTCTCATCATCTCTGGCTCTATCATCTTTGGCTCTATCATCTCTGGCTCTATCATGGTTTAAACAAGTGTTTAGACCATTATTTACTGAAAAATCGCGTGCGTGCAAAAGCGCTGACGAGCGCAAAGCCATGCTCACGCCAGTGCCCCCATAGACTGCAATGTTATTTTTTGCGCATAGCGCGCGCACGCGTGCGCATGCGTTTTTTTTAAAGCGGTTGGGTGAAAAAAAAATGCAACATGTAGCGTCTAGCGCGTATGGGCGCACACCGGGAAAATGCGCAGCGCATGACAAACGCACATGAACTCGTGGAAGCGCTAGACCCTGCGCCCGCCATGTTAAAGATAGGGGAACAATGCGCATGCGTCCGATAGCGTACGATGCGCTGCGCAAAAAAACGCAAGTGTGAAAGTAGCCTAAACTTAGTAAAAAAGTTTTTTTTTTTTTTTTTAATGTTATGGCCATCGCTCAATAGTTTTGCTGATGGGAATCCAGGTCCTTAGACCAGCAGCGATTGCTTAAAGGGGATCCGTGATCAGATTTCACAGTGCAGACTGTATGCATTATTAAATAGATCTTAGACCGGATGAGTCTGGTGGACTTGCTATGAAAATTCAAGTTAGAATGGCTGCATAATCCTATTAAATGAGCATTTTTGTTAAGACCATCTACAGAGTGTGAGAGCTCATGAGTCCGAGTATTTTCAGTCTTCATGCACTCAGCCTGGTGGACAGCTGCAGCTTGTACTAAGCAGCAGGAAGGGAGGAGCTGTCAATCATGCTAGGTGGGCGGAGATTGAGATTAAGGATTAAACAACCGTTCCGACATGGACTGTCAAAGTAAGTACATCAGCCTCATCAGGTCTAAGATAACTGTTTGATAATGTGTTGTGTGAGACCCGATAGAAGATCTATCGGTCTGTACACTGCTATGAAGAGGCGACGTGTGCCGCCCTGTAACTCTCTGTTTTCTTGCAGGGTCTGTGGGGGTGTTAGCGCCTGCTTCAGGGTGGGACGGAGGCAGGATGGTGTGTGAGTTTTTTCTCCTCTCGTCGATCTGGTTCGTGGTGGTCATATTTTGGATGGAGACCATCAGTATGTGGCTGTTCCTTTGCCATTTGTTCCAAGACAGAGCCATGTACCAGTGGGGAGACAGGTATGTGTGGGGGTCCGCCCTGGGGACTGCTTAATACTGCGCTGTGTCAGGCGAGCGCCATGTAACACACGTCTTCTGTTTCCTTTTACAGGATTTATGTCACCCACCCCGACCAGATAATGTACATAATCATAAGGTGAGCGCGGAGCCCTGCACCATCACTGCTGTACTTATGCCGCTCGCAGACGGAGCTGCCGTGTGTACACACCGGGGATGAGGCATAATTATACTGGGGCTCAGCAAACACCGTACAGAGTCCTATGTATACAAGTGCAGCAGAGCCGAATGTGTCATTTGACTGTTTGGGTGCTGCATCATTACAGCTTTCTGTTACATGTACAGAACAGAGAAGACATTAAAGGGGTTGTCTGGGATTAGATACAGCACTACTCTTAACCATGTTTTGTGTCTGGTATTGCAACTTAATATCATTGAAGTAAAAGGAGCTGAGCTGCAATACTACACACGAACTCTGGACATGGGTGGCGCCATTTCTGAAGAGCAAACAGGTTTTCCTAATAATGATAAATTCAACTCTGCTACATCAGCGTATTAATATATGTTCATTCCAGAGTGAAGTCTAAAAGCTGAATCTGAGGGTCAGTAATATTCAGTCCCCACCATCACTAAAGGCGATGGATGACATTTTAGTGTTGAGATCGTCCTGTTTTAGATGTATACAGATACATTTGACCACATAGTGTATTGGGACACACCTTTTTATAGTTTTTTTTTTTTTTCATTCTGCCCCGATGTACAACCTCCGGCCCCTCGCCATGGCATGGGCCTTACTAATGTGGTAGAATGAAAACACAAAAAAAGCACAGTAAAACCAAAAATACTCTGTTGCAAAAAGAATATAATATAACAGTAAACGGCAAGTGCCAATAAAAAAAGTGGAAAAACAAGGGTATTTGGTTAATACGTTTTTTGCAAAAAATGTATATTAAGCTGCTCTACCAAATCGTCAAGGTATACCCATATCAGAGCAGTCTCTGACTAATGTATGCAGTCCCTATCTGATGTATTTAAAAACCTGGTCATATGTATAATACCTGTATGAGCAGGATTCAGAAAGGTAATGTCCAATGTGGACACAGCATAGAACAGCCTATATGTGCAGGGCTCACAAAGGAGGGGTGGAAAACTCCCTACTCTTGTAGAAACAAGAAAACAAATGGCTGCTCTGATATGGGTATACCTTGACGATTTGGTAGAGCAGCTTAATATACAGTCATGGCCAAAAGTTTTGAGAATGACACAAATATTATATTTTCACATGATCTGCTGCCCTCTGGTTTTTATGTGTGTTTGACAGATGTTTTTATCACAGACAGAAATATAATTGCAAACATATGAGTAACAAAAGCTTATATTGACAGTTAGAATGAGTTAATGCAGCAAGTCAATATTTGCAGTGTTGACCCTTCTTCTTCAGGACCTCTGCAATTCTCCCTGGCATGCTCTCAATCAACTTCTGGACCAAATCTTAGCAGTCCATTCTTGCACAATCAATGCTTTCATTTTGTCAGAATTTTTAGGTTTTTGTTTGTCCACCGTCTCTTGATGATTGACCACAAGTTCTCAATGGGATTAAGATCTGGGGAGTTTCCAGGCCATGGACCCAAAATCTCTGTTTTGTTCCCTGAGCCATTTAGTTATCACCTTTGCTTTATGGCAAGGTGCTCCATCATGCTGGAAAAGGCATTGTTGATCGCCAAACTGCTCTTGGAGGGTTGGGAGAAGTTGCTCTTGGAGGACATTCTGGTACCATTCTTTATTCATGGCTGTATTTTTAGGCAAGACTGTGAGAGAGCCGATTCCCTTGGCTGAGAAGCAACCCCACCCATGAATGGTTTCAGGATGCTTAACAGTTGGCATGAGACAAGACTGGTGGTAGCGCTCACCTTGTCTTCTCCGAATGAGGCGTTTTCCTGATGTCCCAAACAATCGAAAAGGGGATTCATCAGAGAAAATAACTTTACCCCAGTCCTCAGCAGTCCACTGCCTGTACCTTTTGCAGAATATCAGTCTGTCCATGATGTTTTTTCTGGAGAGAAGTGACTTCTTTGCTGCCCTCCTTGAGACCAGTCCTTGCTCCAAGAGTCTCCGCCTCACAGTGCGTGCAGATGCACTCACACCTGCCTGCTGCCATTCCTGAGCAAGCTCTGCACTGCTGGTAGCCCGATCCCGCAGCTGAAACACTTTTAAGAGACGGTCCTGGCGCTTGCTGGTCTTTCTTGGGCGCCCTGGAGCCTTTTTGGCAACAATGGAACCTCTCTCCTTGAAGTTCTTGATGATGCGATAGATTGTTGACTGAGGTGCAATCTTTCTAGCTGCGATACTCTTCCCTTTAGGCCATTTTTGTGCATTGCAATGATGACTGCACGTGTTTCTTTAGAGATAACCATGGTTAACAGAAGAGAAACAATGATGCCAAGCACCAGCCTCCTTTTAAAGTGTCCAGTGGTGTCATTCTTACTTAATCATGACAGATTGATCTCCAGCCATGTCCTCATCAACACCCACACCTGTGTTACTGGAGCAATCACTGAAAAGAGGTTAGCTGGTCCTTTTAAGTCAGGGCTGCAATGATGTTGAAATGTGTTTTGGGGGATAAAGTTAATTTTCTAGCCAAATATTGACTTTGCAAGTAATTGCTGTTAAGCTGATCACTCTTCATAACATTCTGGAGTATATGCAAATTGCCATTAGAAAAAGTGAAGCAGTAGACTTTGTAAAAATTAATATTTGTGTCATTCTCAAAACTTTTGTCCATGACTGTACATTTTTCCCAAAAAACGTATTAACCAAATACCCTTGTTTTCCACTTTTTTTTATTGGCACTTGCCGTTTACTGTTATATTATATTCTTTTTGCAACAGAGTATTTGGTTTTACTGTGCCTTTTTTTGTGTTTTCAGTTTTCTGGTGGTGTGAACAGCGTCTCTACAGGCTTGTTCACTGTGTGCAGGACTCATGTGTTTCTAATGTGAAAATTAAGGAAACAAAGAGCTAAACAGCATTTTAGTATATCAAAAAGTAGAAACTTTATTAATAGTAAATTTACATGTCAAAGATATATATAGTAAAAGCATGTACATAAAGTGACAATAACACGGAAGTAACACCTCACATTTATTTCAAATGCCTCAAAAAACCTTTTTTCTAGTCAAAAAATATTACTGTTTGAGAATTATATCAAGTATATAAACAACAGAGAGATGATGTGGAGTTTGCCACAGTGAGACAATATACAACAGCGGTCAATATAATGATATGATTCACTAATAGGGCACATTGATAATAAATGTATCATATATACATATCATATTGTGAATAGTGTTAGCATAAGGTAAACCCTATGGTTATCAATTGGACTACAATTGCTGTATATATAAGTATGTCTCACAGTAGCAAACCACAACTTGTATAAATGACAAGAAAAAAGTATATCATATCATGAATAGCACCAGTGGTGAGTCATTTAGAAAGTTATCCAACTGCACAGCATTGGTAAAAGACAGCGAACATGATCCATCAAGAATAATTTACGCATGTATAAAGATAACTGTCAAATAGTAACATAAATAATCATGTGCAAAAAAATGACTCTCACCAAGTAAATGAAGGAGGCAGGAGAAAATAGTGCAGGGAGATGATAGCGCCCCGACGCGCGTTTCGCAACAGCAGCGTGTTGCTTCCTCAAGGGGATGTATCAATTGTTGCAGAAAAGGACCTTTAAAAACCCCCGGGATTGTGTCACATGGTAGGGAAGGACCAATAATATTGTGTGGTATCTGCGCATGCGCAGTAAAGATAAAAGGACCTGCGGTTAAGGAAAAGGATATTACGCAACCACAGCACTTACGTTGTCAAGATCTAAGTGCCCCTAGATAAGTGGGAGTGTCTAACACATAATAAGGGAAAATCCATAATTTACATAGAGTCCACACTTACACAAAGTAAGATTAGGGGCGTATAGTTCTCAAAGTGTGAGCATACATAAATGTATTCATAACACTTACCTTGGAAACACAGATGAAGATTTCCTTATTGTCTCTTGATTTTTGATTTTTTATTTTATAATTTTTTCCTTATTTCTTTTTTTATTGTGTCTCATCTTGAATATATTTATGTATGCTCACTCTTGGGTATTCTAAAGTTATATATATGTGCGATTGATGTGGTACGATATTAACTTCATCCATGACTACTTAGTTTAAAAACGCCTCTTAAAATACTCTTTATAACCATACTTATATCATAACTCTTCATGATTTCAAACACCGCGGAGTGGCGATGGTGCGCATCGCCCCTTACCCCTCGGAACCTGGCGGACGAGGAGATGTCTCATTGATGTCTTTCCCGTCGCTTGGGGTCGGGGGCGCATGCGCCAACTCACTTCGTCATTTCGCCGCAGTATTTACAATTGAGACGTTCTCAGGGCATTGAGGGACCGGTGTGGTTTTCTTCTGTGCAGGCATTTGCACTGTGTGTCTGACAGTGGGACTATTTCAACTGATTTAGGAATTTCCCATCTTCCTTCATAGAAGCGCTACCATTGGGTAATATTTTTGAGAACTATACGCCCCTAATCTTACTTTGTGTAAGTGTGGACTCTATGTAAATTATGGGTTTTCCCTTATTATGTGTTAGACACTCCCACTTATCTAGGGGCACTTAGTTCTTGACAACGTAAGTGCTGTGGTTGCGTAATATCCTTTTCCTTAACCGCAGGTCCTTTTATCTTTACTGCGCATGCGCAGATACCACACAATATTATTGGTCCTTCCCTACCATGTGACACAATCCCGGGGGTTTTTAAAGGTCCTTTTCTGCAACAATTGATACATCCCCTTGAGGAAGCAACACGCTGCTGTTGCGAAACGCGCGTCGGGGCGCTATCATCTCCCTGCACTATTTTCTCCTGCCTCCTTCATTTACTTGGTGAGAGTCATTTTTTTGCACATGATTATTTATGTTACTATTTGACAGTTATCTTTATACATGCGTAAATTATTCTTGATGGATCATGTTCGCTGTCTTTTACCAATGCTGTGCAGTTGGATAACTTTCTAAATGACTCACCACTGGTGCTATTCATGATATGATATACTTTTTTCTTGTCATTTATACAAGTTGTGGTTTGCTACTGTGAGACATACTTAGATATACAGCAATTGTAGTCCAATTGATAACCATAGGGTTTACCTTATGCTAACACTATTCACAATATGATATGTATATATGATACATTTATTATCAATGTGCCCTATTAGTGAATCATATCATTATATTGACCGCTGTTGTATATTGTCTCACTGTGGCAAACTCCACATCATCTCTCTGTTGTTTATATACTTGATATAATTCTCAAACAGTAATATTTTTTGACTAGAAAAGACGGATTTTGGTAAGAACTTACCTGTAAAATCCTTTTCAGCGAAGGAAGGAAGAGAGACACACTAGTCATTACTAGTGGGTAGGCGGAGCCCAGATAGGATTGACACCTCAGATTAAAAAGAGTGTTGACCGGCCCCTCCAGCTCGGGCTCCTCCTACTCCTGCTTCTCCAGTCGTACACAAGCTAAGGAAGAGCAAATATCACCAGCGGAGCAACATAACCCCTTCTGAAGGACTTCAGAGAAAAGCAAGAATACAGGTTATGCATGCAACAGAAAGAAACCACACAGTTCCAGGTACTACTCACTGGACCTGACCACTGCGATGAGCTGGCGATGCTGGAACAGAGCCTTAGCGCGCCGACCTCAGCCCAGATAATCGCTATCAGAGAAGGGTCACGCCGCATCTGAAAACAACAACACACTTCTGCCATGGGAGGGAGCTGTGTCTCTCTTCCTTCCTTCGCTGAAAAGGATTTTACAGGTAAGTTCTTACCAAAATCCGTCTTTCAGCAGCAGATTGGAAGGAAGAGAGACACAGCTAGTCATTACTAGTGGGATGTCCCAAAGCAGTCCAAAAATTAAGGGTGGGAAAAAAACCAAAAGAGGCAGAATCCCAACAACCTTGATAAATGCGCAACAGGCGCCAAATACAAGTTAACTAGAACTTTAAACTACAGCCGCCTGCAGGACCCTACGTCCTAAGGCCGCATCAGCGGAAGCACTGATGTCCACCTTATAAAACTTTGTAAACGTGTGGACGGAGCGCCAGGTCGCCGCTCGGCAGAGCTGAGCTGCCGAGGCCCCTTGATGAAAGGCCCACGATGAAGCCACAGCCCTCGTGGAGTGAGCTTGAATCTTAATCGGGCAAGGTTCGCCTTTAAGTCGGTAAGCCTCCAAAATGGCCGACCGAATCCAACGAGCTATAGAGTCCTTGGAAGCTCGTTGACCACGTCGACGACCTGCTGGAATCACAAACAGAGAGTCTGACTTCCGAAAACCTTGAGTAACAGACAAATAGAACTTCAAGGCCCGCACTAAATCCAATGTGTGCAAAGCCCGTTCCTTTGCATTCCTCGGGCCCGGACAAAGCGAGGGCAACACAATATCCTGGTTAACATGAAATTGCGACACCACCTTAGGTAGAAAGTCGCCCCGTGTGCGAAGCACTACTCGATCCGGGTAAAACTCCAGGAAGGGAGGCGAGCAGGAAAGAGCTGCCAACTCAGAAACCCTTCTCAAAGAGGTGACCGCCACTAAGAAGGCAACCTTCCAAGAAAGTAAAGAAAGGCTAGCAGAGTCCATAGGCTCAAAAGGCCCATGTTGAAGAGCCTCCAAGACAAGATTGAGCCGCCAAGGAGATACAGGCGCCTTCCGCGGCGGAAATTGACGGGTTACTCCGCGAAAAAAGGAACGCACGTCCCTACGCGAGGCGATAGCCTTCCGAAACAGCAAGGACAGAGCAGAAACCTGACCCTTCAGAGTGCTAACTGCCAAACCCTTGTCCAGCCCGTACTGCAGAAAGGCCAACAAATTGGGAATGGAAAAAATCCTCGGGTTCCTTGAAGAACCCGAACACCACGAAAAGAAGGCTTCCCAAGTCTTGTGATAAATCTTAGTAGTAGCCGGACCTCTGGCAGCTCGCAGAGTGGCAATGACTTCGGCTGAAAAACCTCTACGGGTCAATATTTCGGTCTCAAGAGCCACGCCGTCAAACGCAGAGACTTCAAGTCCGGATGACGAACGGGCCCCTGGGTTAACAGGTCCGTGCGAAGAGGAAGTGGGAATGGAGGTGCCGCCAAAAGCGACATCAGTGTCGAGAACCACGTCCTCCTTGGCCAATCTGGGGCTATCAACATAGCCGGGATTCTCTCCAGTCTGATCCGACGCAGCACCAGAGGAAGTAAAGATATCGGCGGAAACACATAGATTAGCTCGAATTGGTCCCACGGAGCCACCAGAGCATCCACCGCCACAGCCTTCGGGTCCTTGTACCTGGACATGAAGGTCAGTAACTTGGCATTGAACCTGGATGCCATCAAATCCACTTGGGGAGTTCCCCAACGGGAGCACAGCAGTGCAAAAATTTCCGGATGAAGACTCCATTCTCCGGGATCCATCTTCTCGCGACTGAGGAAGTCCGCCGTGATATTCTGAATCCCTGGAATGTGGATCGCAGAGATGACTGGCACTCTGGTCTCGGCCCAAATCAGGATCCGAGACACCTCCACCATGAGCCTGGAACTCCTCGTCCCGCCTTGGTGGTTGATATACGCGACCGCAGTCGCGTTGTCTGTCTGCACTCGAACTGGCAGACCGCTCAAAAGGACCGTCCAGTGTTGGAGGCAAAGGAAAATTGCCCTCAATTCCAGGATGTTGATCGGTAGAACCGACTCTTCCGATGACCATACTCAGGGCCGGCGTCAGCACCCGGCACACCCGGGCAAGTGCCGGGGCCCTGAGCAGGCGGGGGGGGCCCACTCGCAGTCTGGCACCCCCGCGCCCGTTAGCGGAGGAGAGCGGTTATCAGCGCCGCCACTGGGCCCCCCCCCGCTTGCTCAGGGCCCCGGCAGCAGCTGGCACAATACTTACCTCTCCCGTGCCTCCGCTGCCGCAGCTCCGGGCTCCAGGGGGCGCCGGCGCTTCCTCTCACAGCAGCGCCGCTGAATGACGTCATCATTCAGCGGCCGGCTGTGGCACAGAGCGCGGGGACGCCGGACAGGTAAGATGTGTGTGTGTCTCTGTGTGTATGTAGTGCGGTGCTTTGTGTGTGTATGTATGTGTGTGTGTGTATGTGTGTGTGTATGTATGTGAGAGAGTGCTTGTGTGCTGATGGGCAGGCATTGCTGATAATGGGGAGGCATTGATGATGATGATGGGGAGAAGATGATGATAATGGGCAGGCATTGATGATAATGGGCAGGCATTGATGATGGGGAGAAGATGATGATGGGCAGGCATTGCTGATAATGGAGAGGCATTGATGATGATGATGGGGAGAAGATGATGATTATGGGCAGGCATTGATGATAATGGGCAGGCATTGATGATGGGGAGAAGATGATGATGGGCAGGCATTGCTGATAATGGGGAGGCATTGATGATGATGGGGAGAGGATGATGATAATGGGCAGGCATTGATGATAATGGGCAGGCATTGATGATGGGGAGAAGATGATGATGGGCAGGCATTGATGATGATGGGGAGGAGATGATGATCATGATGGGCAGGCATTGCTGATAATGGGGAGGCATTGATGATGATGGGGAGAAGATGATGATAACGGGCAGGCATTGATGATAATGGGCAGGCATTGATGATGGGGAGAAGATGATGATGGGCAGGCATTGATGATGATGGGGAGGAGATGATGATGGGCAGGCATTGGTGATAATGGGGAGGCATTGATGATGATGGGGAGAAGATGATGATAATGGGCAGGCATTGATGATAATGGGCAGGCATTGATGATGGGGAGAAGATGATGATGGGGAGGAGATGATGATGATGGGCAGGCATTGATGATAATGGGGAGGCCATGATGATGATGGGGAGGCAATGATGATGATAAGGAGACAATGATGATGATGGGGAGACAATCATGATGATAATGGGGAGTCTTTCCACAGCGCCCTTTCCTGAGCCGTAACAGTGCAGAACGCAGTACAGCGCAGAGGAGAGCTCCATATTTTGTATGGAGCATTATATGGGGACCAGTATCCTGTATGGAGCATTATTTTGGGTCCAGTATTCTGTATGGAGCATTATTTTGGGTCCAGTATTCTGTATGGAGCATTATATGGGGGGGTGACATCCTGCATGGGGTATTATATGGGTGATGAGGGGGAGACTGTGGTGCCCATAATATTGTATGGAGGACTGTACTGTCCAGTCTGTACTGTGCGCTGTGAGGATTTGGCGGTTTTTGAGCTATTGTACAATTTACAATAGATATCAGTCATGTAATGGAAGAAAAGAAGTGTTTGGCATAGTACTATACCCATATTTCTCTGCCGTATCTGTGCATCATGAATCGTGGTCTGTGTTAAAGGGGCCCACTGAGGCTCTTTCGCCCGGGCCCATAAAAACCTGGAGCCGGCCCTGACCATACTCCCTGAATCCAGAGATCGTTCCAGACACCGCCCCAGCCCGTCAGGCTGGCATCGGTGGTTATGACCGACCACCTCGGAGGGAGGAAAGACTTCCCCAGGGATAACGCTCCTGGACGTAACCACCATCCTAGAGATTCTCGCACCCTGCGAGAGATGATGACACTGCAATCCAGCGAAGCCTGCGAACGATCCCAACGACTCAGAATGAGTCTTTGGAGGGCCCTGGAATGAAACTGGGCAAACGGAAGTGCCTCCATGGACGCCACCATCAAACCCAGAAGGTGCATACACTTCCGAAGGGACATTGCTGTCGAAGACTTCATAATCTGTACATGTCGAAGGAGACATGCCCGTTTGTCTGGAGGTAGGGACACCACTGCCCGTACCGTGTCGAAATGCATCCCCAAAAACAGGATTGACTGCGACGGTTCCAGAGACGACTTCTCCCAATTGACCAGCCACCCGAAGTCCTCCAGGAGCTGAAGGGATAGATTGCGAGCCGTCACCGCCTCCTCCTTTGAGGACTCCACAATCAAAAGGTCGTCCAGGTAGGGAAGAATCGTAACCCCCTGTCTTCGAAGAATTGCCATGAGAGGCGCCAGAATTTTTGTAAAAACTCTGGGCGCTGAGGCCAAGCCGAATGGCAGAGCCACAAACTGGTAATGGTCCTGACCTATGGCAAAACGAAGGAAGCGCTGGTGAGCCCTTCCGACGGGAACATGCAAATAAGCGTCGCGAATGTCGATTGACACCAAAAAGTCGTTCTGCGACAGGGCTGCCACAACGGAGCGAAGTGACTCCATGCAGAATTTTTGGGTGTGGACATGCCGATTCAATCTTTTGAGATCCAGAATAGGGCGAAATTTGTCCTCCTTTTTGGGGACCACAAAAAGATTGGAATAAAATCCTCTTCCCCGGTCCTCTGACGGAACCGATATTACCACACCCTTCTACAGAAGGAATTCGACCTCTCGCAGCAGAGCGGCAAATAGCTCGGGCTCTGACGGGATGCGAGACTGGCAAAAACTGTCCGGGGGTCGAGAAGAAAACTCTATGAAATAGCCTGCCGACACGACCCGCGTTACCCAGGTGTCCGGAACGCGGGAAATCCAAGTCGCTTTGAATTGGAGCAGGCGACCCCCCACTCGAGAGCCCTCGAGTGGAACCCTGGCGTCAGTGCGCCTTGGCGGGCTTCTTGTCAGCTTCCCGCTTGTCTTGACGGAAACTTTGTTTCCAGGGGGTGCGGGATTTCTGAGAGGACTTTTTTCCCGAAAAAGAGGGTCGACCCGATCCCCAAGAGGACTGACCAAATCGTTCCCTGGACCGAAAGGACCGCCGAGCACTACCGGCACTAGGCCTGCCAGACGCAGAAGCCATAGCCCTTCACTGCGGTAAAGCCGCTTCTTTTGCCTTTGCCTTGGCAATCAGCTCTGTGAGGTCAGACCCAAATAGCTGACCACCCTTGTAAGCTAAAGACAGCAAACCTTGCTTGGAAACCGCGTCCCCGGTCCACTGTCTAAGCCACAGTGCTCTTCTGACTGTGACCGCCGAGGATTGCGTCCTGGATAATGACGCAGTATCCAGACCTGCATCATAGCTATATTTGGCTGCAGTCTCCAACAATTCGAGAAGCCCATCTACCTCGGTTAACGGAGATCTATTTTGCAACGCCGTCCGTATACGGACCAACCAGCTCAGGGAAGCTTTACAAGCACACATGGATCTTAGCACCGCTCTGAATCCATGACCCGCAGCCTCGTAGGTGGATTTCGCCGCCATCTCCGTTTTTCTGTCCAGCGGATCCTGCAGACTCGCCTTCCCTTTAACAGGGAGCAATGAGGATTTACTAAGCTGGGATAAAGGAACATCCACTTCAGGAGAAGGAATCCAATTATCAATCAACTCCGTAGAACACGGATATAGTGCCTCAAAGAAACGTGTCCCTTGAAAACGTTTATCTGGACACAGGCGTTCCTTCTCCACTGCTCCATTAAGCTCAACCAGAGCTGGCAATGTCGATCGCGACTTACGGTACTCCTGGTACATTCGGGCCGACTTACCAGGACGTCTAGTTACCTCCTCCGGTAACTGTAACACCTCCCTCATGGCTTCAATGAAAGCCTCTGTTCGGCCCACAAGAGAGGCAGAATGCCCCTGCCGATCCTCCTTATCAGAATCGGATAACTCCCCATCCGAGTCTGAAGGGGAACCCTGTCCGCATTCCATATCAGAGACCTCTGATTCGCTACGCGGGAAGGATGGAACCGGTCTGTGTCGCTTCCTGTCATGAGAGGATCTAGCTGACACCCAGTGACCTAAAAGGTCAGACAGGTCATCAATAGAACGAGCGATGGCATCCAATTTGGCATCGCTGTAACCTCCGACCGCTGCGCTTGACGCCGTTGAGGTCTGCGTATCAGATACGCACGACTGATCCTGAAGCGGATCTGTGAGACGGTCCGCACCTTCTGGACCCTGATCCGACATGCCCTCACACAGTATATGGCAGGTCAAAACCTGTCAGTAACTAGAAAAAAGTGTGGTTTCTTAAGTGGACGAAACAAGCACGCTGAAGGGTTAAAGCTCTTAAAGTAGAGAGCTACCCCAGCTGTCTCATCTAAAATATCAGCAGAATATGTCAGCAGTATAATTAACCCTTTATGTTCTGATCCATACCGGAATAGAACCTACGGCGGGTATTGCTGGATTCTCGCTGAAATGGTTAACCCTCCAATAGGGGTTAATGTCGCAGGCTCCCCACAACTCCCTTAGTAAAATAAAAGGGAGTGTGCGAGTCCCAGGCGAAACAAGGTCTCTACATGAGACCGCAGCTGCAGGATAGCGCTATCTGCCACTTGTCACACAGATAGGTCCTGCGCTGTGGGGGTGATGACTTTCACTCACACAGCTGGCCGCGGTGATGTATAATTGTATTGGGAGGAGCGGAGCATGAGGAGCCCGGTGTAATGGCCGCCGCGCTGAGAGAAGCCGGAAGAGAAGCACATAATCGCGCGCTTCTGCACAAGAAGACCGGGAAGCGTGAAGCCACGCCCCCCGCCGGCTTCAAAAAAAGAGCGCAAACTCCCTCGCTCTCTGCTCTCCTCTGTCCTGCAGGCATCTGCCTGCTGACAAAAATACAGTCACCAAACATGTCATTTACATGTAACAGCGGCTGCCGCAGCAGCCGCTGAAAGCACTCACATACATTATGCGGAGTACTCACCAGCTGAGTGCCACAGGGACCCCCAGGGGTTTGTGGCGCTGTGCCCATCGCTTCCCCCCAGGGCGGGGAACGCAGTGACCCCCGATGTGCGGTTTGCGTCCCCGCCAGGGAAGCCATCCTCATCCCCCAGGGCCGGCATGATTCTGCAGGGACCACCATACAGGGTAATTACAGATCCGCCAAGGGAGAGGTTGGGGTCCAGCAGCGCTGAGACCCCTGAGACCTCTAGACCACTTCTGGTGATCCAAGTCTCTGTCCGATAAAAATAATAAAATCTTCTGAGGAGCTGCTTCCAGCAGCGACCATCCTCTGGACCTCAAATTTTAGACTGGAGAAGCAGGAGTAGGAGGAGCCCGAGCTGGAGGGGCCGGTCAACACTCTTTATAATCTGAGGTGTCAATCCTATCTGGGCTCCGCCTACCCACTAGTAATGACTAGTGTGACTCTCTTCCTTCCAATCTGCTGCTGAAAAAGGTTTTTTGAGGCATTTGAAATAAATGTGAGGTGTTACTTCCGTGTTATTGTCACTTTATGTACATGCTTTTACTATATATATCTTTGACATGTAAATTAACTATTAATAAAGTTTCTACTTTTTGATATACTAAAATGCTGTTTAGCTCTTTGTTTCCTTAATTTTCAGCTTTTTTGAGCTGGCATTGTGTAGCCAGATGTGGTACCTACTTATGTACCATCTGGGTTGCTTCAGTTGTAAAAATTTGGGACTATATTTGTTACTAAGTGTTTCTAATGTGGCAGAACGGCTGGTGATGCAGAACTCACTGATACCAGCACGGTCCTATAATAGGAGCCACCGGGGTAACAAGTCCGTTCATGATATTTCTTCCCTCCTACATCCCATCATCATCTGTGTGTGATAATATTGAGAAGTAGAAAGAACCGCTGCCACTCGGCCATGAAATGGAGACCCCGTAACCTTACAGAGCGGGGGCAGAAAAGTTGCCACCGCTCTGCTGACTCCATAACTGCAGAGTCCAGACTTCTCTGGTATTAACATCAGCACCAACACTGAACCCCCGCCGGGAGCTTCATGGCTGAGCATCTGCATACAGCCTTACATCACCAAGCACAATGCTGAACATCGGATGGAGTGGTGTAAAGCTGCCATCACTGGACTCTAGAGGATTTGTGTTCTGTGCAGTGACGGATCACACCTCTGATTTGATTGAGGAATCTGGGTTTAGTGATTCCAGGAGAACGTTACCCCCTGACTGTAATGTGCCCGCTGTACAGATGGTGGAGGATATAATACTATGGGCTTGTTTTCCAGGGTCGGCCTCGGCCCCTTAGTGACAGTGATCTTAATGCTTCAGCACAAGACATTTTGGAAAATTGTAGCTTCCAATGTTATTATTACGTAGACCTGCGGTAACATAGGGACATCGACACAACCTGAAAAGTTGTGTGCTGATTTCTAGGCCCAATCTGCTTGCACAACATGGATTTGTAGACTTCTGCATAAATGGGAACCTTTTCTTAAGGCAACTGCTCCTATAGAGGATAAATCCTATACAATGGATCCATCTACCACTGTCATAAAAGTGCAGTTGACATTTTAAAACCTAATGATGCGAAAGATGATTTGTGTTTGTCCTGTTTCTGCAGGGAGGATATATTTGACTGTTGTAACCGTGCCCCACACACCAGTGATCTTCTGTAACATATGGGGGAGAGCCTGGCATAACCAGAGGGCAAATAAAGTGCTGCCCCCAGAAAATGGCGCTTAGTGCAGTTGTCCCATTACTCTGGGAATTTGCAGTCTATAAAGAGTGACCTGACCCGGGGTGAGTAGGTGATAAGCGCAGGGGTTATAGATTTTATCAAACCTCCATAGCAAAGGCCAAATCTTTTATTGGACCATTATGGTGACACGTCCGTCCGTCGGGATTTTCCAGGAGTCAGGGATTGCCGATTATTATGTAGGATTACAGCGCGCTCGGTTGTCCAAAATAGATATTGCACCATGTATTGATTGGGTTGTGTTTTGTCTTCCAGAGTCGATTCGATGAGGTAGCACAACCACAATGTTCCCAGGAAAATGGAGGTTGGCGAATGTCGGACATTTACTCATATCCAGAAGGGAAAAGATGCAATGTTAATGATCAGTATTTTGAAGATTTGCTTTTCTAATGACTTTTAATAGCTGGGATCCAGGAGGCGTCGGTACAGGAGCGGTGCAGGAATGGTGGCTCTCGTTCTGTGCTTAGCAATGGACAGTCTGGGATTCTCTCCCATTAGATCTGGGATTTGATGGCCACCTTGGCGCCTTCTTATACACAGCGGCCCGAACCTTTCTGCAGAGGGAGCCGAGCTGCTGGAAACCCGTCTTGGAACAGGGTCTCGGATTTTTTTGTTTTGTTACAAGAAATGTGCTTTGCACTAATTAAATCAATTTTCTTTTAGCGGTCTCAATCGGTTTCTGGATTTTCTTCACATTTTTTTTTAAATAAATCTAATTTTCAATTAAATGTCAGTCATTTCTTCTTTATGGTTGCGTGTCATTAGCCAATTTCATTACAGCTTTGCTTTAAATTAAATTGTTTGTTTCATGTATGATCTTTGTTCAGGAGCACACTACTCCTCTGCCTCCCAAACTCCTTCTCCGAGGGGGCATTGTACTCCTGAAGATCGACCATTCGGACCATGGTTGTGCCGCTGACCTGAACTATGCACGCTGTGAAGGAGCAAGTATAGAAAAGCTTTCCGCTTCAGCATCGGAGTATCACAGGGAACTTTACCTATTTACCAAGATGGGACAACACCTTCTAAGAAAGTCTTTATTTTTATTTAGATCTATTTTGGTTAGCTAAGGGATTGTGCATACGGCCATATTAAGGCTCTCTACCACCTCCAATTTAGGCCGGCGTCACACTGGCGCGTGTGATGCGAGTAAGTCGCACGACTTTCTCGCATCAACACCCGGCACGGCCGCCCACTCTCGGACCTGAGTGTGCGGCTGCATGTATTTCTATGCAGCCGCACACTCAGGTCCAAGAGCGGGCGGCCGTGCCGGGTGTTGATGCGAGAAAGTCGTGCGACTTACTCGCATCACACTCGCCAGTGTGACGCCGGCCTTACAAGGAGCCACGAGCCTGTAGAATAACCTTGCATCTGCAGGTTCATAGTATTATTTTACATGACAGGTTCCCGTTAACACTGCACTTGCCAAATCCTAGTAGTGTGTAATGTATAAACAGTAATTAAGTCTCTCATCCTGGCCCCCTTTATTTAATAATCTCATCTAGCATGGCCCTCTTTATTTAATAATATGCCCCAGCCTAGCTCCCTATGTCCCTTGTCCAGCCTGGCCCACAGATATCCATCCTGGCACCTATATGTGGATCCTGGCCCCCATGTCTCTCACCCTGCTCTTCCCCATGTATCCATCCTGTCCCCATGTATCCTGGCCCCTTCATATATCCATCCTTGTCCCCTTCCCCTCCCTCCCCCCCCCCCCCCACACACATCCACCCTGGCACCCGCACCATGCTGAATCCACATAAGGGGGCGAAGAAAAAAAAAAAAGGTTCTACTTACCTGCCTGCGCTGCCCTCCTCCTCTACAGATCCAGTGCGCTCATGCACAAACCGCCGCCGACCTAGCAGAGGCCGGCAGCTGACGCAAGTGCGCCTGTTGCAGGCGGCGCATGACAGTGACATCATACGTCGCCTGCGATGGGTGCGCGCACACAAGTCAGCTGTCTGCCTTTGCTAGGTCGGCAACCTATTGCGAAGGAGCAATACATTTCAACTAGATGTGCGTCCGCAGACACATTCAGTTGACACAAGCGGACCCCCTCTGCATTCTGCGCGGGGGGCCACCGGAGAATCCTCCGGTGTCCCTGTCTGACCCTACTTGTATAGGCTGAGGTTCCACCCATTGAAGCCAAGAGTGACTCCATAAAACAATTGTGTGGCAAAAAATAAAAATTGTAATGGGCGCTGTCACACAAGACAAGGATGAATTAACAGCAACATATTTCAAAGATAAATCTTAGTTCTTCCTCGTGATTTTATAAAAAAAAAAAAAAAGTATATACAAAAAATGTATAAAGGAAGCCGTGATTCAAGGAAATTACATGCCCCACTCACTGGTGAGTAGCAAAACCTGGACACACAATAGAACAACTTACAAAAAGATAATACAAATAGAGAATAGATTAAGCTCTAGATGAAAAACTAAATTGTAGAAAAAAAATCCTCTAAAAATTATTTTTTTTTTTTTTAGAGATACTAGTGCTTCTCCCATGATTGTGGAGCTACTGCAACAGACGAAGGGACCTTTTTAAACACTTAGGAAGCCTTTTCGGGTGTATTTTGATACTTCTAATTTACTGAGATAATGACTTTGGGTTTTCATTGGCTGTAAGCCATAATCATCATCATCATTAACAGAAATAAACACGTGAAAGATCACTCTGTAATGACTCTATATATTATGATTTTCACTTTTTGTATTGAAGAACTGAAATAAATTAACTTTTTGATGATATTCTAGTTTTGTGAGAAGCACATATACACACATATATATATATACACACACACACACACACACACACAATTTACATAATCACTACGAACTCCACAGTAACAAAAGATCTACTAGCTGCCACCACCAATCGTTTATACAGGCTTCGGGGGCACAGTTTACAGAGCTATTAAATTTTATATATTTAAAGGGAACCCATCAGCAGGATTGCACTCAGTAAGCTACAGTGTCAGGTCGGCACCGTTATACTGATTACAATGATCCCTTGGGTGATGAAATCCATCTTGTGGTTGTTGTTTAATCTTTATTTGCAGTTTTCAGTTACTGAGATTCTCGTGCTCTGGGGCGAGGCTATGATGTGGTGCTCTGCTTACATATGCATCTGTATGGGCTTATGACCAGTCACTGATCCTTCACTGACCTGCCCCCTATTTTACGTAATGCATAGAATATTGTTGGCTTAGAAAACTTTTTTTTTTTTTTACATCCAGCAAAATGGCACAGGCTCCTGTGCTGTAGCATCTATTACTGACAGATGCTCCTGCGCAGGTGCCGCAATTTTGCTCGATGTAATTTTTTTTTACCCCTAAGCTCACACCATTGTGTGCAGTATGTAAAATAGGGGGGCAGGGCAGTGAAGGATCAGTGACCAGACAGAAGCCCATACAGATGCATATGTAAGCCCTGCCCACAGTCCACAAGAATCTAACTGAAAATTGCAAATAAAGATTTAACAGCCACAAGATGGATTTCATCACCCAAGGGATCATTTTAATCAGTATAACGGCGCCAACCTGACTGCAGTTTACTGAGCACAATCCTGCTGACAGGTTCCCTTTAAAGGGAATCTGTCACCCCGTTTTTGGACTATGAGATGCGGCCACCGCCAACAGGGGCTTATCTACAGCATTCTGTAATGCAGTAGATAAGCCCCCGATGTCACTTGAAAGAGAAGAAAAACGAGTTATATTATACTCATCCAGGGGCGGTCTGCCGTCCGGTCCGATGGGCGTTGTGGTCCGGTTCGGCGCCTCCCATCTTCTAGCGAAGCCGGCCTCTTCTTTGAGTCCCGTCGCGGCTCCTGCGCAGGCGCACTGATCTGCCCTGGTGAGGGCAGAGTACTGCAGTGTCTATACGGATGCTATACGCTAGTGTGCCACCAGTCTTAATGTCTGACTCCCAGGGAAGATCACTGCTGTAATCACCTGGTCACTGCAGGAGGTTCCTACTTCAGTGGACATTTAAATGTCAGCTCTGTCTCACTTCCCCAGTTATAATTAATCCGATATGTTCTCAGTGAGGGTGATATGTCCCCTCTTCGGAGAGATCTTAATGTATTTTAATTTTTCTCTGACACTTGTTTTCATTGTGACTGCTCCCATCACAACTTTTTTTTTTGCCCCCGCAACTTTCGAGTAACATTATCTGGTTACAATGGAACCCGACAAGGGATGGGATAAATCGGTCAACAGTCAGTTCTTGAAGTTGACGTATTTGAAGCAGAAAAATGGGAAAGAGTAAGAATCAGAACAACTCCTACAAAGACGAAACTGTGCTGGCTAGACGTCCAACACACGGCATATGTCTTGTGTGGCCTTCCTGGTATGCAGGAGTAAATACCTTTCAAAAATGGAAGGTAAAGCAGTGACAGGGTCATGGTCGCTCAAGGCTCATTGGAATAATCCTACAATGTTCAAAAGACGTATTTGATCAGTAAACTGGATCCAAAGGAAAAAAAACAAAAACAAACAGTTTTGTATGTAAAGATTTTATTCAAACCTGATAAAGAAGGTCTCAGAAAACAGACATCCGATTTATTATTAAAAAAAAAAAAAAGAAAAGGCACTGGCGTGCAGGAGAAAAAACAACTGCTATAAAAATATCAACATTTAAAGAAACCCATGAGAACTACAGCACAGATTTACCTGGGGCAAAGTCCGTAGTAGAGACAGGAAGGAGTGATACAAGAGGTAGAGTCCTACTTTAAGCCATGATCACCTGCAGTTTACCGTACCGGAGGTCAGGAATAGAGGATATAAGGACAGGGCACGGGTGACCCTATAAGTATGTACACCCTGGTTTTAATACACTGTATTGCCATGTACAATGGGTCAGCAGATCACAGGTTAGAAAGATACCACTCCCTTCAATAAATGTATAGGTTACAGGCACAAAGTGTGGCTTGTCCATGAATACACATCCCCGACTTCTCTGCACAGAAAACCTTAATAAATGGACATTAGTAGAAAACTTAGTGCAAACACAGAACCATTCAGGCATAGCCGGTCAGTACCAATGGGACCTTTCCAGTACCGCAAGTTGGAGTTAATCTTATCTAACATTATCCAGGGATCAGAGGACCACCAAAGCAATCCCCACTCGGCCAAACTGAGTCTCCTTCCTCCAGTTAAAAGCGTCACGTATGATTATGATAGTTATTTCAGGTGACAAAACCCGCAACCGGGTTGGAAAGAGTATGGATTAGCCACATGAAAGTCAAGTACATCCTCACATGAGAGATTCTGCCTTAAGTAAATAGCCTCCTCCTAAGTCTTAAACGCATGAATTTGGGGCTGAAAATCATGTTTTTTTACAATTAGGATTCATTAAAATTTTTGCACAGTTTGTGTTCCACAGACTTTGTTTCCCTGGACATTGCTGGATGCAGTATAAGTGAACCGAGAATCCATCTGTTTATCCCTGAGCTCTTCTCTGCTGATCAATGACCACCTCAAACGTCAGATCAACTTTCATGTGGTCTGTATTAATAGAATCAGCAGAGAGAAGCTCACGAAAGAGCTCTATGAAGAATCACATTTTGGTCAGAACCAGCTCGCTGACTGATTTTCAGTTGAATCATTTTGCAAGCAGCAAATTGCAGAGAAACATAAACCAGTAAGAAGACCAAACTGTGCAATTTTTTTTTTTTTTTTTAAATGAAATTTGCATTACATGCACTTAAAACATTAAGAAGGTGTCCACATCCTTTAAGACTGCGCTAGAAGCGGCTTATGCCTACATGGGCTTCCGGGCCAGATTTCCTATTATATTAACTCTTAAGTGGCATCACTGTTTGGATGATGGAAATTTCTTCTGTTCATAATTGCCATTTTTTTTTAAATCACATTTACATCTAATGTCCACCTGAAAAATAAAAAACATGGGATTTTATGCAATGACTTTCACAGTACCAACTCACTAGATATTCTTACAGGACCTCGCATTAAATTATTCTCTGGACGTACGAGGTGTATACAAATCGCGAGTGATGAGAGAAGATACGTCTAATCAAGCCTTAAGAAGCCACACAC
The DNA here is from genome assembly GCA_033576555.1 of Oophaga sylvatica. NCBI lineage: Eukaryota > Metazoa > Chordata > Amphibia > Anura > Dendrobatidae > Oophaga > Oophaga sylvatica. The sequence goes on from JARQOD010000008.1 coordinate 36,018,954, forward strand.
TAATCTCAATAGCGTTTCGGAAACTTACAAATCAATTATGTAAAAATACAAATTCATTCTTGTGATTAAAAACTACTGATAACTTCAATAAAATGGAATATATTGCCGGTAGCTTCTCAGTCCACTCTAAGACGTAGCCCCTGATTTTAGTATGGCGGAGGGAGGGGGAAATGTTAATCTCATGCTGGAAATCTTGGAACCTCAGGAGTTGCAATTAGAGCCCAGTGAGATCTGTTACCAGTAGAATAGGATTTTTATTATAGGTCTTGGTATAACCTGGAGTGTTTTGTACTTTTTCCTCCATTTCTGCTCTCTACAGAGTGTACGCGCTGTTCATGAGACACTCTTTGTCATCAATGGGGTTCCACATGGCTCGGAAACCTGCCGTCTCCTGATTCCTCCTCGTCACCTTCACAAAGAACAGGATCATGACTCCGATCAGGATGGCAGCAAGGAGGGCAAGAAGGACGGGCAACACCACAGCTAGGAGAGGGAAAAAAAAAAAAAGTTATATAGTACAGTTATTAACGGCACATCAGATCAGGCCCGTACTATAACATTTCCAATAAATTTACCTTTTACGAGAAGTCTTGCCAGGTCGAAAGTGACCGGCTATTGCCATTTTATTCCCATTGCTTATTTGAGGATTAAAATTTATTTTAATATCAACCCGTCTTAAGGTTTTAGAGATTTGGGCCTTTTTATCAAGTGCTAATTTTTATTGTCTTTCCAAAGGAGGGAGTGGATCACAGTGCAAATGCTACACAGCTGCCCTTAGAACACGCCCCAGAGGATCTCATGAGCCACGCCCCTTGTAAAAGACCATATAAATTAACACTATATAAAAAAGCACTCTTACCTCTGGCGCCATATGGTGGATTTAAAAAAATAAAAATAAATAAAAACCATGTAAAACTTGAGAGCAACAGGAATAAAATAAGAACAAAAACTGCACTTATGACCTGGCCACTTCACTCTGGTGAACAGTGGGGAGATTACAGAGATCAGACACAGCCGGCTGTCCTATGGGGAAATTTTAGAACTTTTTTTTTTTTATATACTCTCACTTAACAATAAACCAGATCCTCTTTATATACCGTGGTGGTGAATTGCTGCACTAATTGCCTGTTATGGGATACCACATAATGTAAAACTCACCAGGAAGGGAGCGATGCCCGAAACTGTGGTCTGCAAAATCATCATTATCATCTTCTGAAATACAAAGAAGCAAAGAGTTAACAGGCCGATCTTCCAAACCAGTTAATGAATCCGGCTAAAGGCTGAATACACCACCAGTACCTGTGCGGCCGGAGCACATATTCTTACATTCCGTCTCAGTCATGTAGTTGTTTCTCTTGGGTTTGCAGCCGCCAAACACAAAAGTTTGGCATGTGCCTGTTGAAGCATCATAGTACCATCGCTTGAAGGCAGCGCGACACGGTCCGGTATAGGAGGGAGCAGCGCAGTACTCTGGGGGTACAGAAGGGAGAGGGAGGACACATCAGCCATTTTCTCAATACATTAAATGTAGCAATGCTCAGGCAGTAAGTGGAGTGCACAAAATTGATCTGAGGAAAAGCAAAACTCTTGTTTTTGGAGAAAAATTTAACCTGGCTTACGTTCTCAACAGCACATTGCCCCATGTAAAACAGGATGTGTGCTGCCAACAACATTATATTTTACATGTACAGAGTTATCAGATTACCCTTCGTTCTGCGCACATAGAACGGTAGCTAACCGGTTTAGTTTGGCCTTTAACTGACTGCCATGTGGCTATGTGCACGCCAGTAGGTGGTCATTTAAAAGCAGCAATGGTGCCACCTTAGGATAGACGGCCTAAAAATGCGCTACACTTTCCAAACAGCATGAACCACTTCGATAAGTTAGGTGCATTTTAATGTGGTTTAGTCTAAGTTAGAGCCATCTAGGAATGTAGACAGAGTTATATGGGAATTTAATCGTGAGACATTACGTTTATATTGCAGATATTTCTTGCTATGGGCGCAAGTGAATAATTCAATATAGTCTGGCACGACTACAAATATTCCTTTGCAGATAGCGTACCTTTAAAGTCGCCTTTTTCGGGAGAGTGGACTTTTGCAGGCTCTGGCTTTGGTACTAGAAAAAAAAAAAGAACAATATCCAGTAGTGATGCAATAGGCAGCAATTATAGAGAATGCATTACTCAGAGGACCCACCGTCTACGGTACACTTGGCCATACAGTCCTGCTCAGACATATGATTGTTGGTAGAGCCGCCACAGCCGCCGTAGATGAACGTCTGGCAGGACTTTGACTCCGCATCATAATACCAACGAGGGAAAGCAGCTCTGCAGTTGCCGGTCACACCGGGCCCCGAGCAGTATTCTGTATGGGAAATCATAATTTTAGAAAGAAATATTAAGTGGTGCGTAAGGCAAGAATAAAAAAAAAAAAAAAAAAAAAAAAGAAGAGTCAGAAAAAAACAAAACAAAAAAACCCCTAAAACTTACCTGGAACGCTTGCAGCTGACATCATAGGTTCACTGCGGGGGGCATCTGTGTCATTGAGCTGCACCCCTATAGAATAATGAAAACTAAATTATCGGTGGACAGAAATTCTATTGGTGGGGACGGTAATAGGCAGGTCTGAAAAGGTTACAATACACCGGGCATTATTTAAAAGGGTTTTCCAAAATTAGGGAAAAATAAAAATAAACACCAGCGTGCTTTATTCCCCCACTCTCCCCACAGAAACATCACTGCTCATCTATGGGCAAGTATCAACTGTAGTACTACGGCTCAGCTCCGGTCACATCAAAGAGGATAAGCTGAAGATTGCAGGAGCAGCCATTTTATATTGCAGTATATAACTAGTGAGAAAAAGTCCAGCTCCAGGAAGAAAATCCAAATTCTTTATTATGTTCAGTAAAACATGAGCATGGCTGCTATATTCAGCTTAGCGGTATACCCTAACATGGGATTGCCACATGGAGATTGCCCCAGTAATGGCGAGGGTCCTAGAGATTGGACCAGCAAAAGTCGACAGTGGTGGCACATCTTAGCGACATGCCAAGCTATAAGGTTGGAAAATGCCTTTAATTACAGTATAAGCTCCAATAGACTTATGATCAGGAGTGGACACAGAAGGGGCCCCTGTACAAGATCAGTATATGTGGGCCCTTTGCAGTCCGATAGCTCCTCAATGCACAATTCCTCCGGCGTTGGAGATGGTGGTGGTCCCCTTACCCCTTGGGCCCGTCAAGGGTTCTGCATCCTTCTAACGTAGCAGAATTTTTATCTGGATTTGGGAATGGAAAAAAGATCTGCAGTGATTCAGTCAGCAGTAAAAGAAAAATTATACATTTGGATAATTTCCATGGGAAATTGACCTACATTCTTGTTTTTCAAATTTGCAGCATCTCAATGCGTTCTGCAGATTTTCGCCTCGAGAAGGCCATGAACGCACTGCACCCCAAGGCCAAGTTCACACTGAAGGTTTTTTTTTTTGAAGAGAACAAATTTGTCAAACAGACTCCGCTTTGTGAATAGCTCTTTGTTTCGGGGTAGCTCTGCGAGTAGTTCTGTTTCTAAGCGGATTTTTCTCGCAAAAAATGCTGCACATGTTCCGTCTTCTGTCACTTCTTTTAATCACTTCAGGGTTTGGAAACAGTTAAAAGTATTGGAGGAAAAAAAAAACCCACTGGTGCTGGAGCCGCTCCCAAACAAGACGTCAAAACCCCTTCAAGAGAAAGAAAGACCACCTTTTTTCCTGAGGCGATTAGGAAAATCCTGGCGGCAGCATCCTAAAGACGCTGTGTGCACATACCCTTAAAGAGATTTTTCCTGCTAGTATGTCTCTTCCTTGGTTTGCAACCAAGCAGCCTGGTATGCCAGTACCAAGGAATATCCATAGGGAGGGAGTGGAACATCTGCAGATCATTAAAATTAATAATTAACCTACAAACTGGAAAAGAAGAAGGAACTTGTGATATAACCATTGAATGAACAGAGAATTTTTCATTCATCATTTTGGACTTTTGTTTTTTTCCCCCTTGCATTCTTGCAATAGCCGGAAGACATAAAGGGTTTTTTTTTCTTCTTTTCCTCCATGGGAGAAGTTGGAGTTTTGAAAGACAATTCACTCTACAGAATATTATATTATCTATTAAAAAAAAAAAAATGGAATGAAACAATTTTTTTTTTTTTAAATAAAAACGCAATTCCGCCATGGGTTTTACGGCGTTCGTAGAGCGGCAAGATGGACCTAGAAATGAAAGTGTCCAGGTCAATTGAATTATGGCGATCCTGAACTTCCAGCGACTTTTTTTTATATTTATGTGATAAAAAAAAAAAAAATTGAAATTAGTATAGCACGCATTTTTTTTTTTTTTTTTCACTCTTATTTAATTTTTTTTATATTCCTTAGCAGACTTGAACCTGCAATCGATTGTTCACTTGTACCATATACTGCAGCATTAAACTATATACGAAAAAATATCAGGCCATCAGGAGGTCCAGCTGCCATCTCTGCCATTTAAACGTTGCTGTCAGAGATTGACACCAGCAACTAAATGGTTAACAGATGCAGCCACAAATCTGCTCTGGCCGCTGCTGTTAGACACTGATGGCGGCATCTACCACGTGTGGAGAGAAATCAGTTCCATAGCCCCCTCCACACTTGTAGACACGTGCCCGTGACATTTACTTGTGCTCTGAGGGAAGGGGTTAAACAAAGGAGGTTAACACTGGTAAGGTTACACTCCTAAAAATATAAATAAATATAAATAAATATATATATATTACAGACCAAAAGTTTGGACACACCTCATTCAACGATTTTTCTGTATTTTCATGACTATGAAAATTGTAGAATCACACTGAAGGCATCAAAACTATGAATTAACACATGTGGAATTATACATTACACTTTACAAAAAAGTGTGAAACAACTGAAAATATGTCTTATATTCTAGGTTCTTCAAAGTAGCCACCTTTTGCTTTGATTACTGCTTTGCACGCAGAAAAGGTGAACGGATGGATTCTACATGCCTGGTTCCCACCGTGAAGCATGGAGGAGGTGGTGTGATGATGTGGGGGTGCTTTGCTGGTGACACTGTTGGGGATTTATTCAAAATTGAAGGCATACTGAACCAGCATGGCTACCACAGCATCTTGCAGCGGCATGCTATTCCATCCGGTTTGCGTTTAGTTGGACCATCATTTATTTTTCAACAGGACAATGACCCCAAACACACCTCCAACTGTGTAAGGGCTATTTGACCAAGAAGGAGAGTGTTGGGGTGCTACGCCAGATGATCTGGCCTCCACAGTCACCAGACCTGAACCCAATCGAGATGGTTTGGGGTGAGCTGGACCGCTCACCGCTTCAATTTTGAATAAATCCCCAACAGTGTCACCAGCAAAGCACCCCCACACCATCACACCACCTCCTCCATGCTTCACGGTGGGAACTAGCATGTAGAGTCCATCTGTTCACCTTTTCTGCGTGCAAAGCAGTAATCAAAGAAAAAGGTGGCTACTTTGAAGAACCTAGAATATAAGACATATTTTCAGTTGTTTCACACTTTTTTGTAAAGTGTAATGTATAATTCCACATGTGTTAATTCATAGTTTTGATGCCTTCAGTGTGATTCTACAATTTTCATAGTCATGAAAATACAGAAAAATCTTTGAATGAGAAGGTGTGTCCAAACTTTTGGTCTGTACTGTATATTTGATAAAAGTTATGCTATTGTCTCTTAAATAGGAAAAAAAAAAAATAAAAAGATATTTATTTGGGGATGTTACACACTAGTACTCGTGTCATAAGTCAATCCCTTGCAAGCGCACACAGCTCACTGCTGTGGAAATATCTGCATGCCCCATAAAGGGCGAGGCCATAGTATGACAGGTATGTGGAGCACCTCATTAATACCTTGGGGTGTCACTCACCTTTCACACCCTGACATTTATTCATGCATTCTTCCTCCCCGGCATGGTTGTTCAGGTTAACAGGACAGCCTCCATAGGTGAAGTTTTTGCAGGTCTCTGACTCAGCGTCGTAACACCATCTGATAAAATACGCCCGACATGGCCCGGTTTCCTTTTGTGGCAGGCAGAAATCTAATGCGGGGGTGAAATAATGAGCAGCGTAGTTAAATCATGAACTCTGCATGTATAAGACCTGAAATGTCCCTTAACATAATAGACTATGGAAATAAACTGTAGAGTCGTAAAGCCTTAAGAGCACCTAAAAGGGGATATCTGGTGCTACTCCCTCCCGCATCTGATGGCGAGTAGCATCGATGACACTGCAACGGACAGGACTTTATCTGGAGGTGTAAAATCATCAACGCAGCTCACATCCTTATGGGAAAGGGAGCAAACTATTCATTTTACCCCGATGTAGAACACAACATTATATAGTGCTGACTCTGGAGGCGAGCCTGCACTGTGCAAAGCAGATATCAGCTGTGCCGTACAGTTGGCATCTGTCCGTACCAACAGCAACAAGTAATGGCTCCAGAAGCTGCTGTTTACCCATTAAAATGATACCATAACGCAATGTCCAAGGCATTTAAAATGAAGTAATAGTATTATTGCGGTATGCAGATCAATAGATACACAACATGTGATTGCAGGGTCAAGTCCCCTAATACAAATTATATATTACACACACAGTGAGAGAAATAAGTATTTGATCTCTTGGTGACTTTGTAAGTTCGCCCACTGACAAAGACATGAACAGTCTATAATTTTAAGGGTAGGTTCATTTTAACATTGAAAGATAGAAAATCAAAAATAAAATCCAGAAAATCTCATTGTATAAGTTTATTTGCATTTTGCAGGGAGAAATAAGGATTTGATCCTACTGGCAAAAAAGACTTAATACTTGGTGGCAAAACCCTTGTTGGTAAGCACAGCAGTCAGACGTTTCTTGTAGCTGATGATGAGGTTTGCGCACATGTCAGGAGGAATTTTGCTCACTCCTCTTTGCAGATCATCTCTAAATCATTAAGATTTTGAGGCTGTTGCTTGGCAACTCAAAGCTTCAACTCCCTCCATAAGTTTTCTATGGGGTTAAGGTCTGGATTCTGGCTAGGCCACTCCATGACCTTAATGTGCTTCTTTGAGACACTCCTTTGCTGCCTTGGCTGTATGTTTTGGGTCATAGTCTTGCTGGACGACCCAGCCATGACCTATTTTTAATGTCCTGACGGAGGGAAGGGGGTTGTCACTCAGGATTTTACGGTACATGTCTCCATCCATGCTCCCATTCATATGGTGAAGTAGTCCTGTGCCCTTAACAGAGAAACAACCCCAAAACATGTTTCCACCTCCATGCTTGACAGTGGGAACGGTGTTCTTTGGGTCATAGGCAGCATTTCTCTTCCTCCGAATTCAGCGAGTTGAGTTAATGCCAAAGACCTCAATTTTTTTCTCATCTGACCACAGCACCTTCTCCCAATCACTGACGAATCATCCAGGTGTTCATTGGCAAACTTCAGACTTGTCTGCACATGTGACTTCTTGAGCAGGGGACCTTGCGGGCACTGCAGGATTTAAACCTTTACGCGTAATGTGTTACCAATGGTTTTCTTGATGACAGTGCTCCCAGCTGCCTTGAGATCATTAACAAGTTCCCCTCGTGTAGTTTTAGGCTGATCTCTCACCTTCCTCATGATCAAGGATACCCCACGAGGTGAGATTTTGCAGGGTGCACCAGATCATTGTCGATTGACAGTCATTTTGTATTTCTTCCATTTTCTTACTATTGCACCAACAGTTGTTTCCTTCTCACCCAGCGTCTTACTTTTGGTTTTGTAGCCCATTCCAGCTTTGTGCAGGTCTACCATATTGTCCCTGACATCCTTAGATTGCTCTTTGGTCTTGCCCATGTTGTAGTTGTTAGAGCCTGACTGATTAATTGAGTCTGTGGCCAGAAGTCTTTTATAAAGGTGACTATGTAAAACAGCTGTCTTTAATGCAGGTAAAAAGTTGATTAGGAGCGTCTACCTGGTCTGTAGGAGCCAGAACGCTTAAAGGGAATCTGTCACCCCATTTATCGAGTATAAGATGCGGCCACCGCCATCAGGAGTTTATCTACAGCATTCTGTAATGCTGTATATAAGCCCCTGATGTCACCTGAAAGAGAAGAAAAACGAGTTATATTATACTCACCCAGGGGCGTTCCGCCGTCCGGTCCGATGGCTGACGTGGTCCGATCCGGCGCCTCCCATCTTGCAGCGAAGACGTCCTCTTCTTTGCTTCCCGTCGCGGCTCCTGCGCACTGATGTACAAACAAGATGGGAATGTCCAGCCATCAAACCGCTCAGGAAGGAGACTGGTTCTGTGTCCCACAGATGAACGTGCTTTGGTCCAACATGTGCATATCAACCCAAGGACAAAAGCAAAAGACCTTGTGAAGATGATGGCGGAACCTGGAAAGATTGAGTCAATATCCACAGTGAAATGAGTAGTGTATCAATATAGAGTGAAAGGCCACTCTGCCAGGGACAAGGCATTACTCCAAAAGAAACATAAAAAAGCCAGATTAATGTTTGCAAATGCACACAGGAACAAAGACCTTAATTTTTGGGGACATGTCCTGTGGTCTGATGAAACTAAAATTGAACTTTTTGGCCACAATAAGCATTGTTACGTTTGGAGGAAAAGAGAGAAGCTTGGAAGCCTAACACCATCCCTACTGTGAAACACGGAAGTGGCAACATCATGTTGTGGGGTTGTTTTTGCTGCAGGAGGGACTGGTGCACTTCACAAAATAGATGGCATCATGAGAAAAAGATTATGTGGCAATACTGAAGCAACATCTCGAGACATAAGCTAGAAAGTTAAAGCTTGGGCGGAAATGGGTCTTCCAAATGTACGAGGTCCCGAAGCATACTGCCAAAATGGTAACAAAGTGGCTTACGAATAACAAAGTCAATGTTTTGGAGCGGCTGTCACAAAGCCCTGATCTCAATCCTATTGAAAATGTATGCGCAAAGCTGAAAAGGCCGGTGCGAGCAAGGCGACCTATAAACCTGGATCAGTTACACCAGTTTTGTCAGGAGGAATGGGCCCAAATTCCAACCATTTTGAGAAGCTTGTGGAAGGATATCCCAAACATCTGACCCAAGTCATTCAGTTTAAGGGCAATGGTACCAAATACTAATGAAATGGATGGAAATTTTTGACTTTGCAGTAAGTAATAAAAATGCCTTAAAACATTCTCTCACTCGCTCTCTCATTATTCTGGCATTTGGCAAATATTATTAATTATGGTAATCCTAATTGACCTGAAACAGGAAAGGTTTATTCTGATTTCATGTCAGATATTGAGAAAATATCTGTTTTTTTATATATTGTATGTAAACTCCTAGTTTCAAATTCATATAAATTATATATAAACTTTCTCACCCACCACTGGTCTTTGTTGTCCTTCCTCAGTCTCAGGTCCTCTACCAGAGGCCTGGGAGTTTGAGGGTTCTGCGCAGGATCTTGGCTATTCCCAGCATTGCGCTTTTCTGGACAGAGAGCTCAGATGTTGCTCCTGGGATCTGTTGTAGCCAATCTTCCAACTTAAGGGTCACTGCTCCAAGTGCTCCTATCACCACTGGAATCACTGTTGCCTTCACCCTCCACATCTTCTCCAGTTCTCCTTTGAGGCCCTGGTATTTCTCCAGCTTCTTATATTCCTTCTTTCTGATGTTGCCGTCACTTGGCACTGCCACATCTATTATCATTGCTGTCTTCTGATCTTTGTCTAATATCACAATGTCTGGTTAGCCAACACCTGCTTATCCGTCTGGATCTTGAAGTCCCACAGGATTTTAGCCCATTCATTCGCCACCACTTTTTCTGGGGTCTCCCACCTGGACTTAGGAGGACTTAGCCCATATGCTGTGCAGATGTTCCTGTATACAATTCCTGCTACTTGGTTGTGGCGTTCGGTATACGCTGTTCCTGCTTGCATTTTGCATCCTGCCACTATGTGTTGGACGGTTTCTGGGGTTTCTTTGCATAGTCTGCACCTTGAGTCTTGTTTTGTATTGTAGATTCCTGCTTCTATGGATCTGGTACTTAGTGCTTGCTCTTGTGCCGCTATGATTAGTGCCTCGGTGCTGTCGCGGTGTCCAGCTTTCTCCAGCCATTGGTAGGATTTCTCCCTGTCAGCCACCTCCATTATCTGTCGATGGTACATCCCATACAGCGGCTTGTCTTGCCATGGCACTTCACGTTCCTGTTCTTCCTTCCAGATCTCTTGTTGTTGCTGCCTTAGGCTTTCTCTCAGCATCTTATCTTTTGGTGCCATTTTTCTGATGTATTCCTGGATACTCCTTGTTTCATCCGTGATGGTGGCTTGGATGCTTATCAAGCCTCGACCACCCTCCTTTCTGCTGGTATACACACACTTTTTTTTTTTTAAATACATCAGAAAACGGTGGCACAAATTTCTACATTTTCTCAATACAAACCCACATTATAGAAGTGTTTGGCAGCACTGTCACTGTGCTTAGCTGGTTGAACAACCTAACCAACAATTTGTGCCACAATAAACAAGCCCCAAACGGCTACATTGATAAAAAAAAAAAAAAAAGGTGGCTCTTGGAACTTATTAGTTTAACTCCATTATATTCTTTTGCTTTTATTGCCCCAGAGCATAACAGCTCATCACTTGACCCTCCGAGTGCACAGATCTTCTGAAGACCTCTGCACTTGGATGGCTGCATAGAGGAGCCTGGCTTCTGGGGTACGTTGCAGGATTGGCACCAACAAGGCAGTCCGCCCCTGCGTACAAGGTGAGGGCTGCGACCTGAAGATTGTCCTGGGCCTTGCTGACCTACGGACAACCAAAGGGGAGCTACAGAGAACTGCAGGTTCAGGTGCTGCATACACAAAAAAAAAAAAAAAAAAAAATTATATAATTATTATTATATATATATATATATATATAATATATATATATATATATATATATATATATTATATATTGCTTATTAAATTCGATTTACTGGCTCAATTCATCAGAGTGTTGGTTGTAGAAGTGCCATCTACTGAAAACTTCACTAAACAAAAAGTTCAGAACTCTGCAAGTGTTAAGTACCAACACAACAAGGTTTTGCAGGGGGCCGGGATGTGCCCTATGATGAGTGCTGACACCATTGTGCAAGGAAAAGAGGAACAAGACAAAGACCAAAACCTCTCATTCCTCCTCTACACAAACAGGACAAACAGGTTTCATCTCTGTGCCGATTAGAAGTCTGTAATAAGAAGGGCCGGGCGCAGCAAGAATGGGGACATCCATATACTTACCCTGGGGACAGTGAGGAGCATACCCTGTACAGAACACATTCCCTGCTGGTGGGATTTCTGAAGCTTGGTGTCCCCCCCCACCCCTGGCATCTAATGGGAGGGCAATTTTTCCCCTGAATCTATCAGAGGTAAAGGGTCTGTCCGCTTCGTCTCTACAGATCACCGTAGGATCTGTAGTCATTGGACTTGTGGGCACGCAAGACGTATGGGGAGGACATCTCTGAGGGGTCCGGTCACTTCCACATGTCAATGACCACAGCCCCTTCTGTTCAGAGAAGCATTGCATACACAAATGGGACATCCGGAAGAACAATGTACACCTCTTTCTTCGAATCATCGAATTAGATGTCAGTTTGTTTCTGATTTTTCATAAGAGGCCAAGGTAACCAATAGTCAGGATTCATGTGTGCAGTGCCAAAACAGCAGCTCAAAGAGCCCCCCCATGGCTCCAAGAGCCGGAATCATAATGGTCCGTGCCCCCCCAACAGCTGGACTACAGAGTTCTCTGCTGATACAATGTGGTATTGTTGGGTGAGTCTGACAAAAACCCTGTAAGTCTGGTATGAAAGAGTCTCTTATATGGGGGCCATAATAAGCCTAGGGCTGTAGAGAAAGGAACTAGCCCAAAATCTTGGGGCAAAAAAGTAGGCACTAAAATGTGTTCATGGTGGTCCAATGGAATAGACTATAACCTATCCGAATGTTTAAGCCATCAATATTGAGATAGTGGATGAGCCCTTTTAGGTTTGGTTGAATGAACCCCACAATTTTGAATCATTATTAGTAATGGGCGACATATGGCCATCAGTCTATGGATCGCCTGGAGGGGAAGAACTGGACCATCAAGGAAAAGACATATAAATATATGTAAGGTATTGGTTGATATTCTGGCCAAAATATGTAAGCTGGCAACCCACGTCACGGATCCTTACACTTGCCAGTCCTACTCTAACATCTCCATTTTACTTGGGTCCACTGCACTCTGTCAGTGCATCAGTATTGAGGCCTTTTCAGACAGGTAAGCATCTCTGCCTGTTTCTGGTGGTGTTTTCTAGCATTATAGAATGTTGTAGATAAGCCCCTGATGGCGGTAGCTGCAGATTATAGGGGGAAAAAATAGGTGACAGATTCCCTTTAAGGAAAAAAAAAAATTGCAAACTACTTTTTGCACATTATATCTTTGCAGAGTGCAGTTGGGCCCAAATGGTTCTGTACACTGTGGCCTCTGTTCACACTGGATGCATTATAGTTAGCACTGGGCAGCCCGCATTAGGCGTCATTAATAGGCTGTGAACCAGACGCTCTGCATTCCTAGTGTGAACATTGCCATATACAGATTGTACTTTTGTGCACTGGTGTACCACACGGCCAATCCCTGATTGAAGGCTGGTTGTTTAATTTGGTATTAATGCACCTGTGTAGTCACCATTTTACTTGGGTCCACTGCACTCTGCCAGTGCATCAGTATTGAGGCCTTTTCAGACAGGTAAGCATCTCTGCCTGTTTTTGGTGTGTTTTCTTGAATTTTTTTAATCCGCTTTTTGTGTTTTTTTTTTTAAACATTCTATAATGCTGTAGATAAGCCCTCAATGTAACCTGAAAGATAAGAAAAACAAGTTATATTATACTCACTCGGGGGGGGGTTCCGGGTCTGGCACCTCCCATCTTCATGCAATGACGTCCTCCTCCTTGCTTCTGTTGTGGCTCCTGCGCAGGCGTCGGGGAAAGGTCAGAGAGGTCCGGCGCCTGCGCAGAGGTACTTTGCTCTTCCCTCAATAGGGCAGATAAAGTACGTCTGCGCAGGAGCCGCGACAGAAGCAAGGAGGACGTCATCGCTAGAAGATGGGAGGCGCCGGACCCAGATCGCCCCCAGGTGAGTAATATATAACTCGTTTTTCTTCTCTTTCAGGTGACATCGGGGGCTCATCTACAGCATTACAGAATGCTGTAGATAAGCCCCTGATGGCGGTGACCGCATCTCATAGGGGAAAAAATAGGTGACAAATTCCCTTTAATAAACAAGAGAAGCCTGATAATCCTTTATAGGACCATTCCCATCTCGTACATTTATGGCATACCCACAACACATGAAGTAAATGCACAAAACACGTGGATCCCACCGATACGACCGCCTCAAGAAAGGGGTCCAAACCCCCACAGCGAGCTTGAAAACAGGAAAAAAAAATTGGCTAAAAAGTTTCACAATAACTGGTCACTAGATGGCGCTGCTCCATGGATCCAGCACTGCAGCAGAGAAACAAAGCAGTCACAGGTCGGAGGTATGCAGCAGCTCTGCCCGTCATTAACCAAGGTACAAAGGCAGAAAAAAAAAAAAAAGGGAAGGTTGTCATAGTTGTCATAGCAGGTGAGGGCTGATCTTGTGTAACAAATGCCATTTCCGGTACTACACAAATTATAGAGCGTGCCCCTTTACATTACACAGTGCCCTGCCTGCGGAACGGCAATGGAACCGCAGGCAAATCCGCAACGTGTGCACAGGCCCTTAAAAAGAAGAACAGTGACTGCTCTGCATAAGCCAATCAGGCTTCAGCGTTCATTCCCCAAAAGGATAAAGAAACTAGAGCTGCACTCTGATTGGCTAGTACTGGTAACAACTTTTAAAAGTCCTGCAAGTGATGGGGCCCTACCAGTCTCTAGGAAGGAGGACTCTGATGACACAGCCAAGTGTGACCCTATTAAGATCATCACCGCTGCCCTACAATACTAAAGAGAGATGCGTGTCAGGAATTGGTTAGAGCCATTTCTATACCATTCAATGTGAATTGGGCCTAGATTAAACAAAATAACTTTCAGAAACTCTTTAACGTAAAGACCCCCGGTGACCATCCATCATCACAATCTGATGGGCAACCAAATTAAAGGGATTGTTCAAGACTGAAATAATCCATAGGAGACAGGTGGAGGGGTCAGACACTGCCCCTGATCAGCAGCGATATATAACATGTGTTGGACACTGCAGCCCCTGCATTGTGGAGTTGTCACTGCCGGTCATCAGCCCCCTTATTCACTCGCCAGGGGTCGGACCCTCACCGATCTCGTATACTTAACCCAAGGAGAGATTAAGAGGTTAGTTCTGGACAACCCCTTTAAGTAGATTGGATCAAGAATAATTCTGACCCTGATAGGACACTCCCTTTAAATTCATATTTGAGCACCAAGATGACTTAAAGGGGTTTTCCCGGATTTGTAAGTAATATGGTCACGAGGAGGGAATGTGTGACGTCATCTCCTGACACCACAGAGGACTCATAAAAACGTGTAAAACCGCTTAAAAAGTTACAGTAAGTGACAGCTCCCCCCCCCCCCATAGCAGGAATGGAAGCTTCCATTACCGTCCAGTGTGGGCCGCGCCCCGGCGTCCAGCCTCCTGTAGGTCCTAGCGCCCTCCTGCTCGCTCAGCTCGCACATATTGAAGCCTCGGACGGTACACCGCACCAGGTGGCAGCTCCCAGCGGAGAGCACGGCCAGGTCACAGCCTTCCGCCTCACAGCAGCGGCTCCAGCACTCCCGCTCGTCCGTCACATCCTCAACGTGCTCCAGCACAGTCACCCCGAACTGAGATGGAAGCTCCACATTCTCCAAACCGTACCCGTCCACCAGCTCGTAACCGGCACAAGGCAGGTCGGTGTCGGCCAAAGCCAGCGGTATTAAGAGGACGAGGAGTCCGCGAAACCAGGCCCTCATCGTGCGGGTCACCGTTCACCTGAAGTACGTGACTAACAAACGCCGCTCGCTATCCTGCAAGTATCTAACCAGGGTTACTGTGTTTCCTCACTAAGCTCCGCCTCCCTAATGACGTCTCCAGGTAAAAACATACACCACCAATCCAGCTCCAGACCACGCCCCTCTCCTAACAGCACAAGGTGAGAAAAGCGTCCAACCCCGCCCTCTAATTTAATTATCACCGCCCCCCTGGACATGAGACGCTCACAGGTAGTTTAGCCACGCCCATTCCATCCCAGCGCTGAGGTGAGGACGGAGGAGGGAGAGGCCGCCATGTTGCCTTCCTGTTTACCTCACTGCTCCCTCCTCCTCCTCTTTGCTTCCTGCTTTGCGAGTGAAACTGGTTTGGGGATGGGAGGCAGTTTCAGTTCTCAGCAGGACTGCTCAGTATTCCCTGTCATTGCGGTGCCCTAATAAGCCACCATGTGTCCTGTGGGCAATCACACAGCAGTCATTGTGCAGACGGATCAGACGCTCTGTCAGCAGGGCACAGCGGGGGTGTATCGGGAGCATTGTCTGCACAGTGTCACACAGAGGGGTTTATCACCACGGACCGCCATGTCCGGACCCAAAACCACACATCATCATGGCAATATATATATATATATATATATATTTTATATTTATCTATCTCCTGAGTTCGGGGCAGGAGACGCGCAGCATCTGCCTAATGTGTACCAGGGTGTGTGTGTGTGGGTCTGGTTGATGGTGGTCTCAGAGCTTGCCGCCCACCACCATTGCCTGATGATGCTGCCTCCTGGTTGATGGTGGTCTCAGAGCTAGCTACCCACCACCATCACAATGTGATGCTGCCCCCTGGTTGATCGGTGGTCTCAGAGCTAGCCACCCACCACCATCCCCCTGGTTGATGGTGGTCTCAGAGCTAGCCCCCCCACCATCCCCTGGTGATGCTGCCCCTGGTTGATGGTGATCTCAGAGCTTTCCCTCTACCACTATCCCCTGGTGATGCTGCCCCCTGGTTGACGGTGGTCTCAGCTAGCCCCCCCACCATACCCTGGTGATGCTGCCCCCTGGTTGATGGTCTCAGAGCTAGCCACCCACCACCATTCCCTGGTGATGTTGCCCCTGGTTGATGGTGATCTCAGAGCTTTCCCTCTACCACTATCCCCTGGTGATGCTGCCCCCTGGTTGACGGTGGTCTCAGCTAGCCCCCCCACCATACCCTGGTGATGCTGCCCCCTGGTTGATGGTCTCAGAGCTAGCCATCCACCACCATTCCCTGGTGATGCTGCCCCCTGGTTGATGATCTCAGAGCTAGCCACCCACCACCATTCCCTGGTGATGCTGCCCCCTGATTGATGGTGGTCTCGGAGCTTTCCCTCTACCACTATCCCCTTGTGATGCTGCCCCCTGGTTGGTACCAGGTGTGTGTGTGTGTGTGGGTCTGGTTGATGGTGGTCTCAGAGCTAGCCCCCCCACCATCCCCTGGTGATGCTGCCCCCTGGTTGATGGTGGTCTCAGAGCTTGTCCCCCACCACCCCCTGGTGATGCTGTCCCCTGGTTGACGGTGGTCTTAGCTAGCCCCCCCACCATACCCTGGTGATGCTGCCCCTGGTTGATGGTGGTCTCAGAGCTGGCCACCCAACACCATCACCAGGTAATGCTGTCCCCTGGTTGATGGTGGTCTCAGAGCTTTCCCTCTACCACTATCCCTTGGTGATGCTGCCCCCTGGTTGATGGTGGTCTCAGAGCTAGCCCCCCACCATCCCCTGGTGATGCTGCCCCCTGGTTGATGGTCGTCTCAGAGCTTGTCCCCCACCACCATCCCCTCGTGATGCCTTCCCCCCCTTGTCATCGGGCCATGTGCACATTAAATGGGCAATACTGAATAAGGAGAGGATGGAGGCCTCTGATTAGGGGCAGGAGCACACAGCGGCACACGGGGTCCACTATGGCCCTCAGGACAGAGCAGGGCTACCACGTGCCATCTGTCCTCCCATGCGATACCTTCTAGGAGGATATTTTGGTAATGTGATGTACACGGTACTTTTTTTCAACCATAGCCCATTTTCACACATCCGACATTCACTGCTGTAATCCTGTGAGGAGACCCCCGGGCCCGGTCCAGATACCCTGGTTTGTATTCAGACTGTGAATGTGTGAGACCGACCTTAAAGGGGTTGTTCCCTTTCAGATAATTTTCATCCCCAGCTGCAGTTTGTTAAAAAAAAACAAAAACTGGGCTGTCCTCACCTTCCCTGGGTCCATCGGTGAGTCTCCACCACTGTCCTAGTGTCTGTCATTGGCTGTGGTGCTAATGTCACGTCGACAGTGCGGCAGCCAATCAGTGAGCTCAGCGGCGCTGTCAGTGTAGACAGGACGCCCCTTCAGAGCCGTGAGCTGACTGATTAGCACCCACAACCAATGGCAGCAGCAGTGGAGACACACCGATGGACCCAGGGAAGGTGAGGACAGCTAGTTTCTTACGTTTTAACAAACGGGGGCTGAACCTTATCTGAAAGGCACTAACCCCTTTAAGCTTCACTCGCAGTACAAGATTATCGTGAACCAGTTTTCCTAGGAACACGTTTCCTGATAACAGTGCGGTGTAAACAGGCCGCGATCACCCAACCAAAGAGAAAAATGCTTGTTCGTCAGGTGAAATGATCTTTTGTGCTGTCGTTCTTGGCAGCATGCACGCACTAAGTGATCTATTGTAGACCTATTTCTGATCACCTCTGTAAACTGACTCTTAGGCCGGGATCATACATGCGACAAAGTCGTCCGACACTCGCATGTGAAATCCCAGCTCTGGCGCCGGCACTCGGGAGTGGAGCGAGTGGCTGCATAGAAATACATGCAGCCGCGCACTCCACTCCCGAGTGTCGGCGCCAGAGCTAGGATTTCACATGCGAGTGTCGGACGACTTCGTCGCATGTGTGATCCCGGCCTTAAAGTGACTGTCCAGATTTGGGGTACAAGTCTGCAGTCACGCTATGTGACTGCAGACTTGTGAATCCTCACAGCACGCGTCAGGATACGCTGGTGCCACGTTCCAACTAGACATGTCCGTCTTTGCTCAAGTCACATGTATTACATGAGGCCACACACGTCTAGTCGGCACATGACTGAATGCATGCATATCGCATAGTGGTGGTCACGTGCCCACCAGCTTCCCACATCGGTGAATCCTGATGGCATGTACACTGCGCGCTGTGAGGATTCACAAGTCTGAACTCTCATAGCTCGACTTCAGACTTGTACCCCAAGCCTGGACAACCCCTATAATCTATAATTCACGAGGGGCCACAGAACACGTCCACAACGTGATGCCACATGTGCCAGTATACACCAAGATTTGGCACCAAGGTCTTTCCATAAACACGTTGCTAGACGTACCCCATTGTCTTGACTTCCGCAGTTTCAGGTAATGATTAGTGACTGATTAGATTACACACGGTTAATGAATGGGCCCAATGATCTAATCATGATGGAACAGGCAATCAGCATATCCTCTGATTGTTACTTCATCACCATTCACTGATACACAATGCACAGCTACTACAAACAGCGCCACACTTGTCCGCAGGTTGCATGTGGTATTGCAGCTGAGCCCCAATTGCTTCATTGGAATTGATCTGCAATGCCAGACACGACCCATAGAAACGTGGTGCTGTTTATATATGAAAAATGCATAAATAAAATATTTAGCGCCGGATTCCTTTCTTTCTTCTGTTTTAGTCCTGTTTCCTGTATATACCGTCTTCCTCTTCCTTAGCTCTTCTTTGTTATTTGTTTTCACGCCACTGTTGCAGTTTCGCCAAGTTTCATACATGTGAGCGTGCCAGCAAATATAAAGCGGCCATTATATAGGTCTATTAACCCTCTTATTTGTACCCGTGGTTATATTCATGTTCCTCTTTCAGAGGCGCTGATTAATAATTGCAGAAACTCAGTTACAGGTGCAGCGTGACAAGGACGCCAGCACATTCCCAATGTACACAGTCTGGAAAAACTGGTCGATCAGTGTATTACTGCTGCACAGCATAGCACAGAGTGATCACATCACATTGCAACGAAGGCTTCTGCTCTGGAAACACGTGACCTGTAATGCATTTAAAGCAAAACGTCACTTTAAACTGCGCAACAGGCTCATCCCAGCGTTCAATTGTGGCTGATAACAGAGAACAACGGTATAAATGCACCTGTATGAGGAGGGGTTATTATGTACTGGGTATTGCGTATCAATATTTAAAGGAATTTTTCAAAAATATCACATTATCCTCTATCCAAAAAATAGCTTATAACTTGAGGATTTCTGGGGGTCTGACAGGAGCGGAGGTGTGCATGCTCCGTTCAAGTCAGGGTTCTGGGAGTCCCTGCAGTGAGACCCCCAGCAACCAGCAACTAATATCCTATCCCTGGATAGGGAAAATGTACAATTTGGGGAAAACCTTTTAACACCGTGACCAATTTTTATTTTTGTACTTTTGATTTTTTCTTTCCTACAATTATTCCAAGAGCCATATTTTTTATTTTCCCCTCCACCTAGCCGTATGAGGACTTTTCGCGGGACAAGTTGTAGTTTTGCATAACACTTTTTATGTTACCGTATAATGTCCTGGAAAACGGGAAAAAAAATTGTTAAAAAAAACCCCAACAAAAAACGTTGTTTCATTGTTCATTATATGGTAAAAATGACCGGACAACATCAGACTTCACATCAGTGATACTTGTTTTATTATTTATTTATTTTAGTTTTATAGTTTAATGGTTACAAAATATTCAGAAATTTTGTAAAAACAAAACAACTTGTATTATTTCTCTATTTTCTTCAATCTGTAATTTTTTTTTTATATTTCCATGTTTGAAGACTTGTGAGTCTGAGTTGTTATTAATCAGATGAGTTATCTATGATATTTTGATTTCTTTTTATTGAATTTTATGCTGGAGGTGTGACAGAAAAATGGCAGTTCTGGGATTTCTATTTTTTTTTTGCATTTGTTATGGGTTTATATATTTTATTATTTTAATAGGCTGGACTTTTGCGGGTACTACGATACCAAATATGTTTATTGTTTCATTTTCTTTAGCTTTAATTAAAAAAAATGGGGATTGGGGTTTTTGTTTTTCATTTTGTAATTTTTTTTTAAATGTTTTTTTCTTTTTTTTTAGTATTCTTTTAGTCTCCCATGGGTGCTCATACCGACAATCGCTTGTGCAATATATTGCAGTGGGTAGACAAAATGACAATATCCAATGAAGTCACAGGCTGGGTTTGATAGGAGCACAATGATGTTAGCCATGATGGATTTCAGGTGGCTCCCAGCTGCTATGTCTACCCATAGTCTCCCTGATCGTGCCACTTCAATGGCGCTGTCTGTGATTGACAGTGGAATTTCAGGGGTTAAGGCTACAGTGAAAATAAGCACAAAAAGCAACTTTTTAAAAAAGCTGATTAGTGCATTAAAGGCCGGCATGCCATCTCTACCCAGACCTCGAAATCCATGATGGCACCACCATTTCCCACTGTTGATTTCATAGTGTAATGCAAAAAGTGAAACATCCACCGACATCTGCAGGACAAATAAACAGGCTGCACATTTCAAATCTTCAACATCTGCAGATATTTGTGCTTTTTTTGCAATGCACAAAAATGTTAAAATCTCATGCACAATGCTGGTACCCTAAAACAGAGGGGACTTTTTGTCCGGAAATTCCAGAAAATTTCTACATGGGAAAGTTGAGTTTCACTAGAAGATTTGCAAACTTTTTTTTAAATAGTCAACCTTAAGGTGTCCCCTGGATTTTGGCAGCGTCTCTGACCCTAGGAATGTGAGTGTCTATTGTGCTCCGTGTATTTGCACTGATGTCACCCCCTCTCCGTAGCAGCCTGTGACCAGGTCTGAAGTCACAACCCGTGTGTCACAGTGAGTGTTCCTGTCTGCTTACATGGAGGCGCTTGTGTGAGTCACACATGACGTTATCTATTCTAAAGACTGTTTGCATAATGTAATCCCCAATAAAAGGTGAGGTCAGGGATCCGGAAATGAGCTGGTACAGGAGATGGCACATTACTGGCATACAATGAGCCTTGTATATAGCACCTGACGTCATTATAGACATAAACGGTGCATAATGCTAAGGCTTACTGCACTGTACTTAAAGGATATTACTAGAATAGGAAAGGGGATAATTTACTGATTGTTGTGGGTCCGAGAATGGGGTTCTTCATCCTAAATAAAGCACCGTTGTGCATGCTCTACCTCCATTCATTCCACAGAAGGCCGAGTCCACCTCCTTTGTATTTTAACCAGTTAATGACGTGTGAGCCAGCCATGATGTCATTTATTCTAAAGACTATTGGAATAACGTAATCCCAAAAAGATAAGGTGAGGTCAGGATCTGGAAATGATCTCCTGACACTCCTGTTCTTTACTGTTCCTTTTATTTATCTGTATGGAACCAGTTCAAAGCTTCTTCCAGAAGACAAGATGGGTTCATTGGTTCTGTTCCTTTTAGTAAATACTTGGATTTAGTATAAAATGGATCTGTAGAACTCTGGACTCTACATTTTCCTCTGTTATTTCTTCTATTGGGAAGGGTTCATTTAATGATTCTACAACTTCTTGACTTAGGCCGGTGTCACACTTGCGTGTGTGATGCGAGAAACTCGCACGAGTCTCTCGCATCAACACCCGGCACTGCCTCCGGCGCTCGGACCGGAGCGTGTGGCTACATGTATTTCTATGCAGCCGCACACTCCGGTCCGAGTGCCGGTGTCAGTGCTGGGTGTTGATGCGAGAGAATCGTGCGAGTTTCTCGCATCACACACACAAGTGTGACAACGGCCTTGGTCTAGGTATCAGGTTATGCTTGGTACATAAGTGCATCATAGAAGTGTCTTCTATTAATCCAGCATTTAATATGATGTATACAGACTGTATCCTGCCATCTGCCACCATCCACTCAATTTATCTATTCTCCCCATAGGTACGTCACCCAACTTTCCACACTGAATTTTCCCTACTTCTGCTTCTTGCAACCACTTAATATGTTTTTCAACTAACCCCTGCTGTACCCCCAAATGTTATTTATGACCTCCGTGATTACTCTGCCTTGATCATCCTGCATCTGGTGGATTCCATCTTTCTCACACCCCCCGCCCCAGCAAGAAACGTGGTGGAGGAGTTGGCTTGCTCCTCTCCAATTCCTGCTCCTTTACCCCACTTCCTCTCCCACTCTCCGCTACTCTTCCCTCGTTTTACGTGCACTCCGTCCGCATCTACTCCCCTTCCAACTCCTGCTAGCTGTCATCTACCGCACACCAGAACTAGCAATCTCCACCTTTCTCGATCACTTCACCACCTGGCTGCTTCATTTCCTCTCTGCTGACATCCCCACTATCTTCATGGGTGACTTTAACATCCCCATTGACACTTCCACCTCCGCTGCCTCCAAACTTTTATCGCTCATTGCCTCCTTTGCTCTCACTCAATGGTCCTCTGCGGAGGCCACTCACAAAGATGGTCACACACTGGACCTTATTTTCACCCGCCTCTGCTCCCTTACTAATCTCACTAACTCACCCCTGCCCCTGTCTGACCACAACCTACTGACATTTTCTTCCCTCTCCTCTCCTAGTACGCAACCCCCGCTCCACAAACTCACCCTCGCAGAAATCTCGAACACCTCAATTTACAATCGCTCTCTGAGTCCCTCCTCCCTCTTACAGACATAGCCTCACTTCATGACACAGATGCTGCTGCCACCTTTTATAACACCACAATAACAGCAGCACTTGATTCGGCCGCCCCCTTCACACATAGCAAAACTCGCACAATCAACAGGCAGCCCTGGCTGACCAGCCTCACCAAAGAACTGAGACGGGCTTTCAGGGTTGCTGAGCGGAGATGGAAGAAATCCCGCTCTGCCAAGCACTTAACCGCATGCAAGCAGTCCCTCACCACCTTCAAGTCCACACTCACTGCCGCAAAGCAAACTTCTCATCTCTCATATCCTCCCTGTCTCACAACCCTAAACAGCTCTTCAACACTTTCAATTCTCTACTCCGTCCCACAGCACCTCCTGCCTCTCATCTCATTACTGCTGAAGATTTTGCCTCCTTTTAAAGCAGAAGATTGATACGATCAGGGAAAGCTTTGGCCCACAAGCCCCAATGCCCCTCTTAGCTGCTCAGCCCTGTTCCTCCAAAACCAACTTCTCCACCATGACAGAAGATCAGCTCTCCACCTTCCTTTCAAGATCACACCTCACCTCTTGCACACTTGACCTGCTCCCGTCCCACCTCATCCCTAACCTCGCCACAGTCTTCATTCCTATTCTAACACACCTCTTCAACCTCTCACTTACAAATGGTGTGTTCCCCGCATCCTTCAAACATGCCTTGATCGCACCTGTAAGGAAAGGGATGTCGCCATTTTGTATAGGGCCTGTACCAGCCTCCATTTTGTCAGTTCACACAGCCACAGACTTTTAACTACACAGGGCCTATTAGCATATTCAGTACGACCAGCTTTGATGTCCACTATGAATCAATAGGCCTTTACATGCTAATTGGTTTAGGCCAGGGTCTGAATAAGATGGTCAGTCGTATGGTAAATAGCTCAAGCTCAAGCCATTGTTTCCTGCTCCATATGAATTGCAGGCCAGTTAATATGCGTGCTTCAAAGCAAAAGGGAAGGGCCTAGCAGGGTTAAGAGCTGTAGCCAGGTACCCCTGTGTTCATTCCATTTTCACACACAGAAGCACCAGGGACAGACTTGCCAAATGGAGCTGCAGCACATGCATTGGGGGCTGTCCAGCAACTGAAGACTTTCACCTGGGAACGCAGAGCTCCATGCCTCCCCATGACCATACAACCCGGTAATATTGATCTATAGCTTATACCTTTAAGCCTTGTACATTATTGTTGTATTCTTACTCTGACTGCAAATCCATTGTAATTACGTTGTATAGCTTTACTATATATTTCTGTAATTATCTAGTGCGCCCTTAAGGCAAATTAAACCATAAAATTAATCTTGGGCTGATGCTTTTACTCTGATCACGAATCTTAGAATACCCAGTGGGTAACAGGACACCTTCCCCGGCGGCCATTTGCTCTAGGTGCAGTTCTCTTACTGACCTGAGAGACAAAGGGGGGCGCCGGAGAGCTGTACCTGTGGAGTTACGTCCCATTGGTGACGTGGGAGGAAAGGGATCGTCCGTCACATTTGGTAGCGCGGTGGTATCAGAAGCTGTGATACCCGGGCTACCGTGTGGCGGCCGGCTTAGTTCCTCACAGCACCCATCCTCAAAAAGACCTCCCTTGACCCATCCTCTGCGTCTAGCTATCGCCCGATATCTCTTCTCCCTTATGCCTCAAAACTACTGGAACAGCATGTCCATCTTGAACTGTCTTCCCACCTCTCCTCTTGCTCCCTCTTTGACCGCTTACAATCAGGCTTCCGACTGCATCACTTAACTAAAACTGCCCTAACTAAAGTCACCAACGACCTACTAACTGCCAAGAGCAAGCGACACTACTCTGTCCTCCTTCTCCTGGACCTGTCTTCTGCCTTCGACACTGTGGACCACTCCCTCCTGCTCCAGATTCTCTCATCTCTGGGCATCACAGGCTTGGCCCTATCCTGGATCTCATCATATCTAACAGATCGAACATTCAGTGTCTCCCTCTCCCACACCACCTCCTCACCTCGCCCCCTCTCTGTCGGTGTTCCTCAAGGCTCAGTTCTAGGACCCCTACTCTTCTCCATCTACACCTTCGGCCTGGGACAGATCATAGAATCCCACGGTTTGCAGTATAATTTCTGTGCTGATGACACGCAGATCTTCCTATCTGGACCTGACCTCACCTCCTTACTGACAAAAATCCCACACTGTCCGCTATTTCAGCTTTCTTTTCTGCTCGCTTTATAAAACTGAACATGGACAAAACAGAATTCATGATCTTCCCCCATCTCACTCTACCCCCCACCAGACCTATCCATCAATGTCAATGGCTGCTCACTTTCCCCGATCCCGCATGCTCGGTGCCTCGGGGTGATACTCGACTCTGCCCTTTCTTTCAAGCCACATATCCAAACCCTAGCCTCCTGCCGTCTCAAACTCAAAAATATGTCCCGGATCCGTGCATTCCTTGACCACGACACCACAAAAACACTAGTGCATGCCCTTATCTCTCTCCTTGACTACTGCAGCCTCCTACTCTCTGGCCTCCCCTCTAGCACTCTGGCACCACTCCAATCCATCCTACATTCTGCTGCCCAACTAATCCACCTGTCTCCCCGTTATTCCCCTGCCTCTCCCCTATGCCAAGCTCTTCATTGGCTATCGTCCAGAGGTACCAGTTCAAAACCCTAACTACGACATACAAAGCCATCCACAACCTGTCTCCTCCATACATCTGTGACATGGTCTCCCATTACTTACCCACACGCAACCTTCGATCCTCTCAAGATCTCCTCTACTCTCCCCTTATCTCTTCTTCCCACAACCGCATACAAGACTTCTCCCGTGCCTCCCCTATACTCTGGAATTCTCTACCCCAACACATCAGACTCTCGCCTACCATGGAAACCTTCAAAAAGAACCTGAAGACCTACCTCTTCCGACAAACCTACAACCAGCAGTGATCCTCAGTCTACTGAACCGCCGCACGACCAGTTCTACTCTCTCCTAGGGTATCCTCACCCATCCCCTGTAGATTGTGAGCCTTCGCGGGCAGGGTCCTCTCTCCTTCTGTACTTAGTGTGTCCTGTATTGGTCATATTTATTGTACTTGTCTATATTCGCCCCCTCTCACATGTAAAGCGCCATGGAATAAATGGTGCTATAAAAATGAATAATAATAATAATCTGGCTTACTCTTAATAATCTGACCAAGATGAGTACAGACCACTCCCCTCAGCTCCACACCTGAATGCATTTTCTAGCAAATATATTGCCAACCATATTCTGCCAAGACGTCAAGTCTGCCCAACGCATCACATAAGTGCATCATAGAAGTGTGAGCTATGAATTAATCCAGAATTGAACCAGAAGGGAACTGAAGGTAACTGGATACAGTTGCAGTAAACATTGTTTTTGTTTGCTTTCAATCTCACCCCTATAATCCTTCACTTTCTACTAAATCCCCTGAACCCTGCACCTATTAATGAACTGTCATCTCTCCCTCCATCCTCCCCATCCATCTCACCTCCTCAACGGTTCCTCAACATGCAATCCTCTGTCTCCAAACACAGACAGCCCCCTCATGCTCTCTCCTGCTCCCACATGCGACCACAATCTCTGCTCCTCAACACTGCTAGTGATATTTCTCCAAATCATGGTCCTCCTCACCACAGTCACTTCCACCTCCCATCCATGCTCTGTCACACATTTCCGTAACCTCTCCAACCTTATACCCATTCGCCCAGCCCCCACTTCCCCAGTCCCACGAACAGGAGCTCTATGGAACGCTCGCTCTATCTGCAATAAACTTTCCTACATCCATGATCTTTTTATTACTAAGAAACTTTCCTTCCTCGCCATCACCGAAACCTGGCTCACCCCCTCTGACACAGCCTCTCCAGCTGCACTTTCATATGGTGGGTTCCACCTTTCCCACAACCCTGCTCCAGCAGCAAGCATGGCGGAGGAGTTGGTTTTCTCCTGTCACATAACTGTTCCTTCACCCAAATCTCACTGTCACCCTCTGTTACCCTCCCTTCCTTTGAGGTGCACGCTGTGCGCATCTACTCCCCCTCCAGCTAGCTGTCATTTAGCACTCCCCAGGGCCAGCCACCACCTTCTTCGACCACTTCACTACCTGGCTAATTCATTTCCTCTCCACTGACATCCCCACTATCATCTTGGGCGACTTCAACATCCCCATTGACACTTCCCTCTCAGCTGCCACTAAACTTCTATCGCTTCCTCCTTCGGCCTCGCTCAATGGTCTTCTGTAGCCACTCACAAAGATGGCCACACATTGGACCTCATCTTCACC
The DNA here is from genome assembly GCA_033576555.1 of Oophaga sylvatica. Taxonomy (NCBI): domain Eukaryota; kingdom Metazoa; phylum Chordata; class Amphibia; order Anura; family Dendrobatidae; genus Oophaga; species Oophaga sylvatica. Next base: position 36,045,968 of record JARQOD010000008.1, read on the forward strand.
CTCCTCTACTCCTTATCTAACCTCTCTAACTCGCTGCTCTCTCTTTCTGACCACAACCTACTTACATTCTCTTCCCTCTCCTCTCCGTGTCCACAATCTCCACTCCATAAACTTGCAGACCCTCGCAGAAATCTTAAACACCTTGATCTACACTCACTATCTGAATCCCTTCTCACTCGTACAGGCATAAGTTCCCTACACAATTCGGATGCCACTGCCGCTTTATATAACACCACAATAGCTACAGCTCTTGAATAGGTCGCCCCTTTCACACATACCAAAGCTCGCACAATCAACAAACAGCCCTGGTACACCAGCCTGATCAAAGAACTGTGTCGGGCTTCTAGGGTTGCTGAGGGAGAAAGAAAAGATCCCACTCCAACTAGCACTTCATCACATGCAAACAATCCCTCATTACTTTCAAGTCTACACTCGCCACAGCTAAACAAACCTACTTATCATCTCATCCTCCCTGTTTCACAACCCTAAACAGCTATTCAACACTTTCAATTCTGTCATATGTCCCCCAGCACCTCCTCCCTCTCCACTCATCTCAGCTGAAGACTTTGCCTCTTTCTTCAAGCAGAAGATAACATCAGAGAAAGCATTGACCTGCAGTCCCCACAGACCCTCCTCATAACTGCTCAGCCCTCCTCCTCCTCCAAAATCAACTTCGCCACCTTTACAGAAGATCGACACTCTACTCTCAAGATCACATCTCACCACCTGTGCACTTGACCCGATTCCATTCTACTTCTTTAACCTCACCACAGTCTTCCTCCCAACCCTAAACCATTTGTTCAACCTATCACAACTGATGTTTTCCCCTCATGCTTCAAACATGCCTCAATCACACCCATCTTCAAAAAGCCCTCTGTTGACCCATCCTCTTTAGCTATTGTCCCATATCACTTCTCCCCCCTGCCTCAAAACTACTGGAACAACACGTCCATCTTGAACTGTCCTTCCACATCTCTTCCCGCTCCCTCTTCACCCACTTACAATCTGGCTTCCGGCTGCATCACTCCACTGAAACTGCACTACTTAAAGTCACCAATGACCTATTAACCACCAAAGCCAAACGACACTACTCTGTCCTCCTCCTCCTGGACCTGTCTTCTGCCTTTGACACAGTGGACCATTCCCTATTACTACAGACCCTCTCATCTCTTGGCATCACAGACTTGGCCCTATCTTGCATCTCGTCATACCTAACAGACCAGACATTCAGCGTCTCCCACTCGCACACCACCTCCTCACCTCGCCCCCTATCTGTCGGAGTCCCACAAGGTTCAGTCCTAGGGCCCCTGCTCTTCTCCATTTACACCTTTGGCCTGGGACAGCTCATAGAATCTCACGGCTACCAGTATCACCACTATGCTGATGACACACAGATCTACATCTCTGGACCAGATATCACCTCCCTAATAACCAGAATCCCACAATGTCTGTCTGCTATTTTATCCTCCGCTAGATTGCTAAAACTTAATATGGACAAAACAGAATTCATCAACTCCCCCCCGCCCCCCAACATACCTATCCATTAACGTAAATGACTGCTCACTCTCCCCAGTCCCCCAAGCTTTCTGCCTCAGGGTACTACTTGACTCTGATCTCTCCTTCAAACCACATATCCAAGCCCTCCACTTCCTGCTGACTTCAACTCAAAGATATTTCCCATATCCGCATATTCCTCAACCAACAATCTGCAAAAACACTAGTGCATGCCCTCATCATCTCCCACCTTGACTACTGCAACCTCCTGCTCTGTGGCCTCCCCTCTAACACTCTTGCACCCCTCCAATCTATTCTAAACTCAGCTGCCAGCTAATCCCCCTATCCCATCCCCCCGCTATTACCCGGCCTCTCCCCTCTGTTAATCTCTGCACTGGCTCCCCATTACCCAGAGACTCCCTATCCATGACATACAAAGCCATCTACAACCAGTGTTCTCCATACATCTGTTACCTCATCTCCTGGTACTTGCCTGCACGCAACCTCCGATCCTCACAAAATCTTCTCTCCTCCCCTCTTATCTCCTCTTCCCACAATCGCATACAAGATTTTTTCCGCGCATCACCCCATCTCTGGAACTCTCTACCCCAACATATCAGACTCTCGCCTATGGTGGAAACCTTCAAATGGAACCTGAAGACCTATCTCTTCTGACAAGCCTGCAACCTACAGTACCCACCAAACCGCTGCACGACCAGCTCTACCCTCACCTACTGTATCTACACCCATCCCTTGTAGATTGTGAGCCCTCGTGGGCAGGGTCCTCTCTCCTCCTTTACCAATCATGTTTGTATTAAGATTACTGTACTTGTTTTCTATTATGTATACCCCTTCTCACATGTAAAGCGCAATGGAATAAATGGCGCTATAATAATAATAATAATGTAATGCGTGGGAATCACTGCTAATACCCCTAACCGGGCTCATACAATGCACAGACTATGTGATTTTGAGACGGCCCTATCCATATAGTCTGTACTGCACATCCTCAGCCATGGTTTAATCTCATGAGATGCACTATGTTAGTCACTGTATTTATGTCATTAACTGACTGTAATAACAGGCTAACCCCTGGCCCTGCTGGGACATAATGATATAGCGCTAATTTTCCATAAGAAGGTCAATTTATACAAACAGATGAGAAATCCTGTCCCGTGCTTGTCCAATATTACCATAGTGCTAGTGTGTCAGTGATTCAGCCGGCAGTGACGACAGGCATAACGCACATCATAGATTGTAAGCTTGTGAGCAGGGCCCTCATTCCTCTTGGTATCTACTTTGATCTATGTTTATTGTTATGCTGTAATGTCTATTGTCTGTACAAGTCCACTCTATAATGTAAAGTGCTGCGGAATATGTTGGCGCTATAGAAATAAAATTATTATTATTATTACATGTGCTTAGATTTCTGCCGTGGTATGTAATCGTACTGGGCTTTTTACTGGGATTTAAAGAAAAATTAGAATGAAGGATTTATGTGTATGATCCATTGTATCACACACAGTGCCTTCAATAACCCCATAAATGTTTGATTATTGTGGGCAGAACCTGCTAATTTTGGCAGACCACCATTCGATGTGCATAGGGGGGCTACCAATTCTTCCTTGGTAGATAATGTCAAGATTTATATCCTTCACTCTCATAATGGACAGCACATGTGCACTCAGTTAAACCTAATCTTCATGTAAATGGGGGAGTTGGGAAAGATAGTCATCGGCCAAAGAAGCGTTCATATGTATGAACACCTTAACAGTAGGGATTGCAAAAGCTGCAATTTTAGCAGGGACTCTACTTCTTGGAGGGGGAGACCATTTGGTTCCAAAAGCAACCTGAAAGCAATGGGCTAAAACTAGGATTTCCATTTCTTCTTCATTTGTTGGGATCCAACATTTTGAATCCACTTAATCCTCAAAATTAAGGAGGTTAAAGAAGTTCTCCGGGAATACAGAATAAATAAATAAATAAAATATCATTATAAATACAGTAAATTCCTAAATATGTATAAGTAGCAAATCTTAATTGTTTTGTCCACTAATGTACTTACTATAGAATTAAGTTGGCTGCCACCTTGTTACACTGACAGATCTGTCCTAGAATGTTAATAGCATTTGTGAGAATGTACAGTGGGAAACTTTGCCTCCTCCCTTCTTGTGCAAGAAGATGTGCTACCAGAGGATATTCCACTACTGAAGAAGAGGCTGCTCACACTGCTGTCCTCTCTGTCTATGATCTCATACTGGAGATACCAGGAGTGCTGAGGTAAGAAGAGGCTGCTGACATTGCTGTCCACCCTGTATACACTGTGTTCCAAATTATTATGCAAATAATATTTTCTCAGATTTTCCCAAATTACCTATGTGAATTGCAGGCATTGTAATTTTCCAGTCAAATAACTATTAGAGTACAATTGAAAGGCTTTTGTACAAACTGCCTATGATAACAGTATATTTTTAAAAAAATAAAACACTCAAACTGCACTCAAAATGCATGTTCCAAATTATTATGCACAGCAGAGTTTTCAACCTTTTCATTTTAATAAAGAACAAAAAAATGGTCATTTTTGAAATTATAAGCATTAGCAGGTTATTACAAACTGAAATCAAACAGTTTTCAACTCAAAACTTTATTCTAGGTGATGTTCCATTTGCACATAGGACCCCTTGTTCAAAAGGAGCTTCTGAACTCTCTCGTCCATTGAATTTGTCAGGTTTTGGATGGTTTCTGCTTCAATTGTTTTGCATGAGGACAGAATACCCTCCCAGAGCTGTTGCTTTGATGTGAACTGCCTCCCGCCATCATAGACACTCCTTTTGATGATGCTCCAGAGGTTCTCAATGGGGTTGAAGTCAGGAGAGCATGGGGGCCACACCATAAGTTTGTCCCCTTTTATGCCCATAGCAGCCAGAGATGCAAATGTGTTATGTGCAGCATGAGACGGTGCATTATCATGCATGAAAATGATCTTGCTGCGGAATGCACGGTTCTTCTTCTTGAACCATGGCAGGAAGTGCTGTTTGAGAAACTCAACATACACTATGGAGTTCATCTTTACCCCTTCAGGGATCCTAAAGGGGCCGACAATCTCTCTCCCCATGAATCCAGCCCAAAACGTTGCTCCACCTCCTCCTTGTTGGCGCCATAGCCGTGTTTGCATGGGGTGTCCATCAACCAGCCATCCTCCATTCCATCCATCTGGACCATCGAGCGTTGCACAGCACTCACCAGTGAACAAAACAGTTTTGAAATCAGTCTTCATGTATTGTTTGGCCACTGGAGCCGTTTCTGCTTGTGTGCAGTGGATAGAGGAGGTCGACAGGATGTCTTACGCACAGCTGCAAACCTCTGAAGGACCCTGCATCTTGTTCGGGGGACGTTGGAGGCACCAGCAGCTTCAAAAACTTGTCTGCTGCTATGACAAGGCTTTTTTGCCGCTGCTCTTTTAACCTGACGTAATTGCCTGTAGGAAAGAGTCCTCAATTTTCCCTTATCAGCACGCACACGTGTGTACTGTGAATCAGCTACATACTTCTTGATTGTGCGATGATCACGATGAAGTGTCTTGGCAATGTTGATTGTAGTCATGCCTTGACCTAAACACTTCACAATTTGTTGCTTCTCAGCAGCCGACACATTCTTTTTCTTTCCCATTTTGGCAGAAAATCTAGGCTGCTTAATAATGTGGGACAGCCTTCTTAAGTAGTCTTGCCTTTCATTGGACACACCTGCCAAACTAATTAGCACAGGTGTCTGCAATTGCTTACAGTGATATAAAGAGCCCTGACACACATCACCATCAATGAGTTTAACTGACAAAACAAAAAAATTCTTACCTTATCACTCCTAAACAATTTTTGCATAATAATTTGGAACACAGTGTATATAATCTCATACTGGAGATACCAGGAGTGCTGAGGTAAGAAGAGGCTGCTGACACTGCTGTCCACCCTGTATATATAATCTCATACTGGAGATACCAGGAGTGCTGAGGTAAGAAGAGGCTGCTCACACTGCTGTCCACCCCGTCTATCTGATCTTATACTGGAGATACCAAGGGTGCTGAGGTAAGCAGAGGCTGCTCACACTGCTGTCCACCCTGTCTATCTGATGTAATATTGGAGATACCAGGGTGCGGAGGTAAGAAGAGGCCACTCACACTGCTGTCCACCCTGGCTATCTGATGTAATATTGGAAATACCAGGGTGCGGAGGTAAGAAGACGAGGCCACTCACACTGATGTCCACCCTGTCTATCTGATCTAATACTGGAGATACTATGGGTGCTGAGGTAAGAAGAGGCTTCTCACACTGCTGTCCACCCTGTCTATCTGATCTAATGCTGGAAATACAAGGAGTGCTGAGGTAAGAAGAGGCCGCTCACACTGCTGTCCACCCTATCTGATCTAATACAGGAGATACTATGGGTACTGAGGTAAGAAGAGGCTGCAGACCCTGCTGTCCACCCTGTCTATCTGATCTAATACTGGAGATACTATGGGTGCTGAGGTAAGAAGAGGCCGCTCACACTGCTGTGCACCCTGTCTATCTGATCTAATGCTGGAAATACAAGGAGTGCTGAGGTAAGAAGAGGCCGCTCACACTGCTGTCCACCCTGTCTATCTGATCTAATACAGGAGATACTATGGGTGCTGAGGTAAGAAGAGGCTGCAGACACTGCTGTCCACCCTGTCTATGTGATCTAATACTGGAGATACTATGGGGGCTGAGGTAAGAAGAATCTGCTCACACTGCTGTCCATCTGATCTAAGACTGGACATACCGAAAGTTCTGATTTAAGAAGAGGCTGCTCACACTGCTGTCCACTGTCCTTCTGAATAAAATGGCACATGGTTTGGTTAATCTCTTGGTTTCAGCAGAGGAGCTTCCTAATGCACATGCTCATAGGTTCCTGTCTTATCAACATTCTAAGACCTGTTACTATCAGTGTAACAAGGCAGCGACCAATTTAATTCTATTGCGGTTACCTCTTTTGCCCAAACCATTATTTGCTAATTTTAAGTATTTAGGAACTTATCTATAATGACATTTCCTTTAATTATTCTGTTTTTTTTTTTCCTATTTCTGGAGAACCCCGTTAAATGCTGAAACTCCATCACAGATTTTCTCGGCATGTTTCTAACAACCCCTCTCTGTAGGGAACTGCAATACAGATCCATTCATATGGCCATTTGGGATCCCACTGGTCTAACTCTAATCAAAGAGAATGTTATGGTGTATAATAGCGATACACCGTACTATTTCTAGATGGAAATACTTCTTTAAAGTTGTGGTCCAATACTGAACAGCTCCTTCTTAAAGGGGTTTTCCACTATTAGGACAACCCCTTTTAACCTAAATGTTCTGCCCGATAAAATAAACAAGCCTATACTCACCTCCCGTTCCGAATCCATTCCAGCGGTGTCGGCACTCGCGGTACCGGGGCTGTGATGTGGTGGAATGACACGTGATGCCCGGCGCCCAATCTGTGTTGGCATCACTGGCCCCGCCTTTGTACAAACTGAAGTGGAAGTCCAGGCTGCAGCTGATCTCGGAGTTCATGTTCATTTCGACAGGAGGCGGAGACAGTGATTCAAGCGCTGATTGGGCTTCGAGAATCATGTGCCATTCCACTGCATCACATCCCCGGGACCGTGTGTGCGGATACCGCTGGAACAGAGCTGACACGGGAAGCGAGTATAGGTTTGTTTATTTTATCGGGGCTGACCATTTAGTTTAAGAAGGGGTTGTCCTAGTAGTGGACAACTCCTTTAAATTGTAAAGTATCCCAGATAATAATAATAATCTTTATTTTTATATAGCGCTAACATATTCCGCAGCGCTTTACAGTTTTGTGTTATGATTTGGTAGCTGAGGAGAGCTGGCAAAAACGGCAATACACCAGAGAGGTTGGAATCTACTGGATTGCAGTACCCTGACTAACCACCACAACTAAAGGCAGCCGTGGAGCGTACCTACTTTGGTCCTAGACGCCTCGTCACAGCTGAGAGGTTAACTACACCTAAAGATAGAAAGAGGAAAGCTGTCTGTCCCGGAGCAGATCCCCAAAGAACATAGGAAGCCCCAAACATGTAATGGCGGTTAGACAAGAGGAAATACAGACACAGACAGAAAATAGGATGAGCAAACGTTGGGGCCCAAACTACCTGGACAGAAAAGGATAGGAAGGACACTTACTGCAATCCAAAAAACCCTAAAAAATACCAACTCTACTAATTGCAAAAACACCTGAGATCACTCGACCTCTACCACTTAAATTAGTTCTCTGGTGTCACAAAACTAAGCCGCAGCCACTGAAAAACTGGAAAAGGCAAATGAACAAATAACAGTGGCTCAGATAAACTGAGAGGAGCACAAGCCCCCGGAGGGGACCTGGCTGACCTCCACAGAAGTGCAGGGAACAATGCAAAAAGCAAGCACAAAAATAAAAGCAGAAAATATCTTATCTGATAGCAGAAGATGCAGGCAAGACTCAGCAAGCTTCCAAGTGAACCAGGAACCACAGTTGAGACAAGAACAATTGATCACCGGCAACCATGATGGGAGGGAACCTCCCTTATATAAGACCAGTCTGTAACTCCTGATTGCCAATCTTCATTGAATGGTTCAGTACTGTGTTATGTTTCGGTAGCTGAAGAGTGCAGGTAAAAAAGGCAATACACCAGAGCAGTTGGAATCTATGAGATTGCAGTACCCTGACTAACCACCACAACTAGAGGCAGCCGTGGAGCGTTCCTACGTTGGTCCTAGACGCCTCGTCACAGCCTGAGAAACTAACTACACCTAAAGATAGAAATAGGAAAGCTATCTGCCCCGGAGCAGAACCCCAAAGATAATAGAAAGCCCCCAAACATGTAATGGCGGTTAGACAAGAGGAAATACTGACACAGAAAGAAAATAGCATGAGCAAACGCTGGGGCCCAAACTATCTAAATAGAAAAGGATAGGAAGGGTACTTACTGCAATCCCAGAAAACCCTGAAAAGCACCAACTCTACTAATTTCAAAATCACCTGAGATCACACGACCTCTACCACCTAAATTAGTTCTCTGGTGTAACAAAATCAAAACAGCAGCCACTGAAAAAACTGGAAAAAGCAAAAGAACAAAACTCAGTGGCTGAACTAAACTGAGAGGGCAGAAGCCCCCGGAGGGGACCCAGAAGGCCCCCAAAGAAGTGCAGGACAAAATGCAAAAATATAGCAAAAACACAAAAGAAGACAAAGTCTTATCTGTTAGCAGGAGATGCAGACACGACACAGCAGGCTACAAGGGAAACTGGAATGAAGGATTCAGACCAGAACAATTGATCACCGGCAACCCTGATGGGAAAATGACTCCCTTATATAAGACCAGTCAGTAACACCTGATTCCCAGTCCTCACAATCTTCACTAGCACCGCTTGTAACCACCAGAGGGAGCCTCTGCTCAGAACTCCTCTCAAACCCATTCACAACAGTACCCCCCCTTGAGGAGGGGTCACCGAACCCTCATTTGAGCAACCAGATCGGTCAGGATGAGTTCTATGATACGCACGGATAAGTCTCCTAGCATGGATGTCCGAAGCAAACACCCAAGAATTGTCTTCCTGACCATAACCTCTCCATTTAACCAAATACTGGAGTTTCCGTTTGGAAAAACGAGAATCCAATATTTTCTCAACCACATACTCCAGATTGCCCTCAACCAAAACAGGGTCAGGAGGCACAGCAGCAGGAACCACTGGCTCAACAAACCTCTTCAACAAGGACTTGTGGAACACGTTATGGATCTTAAATGTCCCTGGAAGAAGCAAACGAAAAGAAACAGGATTAATAATCTCCATGATCTTATAAGGTCCATTGAACCTAGGCTTAAATTTAGGAGATGCTACTCTCATAGGAATATTCTTTGAGGACAACCAGACCAAGTCCCCCACTTTAAACCGAGGACCATCAGTCCTATGCCGGTTAGCAAACCGCTGGGCCTTCTCCTGAGAGAGGGACAACCTCTCCACTACCTGGTCCCAAATCTGCTGCATACGCTCCACAACAGAGTCAACAACTGGACAGACAGAAGCCTCCGTCTGTCCTGAAGAAAATCGAGGTGTGAAACCCAGAATTACAGAAAAACGGAGACATCAAAGTGGCAGAGCTAGCCCTATTATTAAGAGCAAACTCAGCCAAAGGCAAAAAAGAGACACAGTCATCCTGATCAGCAGACACAAAGCATCTTAGATAAGTCTCCAATGTTGGTTTGTTCTCTCAGTTTGACCATTGGTCTGAGGATGAAATGCCGAGGAGAAAGACAATTGAACACCCAGTTTAGAACAAAAAGTCCTCCAAAATCTGGAAACAAACTGGACTCCTCTGTCAGACACAATGTTCTCAGGAATGCCGTGTAAACGAACCACGTGCTGAAGGAACAACGGCACCAATTCAGAGGAGGAAGGCAACTTAGGTAATGGCACAAGATGTATCATTTTGGAAAACCTATCACAAATTACCCAGATGGTGGTCATTCTCTGAGAAACAGGAAGATCGGAAATGAAATCCATAGAGATATGGGTCCATGATCTCTTGGCACAGGCAATGGCATCAACAAACCACTAGAGCGAGAGCAAGGCTTGGAGCGAGAGCAAGTCCCGCAGGACTGCACAAACTCCCCTGACATCACGAGACAAGGTAGGCCACCAAAAGGACCGACTAACCAAGTCTCTGGTACCAAAAATTCCGGGATGCCCAGCCAATGCGGAACAATGAATCTCAGACATCACACTCTTTTTCCATTGGTCCGGGACAAACAATTTTCCAACAGGCAGCGCTCGGCCTATCCTCCTGACACCCTCCAGAGCAAGTCTCAAATTGGGCGAGATGGCGGAAAGAACTACACCCTCTTTCAAAATAACAGAAGGATCAGATAACTCAGGAGAGTCCGCAAGGAAAACTCCTCGAGAGGGCATCCGCCTTAACATTCTTAGTGCCAGGAAGAA
>JARQOD010000008.1:36056566-36100927 GCA_033576555.1 Oophaga sylvatica
AGGAACTGTTCCAATATTTATGTTCATCCCTCTGGCATAATGACAGTTCTGCTGCACGTCACTTGTCTTACCTATTGCACTATTCCTGTGTCCTGTTGTGTATAGAAATATGTGATTCTTATTTTTTTTTTTATTCTTTGCCTGATGAAGAGACGTGAGTAGCCTCGAAAGCTTGCAATTTGTTACCATCTTTTCAGTTATCCATTAAAAGGTATCAAACAATGAGGACTCTCAAGTGTAAATATTTTTATATCTACTGGCTAACACGGTACGAAGATACACATCTTTACTAATTTCAATAATAAAAATAAAGACCCTGCAAATATAAACGCATATATGCACATGGCAACAAGAAATGGATTTACAAAATATAGTGTTGTAAATTTAAGAATAAAAGTCCATTTTTGTATTTATGAATAATGCTTAAGGAACGCTATGTTAAACCATAAAATAGTGAAGACAATGGATTTTGTAATAGTCACTCATCATCATCATTGCAATTTATATGTGACAGTCACAGACATTTCAATTATTTAAGTTAATAAAATCGTTACTTTGGACAGCATGTATGACATGTCCAGCATGGACTCATCAATGTGATGACGCAATAATGTACGATAAAAAATAACCATTTAAAAAAACATTATGCATTGTCACAATTTAAGTGTGTGCCTGCAAGTGTAGGTGAAACAAAGACTACGGATAGCAAAGGTATATTCTATGTCTGTATCAGACAGTGTACAGCCTCTGATGGCTAATGGCGATGTTATACTGTACGTCAATAAAGTCTGCGGCTGCAATCATGCATTTTTTCCTTGTTCAGTGTTGAAGAGGGTAAAAGCATGTCTGGTTGCGCAAGGCTTTATCCGTCAACACTACCTTCCTACTGTCACGCGTAGGGTAGGGTAGCATGTGTCTATTAGATAACTCTCTATAAAATGTGACCTTACGCAGCGTTATTCTGCCCTATGGACGCCTAAAATACGACAGCAGTAATCATTTAGTGTCTAATACTCCACCTATGACCAACAAAATTTAACACGTTCCCTCTTTAACAATCTACAAGACTAACAAGCATAATGGTTGACGCTGACTTTATTGAGGTACAGTATTACATCAACATTGTCCATGAGTAACTATGCACTGTGATACCTATATACCATTATTAATTTATATCTGTTGTGGTTGTTTCAACAGCACTTGCAGGTATAACTACCTATTGTCAGTATGCATGATGCACTTTCTAGATGTAATAATTTATTATTGCACATTATTACCAGGTTTAGATGCTGGCCATTTCATATATGGTGTGTGAAGTTACAGTTGGCATCAGTATGTGTATTTTATAATGTCTGTCATAAATATAACTCGTGATGATGATGATGAGGATGTTTATGATTCGTACATCCATTGACTGCATTATCTTACAGGTACAGATAAAGTTCCTTAAAAAGCATTAATTGATAAGTATGAAATGTACTTTTATGCATTAATTTAAAAAAGTGAACACTATGTTTTAGTTTTTGTTACCATTTCTAATAGACAGGTGCAGATATGCGCTGTGATGACAAATTATTATTTGTCCATATTTGTTATAAAAATTTATCATTCTATGCCTGTAAAACTTCACAATTTCCTGTTTTAAGCATAACAATCAGGGTGACGGCTCTTCCCTATTTGGAGCATGTTCGACATGGGTTTTTCTGTGCATGTGTAGGGAACAGGAGACTTCTTGCCGGACACACAGCAGGGGAACAGCTGGCGTTACTGAACCCCACTAACACTATAGCTTGTGTATTGGTCTGTGGACACGACACTTCTGAGCAGCAACTGGCAGTGTTGTAGCCCAGGGAGTAGAGTTCAGGTGGTAGAAAGATGAACATAACAGGAGACATGGATAACGTTGCGAATCAGTTATTTAATCTGAAAACGGACAGACAAATTCAGGCGAGATCCATGCCTTGTTCATTTTCAGAAAAGTAAGCCGGTCTACATTATCGGAGGATAGTCGCATGCGACGGTCTGTTAGTACACCACCTGCAGCACTAAAGACGCGCTCCGATAATACACTGGCAGCAGGGCAAGCCAGCACCTCCAATGCATACTGGCTAAGCTCTGGCCATGTATCCAGCTTAGAGACCCAAAACTTGAATGGGGAAGAGCCATCTGGGAGTACACTGAGAGGGAAAGACATGTAGTCTGTCACCATCTTACGGAAACGTTGCCTCCTGCTGACTGGAGCCGTCTCGGATGGTGTAGACATTTGTGGCGCTGCCACAAAACTTCGCCACATTTGGAACATACTGGTCTTGCCCTGTGCAGAGGCGCTGCTTGTGCTCCCTCTTGTTGCAGAGCTGTCTCCACTGCCTCGACGCACAGAGCTGCTTTGTAAAGCAGTAGCAGCAGCAGTGCTCTCGGCTGGAATGGAGAACATTATGGATTGCACCAGTGTGTCTTGGTACTCCCGCATTTTACGCTCCCGGTTCAACGGTGTGATGAGGCTTTGTAAGTTGTCCCGGTAGCGAGGGTCTAGGAGGGTGTACACCCAATAATCAGACGTGGTGAGAATGTGGGCGATGCGGCGGTCGTTTCTCAGGCACTGCAGCATGAAATCAACCATGTGCTGCAGACTCCCAACTGGCCAAGAAACGCTGTCCCCTGCAAGAGGAGTCATCTCTGCCTGCTCTGCATCACCCCACCCTCGCTCTACATACTGACTAGAGCGTTGTGTACCTCCCTCTGGAGCCATGTCTTCCTCCTCCATTGACTCCTCCTCATCCTCCTCACAAAGTGAGCCCTGCCCAGCCCTTTGTGAGGAACCACGTTGCGCTGACTGTCGAGAAGGTGATGGAATTTGTGACTCCTCATCCTCCACCTCTTCCAAAACCTCATCCCTTACTGCTTGCAGTGTTTTTTGAAGCAGGCAGATAAGGGGGACAGTCAGGCTGACTAGTGCATCATCTGCACTCGCCATCCGCGTTGACTCATCAAACGCACGCAAAACGTGGCAGATGTCCTTCATAGAGGCCCACTCAGTAGTGGTGAAGTGTGAACGGCGCAAATTGCGAGTTGATTGCGCCTGTTGCAGCTGATACTCCATTACTGCTGGCTGCTGCTCACACAACCGCTCCAACATATGTAACGTGGAATTCCACCTGGTGGGTACGTCACATATGATGCGATGTTCAGGAAGGCGAAATCTTACTTGCAGAGCTGCAATGCGCGATCTGGCCATGCTGGAACGTCGCAAGTGAGCGTACTCTAGGCGGACCTTGTGCAGCAGTGCATCAAGATCCGGATAGTCCCTCAAAAAACTCTGCACGACCAAGTTGAGCACATGTGCCAGACATGGTATGTGAGTGAGGTTGCCAAGGCCCAGAGCTGCCACCAGATTTCGGCCATTGTCACACACTACCAAGCCTGGCTGGAGATTAGCTGACAAAAACCACACGTCGCTCTCCTGCTTGATGGCATCCCAGAGCTCCTGCGCTGTGTGGCTTCGATTCCCCATGGAAATTAATTTCAGGACGGCCTGTTGACGTTTGGCCACGGCTGTGCTCATATCGGTCGCAACAGGTAAGCGTTCACGGGTCCATGTGGAGGTAGACCGTGACGGCTCCTGCAGCGATGATTCTGAGGAACTGGAGTAGGAGGAGGAGTCAATGTGGACAGACTTGATTCCTGCAATCCTTGGAGTTGGCAGAACACGTACAGCGCCACTCGCAAGATCTGTACCCGGCTCCACAACATTGACCCAATGGGCAGTGAGGGAAAGGTATCGTCCCTGGCCATGGGTACTGGTCCACGCATCGGTGGTCAGGTGGACCTTGCTACTGACGGCGTTTAGTAGCGCATGTTTAATTTTTCCCTCAACATGCTTTTGCAGACCAGGGACGGCTTGCCTGCTGAAATAAAATCGGCTGGGCACATTGTATTGTGGGACTGCCAATGCCATTAAGTTACGGAAACTGTCAGTCTCCACCAGCCTGAATGACAGCATTTCAAGGGACAGGAGTTTTGCAATGCCAGCATTCAGAGCCTGTGCTCGTGGATGGTTTGCCGAGTATGGCCGTCTTTTATCCCATGCCTGTGCTACCGATGGCTGTTTTGTGGCCTGGGAGTGTGAGGATGACAGGGAACTTGCAGCTGTGGGTGGAATAACACTGGGTCTCTGGACAACAGTGACAGAGGTTCTTCCATGACGATCCTGTGAGGAAGCCGAACCAGCTGTGTGTGAGCTGGAGGAAGAGGCTCCAACACGAGCTGAAGATGTAGGTGCTGCTGTAGGTTGGCCTACATCTCCAGTGTGTCTTTGTAACTCAACCACGTGCTTTGACCGCACATGTTTCCACATATTTGTGGTATTAAGGTTACTGACACTTTTACCTCTTTTTAATTTTTGATTACACAGCTTGCATTTGACATAGCAAATATCATCTGCAAGTGTGTCAAAAAAGGACCACGCAGTGCAAGTCCTGGGAGCGCCCGTTTTGGCTGTTGGAAGAGAACTGCTACGAACGGGTGCCAAACTGGAGGCTACAGGCAACCGAGTCTGCAGCCTACCTCTCCCTACTGTTTGGACCGTTGGGGCAATCTCTTCCTCAGAGCTGCTACCACCACCTTCCTGTTCCTCACGCCATGTTGGGTCTTGGACCTCATCATCTCCACTACCCTCTTCCAACACCTGCTGCTGTTGGGTGGTCTGGCCAGCACCATGCTCAACAGAAACTGGCACCTGAGTCTCATCATCATCAGATGCGTTCTGCGGTGTGCTGACCATCGGCACTGGCTCACCCGCCTCTTCAGATTCAGAGAGACACAGCTGTTGCGCATCACTGCATACTGCCTCTTCTTCACATTCCAGAATGCTGCTTGCCTGGGCCCCTGTTTGCAAGCCAACAGATTCTGAGAACAGAAGCAGAGACTCAGCTGGCTCCTTTACAGAGCTCTCTGACTGCCTGGGCAATTTGGCAGGCGGTGAAGAGACAGATGGTTGTTCAACAGTGCTGTGGTCCTGAGAGGAGGTGGAAGCAATTGAAGTCGATGCATTGGCTGCCATCCAACCAACAACGGCTTCAATTTGTTCTTCCCGCAGCAGGGGGTTACGCCGAGCTGCTAAAAAACTGCGCATAAAGGAACGCTCACGGGGTAAACTGGTGGATGCTGTGTCACTGGGTGCGGCAGCAGCAGGCACAGAATCCTCACGTTCTCTCCCTGCTGAAACTCCACGGCCACGACCACGTGCCTTACTCCCTGCCTTCTTCATCTTGGTAGATTGATAAAGAAAGTCAGAAAAGTTATAAGGCCTAAGTGTGGTTATTCCTCAGAGACTGCAGTGAACACTGCAGACAACTGTTCAGTAGGTGTGAAAGGCCCCTTTGTGTACTTCTATAGTGTTTGCAACCAATGTATTGTATACGGATGGAAGCGCGTCACACTAATAGATTAGATTTTTTTAAAATATAATGGAGCAGCACCAATTAGAGAAAAATTTGAAGGATGAGGCAGTGACACACGCTCAGCAGACTACAACCAGCAGTGGTTGAAGAACTAACTGGAGCGTAATCTGCACTCAAAAAATGAAAAGCTCACAGACTACAGTGAACACTGAAACACAACTGTTCACTAGCTGTAAAAGGCCCCTTTGTGTACTTCTATAGTGTTTGCAACCAATGTATTGTATACGGATGGAAGCACGTCACACTAATAGATTAGATTTTTTTAAAATATAATGGAGCAGCACCAATTAGAGAAAAGTTTGAAGGATGAGGCAGTGACACACGCTCAGCAGACTACAACCAGCAGTGGTTGAAGAACTAACTGGAGTGTAATCTGCACTCAAAAAATGAAAAGCTCACAGACTACAGTGAACACTGAAACACAACTGTTCACTAGCTGTAAAAGGCCCCTTTGTGTACTTCTATAGTGTTTGCAACCAATGTATTGTATACGGATGGAAGCGCGTCACACTAATAGATTAGATTTTTTTAAAATATAATGGAGCAGCACCAATTAGAGAAAAATTGGAAGGATGAGGCAGTGACACACGCTCAGCAGACTACAACCAGCAGTGGTTGAAGAACTAACTGGAGCGTAATCTGCACTCAAAAAATGAAAAGCTCACAGACTACAGTGAACACTGAAACACAACTGTTCACTAGCTGTAAAAGGCCCCTTTGTGTACTTCTATAGTGTTTGCAACCAATGTATTGTATACGGATGGAAGCGCGTCACAGTAATAGATTAGATTTTTTTAAAATATAATGGAGCAGCACCAATTAGAGAAAAATCTGAAGGATGAGGCAGTGACACACGCTCAGCAGACTACAACCAGCAGTGGTTGAAGAACTAACTGGAGCGTAATCTGCACTCAAAAAATGAAAAGCTCACAGACTACAGTGAACACTGAAACACAACTGTTCACTAGCTGTAAAAGACCCCTTTGTGTACTTCTATAGTGTTTGCAACCAATGTATTGTATACGGATGGAAGCGCGTCACACTAATAGATTAGATTTTTTTAAAAATAATGGAGCAGCACCAATTAGAGAAAAATTGGAAGGATGAGGCAGTGACACACGCTCAGCAGACTACAACCAGCAGTGGTTGAAGAACTAACTGGAGCGTAATCTGCACTCAAAAAAATAAAAGCTCACAGACTAAAGTGAACACTGAAACACAACTGTTCACTAGCTGTAAAAGGCCCCTTTGTGTACTTCTATAGTGTTTGCAACCAATGTATTGTATACGGATGGAAGCGCGTCACACTAATAGATTAGATTTTTTTAAAATATAATGGAGCAGCACCAATTAGAGAAAAATTGGAAGGATGAGGCAGTGACACACGCTCAGCAGACTACAACCAGCAGTGGTTGAAGAACTAACTGGAGCGTAATCTGCACTCAACAAAAAAATACCTCACAGACTGCAGTGAATACTGAAACACAACTGTTCACTAGCTGTGAAAGGCTCCTTTCTGTACTTCTATAGTGTTTGCAACCAATGTATTGTATACGGATGGAAGCGCGTCACACTAATAGGTCACTGTTAATTTCAATTGAATGGAGCTGCACCAATTCCACAAAATAATAAAAAAAAAAGAGTCAGTGAGTGACACGTGCAGATGCCTACAAACAGCGGTGGATGCAGAGCAAACTGCAGCGTCACCTGCACTCTCACACACACACCTTGCACAGCGCTGTTAAAACAACACTGCAAGGCAAAAGGAAGCTTTACACAGCAGTTGGTAAACTAGCCTGCCTAAAGCACAGTACACAAAATCGCAATCTCTAACTGTCCCTCAGAGTCAGCAGAGCAGCGTTCTGTCCCTAACTGAGTTCACAGCACAGTGACGCTAAAATGGCGGCGGCGCCTTTTATAGTGCATTCTGACATCATTTCAGCAGCCAATCACAGCCATGCCATTAGTTAAGATGACCGCAGCAGTACAGGATGTGCCCACACTTCTTAGGATTCCTCATTGGCTGACTATAATCACATTGCCTCTAAAAGAATTATGGGAACTTCCGATTCCGGTATACGATATATGAAAAATATCGGAACTAAGTATCGGAATTCCGATACAGCTAATATCGGCCGATACCCGATACTTGCGGTATTGGAATGCTCAACACTATTTGTCAGGTCTTTTATTGTTTTAATACTGATGATTTTGGCATACAACTCCTGATAACCAAAAAACCTGTCTCAAAAAATTAACATATTTCAACCGTCCAATAAAATAAAAGTGTTTTTTAAAAACAAACAAAAAAACATCAAATAATAAAGTTCAGTTATGCACTCAATACTTGGTCGGGAATCTTTTTGCAGAAATGACTGCTTCAATGCGGCGTGGCATGGAGGCAATCAGCCTGTGACACTGCTGAGGTGTTATGGAGGCCCAGGATGCTTCGATAGCGGCCTTAAGCTCATCCAGAGTGTTGGGTCTTGCGTCTCTCAACTTTCTCTTCACAATATCCCACAGATTCTCTATGGGGTTCAGGTCAGGAGAGTTGGCAGGCCAATTGAGCACAATAATACCATGGTCAGTAAACCATTTACCAGTGGTTTTGGCACTGTGAGCAGGTGCCAGGTCGTGCTGAAAAATGAAATCTTCATCTCCATAAAGCATTTCAGCTGATGGAAGCATGAAGTGCTCCAAAATCTCCTGATAGCTAGCTGCATTGACCCTGCCCTTGATGAAACACAGTGGACCAACACCAGCAGCTGACATGGCACCCCACACCATCACTGACTGTGGGTACTTGACACTGGACTTCAGGCATTTTGGCATTTCCTTCTCCCCAGTCTTCCTCCAGACTCTGGCACCTTGATTTCCGAATGACATGCAAAATTTGCTTTCATCAGAAAAAAGTACTTGGGACCACTTAGCAACAGTCCAGTGCTGCTTCTCTGTAGCCCAGGTCAGGCGCTTCTGCCGCTGTTTATGGTTCAAAAGTGGCTTTACCTGGGGAATGCGGCACCTGTAGCCCATTTCCTGCACACGCCTGTGCACGGTGGCTCTGGATGTT
Organism: Oophaga sylvatica; assembly: GCA_033576555.1. Lineage (NCBI taxonomy): Eukaryota > Metazoa > Chordata > Amphibia > Anura > Dendrobatidae > Oophaga > Oophaga sylvatica. The sequence continues at coordinate 36,065,096 of JARQOD010000008.1, forward strand.
TCTACACCAGACTCAGTCCACTGCTTCCTCAGGTCCCCCAAGTTCTGGAATCGGTCCTTCTCCACAATCTTCCTCAGGGTCCGGTCACCTCTTCTCGTTGTACAGCGTTTTCTGCCACATTGTTTCCTTCCAACAGACTTCCCATTGAGGTGCCTTGATACAGCACTCTGGGAACAGCCTATTTGTTGAGAAATTTCTTTCTGGGTCTTACCCTCTTGCTTGAGGGTGTCAATGATGGCCTTCTGGACATCAGTCAGGTCGCTAGTCTTACCCATGATGGGGGTTTTGAGTAATGAACCAGGCAGGGAGTTTTTAAAAGCCTCAGGAAACTTTTGCATGTGTTTAGAGTTAATTAGTTGATTCAGAAGATTAGGGCAATAGGTCGTTTAGAGAACCTTTTCTTGATATGCTAATTTTTTGAGACAGGTTTTTTGGGTTATCAGGAGTTGTATGCCAAAATCATCAGTATTAAAACAATAAAAGACCTGACAAATTTCAGTTGGTGTGTAATGAATCTAAAATATATGAAAGTTTAATTGTAATCATTACATTATGGAAAATAATGAAATTTAGCACTATATGCTAATTTTTTGAGAAGGACCTGTACAGGGGTGATCCAGTAGTGGACAACCCCTTTAAGTGATACGCAAAGCGGGAAGAAAAAAAAGGTGTCCATATCCTTGATAAGGATTCTTAGAGATTGGTCATCACTCCATGAGATGGGAGCACCCTGTCACAACCATGCAGGAGATGTGAAAGTTTGTAATAAAAAAATAAAATCTTTTGTTCACGTGATCGATTTTCACATATTAGTGCTGTCTGTGGTTTTCCCGGATCACACTCGTACCTAGGATATTCTATGGGGTTGTGCACATGTCCGATTTTTTGCTCATAAGGTGCGGTCCGTGTAAAAATTCGGATACATGTCCGAGTTTGACCCGAGGGTCGGATAAAAATCTGCAATGCAAGCCTATGGGTCCGTAGTAAAAAAGATTATTGATTTTGGTTCCAATGTTATCATTGTATTTTGATTTGCCATATTAATTTTGCTGTTGGAATTTGTTTGTGTTTTTTCTTCTTTTTAACACTGGGGAAAAAAAATCAAATTCAGAACCTCCCAAACCCCAGTAATAAGTGACCGTGTGTCCAGCACAGATGGTGTAGGGTGATATTGTATCTGGCTTTATTTTTATGTGCTACTTGTAAATGTTACTACTGTGAAATGTGATAATATAACGATATCATAATAATTCATCACTTTCATAGTCCAGCATATGGATATTCCTGCTCCACCAGTTGAAAAAAAAAGACTGTTATGACATGTAAAGACAATTTCAATGTAAAGTCATTAAAAAATGCGTAAAAATACAATTTGATAAAAATCCAACTTTCAAGTTAAGTTTATGAATATACTAATTGGATGTTTCACAATTTGGATCTAATTTATTTCCAGCAGCCTATACGGCCCAGTCATCAGGACGTACTGGAAAAAACGTGATCTAATAAGTGCTATTGCAGATGATGCGCTAACAGGAATGGCCTCACGGTGGCGCCAATAATTCAGCACCTTTTCAGGTTCTAGAATATTCGGGGTGTAAGATGATGACATCATGAGATAGTAAAGAAAGCCATACGTCCCAGGTAATATAAGAATTATATGTCAAAACCATATGAAAGTGCTTGCAAACTACATCTCTCTCACATATACGTCATCTACATTCGTCTATTTGTTTTTGAATAATTATCCGTTTATTTTTATTTTTTTCAATTATCTTTTAATGGGAGATGCCGGAAAACATATATATTTTAGACATATTGAAATGTGCTGATATATGTATCAATAAGTCTTCCGTCAAGAATAGTGGAGTCAAAAAACTGATACGGTGTCTCTTCCATATGTTTTTTTTAGGGGGACTAAAAAAGTAGTCAACTATGATTTTTGAAAGTAAAAAAAAGCATTACGACGTAATATTTTTTTTTTTTACTAGATTTTGCCCTTTTTAGCCTATGCATACGCTGCCACGTACATCTGAATGCAGGGGGGGGGGGTTTGCAGTGCAGCAGTATACATCCTATAGCGTACACTGTATAATAATAATATTTATTTTTATATAGTGCTAACATATTCCGCAGCGCTTTACAGTTTGCACACATTATCGTCGCTGTCCCCGATGGGGCTCACAATCTAGATTCCCTATCAGTATGTTTTTGGAGTGTGGGAGGAAACCGGAGAACCCGGAGGAAACCCACGCAAACACGGGGAGAACATACAAACTCCTTGCAGATGTTGTCCTAGGTGGGATTCGAACCCAGGACTCCAGCGCTGCAAGGCTGCAGTGCTATCCACTGTAGAAATGTATATGGCTATGGAGCGAATTATGGCCAATAAACAGGCTCTATCCAATGTGTATGGCACCCTAATCCACCGTCAGAAGCCTCTGGCAGCTGCTTATCTCCCCTGAGCATGATAGGATCAAGCATGTTGAAATCCAACTGTTTGATCCTTCTCTCGCCCTACAGCTGCCTCATACACATTAGAGGATTGTCCAGCCCCATCAAAATTGGAAAGAAGGTCCAATCACTATATATTATTATTTCTAAACACTGTTTTTCGGTGATTACTTTGTATCTCCGTTCATACTGCACCCACACACACAAATGATACACCATTTGAAAGGTAAACTTGCCCCCTTCAGCAAGAAAATAGCCAAACAAACCACACATCCACGATTTGATCACAAAATACAGTTTAAACATTAATTTTCATAAACCTGCAGTAAGGAAAAATAACCTGCAGGTGGCACCACAGTACCCCAAAGCACGCTACCACAAAGCTGCTTACAGACATCACAAACAAATCCAAACATTATCCAATCATAAACCATCACTTAAGTTTGTTAGATGAAGCCCACGAGCGAGTGAAAATATTTTCACAGGTTGACCTGTTGTATAATAAAAAAATGTGATGGTTTACCGCAAGGTGAAAAACCGCAGAAGTTCTCCTAACCCTGAAACTCTAAGTTTTGCAGGAACTGAAAAAATTGATTACCCACCGCAAGGAGGTAATGATGATAAAATTTTATTAAGACAAGAAACACGTTGGATCCCATAATGCGCAGGGTCTGCTTGGTCTAAATGATAGAATTGATCTCTCTGTCTTTCTATGATTGTGCTATTAGCTCTCTTTTCATATATTGCTATCTAAAGTTATAAATTTTGATAATTTTTTGTACTCTGCGTATAGTAGTAATCATATGTTTTTATATTTTGAATGTTGGTGTGTGTTTGCACAGCTTGTTATAATTTGTTAAGGTCTTGATTGCTATAAAGGAGTTGACCTGAGGTTGATTATTGCACCTGGACCCATAGAAGCGAGTAATCATGAAACGGCCGTTGTCCTCTCTCTCACCCGCATGTCTCACATGTCCTGCTTGTCCACTTGCTGTCCATGGCACTTACAGGAATAAAGGACTATTGGATCTTATTTTGCTGGTGAGTGCTACGTTTTTCTTTTACTGTTCCTTGGATTTTGTGTTTTTCGTCAAGCACCAATACCAGCTATGCTGAACGCGGTGTTCATATTTATTTGGTTCCTTGTCGGTTAAGTTGTGATTAGTGTTCCCTAGCGCCGTTTGCCTGTTTTCTTTGCTTTGCAAATCCAAACATTTGCCTTGGGGGCTTTCCAGCTTGCCAAACGGCTTGCCCAGCCTATTTCAGCCAAATTGGAGGATTGCACACTTCACTGCAGGTGAGGCACATATGCAAACACATTTGTAAACATGCACTGCCTATTGAATTGCACACTTGCTCCGTTCATACTCCACTCACACAAACAAAACAAATGATACACCATTTGAAAGGTCAAATGACCTGCAGGTGGCAGCACACTACCCCAAAGCACACTACCACAAAGCTGCTTACAGACATCACAAACAAATCCAAACATTTCCCTTGGGGTCTTTCCAGCTTGCTCAAGTGCTTGCCCAGTCTATTTCAGGCACAAAGGAGGATTGCACACTTCACTGCAGGTGAGTTACATATGCAAACACTTTTGTATACATGCACTGCTTTTTCGCTGATTACTTCGCCCCACACACAAATGATGCACCATTTGAAAGGTAAACTTGCCTCCTTCAGCAAGAAAAGAGCCAAAAAAAACACACATTCACGATTTTATCACTAAATACAGTTTAAACATTCATTTTCATTAACCTACAGAAAGACACAATGACCTGCGGGTGGCACCTCAACCGGAAGACATTTTTTGGCCTCTACTTATCAAACCAAATTATTGTATTATCAAGCTACATATATAAATACCCGTCTGTGTTCATCAGCTCATGAAATACATTTACATTTGAGAAGCTTGCTTTTTCTGAAATTGCCACGACCAATGTGCGAAAATTTTGCACAGGCCATGCTAGTATTAATCTAATGTGTATGGTCAGTTTTAAAGTGACCTACCCTAGCAGATCAATGAATGTAGGAACGAAGCCATTAAAGAGCTTTCGTTTGGTTACTAAGCAGACTAAAAACTAAAAAATCCAACTTTCCTGCAAGGATCCCTCAACCTGGAAGTTCCGACCCAACTTTTTGATACAGAGTTGGGTCCTTTTAGGGACATTAGGGTCACTTGCAAGCAATATTTTTAACAGATTTTAAAATAGGTTGGCCCCATTTAGATAAGTTCTCCCTATAAACTTCATTAAGTGAAAAATAACCTGTGCTGTACTTACTGTAACTTCCCCAGGTCCAGACATGACTCTCCATCGCTACTCCCGATGTGTGTTATTGTCTGCAGCATTGACGTCATGTCGATAGGGCTGCAGGCAACAACTGAGTCTAGCGGCTCTGCCGGTGTAGAGTGCACTGATTGCCTCCAGCGTTGTCGACATGACGTCAGCACTGCAGACAATAATAATAATAATAATCAGGAACAGCAGAGGAGACTAAGCCTGTTTTTTTTTTAATAGTAACGGAACTTATGGGAAAAACTTTTTTGACAACCATTTCATTTAAGAAAATCACCAAACTGCAGCTGCCTGTTTTTTCTTACAAAGGGCAGCCGCAGAGTGGTGATAGGTACTCTTTAAGCAATGAGCAAGTTATTAGAGAGTCAACCAAGGGAGATCCTTGAGACAAGACTATCATCTTTTGGCCGGAGTAGAGAACGATTACAAAAGCATCTCTGTTTGGAGGACTCGATTTGAATGGATAGTGTGTAATGCTTTTTTTTACCTGTGGTGGCGCTGCAGGGAAATAGAACACTTAGGATTTGTTGAGAAGACTTAATCAGTCCGTGTGCACTTCGGATCGCACAGAGAACGCAGTGCTCCATTTTAACCAGTGTGCCAGTGCACATGGCCAATTTTCTATCCACTGGAGGGGACAGCAGGGGAACGCTTTGTGCCCACCTTATGGACAAAGGACCCTTCTAACAAGGAGAGCTTTAAAAAAGAGGTGAACCACTATAATCAGGCAAAACAATTTCCTCATCTCCTCTTACTACTTAAATTACAATTCAAATCTTTGATGTTTTCTCGCTCTGGCGACGTTTTGAAAAAATAAGCAAATGATGGTGCCCGTAATGACTGCCCAGAAGAAAGGATGAGTTGTGGTGTGATTGCCGTGGGAACGTGCAGTAAAAGGGTTAATGATAAACCACTTGAAGTGACCTTACTATGGGAGTGTTCTCCATACCACAACCGGCCTAACAAGTTCACACAAGCTCTACCTCCAGTTGACTCAGCTGCTTGTCTGAATATTGCACAGTTGACACTCACCTCCTTGTTTGGAGCTTCCTACCTTTCCTGGAGACAGCAAATATTGTCCCGAGTCATGGAGATCTATTACCAGTAACTGTTGACTTGGCAAAAACATTCTAGGTATTGGAAGTTAACCTTCCCTATAAGACACTCAGGACCCCCTTCACAACCCTTCTAGAACCCCAGTGCTCACCTGTAACATATGAACTTGGGAAAGGTGTAAATTTTGATCTAAAACGCGTTGCTTCAACATTACAAAAGAAAAAAAGGGCTTTATCCCACCAGATGGACAGACAGCGAAGTGTTACGTTTACTGTATCTGAGAAGGCAGTAACCATCCATGAAAGGGAACATTTTCTTGTTTTTTGATGGTAGCATTTGGCAGCTTGTGCTCATCTTGAGAAGGGGCCATCACATGCTGCTATCACTAGACAGGTGGTTGGAATGCCCATACAAATGAATGGCACTGTTCCACTGACAGCGGCACGTCAGGTCTCATCATAAGCGGCACAGGCATTCTATGAGAAATCTCAAAACCTGACCTTAAAGAGGTTGTCCACTACTTGTCAACAACTTCTTACATTTCAGCAATGTTGGCTCTGGGTCTTCTGGTGGTCTTTTATTACTGATATGATCAGCTTCAACCTTCTCACTTCCGTCAGATGATACTGTAAAGGCTGCAGCGTTCAAGAGACATAACAGTGTCACGTGACTACCAGGAGATTTAGCGGTGACATCCTTGGAATAGCGCAGTTTGGGAGATGAGTATCAGGGTTTTGTAATTTTTATCTTTTATAGGGCAGCACGGTGGCTCAGTGGATACCACTACAGCCTTGCAGCGCTGTGGGTTTCCTCCGGGTACTCTGGTTTTCTCCCACATTCCAAAAACATACTGATAGGGAATCTAGATTGTGAGCCCCATCGGGGACAGTGACAATAATGTGTGCAAAACTGTTGTGAATGTGTTAGAAATGAATTCTGAGCAGAAGCTCCCTCTGGTGGTTACAAACAGTACTGAACCATTCAATGAAGATTGGCAATCAGGAGTTACAGACTGGTCTTATATAAGGGAGGTTCCCTCCCATCATGGTTGCCGGTGATCAATTGTTCTTGTCTCAACTGTGGTTCCTGGTTCACTTGGAAGCTTGCTGAGTCTTGCCTGCATCTTCTGCTATCAGATAAGATATTTTCTGCTTTTATTTTTGTGCTTGCTTTTTGCATTGTTCCCTGCACTTCTGTGGAGGTCAGCCAGGTCCCCTCCGGGGGCTTGTGCTCCTCTCAGTTTATCTGAGCCACTGTATTTGTTCATTTGCCTTTTCCAGTTTTTTCAGTGGCTGCGGCTTAGTTTTGTGACACCAGAGAACTAATTTAGGTGGTAAAGGTCGTGTGATCTCAGGTGTTTTTGCAATTAGTAGAGTTGGTATTTTTAGGGTTTTTTGGATTGCAGTAAGTGTCCTTCCTATCCTTTTCTGTCCAGGTAGTTTGGGCCCCAACGTTTGTTCATACTATTTTCTGTCTGTGTCTGTATTTCCTCTTTTCTAACCGCCATTACATGTTTGGGGGCTTCCTATGTTCTTTGGGGATCTGCTCCGGGGCAGATAGCTTTCCTCTTTCTATCTTTAGGTGTAGTTAACCTCTCAGGCTGTGACAAGGCGTCTAGGACCAACGTAGGTATCTCCACGGCTGCCTTTAGTTGTGGTGGTTAGTCAGGGTACTGCAATCCAGTAGATTCCAACCTCTCTGGTGTATTGCCTTTTTGCCAGCTCTCCTCAGCTACCAAATCATAACAGTATCACCGGCCAAACTGAAAATTATATGGTACTCACAGAAGGGAAAAAAAAAGTGTGGAAAGAAGAAAGTTGTCAGAGATTTTTTTTTTTTTTTTGTTTGTTGCATTTTTTTTTTCCCCTCTTTTTCTCTGGGTGCTGAGGAGGATTTTTTTTTTCTCTCAATGGAGTTTGCACAGTTGTCTGGCCGTGTGGATCAGCTTGCCACTGAAGTTCGGAGTATTGCTACCTATCTTGCAGGGTTGCCGGTTGTGGAACCTAGGATCCCCATGCCAGATTTATTTTTGGGGGATCGAGCTAAATTTCTGAATTTCAAAAATAACTAAGTTGTTTTTTGCCTTAAAACCTAAGTCCTCAGGGAACGCAGCACAGCAGGTTCAAATTGTCATCTCTCTCCTGCGCGGCAATCCTCAGGATTGGGCTTTTTCCCTGACACCTGAGGACCCTGTTTTGAGTAATGTTGATGCATTTTTTCTGGCTCTGGGGTTATTGTACGATGAACCTAATGTCACTGATCAAGCTGAAAAAAACTTGTTGGCATTAAATCAGGGGCTTGAGGACGCTGAGTTGTACTGTCAGAAATTCCGAAAGTGGGCAGTCCTGACCAAATGGAATGACGATGCTTTGGCAGCCCTTTTTCGGAAGGGTCTGTCAGAGATTGTAAAAGATGTTATGGTGAGTTTCCCTACCCCTCTGGTCTCAATGATTCTATGTCATTAGCGATTCAAATTGACAGACGTTTGCGTGAGCATAGAGGTATGCGTGGAATAGTGTTGCCTTGTGAACCAGCTTCTGAGCCCATGCAGTGTGATAGAGTGGCTTCTGGGGAACAGCGTCATGAGTTTCGAAAACGCAATGGGTTATGTTTCTACTGTGGTGACGCCTCTCATGCTATTTCAGTCTGCCCTAAGCGGGGAAGACGTTTTGCACGCTCAGTTGTCTTGGGTAGTGTTCAGGCTAAATTTCTGTTGACTGCTACCCTGATTTGCTCCCTGTCCACATTTTCTGCTCAGGCTTTTTTGATTCGGGAGCAGCTATTAACCTGATAGATTTTGATTTTGCTAAACGTTGTGGGTTTCCCTTGATACCCCTACGGAAGTCTATTCCCCTACTGGGGATTGATTCTACCCCTTTGGCTGAGAATAAACCCCAGTTCTCTACTCAGGTGATAATGAGGGTTGAACCTGATCATCAGGAGAGTTGCAAATTTTTGGTGCTGTATAATCTGCATGACATTATTGTACTGGGTTTCCCTTGGTTACAGTCTCATAATCCTGTTTTGGATTGGAAATCTGTGTCTGTGACCAGTTGGGGCTGCCAATGTGTTAATGCCAACACTCCTGTTTTTTCTGCCTCTCCCAGGCTCAGGATGTTCCTGACTTTTTGACTGATTTTTCTGATGTGTTTAGCGAAAGTAAATCTGCATCCTTGCCCCCCCATAGGAGCTATGACTGCGCTATTGAATTAGTGCCTGGTGGTAAATTCCCTAAAGGTCGCCTTTTTAACTTGTCTGTACCTGAACATGACGCTATGCGGTCTTATATCAAGGAGTCATTGGAGAAGGGTCAAATCAGAACATCCTCTTCACCCTTGGGTGCCGTTTTTTTCTTTGTGGCCAAAAAGGATGGTTCATTAAGGCCTGTGTATTGATTATCGTCTCTTGAACATATCACTGTGAAATATCAATATCCGTTACCCTTGATTTCTGACCTGTTTTCCAGGGTGAAAAGTGCTACTTGGTTTACCAAGCTTGACCTCAGGGGGGCGTATAACCTTATTCGCATTAAGCACGGGGATGAATGGAAGACAGCGTTTAATACCCCAGAGGGGCATTTTGAGTACCTAGTGATGCCCTTTGGGCTCACTAATGCTTTCTTCCGTCTTCCAGTCCTTCATGAATGACATTTTCAGGGATTTTGTGGATAAATTTCTGATTGTTTATTTGGATGATATCTTGATTTTTTCCAATGACTGGGACTCTCATGTGAAACATGTTCGGACTGTGTTCCAGATTTTGAGAGAGAATGCTCTGTATGTGAAGGGATCAAAGTGTCTTTTTGGCATACAGAGGATCTCATTTCTGGGATTCATTTTGTCTCCGTCTGTTATTGAAATGGACCCGGTCAAGGTTCAGGCCATCTGTGATTGGGTCCAACCTACTTCATTGAAGGCTCTTCAGAGATTCTTGGGTTTTGCCAATTTTTATCGTAAATTTATTGGTAATTTCTCTGTTATTGTTAAACCATTGACTGATTTGACCAAAAAGGGTTCTGATGTGGTGAATTGGCCTCCTGAGGCAGTTTCTGCGTTTCAGGAACTTAAGCAGAGATTCACTTCTGCTCCTGTTCTACGGCAGCCTGATGTTTCTCTGCCATTTCAGGTGGAGGTTGATGCCTCTGAAATTGGGGCAGGTGCCTTTTTGTCCCAAAGAGATCCAGAGACCTCTAAAAGTAACCCTTGTGCCTTTTTCTCTCGAAAATTTTCTCCAACTGAACGTAATTATGACGTGGGTAATCGGGAGTTATTGGCCATGAAGTGGGCTTTTGAAGAGTGGAGACATTGGCTGGAGGGAGCCAAACATCAGGTGGTGGTCCTCACGGACCATAAGAATCTGGTTTATCTGGAATCAGCCAAGCGACTTAATCCTAGACAGGCCAGGTGGGCCTTGTTTTTCACACGTTTTAATTTTGTGGTTTCCTTTCTTCCTGGCACTAAGAATGTTAAGGCGGATGCCCTCTCGAGGAGTTTCCTTGCGGACTCTCCTGAGTTATCTGATCCTGCTGTTATTTTGAAAGAGGGTGTAGTTCTTTCCGCCATCTCGCCCAATTTTAGACTGGCTCTGGAAGGGTGTCAGGAGGATAAACCCGAGCGCTGCCCTATTGGGAAATTGTTTGTCCCAGACCGGTGGAAAAAGAGTGTGATGTTTGAGATTCATTGTTCCGCGTTGGCCGGTCATCCCGGAATTTTTGGTACCAGAGACTTGGTTAGTCGGTCCTTTTGGTGGCCTACTTTGTCTCGTGACGTCAGGGAATTTGTGCAGTCCTGCGGGACTTGCTCTCGCTCCAAGCCTTGCTCTCGCTCTAGTGGTTTGTTGATGCCATTGCCTGTGCCCAAGAGACCATGGACCCATATCTCTATGGATTTCATTTCGGACCTCCCTGTTTCTCAGAGAATGACCGTTATCTGGGTGATTTGTGATAGGTTTTCCAAAATGATACATCTTGTGCCATTACCTAAGTTGCCTTCCTCCTCCGAATTGGTGCCTTTGTTCCTTCAGCACGTGGTTCGGTTACACGGCATTCCTGAGAACATTGTGTCTGACAGAGGAGTCCAGTTTGTTTCCAGATTTTGGAGGACCTTTTGTTCTAAACTTGGTGTTCAATTGTCTTTCTCCTCGGCTTTTCATCCTCAGACCAAAGGACAAACTGAGAGAACCAGACATTGGAGACTTATCTGAGATGCTTTGTGTCTGCTGATCAAGATGACTGGGTCTCTTTTTTGCCTTTGGCTGAGTTTGCTCTTAATAATAGGGCTAGCTCTGCCACTTTGATGTCTCCATTTTTCTGCAATTTTGGGTTTCACCCTCGATTTTCTTCGGGACAGATGGAGGCTTCTGTCTGTCCAGGTGTTGACTCTGTTGTGGAGCGTATGCAGCAGATTTGGGACCAGGTAGTGGAGAGGTTGTCCCTCTCTCAGGAGAGGGCCCAGCGGTTTGCCAACCGGCATAGGACTGATGGTCCTCGGTTTTGAAGTGGGGGACTTGGTCTGGTTGTCCTCAAGAAATATCCATATGAGAGTTGCATCTCCTAAGTTTAAGCCTAGATTCATTGGACCTTATAAGATCTTGGAGATTCTTAATCCTGTTTCCTTTCGTTTGCTTCTTCCGGGGACATTTAAGATCCATAACGTGTTCCACAAGTCCTTATTGAAGAGGTTTGTCGAGCCAGTGGTTCCTATGGCTGCGCCTCCTGACCTTGTTTTGGTTGAGGGCAATCTGGAGTATGTGGTTGAGAAAATATTGGATTCTCGTTTTTCTAGACGGAAACTCCAGTATTTGGTTAAGTGGAGAGGTTATGGTCAGGAGGACAATTCTTGGGTGTTTGCTTCGGACATCCATGCTAGGAGACTGATCCGTGCATATCACAGAGCTCATCCTGACCGACCTGGTTGCCCAAATGAGGGTTCGGTGACCCCTCCTCAAGGGGGGGGGTACTGTTGTGAATGTGTTAGAAATGAATTCTGAGCAGAAGCTCCCTCTGGTGGTTACAAACAGTACTGAACCATTCAATGAAGATTGGCAATCAGGAGTTACAGACTGGTCTTATATAAGGGAGGTTCCCTCCCATCATGGTTGCCGGTGATCAATTGTTCTTGTCTCAACTGTGGTTCCTGGTTCACTTGGAAGCTTGCTGAGTCTTGCCTGCATCTTCTGCTATCAGATAAGATATTTTCTGCTTTTATTTTTGTGCTTGCTTTTTGCATTGTTCCCTGCACTTCTGTGGAGGTCAGCCAGGTCCCCTCCGGGGGCTTGTGCTCCTCTCAGTTTATCTGAGCCACTGTTATTTGTTCATTTGCCTTTTCCAGTTTTTCAGTGGCTGCGGCTTAGTTTTGTGACACCAGAGAACTAATTTAAGTGGTAGAGGTCGTGTGATCTCAGGTGTTTTTGCAATTAGTAGAGTTGGTATTTTTTAGGGTTTTTTGGATTGCAGTAAGTGTCCTTCCTATCCTTTTCTGTCCAGGTAGTTTGGGCCCCAACGTTTGTTCATACTATTTTCTGTCTGTGTCTGTATTTCCTCTTGTCTAACCGCCATTACATGTTTGGGGGCTTCCTATGTTCTTTGGGGATCTGCTCCGGGGCAGATAGCTTTCCTCTTTCTATCTTTAGGTGTAGTTAACCTCTCAGGCTGTGACGAGGCGTCTAGGACCAAAGTAGGTACGCTCCACGGCTGCCTTTAGTTGTGGTGGTTAGTCAGGGTACTGCAATCCAGTAGATTCCAACCTCTCTGGTGTATTGCCGTTTTTGCCAGCTCTCCTCAGCTACCAAATCATAACACAAAACTGTAAAGCGCTGCGGAATATGTTAGCGCTATATAAAAATAAAGATTATTATTATTATCTGGGATACTTTACAATTTAAAGGAGTTGTCCACTACTAGGACAACCCCTTCTTAAACTAAATGGTCAGCCCCGATAAAATAAACAAACCTATACTCGCTTCCCGTGTCAGCTCTGTTCCAGCGGTATCCGCACACACGGTCCCGGGGATGTGATGCAGTGGAATGGCACATGATTCTCGAAGCCCAATCAGCGCTTGAATCACTGTCTCCGCCTCCTGTCGAAATGAACATGAACTCCGAGATCAGCTGCAGCCTGGACTTCCACTTCAGTTTGTACAAAGGCGGGGCCAGTGATGCCAACACAGATTGGGCGCCGGGCATCACGTGTCATTCCACCACATCACAGCCCGGTACCGCGAGTGCCGACACCGCTGGAATGGATTCGGAACGGGAGGTGAGTATAGGCTTGTTTATTTTATCGGGGCAGAACATTTAGGTTAAAAGAGGTTGTCCTAATAGTGGAAAACCCCTTTAAGAAGGAGCTGTTCAGTATTGGACCACAACTTTAAAGAAGTATTTCCATCTAGAAATAGTACGGTGTATCGCTATTATACACCATAACATTCTCTTTGATTAGAGTTAGACCAGTGGGATCCCAAATGGCCATATGAATGGAGCTGTATTGCAGTTCCCTACAGAGAGGGGTTGTTAGAAACATGCCGAGAAAATCTGTGATGGAGTTTCAGCATTTAACGGGGTTCTCCAGAAATAGGAAAAAAAAAACAGAATAATTAAAGGAAATGTCATTATAGATAAGTTCCTAAATACTTAAAATTAGCAAATAATGGTTTGGGCAAAAGAGGTAACCGCAATAGAATTAAATTGGTCGCTGCCTTGTTACACTGATAGTAACAGGTCTTAGAATGTTGATAAGACAGGAACCTATGAGCATGTGCATTAGGAAGCTCCTCTGCTGAAACCAAGAGATTAACCAAACCATGTGCCATTTTATTCAGAAGGACAGTGGACAGCAGTGTGAGCAGCCTCTTCTTAAATCAGAACTTTCGGTATGTCCAGTCTTAGATCAGATGGACAGCAGTGTGAGCAGATTCTTCTTACCTCAGCCCCCATAGTATCTCCAGTATTAGATCACATAGACAGGGTGGACAGCAGTGTCTGCAGCCTCTTCTTACCTCAGCACCCATAGTATCTCCTGTATTAGATCAGATAGACAGGGTGAACAGCAGTGTGAGCGGCCTCTTCTTACCTCAGCACTCCTTGTATTTCCAGCATTAGATCAGATAGACAGGGTGGACAGCAGTGTGAGCGGCCTCTTCTTACCTCAGCACCCATAGTATCTCCAGTATTAGATCAGATAGACAGGGTGGACAGCAGGGTCTGCAGCCTCTTCTTACCTCAGTACCCATAGTATCTCCAGTATTAGATCAGAAAGACAGGGTGGACAGCAGTGTGAGCGGCCTCTTCTTACCTCAGTACCCATAGTATCTCCAGTATTAGATCAGATAGACAGGGTGGACAGCAGTGTGAGCGGCCTCTTCTTACCTCAGCACCCATAGTATCTCCAGTATTAGATCAGATAGACAGGGTGGACAGCAGGGTCTGCAGCCTCTTCTTACCTCAGTACCCATAGTATCTCCTGTATTAGATCAGATAGGGTGGACAGCAGTGTGAGCGGCCTCTTCTTACCTCAGCACTCCTTGTATTTCCAGCATTAGATCAGATAGACAGGGTGGACAGCAGTGTGAGAAGCCTCTTCTTACCTCAGCACCCATAGTATCTCCAGTATTAGATCAGATAGACAGGGTGGACATCAGTGTGAGTGGCCTCTTCTTACCTTCGCACCCTGGTATTTCCAATATTACATCAGATAGCCAGGGTGGACAGCAGTGTGAGTGGCCTCTTCTTACCTCCGCACCCTGGTATCTCCAATATTACATCAGATAGACAGGGTGGACAGCAGTGTGAGCAGCTTCTTCTTACCTCAGCACCCTGGTTTCTCCAGTATTAAATCAGATATACAGGGAGGACAGCAGTGTGAGCAGCCTCTTCTTACCTCAGCACTATTGGTATCTCCAGTATTAGATCAGATAGAGGGGGGACAGCAGTTTGAGCCATCTCGAACCTCAGCACTCCTGGTTTCTCCTGATTCGATAAACATGGTGGATAACAGTGTGAGCAGCCTCTGCTTACCTCAGCACCCTTGGTATCTCCAGTATAAGATCAGATAGACGGGGTGGACAGCAGTGTGAGCAGCCTCTTCTTACCTCAGCACTCCTGGTATCTCCAGTATGAGATTATATATACAGGGTGGACAGCAGTGTCAGCAGCCTCTTCTTACCTCAGCACTCCTGGTATCTCCAGTATGAGATTATATATACAGGGTGAACAGCAGTGTGAGCGGCCTCTTCTTACCTCAGCACTCTTTGTATTTCCAGCATTAGATCAGATAGACAGGGTGGACAGCAGTGTGAGCGGCCTCTTCTTACCTCAGCACCCATAGTATCTCCAGTATTAGATCAGATAGACAGGGTGGACAGCAGGGTCTGCAGCCTCTTCTTACCTCAGTACCCATAGTATCTCCAGTATTAGATCAGATAGACAGGGTGGACAGCAGTGTGAGCGGCCTCTTCTTACCTCAGTACCCATAGTATCTCCAGTATTAGATCAGATAGACAGGGTGGACAGCAGTGTGAGCGCCTCTTCTTAATTCAGCACCCATAGTATCTCCAGTATTAGATCAGATAGACAGGGTGGACAGCAGGGTCTGCAGCCTCTTCTTACCTCAGTACCCATAGTATCTCCTGTATTAGATCAGATAGGGTGGACAGCAGTGTGAGCGGCCTCTTCTTACCTCAGCACTCCTTGTATTTCCAGCATTAGATCAGATAGACAGGGTGGACAGCAGTGTGAGAAGCCTCTTCTTACCTCAGCACCCATAGTATCTCCAGTATTAGATCAGATAGACAGGGTGGACATCAGTGTGAGTGGCCTCTTCTTACCTCCGCACCCTGGTATTTCCAATATTACATCAGATAGCCAGGGTGGAC
The DNA here is from genome assembly GCA_033576555.1 of Oophaga sylvatica. NCBI lineage: Eukaryota > Metazoa > Chordata > Amphibia > Anura > Dendrobatidae > Oophaga > Oophaga sylvatica. Next base: position 36,080,773 of record JARQOD010000008.1, read on the forward strand.
AGCAGTGTGAGTGGCCTCTTCTTACCTCCGCACCCTGGTATCTCCAATATTACATCAGATAGACAGGGTGGACAGCAGTGTGAGCAGCTTCTTCTTACCTCAGCACCCTGGTTTCTCCAGTATTAAATCAGATATACAGGGAGGACAGCAGTGTGAGCAGCCTCTTCTTACCTCAGCACTATTGGTATCTCCAGTATTAGATCAGATAGAGGGGGGACAGCAGTTTGAGCCATCTCGAACCTCAGCACTCCTGGTTTCTCCTGATTCGATAAACATGGTGGATAACAGTGTGAGCAGCCTCTGCTTACCTCAGCACCCTTGGTATCTCCAGTATAAGATCAGATAGACGGGGTGGACAGCAGTGTGAGCAGCCTCTTCTTACCTCAGCACTCCTGGTATCTCCAGTATGAGATTATATATACAGGGTGGACAGCAGTGTCAGCAGCCTCTTCTTACCTCAGCACTCCTGGTATCTCCAGTATGAGATTATATATACAGGGTGGACAGCAGTGTCAGCAGCCTCTTCTTACCTCAGCACTCCTGGTATCTCCAGTATGAGATCATAGACAGAGAGGACAGCAGTGTGAGCAGCCTCTTCTTCAGTAGTGGAATATCCTCTGGTAGCACATCTTCTTGCACAAGAAGGGAGGAGGCAAAGTTTCCCACTGTACATTCTCACAAATGCTATTAACATTCTAGGACAGATCTGTCAGTGTAACAAGGTGGCAGCCAACTTAATTCTATAGTAAGTACATTAGTGGACAAAACAATTAAGATTTGCTACTTATACATATTTAGGAATTTACTGTATTTATAATGATATTTTATTTATTTATTTATTCTGTATTCCCGGAGAACTTCTTTAACCTCCTTAATTTTGAGGATTAAGTGGATTCAAAATGTTGGATCCCAACAAATGAAGAAGAAATGGAAATCCTAGTTATAGCCCATTGCTTTCAGGTTGCTTTTGGAACCAAATGGTCTCCCCTCCAAGAAGTAGAGTCCCTGCTAAAATTGCAGCTTTTGCAATCCCTACTGTTAAGGTGTTCATACATATGAACGCTTCTTTGGCCGATGACTATCTTTCCCAACTCCCCCATTTACATGAAGATTAGGTTTAACTGAGTGCACATGTGCTGTCCATTATGAGAGTGAAGGATATAAATCTTGACATTATCTACCAAGGAAGAATTGATAGCCCCCCTATGCACATCGAATGGTGGTCCGCCAAAATTAGCAGGTTCTGCCCACAATAATCAAACATTTATGGGGTTATTGAAGGCACTGTGTGTGATACAATGGATCATACACATAAATCCTTCATTCTAATTTTTCTTTAAATCCCAGTAAAAAGCCCAGTACGATTACATACCACGGCAGAAATCTAAGCACATGTAATAATAATAATAATTTTATTTCTATAGCGCCAACATATTCCGCAGCACTTTACATTATAGAGTGGACTTGTACAGACAATAGACATTACAGCATAACAATAAACATAGATCAAAGTAGATACCAAGAGGAATGAGGGCCCTGCTCACAAGCTTACAATCTATGATGTGCGTTATGCCTGTCGTCACTGCCGGCTGAATCACTGACACACTAGCACTATGGTAATATTGGACAAGCACGGGACAGGATTTCTCATCTGTTTGTATAAATTGACCTTCTTATGGAAAATTAGCGCTATATCATTATGTCCCAGCAGGGCCAGGGGTTAGCCTGTTATTACAGTCAGTTAATGACATAAATACAGTGACTAACATAGTGCATCTCATGAGATTAAACCATGGCTGAGGATGTGCAGTACAGACTATATGGATAGGGCCGTCTCAAAATCACATAGTCTGTGCATTGTATGAGCCCGGTTAGGGGTATTAGCAGTGATTCCCACGCATTACATTATTATTATTTTATAGCGCCATTTATTCCATTGCGCTTTACATGTGAGAAGGGGTATACATAATAGAAAACAAGTACAGTAATCTTAATACAAACATGATTGGTAAAGGAGGAGAGAGGACCCTGCCCACGAGGGCTCACAATCTACAAGGGATGGGTGTAGATACAGTAGGTGAGGGTAGAGCTGGTCGTGCAGCGGTTTGGTGGGTACTGTAGGTTGTAGGCTTGTCAGAAGAGATAGGTCTCCAGGTTCCATTTGAAGGTTTCCACCATAGGTGAGAGTCTGATATGTTGGGGTAGAGAGTTCCAGAGATGGGGTGATGCGCGGAAAAAATCTTGTATGCGATTGTGGGAAGAGGAGATAAGAGGGGAGGAGAGAAGATTTTGTGAGGATCGGAGGTTGCGTGCAGGCAAGTACCAGGAGATGAGGTAACAGATGTATGGAGAACACTGGTTGTAGATGGCTTTGTATGTCATGGATAGGGAGTCTCTGGGTAATGGGGAGCCAGTGCAGAGATTAACAGAGGGGAGAGGCCGGGTAATAGCGGGGGGGGGGATAGGTGGATTAGCTGGCAGCTGAGTTTAGAATAGATTGGAGGGGTGCAAGAGTGTTAGAGGGGAGGCCACAGAGCAGGAGGTTGCAGTAGTCAAGGTGGGAGATGATGAGGGCATGCACTAGTGTTTTTGCAGATTGTTGGTTGAGGAATATGCGGATATGGGAAATATCTTTGAGTTGAAGTCAGCAGGAAGTGGAGGGCTTGGATATGTGGTTTGAAGGAGAGATCAGAGTCAAGTAGTACCCTGAGGCAGAAAGCTTGGGGGACTGGGGAGAGTGAGCAGTCATTTACGTTAATGGATAGGTATGTTGGGGGGGAGTTGATGAATTCTGTTTTGTCCATATTAAGTTTTAGCAATCTAGCGGAGGATAAAATAGCAGACAGACATTGTGGGATTCTGGTTATTAGGGAGGTGATATCTGGTCCAGAGATGTAGATCTGTGTGTCATCAGCATAGTGGTGATACTGGTAGCCGTGAGATTCTATGAGCTGTCCCAGGCCAAAGGTGTAAATGGAGAAGAGCAGGGGCCCTAGGACTGAACCTTGTGGGACTCCGACAGATAGGGGGTGAGGTGAGGAGGTGGTGTGCGAGTGGGAGACGCTGAATGTCTGGTCTGTTAGGTATGACAAGATGCAAGATAGGGCCAAGTCTGTGATGCCAAGAGATGAGAGGGTCTGTAGTAATAGGGAATGGTCCACTGTGTCAAAGGCAGAAGACAGGTCCAGGAGGAGGAGGACAGAGTAGTGTCGTTTGGCTTTGGTGGTTAATAGGTCATTGGTGACTTTAAGTAGTGCAGTTTCAGTGGAGTGATGCAGCCGGAAGCCAGATTGTAAGTGGGTGAAGAGGGAGCGGGAAGAGATGTGGAAGGACAGTTCAAGATGGACGTGTTGTTCCAGTAGTTTTGAGGCAGGGGGGGAGAAGTGATATGGGACAATAGCTAAAGAGGATGGGTCAACAGAGGGCTTTTTGAAGATGGGTGTGATTGAGGCATGTTTGAAGCATGAGGGGAAAACATCAGTTGTGATAGGTTGAACAAATGGTTTAGGGTTGGGAGGAAGACTGTGGTGAGGTTAAAGAAGTAGAATGGAATTGGGTCAAGTGCACAGGTGGTGAGATGTGATCTTGAGAGTAGAGTGGAGAGTCGATCTTCTGTAAAGGTGGCAAAGTTGATTTTGGAGGAGGAGGAGGGCTGAGCAGTTATGAGGAGGGTCTGTGGGGACTGCAGGTCAATGCTTTCTCTGATGTTATCTTCTGCTTGAAGAATGAGGCAAAGTCTTCAGCTGAGATGAGTGGAGAGGGAGGAGGTGCTGGGGGACATATGACAGAATTGAAAGTGTTGAATAGCTGTTTAGGGTTGTGAAACAGGGAGGATGAGATGATAAGTAGGTTTGTTTAGCTGTGGCGAGTGTAGACTTGAAAGTAATGAGGGATTGTTTGCATGTGATGAAGTGCTAGTTGGAGTGGGATCTTTTCTTTCTCCCCTCAGCAACCCTAGAAGCCCGCCACAGTTCTTTGATCAGGCTGGTGTACCAGGGTTGTTTGTTGATTGTGCGAGCTTTGGTATGTGTGAAAGGGGCGACCTATTCAAGAGCTGCAGCTATTGTGGTGTTATGTAAAGCGGCAGTGGCATCCGAATTGTGTAGGGAACTTATGCCTGTACGAGTGAGAAGGGATTCAAATAGTGAGTGTAGATCAAGGTGTTTAAGATTTCTGCGAGGGTCTGCAAGTTTATGGAGTGGAGATTGTGGACACGGAGAGGAGAGGGAAGAGAATGTAAGTAGGTTGTGGTCAGAAAGAGAGAGCAGCGAGTTAGAGAGGTTAGATAAGGAGTAGAGGAGGGTGAAGATGAGGTCCAATGTGTGGCCATCTTTGTGAGTGGCTACAGAAGACCATTGAGCGAGGCCGAAGGAGGAAGCGATAGAAGTTTAGTGGCAGCTGAGAGGGAAGTGTCAATGGGGATATTGAAGTCGCCCAAGATGATAGTGGGGATGTCAGTGGAGAGGAAATGAATTAGCCAGGTAGTGAAGTGGTCGAAGAAGGTGGTGGCTGGCCCTGGGGAGTGCTAAATGACAGCTAGCTGGAGGGGGAGTAGATGCGCACAGCGTGCACCTCAAAGGAAGGGAGGGTAACAGAGGGTGACTGAGATTTGGGTGAAGGAACAGTTATGTGACAGGAGAAAACCAACTCCTCCGCCATGCTTGCTGCTGGAGCAGGGTTGTGGGAAAGGTGGAACCCACCATATGAAAGTGCAGCTGGAGAGGCTGTGTCAGAGGGGGTGAGCCAGGTTTCGGTGATGGCGAGGAAGGAAAGTTTCTTAGTAATAAAAAGATCATGGATGTAGGAAAGTTTGTTGCAGATAGAGCGAGCGTTCCATAGAGCTCCTGTTCGTGGGACTGGGGAAGTGGGGGCTGGGCGAATGGTATAAGGTTGGAGAGGTTACGGAAATGTGTGACAGAGCATGGATGGGAGGTGGAAGTGACTGTGGTGAGGAGGACCATGATTTGGAGAAATATCACCGGCAGTGTTGAGGAGCAGAGATTGTGGTCGCATGTGGGAGCAGGAGAGAGCATGAGGGGGCTGTCTGTGTTTGGAGACAGAGGATTGCATGTTGAGGAACCGTTCTGAGGAGGTGAGATGGATGGGGAGGATGGAGGGAGAGATGACAGTTCATTAATAGGTGCAGGGTTCAGGGGATTTAGTAGAAAGTGAAGGATTATAGGGTGAGATTGAAAGCAAACAGAAACATTGTTTACTGCAACTGTATCCAGTTACCTTCAGTTCCCTTCTGGTTCAATTCTGGATTAATTCATAGCTCACACTTCTATGATGCACTTATGTGATGCGTTGGGCAGACTTGACGTCTTGGCAGAATATGGTTGGCAATATATTTGCTAGAAAATGCATTCAGGTGTGGAGCTGAGGGGAGTGGTCTGTACTCATCTTGGTCAGATTATTAAGAGTAAGCCAGATTATTATTATTATTCATTTTTATAGCACCATTTATTCCATGGCGTTTTACATGTGAGAGGGGGCGAATATAGACAAGTACAATAAATATGACCAATACAGGACACACAAGTACAGAAGGAGAGAGGACCCTGCCCGCGAAGGCTCACAATCTACAGGGATGGGTGAGGATACACTAGGAGAGAGTAGAACTGGTCGTGCGGCGGTTCAGTAGACTGAGGATCACTGCTGGTTGTAGGTTTGTCGGAAGAGGTAGGTCTTCAGGTTCTTTTTGAAGGTTTCCATGGTAGGCGAGAGTCTGATGTGTTGGGGTAGAGAATTCCAGAGTATAGGGGAGGCACGGGAGAAGTCTTGTATGCGGTTGTGGGAAGAAGAGATAAGGGAGAGTAGAGGAGATCTTGAGAGGATCGAAGGTTGCGTGTGGGTAAGTAATGGGAGACCATGTCACAGATGTATGGAGGAGACAGGTTGTGGATGGCTTTGTATGTCGTAGTTAGGGTTTTGAACTGGTGCCTCTGGACGATAGCCAATGAAGAGCTTGGCATAGGGGAGAGGCAGGGGAATAACGGGGAGACAGGTGGATTAGTTGGGCAGCAGAATGTAGGATGGATTGGAGTGGTGCCAGAGTGCTAGAGGGGAGGCCAGAGAGTAGGAGGCTGCAGTAGTCAAGGAGAGAGATAAGGGCATGCACTAGTGTTTTTGTGGTGTCGTGGTCAAGGAATGCACGGATCCGGGACATATTTTTGAGTTTGAGACGGCAGGAGGAGGCTAGGGTTTGGATATGTGGCTTGAAAGAAAGGGCAGAGTCGAGTATCACCCCGAGGCACCGAGCATGCGGGATCGGGGAAAGTGAGCAGCCATTGACATTGATGGATAGGTCTGGTGGGGGGTAGAGTGAGATGGGGGAAGATCATGAATTCTGTTTTGTCCATGTTCAGTTTTATAAAGCGAGCAGAAAAGAAAGCTGAAATAGCGGACAGTGTGGGATTTTTGTCAGTAAGGAGGTGAGGTCAGGTCCAGATAGGAAGATCTGCGTGTCATCAGCACAGAAATTATACTGCAAACCGTGGGATTCTATGATCTGTCCCAGGCCGAAGGTGTAGATGGAGAAGAGTAGGGGTCCTAGAACTGAGCCTTGAGGAACACCGACAGAGAGGGGGCGAGGTGAGGAGGTGGTGTGGGAGAGGGAGACACTGAATGTTCGATCTGTTAGATATGATGAGATCCAGGATAGGGCCAAGCCTGTGATGCCCAGAGATGAGAGAATCTGGAGCAGGAGGGAGTGGTCCACAGTGTCGAAGGCAGAAGACAGGTCCAGGAGAAGGAGGACAGAGTAGTGTCGCTTGCTCTTGGCAGTTAGTAGGTCGTTGGTGACTTTAGTTAGGGCAGTTTTAGTTGAGTGATGCAGTCGGAAGCCTGATTGTAAGCGGTCAAAGAGGGAGCAAGAGGAGAGGTGGGAAGACAGTTCAAGATGGACATGCTGTTCCAGTAGTTTTGAGGCATAAGGGAGAAGAGATATCGGGCGATAGCTAGACGCAGAGGATGGGTCAAGGGAGGTCTTTTTGAGGATGGGTGCGATCAAGGCATGTTTGAAGGATGCGGGGAACACACCATTTGTAAGTGAGAGGTTGAAGAGGTGTGTTAGAATAGGAATGAAGACTGTGGCGAGGTTAGGGATGAGGTGGGACGGGAGCAGGTCAAGTGTGCAAGAGGTGAGGTGTGATCTTGAAAGGAAGGTGGAGAGCTGATCTTCTGTCATAGTGGAGAAGTTGGTTTTGGAGGAACAGGGCTGAGCAGCTAAGAGGGCATTGGGGCTTGTGGGCCAAAGCTTTCCCTGATCGTATCAATCTTCTGCTTTAAAAAGGAGGCAAAATCTTCAGCAGTTATGAGATGAGAGGCAGGAGGTGCTGTGGGACGGAGTAGAGAATTGAAAGTGTTGAAGAGCTGTTTAGGGTTGTGAGACAGGGAGGATATGAGAGATGAGAAGTTTGCTTTGCGGCAGTGAGTGTGGACTTGAAGCTGGTGAGGGACTGCTTGCATGCGGTTAAGTGCTTGGCAGAGCGGGATTTCTTCCATCTCCGCTCAGCAACCCTGGAAGCCCGTCTCAGTTCTTTGGTGAGGCTGGTCAGCCAGGGCTGCCTGTTGATTGTGCGAGTTTTGCTATGTGTGAAGGGGGCGGCCGAATCAAGTGCTGCTGTTATTGTGGTGTTATAAAAGGTGGCAGCAGCATCTGTGTCATGAAGTGAGGCTATGTCTGTAAGAGGGAGAGGGACTCAGAGAGCGATTGTAAATTGAGGTGTTCGAGATTTCTGCGAGGGTGAGTTTGTGGAGTGGGGGTTGCGTACTAGGAGAGGAGAGGGAAGAAAATGTCAGTAGGTTGTGGTCAGACAGGGGCAGGGGTGAGTTAGTGAGATTAGTAAGGGAGCAGAGGCGGGTGAAGATAAGGTCCAGTGTGTGACCATCTTTGTGAGTGGCCTCCGCAGAGGACCATTGAGTGAGAGCAAAGGAGGCAATGAGCGATAAAAGTTTGGAGGCAGCGGAGGTGGAAGTGTCAATGGGGATGTTAAAGTCACCCATGAAGATAGTGGGGATGTCAGCAGAGAGGAAATGAAGCAGCCAGGTGGTGAAGTGATCGAGAAAGGTGGAGATTGCTAGTTCTGGTGTGCGGTAGATGACAGCTAGCAGGAGTTGGAAGGGGAGTAGATGCGGACGGAGTGCACGTAAAACGAGAGAAGAGTAGCGGAGAGTGGGAGAGGAAGTGGGGTAAAGGAGCAGGAATTGGAGAGGAGCAAGCCAACTCCTCCACCACGTTTCTTGCTGGGGCGGGGGGTGTGAGAAAGATGGAATCCACCAGATGCAGGATGATCAAGGCAGAGTAATCACGGAGGTCATAAATAACATTTGGGGGTACAGCAGGGGTTAGTTGAAAAACATATTAAGTGGTTGCAAGAAGCAGAAGTAGGGAAAATTCAGTGTGGAAAGTTGGTGACGTACCTATGGGAGAATAGATAAATTGAGTGTGATGGTGGCAGATGGCAGGATACAGTCTGTATACATCATATTAAATGCTGGATTAATAGAAGACACTTCTATGATGCACTTATGTACCAAGCATAACCTGATACCTAGACCAAGGCCGTTGTCACACTTGTGTGTGTGATGCGAGAAACTCGCACGATTCTCTCGCATCAACACCCAGCACTGACACCGGCACTCGGACCGGAGTGTGCGGCTGCATAGAAATACATGTAGCCACACGCTCCGGTCCGAGCGCCGGAGGCAGTGCCGGGTGTTGATGCGAGAGACTCGTGCGAGTTTCTCGCATCACACACGCAAGTGTGACACCGGCCTAAGTCAAGAAGTTGTAGAATCATTAAATGAACCCTTCCCAATAGAAGAAATAACAGAGGAAAATGTAGAGTCCAGAGTTCTACAGATCCATTTTATACTAAATCCAAGTATTTACTAAAAGGAACAGAACCAATGAACCCATCTTGTCTTCTGGAAGAAGCTTTGAACTGGTTCCATACAGATAAATAAAAGGAACAGTAAAGAACAGGAGTGTCAGGAGATCATTTCCAGATCCTGACCTCACCTTATCTTTTTGGGATTACGTTATTCCAATAGTCTTTAGAATAAATGACATCATGGCTGGCTCACACGTCATTAACTGGTTAAAATACAAAGGATGTGGACTCGGCCTTCTGTGGAATGAATGGAGGTAGAGCATGCACAACGGTGCTTTATTTAGGATGAAGAACCCCATTCTCAGGACCCACAACAATCAGTAAATTATCCCCTTTCCTATTCTAGTAATATCTCTTTAAGTACAGTGCAGTAAGCCTTAGCATTATGCACCGTTTATGTCTATAATGACGTCAGGTGCTATATACAAGGCTCATTGTATGCCAGTAATGTGCCATCTCCTGTACCAGCTCATTTCCGGATCCCTGACCTCACCTTTTATTGGGGATTACATTATGCAAACAGTCTTTAGAATAGATAACGTCATGTGTGACTCACACAAGCGCCTCCATGTAAGCAGACAGGAACACTCACTGTGACACACGGGTTGTGACTTCAGACCTGGTCACAGGCTGCTACGGAGAGGGGGTGACATCAGTGCAAATACACGGAGCACAATAGACACTCACATTCCTAGGGTCAGAGACAGCTGCCAAAATCCAGGGGACACCTTAAGGTTGACTTTTTAAAAAAAAGTTTGCAAATCTTCTAGTGAAACTCAACTTTCCCATGTAGAAATTTTCTGGAATTTCCGGACAAAAAGTCCCCTCTGTTTTAGGGTACCAGCATTGTGCATGAGATTTTAACATTTTTGTGCATTGCAAAAAAAAGCATAAAAAATCTGCAGATTTTGAAGATTTGAAATGTGCAGCCTGTTTATTTGTCCTGCAGATGTCGGTGGATGTTTCACTTTTTGCATTACACTATGAAATCAACAGTGGGAAATGGTGGTGCCATCATGGATTTCGAGGTCTGCGGTAGAGATGGCATGCCGGCCTTTAATGCACTAATCAGCTTTTTTAAAAAGTTGCTTTTGTGCTTATTTTCACTGTAGCCTTAACCCCTGAAATTCCACTGTCAATCACAGACAGCGCCATTGAAGTGGCACGATCAGGGAGACTATGGGTAGACATAGCAGCTGGGAGCCACCTGAAATCCATCATGGCTAACATCATTGTGCTCCTATCAAACCCAGCCTGTGACTTCATTGGATATTGTCATTTTGTCTACCCACTGCAATATATTGCACAAGCAATTGTCGGTATGAGCACCCATGGGAGACTAAAAGAATACTAAAAAAAAAGAAAAAAACATTTAAAAAAAAATTACAAAATGAAAAACAAAAACCCCAATCCCCATTTTTTTTAATTAAAGCTAAAGAAAATGAAACAATAAACATATTTGGTATCGTAGTACCCGCAAAAGTCCAGCCTATTAAAATAATAAAATATATAAACCCATAACAAATGCAAAAAAAAAATAGAAATCCCAGAACTGCCATTTTTCTGTCACACCTCCAGCATAAAATTCAATAAAAAGAAATCAAAATATCATAGATAACTCATCTGATTAATAACAACTCAGACTCACAAGTCTTCAAACATGGAAATATAAAAAAAAAATTACAGATTGAAGAAAATAGAGAAATAATACAAGTTGTTTTGTTTTTACAAATTTCTGAATATTTGTAACCATTAAACTATAAAACTAAAATAAATAAATAATAAAACAAGTATCACTGATGTGAAGTCTGATGTTGTCCGGTCATTTTTACCATATAATGAACAATGAAACAACGTTTTTTGTTGGGGTTTTTTTTAACAATTTTTTTTCCCGTTTTCCAGGACATTATACGGTAACATAAAAAGTGTTATGCAAAACTACAACTTGTCCCGCGAAAAGTCCTCATACGGCTAGGTGGAGGGGAAAATAAAAAATATGGCTCTTGGAATAATTGTAGGAAAGAAAAAATCAAAAGTACAAAAATAAAAATTGGTCACGGTGTTAAAAGGTTTTCCCCAAATTGTACATTTTCCCTATCCAGGGATAGGATATTAGTTGCTGGTTGCTGGGGTCTCACTGCAGGGACTCCCAGAACCCTGACTTGAACGGAGCATGCACACCTCCGCTCCTGTCAGACCCCCAGAAATCCTCAAGTTATAAGCTATTTTTTGGATAGAGGATAATGTGATATTTTTGAAAAATTCCTTTAAATATTGATACGCAATACCCAGTACATAATAACCCCTCCTCATACAGGTGCATTTATACCGTTGTTCTCTGTTATCAGCCACAATTGAACGCTGGGATGAGCCTGTTGCGCAGTTTAAAGTGACGTTTTGCTTTAAATGCATTACAGGTCACGTGTTTCCAGAGCAGAAGCCTTCGTTGCAATGTGATGTGATCACTCTGTGCTATGCTGTGCATCAGTAATACACTGATCGACCAGTTTTTCCAGACTGTGTACATTGGGAATGTGCTGGCGTCCTTGTCACGCTGCACCTGTAACTGAGTTTCTGCAATTATTAATCAGCGCCTCTGAAAGAGGAACATGAATATAACCACGGGTACAAATAAGAGGGTTAATAGACCTATATAATGGCCGCTTTATATTTTGCTGGCACGCTCACATGTATGAAACTTGGCGAAACTGCAACAGTGGCGTGAAAACAAATAACAAAGAAGAGCTAAGGAAGAGGAAGACGGTATATACAGGAAACAGGACTAAAACAGAAGAAAGAAAGGAATCCGGCGCTAAATATTTTATTTATGCATTTTTCATATATAAACAGCACCACGTTTCTATGGGTCGTGTCTGGCATTGCAGATCAATTCCAATGAAGCAATTGGGGCTCAGCTGCAATACCACATGCAACCTGCGGACAAGTGTGGCGCTGTTTGTAGTAGCTGTGCATTGTGTATCAGTGAATGGTGATGAAGTAACAATCAGAGGATATGCTGATTGCCTGTTCCATCATGATTAGATCATTGGGCCCATTCATTAACCGTGTGTAATCTAATCAGTCACTAATCATTACCTGAAACTGCGGAAGTCAAGACAATGGGGTACGTCTAGCAACGTGTTTATGGAAAGACCTTGGTGCCAAATCTTGGTGTATACTGGCACATGTGGCATCACGTTGTGGACGTGTTCTGTGGCCCCTCGTGAATTATAGATTATAGGGGTTGTCCAGGCTTGGGGTACAAGTCTGAAGTCGAGCTATGAGAGTTCAGACTTGTGAATCCTCACAGCGCGCAGTGTACATGCCATCAGGATTCACCGATGTGGGAAGCTGGTGGGCACGTGACCACCACTATGCGATATGCATGCATTCAGTCATGTGCCGACTAGACGTGTGTGGCCTCATGTAATACATGTGACTTGAGCAAAGACGGACATGTCTAGTTGAACGTTGCACCAGCGTATCCTGACGCGTGCTGTGAGGATTCACAAGTCTGCAGTCACATAGCGTGACTGCAGACTTGTACCCCAAATCTGGACAGTCACTTTAAGGCCGGGATCACACATGCGACGAAGTCGTCCGACACTCGCATGTGAAATCCTAGCTCTGGCGCCGACACTCGGGAGTGGAGTGCGCGGCTGCATGTATTTCTATGCAGCCACTCGCTCCACTCCCGAGTGCCGGCGCCAGAGCTGGGATTTCACATGCGAGTGTCGGACGACTTTGTCGCATGTATGATCCCGGCCTAAGAGTCAGTTTACAGAGGTGATCAGAAATAGGTCTACAATAGATCACTTAGTGCGTGCATGCTGCCAAGAACGACAGCACAAAAGATCATTTCACCTGACGAACAAGCATTTTCTCTTTGGTTGGGTGATCGCGGCCTGTTACACCGCACTGTTATCAGGAAACGTGTTCCTAGGAAAACTGGTTCACGATAATCTTGTACTGCGAGTGAAGCTTAAAGGGGTTAGTGCCTTTCAGATAAGGTTCAGCCCCCGTTTGTTAAAACGTAAAGAAACTAGCTGTCCTCACCTTCCCTGGGTCCATCGGTGTGTCTCCACTGCTGCTGCCATTGGTTGTGGGTGCTAATCAGTCAGCTCACGGCTCTGAAGGGGCGTCCTGTCTACACTGACAGCGCCGCTGAGCTCACTGATTGGCTGCCGCACTGTCGACGTGACATTAGCACCACAGCCAATGACAGACACTAGGACAGTGGTGGAGACTCACCGATGGACCCAGGGAAGGTGAGGACAGCCCAGTTTTTGTTTTTTTTTAACAAACTGCAGCTGGGGATGAAAATTATCTGAAAGGGAACAACCCCTTTAAGGTCGGTCTCACACATTCACAGTCTGAATACAAACCAGGGTATCTGGACCGGGCCCGGGGGTCTCCTCACAGGATTACAGCAGTGAATGTCGGATGTGTGAAAATGGCTATGGTTGAAAAAAAGTACCGTGTACATCACATTACCAAAATATCCTCCTAGAAGGTAATCGCATGGGAGGACAGATGGCACGTGGTAGCCCTGCTCTGTCCTGAGGGCCATAGTGGACCCCGTGTGCCGCTGTGTGCTCCTGCCCCTAATCAGAGCCTCCATCCTCTCCTTATTCAGTATTGCCCATTTAATGTGCACATGGCCCGATGACAAGGGGGGGAAGGCATCACGAGGGGATGGTGGTGGGGACAAGCTCTGAGACGACCATCAACCAGGGGGCAGCATCACCAGGGGATGGTGGGGGGCTAGCTCTGAGACCACCATCAACCAGGGGCAGCATCACCAAGGGATAGTGGTAGAGGGAAAGCTCTGAGACCACCATCAACCAGGGACAGCATTACCTGGTGATGGTGTTGGGTGGCCAGCTCTGAGACCACCATCAACCAGGGGCAGCATCACCAGGGTATGGTGGGGGGCTAGCTAAGACCACCGTCAACCAGGGGACAGCATCACCAGGGGGTGGTGGGGACAAGCTCTGAGACCACCATCAACCAGGGGGCAGCATCACCAGGGGATGGTGGGGGGCTAGCTCTGAGACCACCATCAACCAGACCCACACACACACCACCTGGTACCAACCAGGGGCAGCATCACAAGGGGATAGTGGTAGAGGGAAAGCTCCGAGACCACCATCAATCAGGGGGCAGCATCACCAGGGAATGGTGGTGGGTGGCTAGCTCTGAGATCATCAACCAGGGGCAGCATCACCAGGAATGGTGGTGGATGGCTAGCTCTAGACCATCAACCAGGGGCAGCATCACCAGGGTATGGTGGGGGCTAGCTGAGACCACCGTCAACCAGGGGCAGCATCACCAGGGATAGTGGTAGAGGGAAAGCTCTGAGATCACCATCAACCAGGGGCAACATCACCAGGGAATGGTGGTGGGTGGCTAGCTCTGAGACCATCAACCAGGGGGCAGCATCACCAGGGTATGGTGGGGGGGCTAGCTGAGACCACCGTCAACCAGGGGGCAGCATCACCAGGGGATAGTGGTAGAGGGAAAGCTCTGAGATCACCATCAACCAGGGCAGCATCACCAGGGATGGTGGGGGGCTAGCTCTGAGACCACCATCAACCAGGGGATGGTGGTGGGTGGCTAGCTCTGAGACCACCATCAACCAGGGGCAGCATCACATTGTGATGGTGGTGGGTAGCTAGCTCTGAGACCACCATCAACCAGGAGGCAGCATCATCAGGCAATGTGGTGGGCGGCAAGCTCTGAGACCACCATCAACCAGACCCACACACACACACCCTGGTACACATTAGGCAGATGCTGCGCGTCTCCTGCCCCGAACTCAGGAGATAGATAAATATATATATATAATATAAATATAAATATATATATATATATAAATATGCCATAAATGATGTGTGGTTTTGGGTCCGGACATGGCGGTCCGTGTGATAAACCCCCTGTGTGACACTGTGCAGACAATGCTCCCCGATACACCCCCGCTGTGCCCTGCTGACAGAGCGTCTGATCCGTCTGCACAATGACTGCTGTGTGATTGCCCACAGGACACATGGTGGCTTATTAGGGCACCGCAATGACAGGGAATACTGAGGCAGGCCTGCTGAGAACTGAAACTGCCTCCCATCCCCAAACCAGTTTCACTCGCAAAGCAGAAGCAAAGAGGAGGAGGAGGAGCAGTGAGGTAAACAGGAAGGCAACATGGCGGCCTCTCCCTCCTCCGTCCTCACCTCAGCGCTGGGATGGAATGGGCGTGGCTAAACTACCTGTGAGCGTCCTCATGTCCAGGGGGCGTGATAATTAAATTAGAGGGCGGGGTTGGACGCTTTTCTCACCTTGTGCTGTTAGGAGAGGGGCGTGGTCTGGAGCTGGATTGGTCATGTATGTTTTTACCTGGAGACGTCATTAGGGAGGCGGAGCATTTGTGAGGAAACACAGTAACCCTGGTTAGATACTTGCAGGATAGCGAGCGGCGTTTGTTAGTCACGTACTTCAGGTGAACGGTGACCCGCACGAGAGGGCCTGGTTTCGCGGACTCCTCGTCCTCTTAATACCGCTGGCTTTAGCCGACACCGACCTGCCTTGTGCCGGTTTACGAGCTGGTGGACGGGTACGGTTTAGAGAATGTGGAGCTTCCATCTCAGTTCGGGGTGACTGTCTGGAACACGTTGAGGATGTGACGGACGAGCGGGAGTGCTGGAGCCGCTGCTGTGAGGCGGAAGGCTGTGACCTGGCCGTGCTCTCCGCTGGGAGCTGCCACCTGGTGCGGTGTACCGTCCGAGGCTTCAATAGTGCGAGCGAGCGGCAGGAGGGCGCTAGGACCTACAGGAGGGTGGACGCCGGGGCGCGGCCCACACTGGACGGTAATGGAAGCTTCCATTCCTGCTATGGGGGGGGGGGAGCTGTCACTTACTGTAACTTTTAAGCGGTTTTACACGTTTTTATGAGTCCTCTGTGGTGTCAGGAGATGACGTCACACATTCCCTCCTCGGACCATATTACTTACAAATCCGGGAAAACCCCTTTAAGTGGCCCCTTTAAGTCATCTTGGTGCTCAAATAAAGAATTTAAAGGGAGTGTCCTATCAGGGTCAGAATTATTCTTGATCCAATCTACTTAAAGGGGTTGTCCAAACTAACCCTTAATCTCTCCTTGGGTTAAGTATACGAGATCGGTGAGGGTCCGACCCCTGGCGAGTGAATAAGGGGGCTGATGACCGGCAGTGACAACTCCACAATGCAGGGGCTGCAGTGTCCAACACATGTTATATATCGCTGCTGATCAGGGGCATGTGTCTGACCCCTCCACCTGTCTCCTATGGGATTATTTCAGTCTTGAACAATCCCTTTAATTTGGTTGCCCATCAGATTGTGATGATGGATGGTCACCGGGGTCTTTACGTTAAAGAGTTTCTGAAAGTTATTTTGTTTAATCTAGGCCCAATTCACATTGAATGGTATAGAAATGGCTCTAACCCAATTCCTGACACGCATCTCTCTTTAGTATTGTAGGGCAGGGGTGATGTTTTTAATAGGTCACCCTTGGCTGCCCCCATAGAGCCTCCTTCCTATCCCCCGGGGGGGCCCCCCCCCCAAATTTGCAGGCCTTTAAAATTTGCCCCCAAAAAAAAAGGGGCCAATCAGATGCAGCTCTAGTTTTTTAAAAACCCTTTGGGAATGAACCGGAACCTGATTGGCTTATGCGAGCGGGTCACTGTTTTTTTTTTAAAAGGGGCCCTTTTTCAGGGGGTTCCCTTTTTCCCCTTTTTTTTTTCCCCAAAATTGGCCGTTCCGGGGGGCAGGGCACGTGTAATGAAAGGGCACCCCTCAAAAATTTTTGGGTTTAGTACCGGAAATGGCATTTTTTTACACAAAAATCAGCCCCACCTGCAAAGACAAAAAAATGAAAACCCCCTTGCCTTTTTTTTTTCCCCTTTTTTTAACTTGGTTAGGGGGGGGGCGGGGGCGGGGGGGCAAACCTCCCCCGGGGGGGGGGGGGGGGAGGGGGGGGGGCTTTTTTTTTTTTTTGGGGGGGGGGGCAGGGTTTGGGGGGGGGGGTTTTGGATCCATTGGAGAAACGCCTTTCTATGACCATTTTTGGGGTAAATTTTTTTGGGGGCCAATATTTTTTTTTTCCCTTTTTCAAGGGGGGCTGAGGGGGTTTGGACCCCTTTCGGGACCCGGGGGGTTCGGGGGAAAAATCCACTTTTTTTGGGGCATTTAAAAAATTTTTTTTGGGGGGGAAATGCCTTTAAATTAACAAAAATTTGGAATGGTCCTATAAATTTTTAAAAAAAAAGGTTTCCCCCTTTTTTTTAAAAAAGGGGGAATTTTTCCCCTTTTTTTTTTCCCAAAAAGAGATGCTTTCACCGCCATCGGGGGCTTATCTACAGCATTCTGAAAACTGTAAAAGAGCCCCCCTTTTCCCCCTTTTAAAAAAAAAAGAAAAGGGTAAAAATTACCACCTGGGGGGTTTTTGGCCCCCCCGGCCCCCCCAATCTTCTAGCAAATGACGCCTCCTTGTTTTTTGTGGGGGCCCCTCCTGCTCGGGACGAACTTTATCCCCCCCTTTTGGGGGAAGAGAAAGTACCCCGGGGGGGCCCCCGGGGACCTCTAAAAACCCTTTTTCCCCCCCCCCCCTTCGCAGGAGCCACAACAAAAAGGGGGGAAAAGGACTTTTTTGGGGCATAAAAAAGGGAGGTGCCAACCCCGGGGAAACCCCCCCCCCGAGTTTTTTAAAAAATTTTTTAACTTGTTTTTTTCTTTTTTTTAAAAAGGGGCCCTTGGGGGCTTATCTCCCCCCCTTATAGAATGTTTAAAAAAAAAAAAAAAAAAAAAAGCTTTTTAAAAAAATTCAAGAAAACACCCCCAAAAAAAACAGGCAAGAGTTTCCCCCCTTTCAAAAAGGGCCTAAATTTTTTTAAGGGGCACGGAAATTTTTCAGGGACCCAAAAAAAATTTTGGTTGACCCCACTTTTTTTAAAATTCCCAAAAAATTAAAAAAAAACCCCAACCCTTCAAGGGGGGAAAAGGGCCGGGGTGTGGTAAAATTTTTGCCAAAAAGTACAATCTGTATAAAAAAATTTTCCCCACTAAAAAGCAGAGCGTCTGGTTCCCAGAAAAATTAATACCCTAAGGGGGTTTTTGCCCATTTCTAACTAAAAAAATCCGTGTAAAAAGGGGGCCCACAGTGTACAAAACCCTTTTGGGGGGGCCCCCCAACTGATTTTTAAAAAAAATTTTTAATTTGGGGCAAAAATTTTTTTTAAAAATTTTTTTTTTTTTTTCCTTAAAGGAATCTGCCCCCCTTTTTTTTTCCCCCCTTTTAAACTGCGGGGTTCCCCGCCATCAGGGCTTTTCTACAACATTCTATAATGCAAAAAAAACACCCCCAAAAAACTTTGCAAAATTTTTTTTAAAACCCTGTTTTAAAAAGGGCCCAAAAATACTGATGCACTAAAAAAGGGGGCAGTCCCCCCCAAGTAAAAGGAGAGTTAGGAAAACTGGCAATTGTAAGGATCCGTACGGGGGTTTGCCACATACTTTTTTTGGGGGCCAAAAACCCCCAACCAATCCCAAACAAATATTTTTTTTTTTTCCCTTTTTAAGGGTCCATTTTTTCCCCCCTCCAGGCCCCCCAAAGACAAAAATTTTGGGGCCCCCCCCCCCAAAATATTTCCCCTTTTACAAAAATGATTAAAAATTTTTGGGGGGTTTCAAAAAACCCCAAACCCCCTAAAAGGGCCCCTCCACTACCCAAAAATTTGATCTTAAACAGGGGGAAGGGGGTTTTCCCCCAATTTTTTTCCCCCATTTGAATTTTTTTAAATTGCCTACTTTTTCCCCCAAAAAATTTTTTGGGGCTTTTCCCCTTTTCTCTACAGCCCTAGGCTTTTTGGGGGGCCCCCATATAAGAGACTTTTTAAACCCAAATTTTTTACGGGGGAAAAACACCCAAAAACCCCCAAAATTTTGCCCCCAGCAGAGAACTCGGGGGGTCCGCTTTTGGGGGGGGCACCGGGGACCATTATTTTCCCCCCGGCTCTGGAGCCGGGGGGTGGCTCTTTGGTTTTTTTTTTTGGCGGGGGCCCCCCATGAACCCCGATTTTTGGGGGTTTACCTTGGGGCCTCTTATGAAAAATCAGAAACAAACTGAAAAAAAATTTTCCCCGATGTTTTCAAAAAAAGGGGTGTACATTGTTCTTCCGGTTTGCCTTTTTTGGGGTGTACCCCCAAAAGCTTCCTGAAAAAAAGGGGGTTTTTGGTTTTCATTGACATGGGAAGGACCGGCCCCCTCGGGGGTGTCCTCGGGCCCCCCATTTTTTTTGGGGCGTGCCCACAATTCCGGGGGACTACAAAAAAAAGGGTGATCTGAAGAGACGAAGGGGAAAAAACCCCTTTACCTTTTAATGATTGGGGGGAAAAATTTTCCCTCCCCTTAGATGCCAGGGGGGGGGGGAAAACCAACTTCAGAAACCCCAAACCCAAAAGCAGGAATTTTTTTCTGAAAAAGGGTTTTTGCTCCTCACCCCCCCCGGGGTAAGAAAAATTTTTTCCCCCATTTTTGGGGGGGGCCCCCGGGGGCCCTTAAAAATTTACAGACAAAAAAAGGGGGCACAAAAAATTAAAGGGGGTTTTTCCCGGGTTTGTTTAGGGGGGGAAAAAGGGGGGTTTTTTGGTCTTTGTCTTTTCCCCCCTTTTTTCCTTCCCCCGGGGGTGTCACCCCCCAAAAAAAGGGGGGCCCAAAATCCCCGGCCCCCCCCAAAACCTTGTTTTTTTTGGGTTTTTTTTAACACTTGCAGAGTTCAAAACTTTTTTTTATGAATTTTTTCAGTAAAAAAACTTTTTAAAAAACCAAACCCCTAAAAAAATTTTTACCCCGTAAAATCAAATTTTAAAAATTAAGCAATATAAAAAATATATAAAAATTTTTTAAAAATAAATATATAATAAAAAAAAATTTTTTTAAAATTATATATATATATATATATATAAAAAATTTTTTTTTTTTTTTTTTTTTGTGTAGCCAGCACCTGAACCTGCGGGTTCTCGTAGCCCCCTTTTTTGGTTCCCCCCAAAAAGCCCCCCCAAGGCCCCGGGAAAAAATTTCTTCGGGTCGCCCCCCCCCCTTGTACTTTTTGGGGGGGACTCCCTTTTTTGGGTTTTGCCAAACCTGCAACGTACCCCGAAGCCCCTCCTCTATCCCACCATCCAGTGCAAGGTCTTCAGAAATTTGGCACTCGGGGGGAAAAAGGGGATGAGCTG
>JARQOD010000008.1:36101027-36153677 GCA_033576555.1 Oophaga sylvatica
AAAAAAAACAAAAAACGGCAGGAACGAGCTCTGATAAGTGACTGGTGTCACTTATCAAAGTTCCGTGGCTGCTGGATGTGCGCACGGGAGTGGCGGAAAGGGGGGTGAAAAAAAAAAACGGCAGGCACGAGCTCTGATAAGTGACCGCTGTCACTTATCAAAGTTTGCGGCTGCTGGATGTGCGCACGGAGGGGGGTGCGAAAGTGTTGTTCGGTGAACTGCGTCACCAATCAACGCTCGGCGGCGCAAAGGGGGGTAAAAAGAGGGGGAAAGGGAAGGGGGGAGGGGGAATGGGGGAATTGGGGTGGATCGGGCAGGGATCGGGGCTCAAAAACTCACGTTTGTAGTCTTTCTTTTCTCTTTCTTCTCTCTTCTTTCTTCTCTCTTCTTCTTTCTTCAGCAGGAGTTGTGGTGTCACAGGCTACTGTGGCACCACAAGTTCCAGCACAGGAGGAGATCTGGCAGTGTGACCGCACAGCAGGAATCCTCAGCAAGTGTGAGGACCCCTGCAGTGCGGTCAGACAGGTCAGATCCAGTTTGCAGACAGGTCACAGAGCGGTCACATCGCTGCTGTGACTTGTCATTGGTGGGATCGATGATCACATCAATCCCACCAATCAAAGGAGACCCCTGCATTGCCCAAGTTCCAGCACAGGAGGAGATCTGGCAGTGTGACCGCACAGCAGGAATCCTCAGCAAGTGTGAGGACCCCTGCAGTGGGTCAGACAGGTCAGATCCAGTTTGCAGACAGGTCACAGAGCGGTCACATCGCTGCTGTGACTTGTCATTGGTGGGATCGATGATCACATCAATCCCACCAATCAAAGGAGACCCCTGCATTGCCGGTTGCTAGGCACCGGCCTAGTAATCGGAGCTCACAGCTCCGATTCCTAGGCAGGTCACCGGCAGGTCACCTAGCAGGGCACAGAGCGGTCACACTGCTGCTGTGCCCTGTGATTGGCGCGATCGTCGATGACATCGATCGCGCCAATCAGCTCCTTCATGCCCTACAGGCCCTGGCCTAGGATCGGTGCTATTACTGCACCGATCCAGGCAGGTACAGGCAGGGCACAGCGCGGATATACCGCGGCTGTGCCCTGCGATTGGCGCGATCGATGTGGGTGATCGCGCCAATCCGGGGGGGGTCTGGACCTTCCTAGGCCCAGGCCTAGGATCGAGTACATCGGTACTCGATCCTAGCCTGCGATCTCACTGTTTCAGCCGCTCTGATTGGCTGAAACAGTGAGAAAGGCTGTGATTGGCTGTTCAGAATTCAACAGCCAATCACAGCGATCGGGAGGCCTGAGGGGGGAGGACGCAGCCCGGGATGCCGACGCCAACTTCCAAGAGGTAAGCTGGCGTCGGAATTTTAATGCGATCACCGCTACTTAAGTCGCGATGTCGCATTAAAGGGCATGACGTACTATCCCGTCCATGGTCAGAATGGCACGGGTTTCATGGACGGGATAGTACGTCTGATGTCAGAGAGGGGTTAATTGACACGTAACAAGGAAAATACTTGATCTAGTATTTAAACATCCTCCTTGCCCCTGGGCTCCAACACCGCCAGTTGTTGCTCGGAAGTGCTGTTAGCACAGTCAACACTTGCTCCTGTGTTACTGGGGTTCAGTAATGTCAGCTGTTCCCCTGCTGTGTGAACGGCAAAAAGTCCTGCTGCCTCCACCCTGTTCTCTTCTCATCCCTGGGCTCCAACACCGCCAGTTGTTGCTCGGAAGTGCTGTTAGCACAGTCAACACTTGCTCCTGTGTTACTGGGGTTCAGTAATGTCAGCTGTTCCCCTGCTGTGTGAACGGCAAAAAGTCCTGCTGCCTCCACCCTGTCTCTTTCTCATCCCTGGGCTCCAACACTGCCAGTTGTTGCTCGGAAGTGCTGTTAGCACAGTCAACACTTGCTCCTGTGTTACTGGGGTTCAGTAATGTCAGCTGTTCCCCTGCTGTGTGAACGGCAAAAAGTCCTGCTGCCTCCACCCTGTTCTCTTCTCATCCCTGGGCTTCAACAACGCCAGTTGTTGCTCGGAAGTGCTGTTAGCACAGTCAACACTTGCTCCTGTGTTACTGGGGTTCAGTAATGTCAGCTGTTCCCCTGCTGTGTGAACGGCAAAAAGTCCTGCTGCCTCCACCCTGTTCTCTTCTCATCCCTGGGCTTCAACAACGCCAGTTGTTGCTCGGAAGTGCTGTTAGCACAGTCAACACTTGCTCCTGTGTTACTGGGGTTCAGTAATGTCAGCTGTTCCCCTGCTGTGTGAACGGCAAAAAGTCCTGCTGCCTCCACCCTGTTCTCTTCTCATCCCTGGGCTCCAACACCGCCAGTTGTTGCTCGGAAGTGCTGTTAGCACAGTCAACACTTGCTCCTGTGTTACTGGGGTTCAGTAATGTCAGCTGTTCCCCTGCTGTGTGAACGGCAAAAAGTCCTGCTGCCTCCACCCTGTTCTCTTCTCATCCCTGGGCTCCAACACCGACAGTTGTTGCTCGTAAGTGTCATTGGCACGGGTACTCACTCCTGCCCAGACTGGTTACAGCACGCCATCTGTTTCCTGTCAGTGTAAACGTCACTTAGCCTGCAATAAGTTGTCCTGTCGTGTTGCGGTCGGGTTAGCCGACTCTATGGTGCCTGGAGTTTAGGTGCTTTCTATGTGTGCTGGGGATATGCAAATAAAGGCTGTTTCCGTTGTGACAATAGGACAATCACCCACTGTATTACTGTGGGATTCGGTAACTGCGGCCGGCTCTCGGCCTGTCAACTTAAATTTCCATGGGTACCTTCTGCTACCCGTCCGGGTTCCAGTACCGTCAACTGGTTCTCCGCAGTGCCTTTGGCCTAGGTGCCTCCATCTCGGTATCCGAGTTCCAGCAACGTCTGCTGGTCCTTGGTAGTGCTTTTGAGCACAGGTACCTCCTGCTTAGTAACCGTGTCCCAGTAACGTCAGCTGGTCCTCGGTTGTGCCATTGGCTCTTTTCCTTCTGCTGCCCCTCCGGGTTCCAGCACAGTCAGCTGGTCCTCGTTACTTGCATTGGCTCTTGTACCTTCTGCTACCCGTCCGGGTTCCAGTACCGTCAACTGGTTCTCCGCAGTGCCTTTGGCCTAGGTGCCTCCATCTCGGTATCCGAGTTCCAGCAACGTCTGCTGGTCCTTGGTAGTGCTTTTGAGCACAGGTACCTCCTGCTTAGTAACCGTGTCCCAGTAACGTCAGCTGGTCCTCGGTTGTGCCATTGGCTCTTTTCCTTCTGCTGCCCCTCCGGGTTCCAGTACCGTCAACTGGTTCTCCGCAGTGCCTTTGGCCTAGGTGCCTCCATCTCGGTATCCGAGTTCCAGCAACGTCTGCTGGTCCTTGGTAGTGCTTTTGAGCACAGGTACCTCCTGCTTAGTAACCGTGTCCCAGTAACGTCAGCTGGTCCTCGGTTGTGCCATTGGCTCTTTTCCTTCTGCTGCCCCTCCGGGTTCCAGCACAGTCAGCTGGTCCTCGTTACTTGCATTGGCTCTTGTACCTTCTGCTACCCGTCCGGGTTCCAGTACCGTCAACTGGTTCTCCGCAGTGCCTTTGGCCTAGGTGCCTCCATCTCGGTATCCGAGTTCCAGCAACGTCTGCTGGTCCTTGGTAGTGCTTTTGAGCACAGGTACCTCCTGCTTAGTAACCGTGTCCCAGTAACGTCAGCTGGTCCTCGGTTGTGCCATTGGCTCTTTTCCTTCTGCTGCCCCTCCGGGTTCCAGCACAGTCAGCTGGTCCTCATTACTTGCATTGGCTCTTGTACCTTCTGCTACCCGTCCGGGTTCCAGTACCGTCAACTGGTTCTCCGCAGTGCCTTTGGCCTAGGTGCCTCCATCTCGGTATCCGAGTTCCAGCAACGTCTGCTGGTCCTTGGTAGTGCTTTTGAGCACAGGTACCTCCTGCTTAGTAACCGTGTCCCAGTAACGTCAGCTGGTCCTCGGTTGTGCATTGGCTCTTTTCCTTCTGCTGCCCTTCCGGGTTCCAGCACAGTCAGCTGGTCCTCGTTACTTGCATTGGCTCTTGTACCTTCTGCTACCCGTCCGGGTTCCAGTACCGTCAACTGGTTCTCCGCAGTGCCTTTGGCCTAGGTGCCTCCATCTCGGTATCCGAGTTCCAGCAACGTCTGCTGGTCCTTGGTAGTGCTTTTGAGCACAGGTACCTCCTGCTTAGTAACCGTGTCCCAGTAACGTCAGCTGGTCCTCGGTTGTGCCATTGGCTCTTTTCCTTCTGCTGCCCCTCCGGGTTCCAGCACAGTCAGCTGGTCCTCGTTACTTGCATGGCTCTTGTACCTTCTGCTACCCGTCCGGGTTCCAGTACCGTCAACTGGTTCTCCGCAGTGCCTTTGGCCTAGGTGCCTCCATCTCGGTATCCGAGTTCCAGCAACGTCTGCTGGTCCTTGGTAGTGCTTTTGAGCACAGGTACCTCCTGCTTAGTAACCGTGTCCCAGTAACGTCAGCTGGTACAAGGTTGTGCTACAAATACAAGATACAGAACAAGAGACACAAGAACAATAAGCAGAAGATCTAAAAGCAGAAGAACATGAAGTATAAGACCAAAATGAAGAGCAAAATATATGCTCTAAATTATAAGCAGAAGAAGACTAAGCAGTGTATGGGGGTGAGTCCGTTCCTCCTCATGGTGCCCCTGGTAAATGCCTGATGCTGCTGTCATGTGTGCATTGCCACGAAGATCGTCGCGGTTGCACATTTTGACTTCTCACAGCTGAGCTGCTGTTTCTTTGTGTTTGGCAGCTAGGGAGTTAATTCTGTCTGTGCTCGGTGCTGGGATTGGGTGCAGTTTCTCCCGGCTGCAATTGATTATTTGTTGATTGGTTTTCTTTAAATTCCTGGTTGTCTGCTTGGGGAGTTGCCAGTGAAACCTTCATGCAGACCACAGATAGGAATGAATCTGTATAGACTTTAGTTGTGAGCTCCTTAGTTGTTCTAAGCTCAACTTGGTTAGAGTTTATTTCCCAGACCATTTATGTTCCTTTGGTGTTTGTGTGTGTATGCAAGCGAGTGTTATCCTGTCTGTCTTATATGTCTAATCTGTGTATTTAGCTGAGATCAGCCCATATCCCTTTGGTGGTAGTCAGGATCCTTCTTAGGACTGATTACAGGGTTCAGGGTCTGATAGGAGACAGGGTTAGGTTGGAGACTTGGACCTCTGAACCATTATCAGTACCTCCAAGGTGAGGGATTAGTTAGGACCCCAGTTTAGGGTCAGGTTAGATCCCGGTCCACCTCTTTCCTGTTTCAGCTCATCAAGTCCTCAAGATTAACCCTGAGTTCAGCAGATATCGTGTCAGGTAAATCTATTCTATACTTACATGCTGATGTTGCTATACTAGTTGTTGTATAGAGTGTTGTTCCTGTATTAATAGTTTACTGACATTGTATACATATCATTAGACAGCGTGACATTTTCACTGGCCATAAAAATTATCTCCAGTTACCATGGATCCAGTAGCCCAGCTGGCTCTGCAGTTGCAGGGATTATCCATGGAGCTGACGGACATTAAGTCCAAAGTTTTGTCTCCCCTGGAGCAAACCAGAGTTGAACCTAAAGTAGCTCTCCCGGACAGGTTCACTGGTGGGCGAGACAAATTTTTCACCTTCCGGGAGGCATGTAAATTGTATTTTCGGCTTCGGCCTCGATCATCAGGGAGTGAGGAGCAGAGAGTGGGAATTGTTATCTCACTTCTGCAAGGGGACCCTCAATCCTGGGCATTTTCCCTTCCTCCGGGATCCCCGGCTCTACTGTCTGTAGATCAATTTTTTACTGCCCTGGGATTGGTATATGATGACCCAGATCGGGTCTCTCTTGCTGAGACAAAATTACGTAAGATACAGCAGGGAGATCGTCCTGCAGAGGAATTTGCTTCTGAGTTTCGTAGATGGGCCACAGATACTCAGTGGAATGACCCAGCTCTTAGGAGCCAGTTTTGTCATGGGCTTTCTGATAAATTAAAAGACGTTTTGGCTCAGTATGAGTCTCCTCCTTCTCTGGAGGCTGCTATGGCCTTAGCTATCCGTACTGATAGACGGCTTCGGGAGAGGGGTGAGGTAACCCCACTCCCTGTTGTTTCTCCACCTACCACTAAAGTCCCTTATGTTGAGGTTCCCCTTGTCTGTTCAGATGAGCCTATGCAGTTGGGAGGGACATCATTTCGTAGGAGGGGATTGGCGGTACGCCGCAGGACTAGAAGTTGTTTTTTCTGCGGGAAAGAGGGACATTTTGTTGGAGAATGTCCATCCCGTGCCTTGTTGAGCCAAAAGTCGCCGGAAAACTGTTAATCCCAGGTTGTGTGGTGGACGACAACCTGGGAGTATGTATTTCATCCGCCAGTTCTTCTCAGTTCCTTGTACCAGTGGAGGTGGTAGTTGGTACGAGAGTGGAGAGATTGTCTGTTCTTCTTGATAGTGGTTCCGGGGCTAATCTGGTTGATGCTCAGTTTGCTCAGGCTCAAGGTATGCATCTGAGTGTATTGGTCAAACCGATCCCTATATTCTCCATTGACGCCAGGCCTCTCGGCCAAGGTAGCTTTGTTCATGAGGTTCATAACATTGACCTTCGGGTAGGGGCAATACATAGGGAACAATTATCTTGTTATGTGTTGGAGGGTCTACCTACTCCCATTGTGTTGGGACTTCCTTGGCTGGTTAAACATAACCCTGTAATTAATTGGCAGTCCAGAGAAATAAGCCAATGGGGTGAGTTTTGCAAAAGCAACTGCATGAACACAGTCATCAGTGCGGTCGTGCCTAGTACATTGCCTCCTTTTTTGGAGGA
This sequence comes from Oophaga sylvatica, assembly GCA_033576555.1. NCBI lineage: Eukaryota > Metazoa > Chordata > Amphibia > Anura > Dendrobatidae > Oophaga > Oophaga sylvatica. The sequence goes on from JARQOD010000008.1 coordinate 36,107,827, forward strand.
TTTTGGGATGTTTTCTCTGAGGAGGGGTGTCAGGAGTTACCTCCTCATCGCGTGTATGACTGCTCTATTAATCTCCTTCCTGATGCTAAGTTGCCTAAAGCTAGGTTGTATAATCTTTCTGGTCCTGAGAGGCAGGCTATGAAAGATTATATTTCTGAAAGTCTGGCCAAAGGGCATATTAGACCTTCATCTTCCCCAGTAGCCGCGGGGTTCTTCTTTGTGAAGAAGAAAGATGGAGGCCTACGCCCCTGCTTGGATTTCCGCGAACTTAATCGGATTACTGTTCGAGATCCGTATCCACTCCCTCTTATTCCTGATCTCTTCAATCAAATTGTTGGCGCCAAATGGTTTTCTAAATTGGATCTCAGGGGGGCGTATAATCTGATTAGGATAAAAGAGGGGGATGAGTGGAAAACGGCGTTTAACACGCCGGAGGGACATTATGAGAACCTAGTCATGCCTTTTGGTCTGACTACTGCACCAGCAGTATTCCAACATTTTGTTAATGACATTTTTCGTCACCTTGTGGGGCTGTTTGTGGTTGTATATTTGGACGACATTTTAATTTACTCGCCAGATCTTGTGTCTCATCAGGAGCATGTGAGACAGGTGTTGCAGATCTTGCGAGACAATAAACTATACGCCAAACTGGAGAAGTGTGTATTTGCCATACAGGAACTTTAGTTTTTGGGTTTTTTGGTGTCAGCCTCCGGTTTCCGTATGGACCCTGAAAAGGTGAGAGCAGTGCTTGAATGGGATCAGCCAGGGGATCTTAAGGCTCTGCAGCGTTTTTTGGGGTTTGCTAACTACTACCGGAAATTTATTTGTAATTTCTCATCTGTCGTCAAACCTCTCACTGACATGACAAGAAAAGGGACGGATTTTTCTAAATGGTCGGACAAAGCTTGCCAAGCCTTTTCCTCTTTGAAGAAATGTTTTGCTTCGGCACCCGTTCTCATCCAACCAGATGCATCTCAGCCGTTCATTGTGGAGGTGGATGCGTCTGACGTAGGGGTGGGTGCTATATTGTCCCAGGGTCCGTCCCCTGGTAAATGGCATCCGTGCGCTTTCTTTTCTAAGAAATTGTCGTCCGCCGAAAGGAATTATGATATCGGCAATAGGGAACTTTTGGCCATTAAGTTAGCTTTTGAAGAATGGCGTCACTTTTTGGAGGGGGCAGTCCACCCGGTTACCGTTATTACTGATCACAAGAACCTGTTGTATTTGGAATCCGCTAAGCGTCTGAATTCCAGACAAGCTCGATGGTCGTTGTTTTTTACCAGGTTTAATTTTGTCGTCACTTATCGCCCGGGGTCTAAGAATGTAAAGGCTGATGCCTTGTCTCGCAGTTTTCCAGGGGCCGGGAAAACGGATGACCCGAGTCCTATCCTTCAGGAGGGGGTGGTAGTGTCGGCTGTATTTTCTGAGCTTGAGGAGGAGGTGTTAGAGGCTCAGGGGACGCCCCTGCAGGACCTCCAGGGAGACTGTTTGTCCCAAATCTGTTGAGACAAAAGGTTATTGAGGCACATCATAATTCTGCTCTAGCAGGACATCCAGGGAGTAAGGCTACTTTAGATCTCCTTTCTCGCCGGTTTTGGTGGCCTAATGCTAATAAAGATGTTATAACTTTTGTCACGTCATGTGGGGTGTGTGCTCGCTCTAAAACCCCTCATACCCGTCCGTCTGGGACCCTTTTACCCTTGAAACTTCCGGAGCGTCCATGGACTCATTTATCTATGGACTTCATTACGGACCTTCCTCCGTCGTCAGGGAATACTGTCATACTGGTGGTTGTTGACAGGTTCAGTAGGATGGCACATTTCGTTGCTCTTCCTGCACTCCCTAATGCTAAAACTCTGGCGCAGGTGTTCATTAGGGAGATCGTTAGACTTCATGGGTTGCCTTCTGATGTGGTGTCAGATAGGGGTCTCAGTTTGTGTCCAAATTTTGGAGGGCATTTTGTTTACGTCGGGGGATGCAATTGTCATTTTCCTCGGCTTTTCATCCGCAGACCAATGGTCAGACAGAGCGTCTGAATCAGAGCTTAGAGACATATCTCCGGTGTTTTGTCTCAGAGAACCAAGAGGACTGGTCTTCTTTCTTGCCTCTGGCAGAGTTCGCTCTTAACAACAGGCGGAGCGAGTCCACTGGTAAGTCCCCGTTTTTTGGGGCATATGGTTTCCATCCCCAGTTTTGTACTTTCAATGGGGGGGCCCTTCTGGGTTCCTGAGGAGGAGCGTTTCTCGTCGTCACTTGCTTCTGTGTGGAGAGGTGTATTGAATAATCTGAGTGCGATGGGGAACCGTTACAAACGTATGGCTGATAGGAGGAGAGTTTCTGGTCCAGATCTGAATGTGAACGATCTGGTATGGTTGTCTACCAGGAATATAAAACTTAAAGTGCCCTCCTGGAAACTGGGTCCCAGATTCATCGGGCCGTACAGGATCAGTTCCATAATTAATCCTGTGGCATTTCGTCTGGACCTCCCTCCTACGTTTAAAATTCATAATGTGTTCCACAAGTCATTACTTAAAAGGTATGTGGCACCAGTCATACCGTCACCTCTACCTCCTCCTCCTGTGTTGGTCAATGGTAACTTGGAATTTCAAGTATCAAAGATCATTGACTCACGTCTGAATCGCCGGTCCCTTCAGTACTTGGTGCATTGGAAGGGGTATGGTCCAGAGGAGAGGACGTGGGTCCCTGCGTCTGATGTTAACGCAGATCGTTTGGTTCGGACCTTCCACAGAACTCACCCGGGCAGGCCTGGCCCTGAGGGTCCGGAGGCCCCTCGTAGAAGGGGGGGTACTGTCATGTGTGCATTGCCACGAAGATCGTCGCGGTTGCACATTTTGACTTCTCACAGCTGAGCTGCTGTTTCTTTGTGTTTGGCAGCTAGGGAGTTAATTCTGTCTGTGCTCGGTGCGGGACTGGGTGCAGTTTCTCCCGGCTGCAATTGATTATTTGTTGATTGGTTTCCTTTAAATTCCTGGTTGTCTGCTTGGGGAGTTGCCAGTGAAACCTTCATGCAGACCACAGATAGGAATGAATCTGTATAGACTTTAGTTGTGAGCTCCTTAGTTGTTCTAAGCTCAACTTGGTTAGAGTTTATTTCCCAGACCATTTATGTTCCTTTGGTGTTTGTGTGTGTATGCAAGCGAGTGTTATCCTGTCTGTCTTATATGTCTAATCTGTGTATTTAGCTGAGATCAGCCCATATCCCTTTGGTGGTAGTCAGGATCCTTCTTAGGACTGATTACAGGGTTCAGGGTCTGATAGGAGACAGGGTTAGGTTGGAGACTTGGACCTCTGAACCATTATCAGTACCTCCAAGGTGAGGGATTAGTTAGGACCCCAGTTTAGGGTCAGGTTAGATCCCGGTCCACCTCTTTCCTGTTTCAGCTCATCAAGTCCTCAAGATTAACCCTGAGTTCAGCAGATATCGTGTCAGGTAAATCTATTCTATACTTACATGCTGATGTTGCTATACTAGTTGTTGTATAGAGTGTTGTTCCTGTATTAATAGTTTACTGACATTGTATACATATCATTAGACAGCATGACAGCTGCAGGCTAAACTGAACACGGACAAATACTGTTGTAATTTAAATCTTTTGTGGCAGCAAGAACGGAACGATGAAAAAATCATACTTTTACAGATTACAAGTACAGGAATCTCTTTCACAAATAAGAATATGATGAAGAAGATGAAGTACAATATGAATAAGAATAATAGTTTAATAAGAAGAATATGAGTAATGTTAACAAAAAGATGAATAGCAAGAAGTTTAAGAAGAAGATAAAGAAGGTGAAGATGAAGAATAATTGGATGAAAAAGATGCTGCTGCTGAAGATTATGAAGGAGAAAGTGTGGCAAAAGTTAAAAAGGTGAAGAGCATGGAAGTTGTGAAATATACATATTTGCCAAAATAGAAAAAAGGTTAACAACATTGTCAATTTCTTCGTCAATCCGAACGTATTTCCTAAAAAAAAAAAATTAATGCTATTCCATTGGATTGGGTTAAACATCTATGCCTTTAATGTCTCCTCAACCTCCCCCAATACATTCTACATTACTCTTTGTTGTTTTCCTTCATGTACAATTAACCTACAAGGCAAGAATGGGGTTTTTTTTAATTTCGATATTTTGTTCCCATAGACTTACATTGGACTTCCGGTATCGGTATCGGGTATCGCCGATATTTTTTGGGTATCGGCGATACCATTCCGATTCCGATACTTTTGGATATCGGAAAGTATCGCTCAACTCTACACACCAACTGAAATTTGTGGTGTGTAATGATTCTAAAATATATGAAAGTTTAATTGTAATCATTACATTATGGAAAATAATGAAATTTTGCACTATATGCTAATTTTTTGAGAAGGACCTGTATAATCAATTCAGTGACCTACAGAAATTGTGTATTAGCGATGTCGGCGCTGTTGGTTTTGGAGATGACATTGTTATGTGTCATGAAGCGCGGCAATCACTTATCTCCTGCTGCTGCAGACGTTCGCCCTGACAAAATAGTAAAGGCTGCAGTCAGTCAGCGCTGCAGAGCTCAAGTGACATAACAATAAATCAGCCACATCTTGTACTATCCGGTGCCACAAACTGAATTCTCTGCCTTGTTTCCCACGTGCCGTCCTGCTTTGCTGCACCAACGCCCGGGTGCCGTGTGCCCACCCTGATTGGAGGCTTATAGGATCCACCTGACCAAGTGAGCCTAAACAGGTGTCATCCGAAAAAAAAAGAGTCGAGGTTATGATGGACAAAGTAATACGAAGCAACAAAGTTGTTTTTGAGTAGATTTCCTCTATAAATTCCTCTAATTTCCGCCATAAGTCCTATTACATTTTCTTTCATTCATATTTTTTTTTTAAAGTGCTAAAAAAATCACCACTTCTCTATATTCCACATCAGAAAATCAGCGTGTAGTCGGCGATAAATTGCCTCCATTATATTTGCATCTTACATTTTATCAAAACAGCAGCTAAATTTTGGTCTTTAGAAAGATCCTGACTGTAAAGTTTGTCTTGTGGTATTTTGGTTTATTTCATTGGTATGATTCATCCTGAGCCTCTAGGCTTCGACCAAAAGTAACCCTCCCATTTGTGGGTGGGTCTGTATGTTCATGATATTCGCATATTTTTTGGACACCGTACTTAGACAGGTTGACTCATACCGTGAACCTACGACGTTGAGGTAGGTGTATTATCAGCTTTATACTAGGGGTGTTATTACCTGTCCCAGGTATCCCAGGCGGCTCCGCTTCCTTCACCTTGGTCCGCTGCCCTCTGTTGTGCGCCATGTCTGGATTTGCAGGTTGCCCAGAGTGACATCATATTCCTAATCCTATGTAAGGCCCATTAGGAAACGCACCTGTGTCTTAGGATTGAGACTCAAGACTTTTGTTTGCTGTACTCCACCTTCTTTGCGCACCGTGCTTAACCTGCTTCAATCCCTACAGAGTTCCACTTCTTCCGTCCTGCTGCTCCCAGGATTTCTGACTTTGCCAAGTCCTCGCTTCCACGTGTGTTGCTGTTCCTGCGCTAACACCCTGGGTCCGTGTGCCCAGCCAGACCTGAGGCTTAATGGATCCACCTCACCAGGTGAGCCTAAACAGGTGTTATCCTAAAAGAAGGGCCAGGATTATGATGGCCAAAGCATTACGAAGCAGTAGTGCTGTTTTCGAGTCTTTTTTTTGCACAATATTTCTGTTTGTAACTAAATAATTAAAGGATGTAGTTTTGTTAATAGTGATTATGGTGTGGTATTGCATCATCTCTAGGCTGCACAGTCATAGAAAAAAAATGATGGAATTTGAGATGATGTTGAAAGCAGGTTTAACCCCTCTACCCCCAAGGGTGGTTTGCACGTTAATGACCGGGCCAATTTTTACAATTCTGACCACTGTCTCTTTATGAGGTTATAACTCTGGAACAATTCAACGAATCTTGGCGATTTTGAGTTTGTTTTCTCGTGACATATTGTACTTCATGTTAGTAGTAAAATTTCTTTGATATGACTTGCGTCTATTTATGAAAAAAAAGCGAAATATGGCGAAAATTTTGCAATTTTCAAACTTTGAATTTTTATGCCCTTAAAACAGAGAAATATGTCACACAAAATAGTTAATAAATAAAATTTCCCACATGTTTACATCAGCATAATTTTGGAACCAACATTTTTTTTTTGTTAGGAAGTTATAAGGGTTAAAAGTTGACCAGCGATTTCTCATTTTTACAACACCTTTTTTTTTTAGGGACCACATCACATTTGAAGTCACTTTGAGGGGTCTATATGATAGAAAATACCCAAAAGTGACACCATTCTGAAAACTGCACCCCTGAAGGTCCTCAAAACCACATTCAAGGAGTTTATTAACCCTTCAAGTGCTTCACAAGAATTTTTGGAATGTTTAAAATAAATGAACATTTAATTTTTTTTCAAAAAAATTTACTTCAGATCCATTTTTTTTTTATTTTCCCAAGGGTAACAGGACAAATTGGACCCCAAAAGTTGTTGTGCAATTTATCCTGAGTATGCTGATAGCTCATATGTGGGGGGAAACCATTGTTTGGTCGCATGGCAAATCTCGGAAGGGAAGGAGCGCCATTTGACTTTTCAATGCTAAATTGGCTGGAATTGAGATCAGACGCCATGTCGCGTTTGGAGAGCCCCTGATGTGCCTAAACAGTGGAGACCCCCCAATTCTATCTCCAACCCTAACCCCAACACACCCCTAACCCTAATCCCAACCCTAACCACAAACCTAACCCTAACACACCCCTAATCCCAACCCTAACCCTAACTTTAGCCCCAACCCTAACCCTAACTTTAGCCTTTACCCTAACCCTAATGGGAAAATGGAAATAAATAAATTATTTTATTATTTTTCCCTAACTAAGGGGGTGATAAAGGGTTTGATTTACTGTTTATAGTGGGTTTTTATGTTTGGCAGCTGTCACACACTAAAAGACACTTTTTATTGCAAAAAATAGTTTTTGCATCACCACGTTTTGAGAGCTATAATTTTTCCATATTTTGGCCCACAGAGTCATGTGAGGTCTTGTTTTTGTGGGACGAGTTGACGTTTTTATTGGTACCACTTTTGGGCATATGACATTTTTTGATCGCTTTCTATTCCGATTTTAGGGACTGTTAGGGTTAACGATTGGGACTAGACCTGGGTGGGAAGGGCTAAGGTGAAGGGACAGAGGGAGTTTCCTGTTAGGCAGGCAGATAGTGCCCAGCACAAAATAGAAGCAGACCTATGGTCTGATCAGTAAACAAAGCCGCATGAATTGGGTGTCCCTGAAGTAAGAGGAGACCAAAGGCAATGGATAGCAAGATCCAAAGTGATAGTCAGCGTGAGTGATTTACCGGAGATGGAATCTGGGATAGGAGGGCTAGCAGGATGTTCCCGAGTTTGCAAGCTAGAGAGGTAATGGGACAAATCAGAGCCGGGTACGCAAGACAAAGACAGTGCCCCGGGCAGTAGTTCTGAGGTGTTGACAAACCGAGAAGCTAAGTGAAGGCCATAGTGGCATAAGTAGCTCCCCTAAGGGTTAAAGGATGCAGAACCGTGGGTTGAAGTAAAGGACTCTCGCTGACTGGACTGTAGTGCTGTTATTGGGGCAAGTAAAGCTCCCAAAGCACTGTGCTGGGATGTGGTGAAGGCAGAGGAAACAACTGGGGCAGGACCTAGTGAGTTTAAGAAAAGGAAAGAGAGAATGTGTATGAAGATATTCCGTGTGTAAAGAGAAATGTTGATGAAGTTTTGTACCCACTATCTACTGTAGTGCTAATGCCGCATCCTCGCATGACTCTTCTTCCTCCTCCTTACAGGGACGCCAACATAATCACTGCCCAGGCTGCACGGTGTAGTCCACAGCATGCCTCTTGCGTCTGTGAATTTTCTGACTGTGTGCGCTCCCCTGCTCTTAGAGGAGCAGAGGGTGCACCTGCTAATGCTCGCAGCCAGTAGCTGTGAGGCACTTCATGTAAAAGGTACCAATAGGGAGGTGCCTGAGCAAGCCCTATAGTTCCTGTAGTTGGTGTGGTGTGTGCAACTGTATGTTGCCAGATCCTCTGTCCTTGAATCTTGAGTCCCTGATCCTTGTACGTCCAGGCCCTGAACTCGAACCTCTTCTCCTTGTGCAGCCTGACTCTGAACCCAGACCTCTGGTCCTTGTGTGGCCAGGCCCTGAACCCAAACCCCTGGTCCTTGTGTGGCCAGACCCTGAACCCGAACACCTAGGCCTTGTGTGGGCAGGCCCAGAACCCAAACCCCTGGTCCTTGTGTGGCCAGGCCCTGAACCCGAATCCCTGGTCCTTATGCGGCCCGGCCCTGAACCCGAATCCCTGGTCGTTGTGCGACCGGCCCTGATTCTGAACCCCTGGTACTTGTGACCAGGTTTCGAACTCTGAACCCCTGGTCCTTGTGTGACCTGATCCTGAACCTGAGCCCCTGGTCCATGTGCGGTCAGGTCCTGAACTCTAAACCCCTGGTTCTTGTGCGGCCAGGCCATGAACTTTGAAGCCGCTATGGCGGTACCTGAACCAGTTACCGAATCTGCTCCTCTTGTATACAGTATTTTTGTCTTCTCCATTTTTTCTAGATCCTATACCTGTCCTTCTTCGTAAACTCCCCATTGTTAATTCCATTATTGTACCTTTGCTGTCCCAAGGGCCCACAGCAATGTCAGCAATCGAGATGTCTCCCCGCTGACTTCTTCATCTTTAACTCTTATAGCTGCCATTTTAACTGCTAAATATTGAAGTTATACTTTTCTTACTGCTATAACAATGAGCTTTTTGTCTTCTATTTTCCTAGGAGAGAATACACCAGGCTACAATTGATGGTAAGATATATTTTCTGTTGCTCACACTGGTTGTTCACATTTGCGGAATATGTTCTGCAGAAACTATCTTTGAAGCTAATCTGTCAGCAGACTTTTGCTACGAGTAGCATGGTGAAGAGGCCGAGACCCTGATTCCAGTGATGTGTCACCAGGCTGTGTTTTATGGTTTCAATAAAATCAGTGTTTTATCAGCAGGAGTTTATCACTGCAGGACTAGGTGTCTCCTGCCTCCTTGTCAATCCACATCCCCACCACTGATCAGTTGTGTCACACTGCCTGGAATAAGGATGTGCCAAAGCATGTGCCCTCTCTCCACTCACTTCTATGCGATGTCTAAAAATTACAGATGAATGCATGTTTAATGTCTTACAGATGCAGAAGTCCCAGACATAGGATGCACATGTATAAGACATTTATGGAATATCTTGTGGTTATGTCATAAATGTCCAAAACATGAATACCCCTTTTTACAAGGTTTTCATATTAGAAATAGTGGACTGTCACCCACAGTTGTGGTGTTGTTTGGAAAAATAGGTAAATTTTTGGGGGCTATAAACAGCACTGTCGAGCATGTACTCTGGTACTGCTGCTCATTCTAAGGCCACATACACACGATCAGTATTCGGTCAGTATTTTACATCAGTATTTATAAGCCAAAACCAGGAGTGGGTGATAAATACAGAAGTGGTGACGTGTTTCTATTATACTTTTCCTTTGATTATTCCACTCCTGGTTTTGGCTTCAAATACTGATGTAAAATGCGGAACATGTGAACATGGTCTTACTCAAAGCAGACCCTTTTATCCTAATAGTGGACAACCCCTTTAATTCTTAAATGTATGATATTTAGCCCCAGTGACTTGCCTATTTTAAACTTTTTATGGCGACTCTGCACTTAATAACTTTCTCCAGAAGCTCTGTGGTTGGCCTCTACAATGGTTAGACCACACTGTCTATGGAAACAGTAGACTGCCACAAGTGGCGGAGAGCTTTGCTTGTACCACTGCCACTTCTTTATAGGAAATGGTGGGAGTTACTGAAGTCCGATCTTGTTATCAATGTCCGTCCTAAGATATCTCCTTCATTATAATACTTTATATTTAACACAGGCAGGCGGCTTCACACATGCTACAACCTTGTCTGAAAGACCGTGGCATGTACTCTACTGTGCAAACGTTTTAGGTAAGTGTGGAAAAACTGCTGCAGAGTAAGAACATTTTCAGAATTAAAAGTGTTAAAAGTTTATTTTTAATTAACATAATGGAAAGTGAATGAAGAAAAGAGAAGTCTAAATCAGATCAATATTTGGTGTGTCTGCTCTTTGCTTTCAGAACCGCAACAATTCCTCTAGGTACACTTGTACTTGCATAAGTTTTGAAGGAACTCAGTAGGAGATTGTTCCAAACATCTTGGAGAACGAACCACAGATCTTCTGTGAAATGTCGCTTTTTGCAAATCCTTCTATCTCGTCATGTAATCCCAAACTGGATGATGTGAGATCAGGGCTCTGCGGGGGCCGGATCATCACTTCCAGGACTCCTCGCTCTTCTTTACACTGAAGATGGTTCTTAATGACATTGGCTCTACAGTATGTTTGGGGTTGTTTTTCTCCTGCAGAATAAATTTGGAACCAATCAGACGACTCCCTGATGGTATTACATGATGGATATCTGACAGAGGAGGTTGGAGAAGACACCAGTTCAAGTGACAGCTGTGGCGCAATGATTATAAAAAAGCCCGTTTAGGCAGAGAAGGGCATGAGTCGGCGTCTGGACCTGTAGCAGGATGGACGTGTGAGCATCGTAGCTGACTTATAGCTGCCATTGCGAGAGGCCATACTAGAGGGAAAAGTCGAAAGAAAAGACCCAGAGACAAGAAACCGGATTCGGGAGAATTCCGCAGAGTGAACAGGATGACTGCACCGCATTGAAGGGAGGATGGATGGGGTTATGTATCGTGAGATTTTGGACAACAACCTCCTCTCAGTAAGAGCATTGAAGATGAGTCGTGGCTGAGTCTTCCAGCATGACAATGACCTGAAACACACAGCCGGGGAAACTAAGGAGTGGCTCTGTAAGAAGCATTTTTAAGGTCTTGGAGTGGCCTAGCAATCTCCAGACCTCAACCCAATAGAAAATCTTTTGAAGGATCTGAAACTCAATGTTGCCCAGTGACAGCCACGAAACCTGAAAGATCTGGAGAAGATCTGTATGGAGGAGTGGGCCAAAATCCCTGCTGCAGTGTCTGCAAACTTGGTCAAGAACTACAGAAAACATCTGACCTCTGTAATTGCAATCAAAGGTTTCTGTACCAAATATTAAATTATTTTTCTCTATTGTATTAAATACTTATTTCATTCAATAAAATGTAAATTCATTATGTTAAAATCATATAATGGTGATTTTCAGTTTATTTTTAGATTCTGTCTCTCACAAGTGAAGTGTACCTACAATAAAAATTACAGATCTCTCCATTCTTTGTAGATGGTATAACTTACAAAATTGGCAGGTATCAAAGGCTTATTTTCCCCACTGTATATTAATATGCAAGCACATTGTCAAGGGTAAAAAGGAAGAATGGAAGCACAGTGATGATACAGCCCTGAGGGCCCTGATCTCAACATCATCAAGTCTATGTGAGATTACATGAGGCCACAGAATGATTTGCACAAGGCCACACTCACAGATGATCAGGGGTTAGTTCTCCAGGATGTTTGGGACATCCTACCTGCTGAGCTCCTTCACATATTGTGTGCAAGTATTTGGAAGAATTGATGATGTTTTGAAGGTGAAGAAGGGCTGTCACAGCAAATGTTGAGTTGACTTAGAATTCTCTTTTGTTAATTAACTTTGCATTTTGTTTATTCATAAAATAAACTATTACCCCTGCTATTTTGGAAAACATTCTTACTTTGCTGCATTTTTTCCACCCTTGCCTAAACTTTTGCACAATACTGTGTTGTGAATGGGTTTGAGATGAGTTCTGAGCAGAGGCTCCCTCTGGTGGTTACAAGCGGTACTAGTGAAGATTGTGAGGACTGGGAATCAGGTGTTACTGACTGGTCTTATATAAGGGAGTCATTTTCCCATCAGGGTTGCCGGTGATCAATTGTTCTGGTCTGAATCCTTCATTCCAGTTTCCCTTGTAGCCTGCTGTGTCGTGTCTGCATCTCCTGCTTCCAGATAAGACTTCTTTTCTTCTTTTGTGTTTTTGCTATATTTTTGCATTTTGTCCTGCACTTCTTTGGGGGCCTTCTGGGTCCCCTCCGGGGGCTTCTGCCTTCTCAGTTTAGTTCAGCCACTGAGTTTTGTTCTTTTGCTTTTTCCAGTTTTTTCAGTGGCTGCTGTTTTGATTTTGTTACACCAGAGAGCTAATTTAGGTGGTAGAGGTCGTGTGATCTCAGGTGATTTTGAAATTAGTAGAGTTGGTGTTTTTCAGGGTTTTCTGGGATTGCAGTAAGTACCCTTCCTATCCTTTTCTATTTAGATAGTTTGGGCCCCAGCGTTTGCTCATACTATTTTCTTTCTGTGTCAGTATTTCCTCTTGTCTAACCGCCATTACTTGTTTGGGGGCTTTCTATTGTCTTTGGGGTTCTGCTCCGGGGCAGATAGCTTTCCTATTTCTATCTTTAGGTGTAGTTAGTTTCTCAGGCTGTGACGAGGCGTCTAGGACCAACGTAGGAACGCTCCACGGCTGCCTCTAGTTGTGGTGGTTAGTCAGGGTACTGCAATCCCATAGACTCCAACTGCTCTGGTGTATTGCCTTTTTTACCTGCACTCCTCAGCTACCGAAATATAACAATACTGTATTTATAGTTCATTTTCCAAACTGTTATACATGAGGGCATCTCTCGCCATACTTCTACGTTCTCTGTTGTCCATAATTAGCTTTGGATATCCTCAAACCTAGAAACTTACTTTTCCTTATTTCCAGTTACAGCCAGAAGCACAGTAAATGAATGTCTAATGGACCCGTCTGCAAACCTGCCGATGCAAGTCATGGTCAGAAGAAGAGAAAGAGTGTAACACCTCAAAATACCATTGATTGTAAGAGTCAAAAACTGCAAACCAGTGATAATATAACGCTAGGTAACAGAACAACTATGGAGAAGATGGAAGAAGGTCCCATGACGGTTGACTGTCTATATTCTGGTCTTCCAGTTGGGTCAGATGACCATATTCTTACTATAGAGGAACCTCTACAGGTTACAATACCATCTTCATATGCTCCAAAGGAGTCTTCTGCTTTTCATCTAGATGGTCCTCTTAAAAGTCCTGACTATAGTCCTTCTTGGACTTCTGAGCCAGGTGGGGTAGTCCCCGACAAAACTGCACCAGCAATATTGGAAACTATCCACGAATATCACAGACACATAACTAAATTTAGGGCCATAGAATATTACAAAAAATTCAGATTTACCAACGTAGGTTACCTTCCATCATTTCAAGAAGTCTTGGAGGCTGTACATGGTGCAATTCAAAGTTTACTGGACGGGATTATGCATGACGTTGGCCTTCAGGATCGCGTCCAGTTAAGATTGGAAGGCGATAGTCTTACCGAGTCAATCAATTCCTTGCTAAAAAATAGAAATGAAGTAAGTGCAGAAAAGTTTTTAAGCTATTTCTCCAGTGTGCTGCAAAGTAACAGCAACTGTCTGGGGAGCAGCTCTCTCACACTGACAGTCACTGTTGTGCATAATGTATACGGCGGTGGAAAAAAACGTAGGTCTCTGAAGTCTATTTGTTGCAGCAAAGTCCTAGATAAAAAAAGACGGTGGCTTTTTGATTTTCAGAACAATAAGTTATGTTTTGCAGCTAGTCTAATGGCTCTGTTAGAAGAGGGATTAACAGACCAACAACTTCTAGAAAAAGCCAAAGTCCTCCATGGACAGTTGGGTCTACCGGAGGATCACATGGTTAGCTTCAGTGACATTGCCTTGTTTGAGAGGCAGCTGAATGTGACCATAAACGTTCTCTACTATGGTCAGGAACGCTTACAATTTTTCAATGGTAAGGTGCCCTGGAAAGATAAAATTCTATATATTCTGCACCACGATAAGCACTATTATGGGATTCAAAACATTAAGGCTTTTCTTGGTGCCGATTACTTCTGCAAGTATTGCCAAACTATTTTTTATCATAAAAACCTGCACTCGTGCCAGGATTTTTGCAAAGCCTGCCTTAGAAAGAATTGTTGCCAAAATCAGGGAATCTTCTGTCCCATTTGCTGACTGTTTTGTCGTTCTGAAGAATGCCTTGCTAATCACAAAAATCAGGCCAGGAAGGAAAAGTGGAATGCAAACGTAAAGTCTGTTGTGAACAGTGTCACAGGTACTATAAGGAAGGTAGTCATCACGAGTGCCGAGATGAAAAGTGTCGTGTGTGCGGAGACGCCATAGTTAAATTTGAAGATCACCTATGCTATATGACCCCTTATAAAGTCCAAGAGGTTGATGATAACTACATCATATATGATATTGAATGCACACAGGACAACCAGAAGCACATCCCCAATTATATCTACGCCAAGACTTTAGATGGTGAGAATTCTTGGGAGTTTAAGGACTCATCGTGTATAGTGGATTTTGTAAGATTTTTTGCAGACAAAAAATTTGAAAAATACACATTTATAGCCCATAACGCTGGGAAATACGATTCCTATTTTATCGTGCGGCAACTGATTCGAGAGAAACTAGAAGTGCGATTGATGGCTCGAGGCGGGAAACTGATTTGTGTAACGGTAGTAGAGCTCAAAATCCGATTCATCGATTCTATAAATTTCCTACCCATGAAACTTAGCAAATTGCCCCAAGCTTTGGGATTCACCGAAGTTAAAGGTTTCTTTCCTCATTTTTTCAATACGGACAATAACCAAAATTATGTAGGAAGTTTGCCCCCAGTAGAAAAGTATGGGGCGGATTACATGATGCCACAAGAAAAAGAAGAGTTTCTGAAATGGTATGACGAGCAAAAGAAGAAAAATTAGGTTTTTGACTTCCAGGTAGAACTTAAAAAATATTGTAAGCAGGATGTTGAAATCTTAAGACTAGCCTGCGTTTGCTTTAGAGAAAGAGTGATGGAGATGACGGGTGACGCTCTAGATCCCTTCCAATGCCCCACATTAGCCTCACTCTGTATGGCTATGTACAGAGTTATGTTTTTACCCAAGAAGACCATAGCTATTGTGCCTAATGACCGATATCATACAACGAAAAAACGTTTTTCGACTCCGGCCATACAGTGGCTCATGTATGTTTCTTACAAGGAAAAAAATTAACATACAGCATGCATTACGACTAGGTGGTGAAAAGAAAGTAGGGAAATATTTTCTGGATGGTTATGCCCTCATTAATAATGTTCCCACAGCTTTCGAGTTTCTGGGCTGCATTTACCATGGCTGTCCAATTTGTTTTAAGAGCGAAGTCGCCAATCCTATTGCCAAATCGCAAAAAAATGCAGAATTGTGTGACAAATACGAAAGAAAAAAACGTTATCTCGAAGGGTGCAATTTTCAAGTCAGGACTCTGTGGGAACATGATTGGCAAGAAATGGTCAAAAATGACCAAGAGGTTAAAGCGTTTCTCTCTGAAATGCAGAGTCCTCAACCATTGGAGCCCCGGGATGCTTTATATGGTGGTCGAACTAATGTTATTAAGTTATAGCATAAAGTGGCCCCAGGAGAAACCATAAATTACTATGATTTTACAAGCCTATACCCTTTTGTGAACAAGACCAAGGTATATCCTATACAACACCCAGAAATCATTTACGAACATTTTAAAGACATAAAAGAATACTTTGGCATTGCTAAAGTCAAGGTGTATCCACCAAAAGACTTATTTTTTCCTGTGCTGCCCGTGAAAGTCAATGGCAAACTTATGTTCCCTCTGTGTCTGACATGTGCACAAAAGTTAGCTGGGACCCAATGTGATCACGATGATGAAGAACGATCTATCACAGGCACCTGGTGCACCATAGAAATCCAGTTAGCGGAAGAAAAGGGTTATAGGATTGCTAAAATCTATGAAATGTAGCATCGGCGTCCCGGCCCTCTGCCAGGCAGGGACGCCGTTCCCCTTACCAGCGCTCTGCGTCCTCAGCGCCCCCAGCGTCCTCAGCGCCCCCAGCGTCCTCAGCGCTCCCAGCGTCCTCAGCACCCCCAGCATCCTCGGCGTCCTCATTCCGCCCTGCTGGGCCCGCGCACTCCTTCCCTGCTGCTGGACTTAGGGCGCGCGCCCGCGCCCTCCCCCGCTCTTAAAGGAGCCGCGCGCATTTTCCAAATTAGTCTCCGGCCAATGCCGGAGGACTCCACCCTATATTAAGGGCTTCCTCCTTAATGGAGGTGCCCGAGCAATGTTGTTGTTGCACTGTATAACTCTGCTTCAGCCCTCAGCTCCTGTTTCCAGTTGCCTGCCTGTTACCCGTCTGTTTGCTGTCTGCCATCTGACTGCAGCCCTCCCCGGAGGTTCGGACATCACCTGCAGTGATCCCCGGCGATTACAGAGACTCTTGCCTGCTCACTTGGGAGCGATCATCTGCCATCCGACTGCAGCTCTATCCGAAGGTTCGGACTTCATCAGCAGTGATCACCGGCTACTTCAGAGACTCTTGCCTGCTCACTTGGGAGCGATCATCTGCCATCCGACTGCAGCTTTATCCGAAGGTTCGGACATCTCCAGCAGTGATCACCGGCTACTCCAGAGACTCCTGCCTGCTCGCTTGGGAGCGATCATCTGCCATCAGACTGCAGCCTACCAGGAGGCTCCAACATCTCAGGTCGTATAAGCCTGTCTATTCAGAAACTGTCCTGGTCACTTACTGTGACAACCTGCCTGTCCAGAGACTGCCCTGGTCACTTACTGTGACAACCTGCCTACCCAGAGACTGCCCTGGTCACTTGCCGTGACAACCTGCCTACCCAGAGACTGCCCTGGTCACTTGCCGTGACAACCTGCCTACCCAGAGACTGCCCTGGTCACTTGCCGTGACAACCTGCCTACCCAGAGACTGCCCTGGTCACTTCCCGTGAATTCCTGTCCGTATTCCCCGGGCGCCACCTGCTCTCTTACAAGTATACTGTCTTGTATAATAAAGCTCAGTGGTTTCACCTACCAGACCCGTTACAGTTTGCTCGGGCCCTGGAACCCGGTGGCACCCAAACCCCTTCACTCCCGGAATTGTGACATGAACTATCTCGCCAGAGGTCGCAACAGGAGGCCATCCTGGGTCACCTGCGGAACGTCAATTCCCGCCTGGACACTCTGAATTCATCACCAGCAACCACCGCTGGAGCCATGACTCATAATCCGGCAGCCTCGCTGCTTCCCAATTCCGTGGTTTCCATTCCCGGACCCCGACTTTCAGCTCCTCCTAGGTTTGGAGGCGACCCTGCTCTGGCTCGTGGTTTTATTAACCAGTGCACCCTGCATTTCGAACTCCTGGCACACCAGTTTAACTCTGACCGGGCCAAAATTGCCTTCATCATGTCCCATCTCACCGGAGAGGCTCTGGCCTGGCTTAATCCTCTCTGGGAGAGAGAAGATCCTCTGGTATCTGACCTGCCTGCCTTTCTCTCGGCCTTCCGGAAGGTATTCGACGAACCTGGACGGAAGACCTCCTCTGCATCATCTCTGTTGCGTCTCCGTCAGGAGAGTCTCACCGTTGGTCAATATGCCATACGGTTCCGTACTCTAGCCTCAGAGTTGGCTTGGGACAATAACGCCCTGATTTCGGTCTTCTGGGAGGGTCTGTCCGGCCGTATTAAAGATGAACTTGCCGGTCGGGACATTCCAACCTCCCTTGATGATTTAATAAATCTTGCCAATCGAATTGATCTACGGTTCCAGGAACGTGCCAAAGAGGTCACCCGTGAGAGAGGGTTTCCTCGTCTTGCACCCTCATTTCAGAGACCTATAACCCCTTCCGTTTCTCCCCAGATGCACACTGCTGAGCCTATGCAGGTCGACCAGACCAAGATGGTCAAAGCCCGTCAGGACTCACGCCGTGCCGAGAGGAGTTGCTTCTACTGTGGCAGTAAGGAGCACTGGATCCGTACCTGTCCGGAGAGGTCGGGAAACGCCTGTGTCTAGGTTCGCTCGGAGAGGTCCACCTAGACCAGAATAAATCCTCTTCATCTCTGCTGCTGTCTGTCTCTATTCTCATCGGTAAGAACCGTCACTTCGAACTGGCCCAACTTGATTCTGGAGCAGCTGGGAATCTTGTTTCACAGGCTCTAGTAGAGAAGTATCGCATTCCCACCAAACCTCTGGTTGAACCAGTATCTGTTGCTGCTGTGGATGGGGTCTCCTACCTCGTCCCATCCAACTTATCACTGAAGCCATAACCCTGCAGGTGGGAATGTTGCATTCTGAGAGCATCTCGTTTCATGTTTTACCTGGACTCTCTCATGCTTTCTTACTAGGTCTGCCTTGGCTCCAAAAACATGCACCCGTGCTCGACTGGCAGAATGGAGAGATTCTTCGCTGGGGACAGGACTGTCATAAAACGTGTCTGGTGCCTGTCCATCCCGTCCGTTCTTCTCCTACACCTGCTAATCTACCTGGACTCCCGATTCCATATTGGTCATTCGCGGATGTCTTTAATAAAAAGGAAGCAGAGACATTACCCCCGCATAGACCATATGATTGCCCGATCGACCTGCTACCCGGTACTACGCCTCCCCGTGGGCGTATTTACCCATTGTCCGCTGCAGAGACCAGGTCGATGTCAGAATATATCGAGGAGAATTTAGCGAAAGGATTCATCCGTAAATCTACCTCCCCCGCGGGAGCAGGTTTCTTTTTTGTAAAAAAGAAAGACGGATCTCTCCGTCCCTGTATTGACTACAGAGGCCTAAATTTGATCACAGTGAAGAATAAGTACCCTCTTCCGCTCATTCCGGAGTTGTTTGATCGTCTTAGAGGGGCTAGAGTCTTCACTAAACTGGATCTTCGTGGAGCATACAACCTGGTTCGTATCCGTCGAGGAGATGAATGGAAGACGGCATTCAACACCCGGGATGGCCACTACGAGTATCTGGTTATGCCCTTTGGTCTCTGTAATGCTCCAGCAGTCTTTCAGGAGTTGGTCAATGACATCTTCCGGGACCTCCTCTACTCCTGCGTTGTGGTGTACCTTGACGACATCTTGGTCTTCTCTCCGGATCTCCAGTCTCACCGGAGGGATGTTCGTCAGGTTCTGCTCAGGCTCAGGCAGAATCACCTCTTCGCCAAATATGAGAAGTGCCTCTTTGAGCAGACCTCGCTTCCGTTTCTGGGCTACATTATCTCTCAGACAGGCCTACGAATGGATCCGAGAAACTGTCTGCCATCGAGAAGTTGCCCCGACCAGAGGGGTTGAAGGCCATTCAGCGTTCCTGGGATTCGCTAACTATTACCGTCTCTTCATACCGCACTTCTCTTCCAGGACTGCTCCAATCTCAGCGCTCACCCGCAAGGATGCTAACCCCAAACAGTGGACGCCCGAAGCAGAGGAGGCCTTTCTTTCCTTGAAACAAGCCTTCTCTTCCGCTCCAGTGCTGCATCGCCCGGACGGCAACAAGCAGTTCTTCCTGGAGGTGGACGCTTCCCTCTGCTGGAGCTGGAGCGGTACTTACTCAAAAATCTTCATCCGGGAAGATGGTTTCCTGTGGTTTCTTCTCCAAACTCTTCTCCTCCGAGCGCAACTACTCCATAGGAGATCGAGAGTTATTGGCCATTAAATTGGCATTGGAGGAGTGGCGTTACCTACTCGAGGGGGCTCTTCATCCGGTAATCATCTACACGGACCACAAAAATCTGTCTTACCTTCAGCATGCTCAGAGACTTAACCCTCGCCAAGCCCGGTGGTCCTTGTTTTTTGCCCGTTTTGATTTTCTCTTGCATTTTCGCCCGCTGACAAAAACATCAAGGCGGATGCCTTGTCCCGGTCCTTCCTGGTGTCGGATCTCGAAGATGAGCCTAAACATATCATCGATCCCGCCAGAGTGATGCAGGTGGCTCCCGTGAGTCTAAACCGTCTCCCTCCTGGTAAGACGTTCGTATCAGAGACTGATCGGAAGAGAATTCTACATTGGGGTCATTCGTCTAAACTCGCTGGCCACGCTGGTCAGAAAAAGACCCTCCAACTCATTACCCGGCATTATTGGTGGCCTACCCTGCACAAAGACGTAATAGACTTTGTTTCTGCCTGTGTCTCCTGTGTCCGCAACAAAGTTCCGAGACACCTGCCTGCCGGCCGTCTTCTTCCGCTTCATGTACCCGCTGCTCCCTGGCAACATATAGCCATGGACTTCATTACGGATCTGCCCGTCTCTGCCGGTTGTACGGTCATTTGGGTGGTCGCTGACCGCTTTTCCAAGATGGCTCACTTCATTCCTCTGCCAGGTCTTCCGTCTGCACCCGAGTTGGCTAAAGACTTTATCCGCCACATCTTCCGTCTCCATGGTCTGCCTCGTCACATTGTGTCGGATCGTGGGGTACAGTTCACTTCACGTTTCTGGAGAGCTACTTGTAAGTTACTAGACGTCACCTTGGATTTCTCCTCCGCTTACCACCCACAGTCCAATGGACAAGTTGAGCGAATAAATCAGAATCTGACCAGCTATCTCCGACACTTCGTTAATGCTCATCATTCTGATTGGGTGGAGCTCCTGCCTTGGGCCGAATTCTCTTACAATAATCACGAGAGCGAATCGTCCACCAAGTCTCCGTTTTTTATAGTCTTCGGTCAGCACCCTCGGATTCCTGTCCCCGTTTCCATCTCTGTGGACAATCCAGCTGCGGAATCTCTGGTTAGAGAATTCTCCTCCATCTGGGAGAGTACCCGGTCCGCACTCATTCAGTCATCCGAGCGCATGAAAAGACATGCTGACAAGAAACGTCTGGATCCTCATCAATTCCGTCCTGGGGACAAAGTCTGGCTTTCGTCCAAATATGTTCGGCTCAAAATTCCTTCCTACAAGTTAGGTCCTCGGTTTATCGGTCCTTTTGAGGTCATCAGGCAGATCAACCCAGTGTCCTATAAACTGAAACTCCCGGCCAATTTGCGAATTCCTAACTCTTTTCATGTGTCTCTCCTCAAACCCGTGGTACTTAACTCTTTTTTCAAGTCTACAGGTACACCTCCTGCTCCAGTGTCTGCTGATGATGAATTTGAGGTAGAGAACATTCTGGCCACAAAAAGGGTAGGAAGAAAGACTTATTTTTTGGTGGATTGGAAGGGGTTTGGTCCTGAGGAGAGAACGTGGGAGCCTCGGGAGAACATCCATGCCCCTCTCATCCTAGCTAAATTTCTTTCTGGCCTAAAGAGGGGGGGCCTAGAGGGGGGGTACTGTAGCATCGGCGTCCCGGCCCTCTGCCAGGCAGGGACGCCGTTCCCCTTACCAGCGCTCTGCGTCCTCAGCGCCCCCAGCGTCCTCAGCGCTCCCAGCGTCCTCAGCACCCCCAGCATCCTCGGCGTCCTCATTCCGCCCTGCTGGGCCCGCGCGCTCCTTCCCTGCTGCTGGACTTAGGCGCGCGCCCGCGCCCTCCCCCGCTCTTAAAGGAGCCGCGCGCATTTTCCAAATTAGTCTCCGGCCAATGCCGGAGGACTCCACCCTATATTAAGGGCTTCCTCCTTAATGGAGGTGCCCGAGCAATGTTGTTGTTGCACTGTATAACTCTGCTTCAGCCCTCAGCTCCTGTTTCCAGTTGCCTGCCTGTTACCCGTCTGTTTGCTGTCTGCCATCTGACTGCAGCCCTCCCCGGAGGTTCGGACATCACCTGCAGTGATCCCCGGCGATTACAGAGACTCTTGCCTGCTCACTTGGGAGCGATCATCTGCCATCCGACTGCAGCTCTATCCGAAGGTTCGGACTTCATCAGCAGTGATCACCGGCTACTTCAGAGACTCTTGCCTGCTCACTTGGGAGCGATCATCTGCCATCCGACTGCAGCTTTATCCGAAGGTTCGGACATCTCCAGCAGTGATCACCGGCTACTCCAGAGACTCCTGCCTGCTCGCTTGGGAGCGATCATCTGCCATCAGACTGCAGCCTACCAGGAGGCTCCAACATCTCAGGTCGTATAAGCCTGTCTATTCAGAAACTGTCCTGGTCACTTACTGTGACAACCTGCCTGTCCAGAGACTGCCCTGGTCACTTGCCGTGACAACCTGCCTACCCAGAGACTGCCCTGGTCACTTGCCGTGACAACCTGCCTACCCAGAGACTGCCCTGGTCTCTTGCCGTGACAACCTGCCTACCCAGAGACTGCCCTGGTCACTTCCCGTGAATTCCTGTCCGTATTCCCCGGGCGCCACCTGCTCTCTTACAAGTATACTGTCTTGTATAATAAAGCTCAGTGGTTTCACCTACCAGACCCGTTACATGAAATTTGGCATTTCCCCAAAACATCTGATAGTCTATTTTCACAATACATTGAATTACACCTTCGAGATAAACAAGAAGCATCTGGGTTTCCTGGTTGGTGTACCGATGAGGAGAAGAAAAAGCGGTACATAAAGGATTACAAAAAAAGAGAAGCGATATCCTTGCGCCTCGATCAAATTGGTGTAAATCCTGCAAAACGGCAAATCTCAAAACTTTTTTTAAATTCTTTATGGGGGAAATTTGGACAGAAAACCAATTTACCCAACACAAGTATTGTGATGAAATCAGACGACTTTATGCATTACTTCTTCCACTCGCTCTACGATGTGTCTTCCTTGGACTTTATAGACGAGGAGACCGCCATGGTGAGTTGGCAATACTCCAAGGAGAGTTATGCAAAAGTAAACAAAAGTACAAATATATTCATAGCCTGCTTTACTACGGCGTACGCCAGGCTAGAATTGTTTAAGCTTTTGGATTTGTTGCAGGAGAGATGCCTCTATCACGACACCGATTCGGTCATATTTGTGAGCAAGGAAGGAGATTACATGCCACCGCTCGGTGACTACTTGGGAGACTTGACTAGTGAAATCCCAAATGATACCTACATTACTGAGTTTGTCTCAGCTGGCCCCAAGACATACGGGTACAAACTATCCAACGGGGAGACCACCATAAAAGTAAAGGGCATTACATTGAACTGTGCCGTCAAAGAGGACATTAACTTTGACAGCCTCAAGGAGCTTGTGTTGGATTATTCTTCCAATCCAGGCGGTGAGTCTCAGAAGACCATAGTTGTAGAGCAGCCCGGGATTGTTAGAAGAAAGATATGCTGGGAAATTGAGACAAGACATTTATGGAAGACCCAAAAGTGTGTGTATAATAAAAGACATTTCCCACAAGATCAACATTTTACCACTCTGCCATTTGGGTTCTGTCACATTTCAGAAAAACTTTAGAAACCTTCTGATTTTTTTTATAAATGCCTCGCTGTGTCTTTAATACATGGTTGAGCATTTTTGGATCATGTGGGTGTGGATATTATTAATATACTGCTTGTAGGTTTTCTAATAAGTAAAAAATAAATAAATGTAAATATATATATAAAATAATGTCTGTAAAGCGCTGTGGAATTAATGGCACTATATAAGTGAGTAAAATAAATAAATATATATAATATATATACAGTGGTGCTCAAAAGTTTACATTCGCCGGCATAATTTTTGCTTTCTTGGCCTTTTTTCAGACAATATGAATGATAACACCAAACGTTTTCTCCACTCATGGTTAGTGGTTGGGTGAAGCCATTTATTGTAAAACTACTGTGTTTTCTCTTTTTAAATCATAATGACAACTCAAAACATCCAAATGACACAGATCAAAAGTTTACATACCCCATTTCTTAATACCGTGTATTGCCCTCTAACATCAATGACAGCTTAAAGTCTTTTGTGGTAGTTGTGGTTGAGGTTCTTTATTTTATCAGATGGTAAAGCTGCCCACTCTTCTTGGCAAAAAGCCTCCAGTTCCTGTAAATTCCTTGGCTGTCTACCAAGAACTGCGCACTTGAGATCTCCCCAGAGTGGCTCAATGATATTGAGGTCAGGAGACTGAGATGGCCACTGCAGAACCTTCGCTTTGTTCTGATGTAGCCAATGACAGGTCGACTTGGCCTTGTGTTTTGGATTGTTGTCATGTTGGAACGTCCAAGTACGTCCCATGCGCAGCTTCCGGGCTGATGATTGCAAATCTGCCTCCAGTATTTGCTGATAATGTGCTACATTCACCTTTCCTTCAACTTTGACCAAGTTTCCTGTGCCTTTGTAGCTCACAAATCCCCAAAAATCAGCGATCCACCTCCGTGATTTACAGTAGGAATGGTGTTCCTTTCATCATAGGTCTTTGTTGTGAATGTGTTTGAGATGAGTTCTGAGCAGAGGCTCCCTCTGGTGGTTACAAGCGGTACTAGTGAGGATTGGGAATCAGGTGTTACTGATTGGTCTTATTTAAGGGAATCATTTTCCCATCAGGGTTGCCGGTGATCAATTGTTCTGGTCTGAATCCTTCTTTCCAGTTTCCCTTGTAGCCTGCTGTGTTGTGTCTGCATCTCCTGCTATCAGATAAGACAATTTCTTATTTTGTGTTTTTGCTATATTTTTGCATTTTGTCCTGCACTTCTGTGGGGGCCTTCTGGGTCCCCTCCGGGGGCTTTTGCCCTCTCAGTTTAGTCCAGCCACTGTGTTTTGTACTTTTGCTTTTTGCAGTTTTTTCAGTGGCTGCTGTTTTTGTTACACCAGAGAACTAATTTAGGTGGTAGAGGTCGTGTGATCTCAGGTGATTTTGAAATTAGTAGAGTTGGTTTTTTCAGGGTTTTCTGGGATTGCAGTAAGTACCCTTCCTGTCCTTTTCTATTTAGATAGTTTGGGCCCCAGCGTTTGCTCATACTATTTTCTTTCTGTGTCAGTATTTCCTCTTGTCTAACCGCCATTACATGTTTGGGGGCTTTCTATTATCTTTGGGGTTCTGCTCCGGGGCAGATAGCTTTCCTATTTCTATCTTTAGGTGTAGTTAGTTTCTCAGGCTGTGACGAGGCGTCTAGGACCATCGTAGGAACGCTCCACGGCTGCCTCTAGTTGCGGTGGTTAGTCAGGGTACTGCAATCTCATAGATTCCAACTGCTCTGGTGTATTTCCTTTTTTACCTGCACTCCTCAGCTACCGTAACATAACAGGTCTTGTTGACCTCTCTCCAAATTTAACATTTATGGTTGTGGCCAAAAAGTTCAATTTTGTTCTCATCACTCCAAATTACCTTGTTCCAGAAGTTTTGAGGCTTGTCTCTGTGCTGTTTTGCGTATTGTAGGCGAGATACTTTGTGGCATTTGTGCAGGCGACTCAACCATGCAGCCCATTTTCTTCAAGTGCCTCCTTACTGTGCATTTTGAAACTGCCACACTGCTAGTTTTCAGAGAGGTCAGTATTTCAGCTGATGTTATTTTTGGGTTTTTCTTTGCATCCCGAACAATTTTCCTGGCCGTTGTGGCAACATTTTTGTTGGTCTACCTGACCGTGGTTTTGTTTTTACAGAGCCGCTGATTTTCCATTTGTTAATCACAGTTTCAACGCTGCTGACTGGCATTATTGATTCCTTGGGTATATTTTTGTATCCCTTTGCTGTTTTATACAGTTCAACTACCTTTTCCCGTAGATCCGTTGACAATTCTTTTGCTTTCCCCAAGACTCACAATCCCAAATGTCAGTGGCTGGATGAAAGATGCAAGAGTCTGTCTGGATCCCAGAAACTCACTCAGCTTTTATGCGCACACACTGATTACAAGAAAACAGGTCACAGGTGAGGATGTTACCTTTAGTAGCCATTCAAACCCATTTGTGTCAACTTTTGTGCATGATATCAGGCCAAAATCACCAGGGTATGTAAACTTTTGATCAGGGTCATTTGGATGTTTTGGGTTGTTATTATGATTTTAAAAGAGAAAACACAGTAGTTTGATAATAAATGGCTTCACCCAACCACTAACCATGAGTGAAGAAAAAGTTTTGGTGTTATCATTCATATTCTCTGAACAAAAGCAGAGAAAGCAAAAATTCTTCTGGGGTATGTAAACTTTGAGCACAACTGTAATATATATATATATTATGTATATATATATAAATATATATATAGTTGAAGGTTTTGTTTTTCCATGTTCTAATATTTTTAAAAAGAAGCTATTAAATTTAAACTGAGCCAATCCTCCAATTGCTGTTATTTCACTGACTCTGAAACAGTTTTTCTTTTTTCTCTGTGCCCTCCCTTTCCAAAGTTATGCCCCCAGTAATATGGCACATTTTCCCTTGAACCTTCTGGGCGTGTACCGCAGAACTTCTCTGTGGGAGTTCCCTTTTCCTACTCTTGACACCGGACCAATCAAAGCACAGCAGCACACACGGAGAAGTTCTTTGATCTACGCCCAGTTACTCGAAGGGAAAAATTACCAGGGGGAATAACTTTGGAATGGAGCGGCACAGAAGAAAAATAAAAACTTTTACAGAATCATTGGAGCAGCGACAATTGGAGGAGGTACTCAATATAAATACAACAAAAAATCAATGGAAAGTTTGCCTTTAAATTTTTGTTATTTTCTGTTATTGCATTATTGAAGAATTGTAATAAAAATAATATAAAAAAAATAAATAAAAAGTTTTGTCAACTCTAAGTTCTACTACAGGACCTTTATAAGTCAGCATATGGGTATATTCACACAGGCAATTTTCTGCAACTGTAAATCATTTCCATTCATCTGTATGGGGTTACTTTGGCAGCAAGCACCTGAATAAATAGTTGAAAGAAAAATCTGCATCAAGTCTGCTGTATGTGAATATCTTCAATTTTCTGAAATTGGGAAAAGAAGCACTGTAATAGAAGTTGGTCGGCAGGATTCTACTGATGGACAATAGAGACCTCTCTGGCTTCTCTGTCACTGGTGAAGACTGAGATCCCAGATGCCTTTTTCCATAGACTTCCATTGACAACTTTGATCCAGTCCCCGGGTCAAAATCAGACGTCCCCACGATTTTCCTTGGATCACATAGTCCGCGAAAAATAACGAACATGTGAATGGCCCCATAGACTGTCACAGGTACAAGTGCTATCTCCGAAGATCACATATAGCACTCATACCCGAAAATATCTGATTTAGGGTTTACTGATAGCAATCATTCTTCTTACAACTGGCTAACACGGTACAAATTTTTTTTTGTCTCAATAAGTCATTGAAATTGCTAGTTGACCACTGCAGACAATCACCGTGTGGACGTGCAAATTGCTGGGCCCCGTAATTGGCTGCAATGGTCGTAACGTCATTGCTGCAGACATGTCTACATAAGACCAGGGGCAGCAGTGGAGGGGAAGGAGTTAAGAAAAAGTTGGTTGAGTTATTTATTTTTTTTCACTTAAAAAAAGTTATAAGGTGGAAAATTCTTAATGATCATTTTTCATTTTTGCATTTCAAGAACAATATTATGTTTTGCTTTTAGTCCCCTTTTAATATAAGTTGTACCAGCGTTTGTTTTTTGCAGGATGAGTATTTGTTTTTTCCTTATTACCATTTCAATGTATTTAGAGTTTATGGATTAATTATTAATCATTTCTAGGAAGGAATAAAAAAAAGTATTTTTTTTTCTTTTTTTTTTTTTTGCATGCAGTAAAATCAAATGTATTGTACGGGTCGGTATTAGTTTGCCGATACCATATCGGTGTATTTTTTTTATTATGTTTTAATGTTTCTGCAGAAAAAAACAAGCATGTTTTATGTAAAATGCTTATTTTTTTATGAGTATCCTGCTTCCTGAGAGCCATAACTTTGGTGCAGTTTATTTTTACCTTCTACAGATAGACAATATAGTTATAGGGGCTATGCCCCTGGCAAGGCTTGGTAGGTAGATACTGGATATGGTGGGTCTGGTTGGCAGATTTGGGCTGCCAAGGAAACCCATCAGGGCGCCAATGGGCTGACGTGGAGAATTGGCGGCAGATCTGTACCCACTGTTTTTTATACTAGTAGTTCACCACAAGATGGCGACAGAGGTAAGCGCATAAAAGGTGGAAAATGCACCTAGTGGTGGCACTGTCCCCATATAAGTCACATGACCGGTGCTGACCGTCAGTTATTGAATTACTATATTAAAATGCTATAGTGTCATTGAAATATTCCAGACGGCAGGTGATTATTTTTTCCACTTCTATGAGCCAGATCTGGCTCATGACTTTTGTAATATGCTGCAAGGTTGAAATGAGATGCATAACTGCAGAAATCGCAGTCCTGTCTATAGGAGGGGGACCAAAAGGACCCTCCGAACCATAAGACCCTATGACTGATTCATGAAAGATGATGATGCATCAGGACACCTCCCCGAATTGGCAAGTTTGACCGAAATTGCCGAGCGCAGCGCTTGGTACTTGGGATCCGTGCGGACCAGGGCAATCAGATGATCTACTTTATATCAGGTTCGCAAATATCCTTCAATGCTGGTTGACATTGGGCAACAGGATTGGGCATGTTTGATTTCAACATGTCCAATCTTTTTTTCCCCCCACAGGAGATAAGCAGATGCCGGGGTCCGGGGACGTCTAGCAGCTTCTCATGGCCGAGCATTCATGAGTATGAGGAAGATGGGAAAATTAAACCAGTGTTCGATTTTATGATTTTTTTTTTTTTTTGGTATCTGTATATGCCGTATATTTAGAGAATCGGGCTAATAATGCTATTCACACTCTGATCAAAGTGTCATCGTAGTGTGCTTCAATTCTCTCGGATGAGGAAACCATCGGACTGCACTCGGATGACATCTGAGTGCAGCCCGATTTCCACACACTGACGCAATGGAGAAATTTTGTTCTCCATCCTCTACATTGTGCAGCCCGATGGTTTCCACAGACTCATTAGCTTGTGTGGCAGAGTGCAAATATCGGAATATCGGACATGCAGTGATTTTTTTCCTCGTACCAATTCGGTCTGAGGAAGAAAAAAAAAAATCAAACTTATGCACGGCCTCATAGACTAACATTGGTCCGAGTGCTCTCCGATGTTTTGTCATATCGCACTCGGACCCAAAATACGGCCACGTGCTCGAGCCCTTTGAAGGATATCATGGCGTCCCATTTCTCATGGCTTATAGTTTTTGCATTTACCATTAACCACGTGTATACCTAGGTTGAGGATAATGGAGCATCTGTCCCATGTGATCAGTGCCAGCAAACCGCTGTAAGGCTCGGGCAGTGATGAACTGGTCAACAGGGATTCAGAGGTGACCAAAAAATCCATTAGGTATTTAAATATGGATTTGTACATATTTTTCCATTTTTTTTCCATATTTATATTATTTAGGCGTAATGTCCTCTAGCAGCGGCGGATGGCAGTGGCGCAGGGTGGGAGAGGTTTGTGTCTGGGGGTCTGTGTCTCATTTGCACATGGATGAATAGCTGAAAGGCTTTGAGGCACAATACTGTGAGTTTTTCTGGGTCCCTCCCTCCCTTCTCTCTGGCTGGAGGGGTTGGTGCAGGATTGTGCTGTGTCAGTCCACAGAGGTGCTGCTGGGATCAGCGCTGCCACAGTCATTCTGCAGCTACAGACCATGTGGAGGAGATGCATGTAACAGACCCCCAAATCAGAGCCCCCCAGGACTGAGTCTGCAACCAATAAGCCTTTTGTATCATCCATGATCCTTTCTTTGCACGTGGAGACCCCAGATCTGGAGAACATACCCAGGGAAATTACTAATTCTGAATCTCTACCCATCAATCTTACCACTGATCGACATCGCTGATGCTTATATATTGTGATCACTTTACGACATAGTCCTGGTAATTTGGGACTAGCCCAAGTGACTTGGTTGTACTGACCAGGACGGACCACCAGCCTTCTTTCCCCCATTCCTCAAAGACCAGGACTTTCAATAATGGCTGCAAATAAGGTTGGAAAAAGATTGATAAATAAAAGCCATTCTCCATCCCGGAGCAGAGATTCAGGACAAGCCATACAAAGGAGACAAGCCCGGGTGACGGTCAAGTATGACCGCAAGGAGCTGCAGAAGAGGCTGGACGTGGAGAAGTGGATAGATGAGAGCATGGAGCAGCTGTACCAGGGCAGGGTGAGTGCAGGGGGCACGATGGCCATATGGGGGGACCATAATTAGATTTCTGTCTGTGTTTTAGAGGAATATACGGTAATCTTCTACTTTTAGGTTGGAAATACGTGCAGTTCACACTGTGTAACTTTTTACCCACGTTTTGCATCTAATCTTATGTGACTGCCGCAGTTACAGTCAGTTCTAATTATCTCTGATAAAATACGACTGAGTGCGCTGGGATAGGACCCGGCATAGAAGACGCATCCTATAGGAATATACAAACTCGCTCAGTCGGTGTTCTGACATAATAAAGTCATGAGCTAACGAATTCTGTGCAGGAATAGCAGGGGCGGACATTGGTGCAACCTGTGCAGCCACACGGGGGCTGAGAGGTAAGGGGGACGATGAGTGCACGGACTGGCCGTCAGCTCTCCAGAACCAAGCAGGAAGGCTGCATAGAAATACACGCAGCCACACTCGGGTCGGGAGAGCCGCCGGCCAGTCCGTGCAATGCGATGCGATCATCGTCCATGTTATACGGCCGTCTGACTGCGCTCTTATAGGTGCAATATTGGACTGCAGAGGGCCCATATAATGTTCTTGCACAGGGGCTTTCTTCTGTCTGTGTCCTCCCCCGATTAATATATAGGATGGCTGATTTCTAAAATGTAGCGGCAACTTTACCTAATAGCATTCCTCACACACTCCAAAGACATACTGATAGGGAATAAAAGATTCCTGTTATAATAAATAAATATTACTAGCTTGGCCCTTGCAAAATTTTTGCACATTGGTCGTCGGGGGCGCAGGCAATTTCAGAAAAAGCAAGCTGGTCAAATGTAAATGTATTTTATGAGATGATGAACACAGACAGGTATTTATATATGTAGATTGGTAATACAGTAAATTGGTTTGATAAGTAGAGGCCAAAAAATGTCTTCCGGTTGAGGTGCCACCTGCAGGTCATTGTGTCTTTCTGCAGGTTTATGAAAATGAATGTTTAAACTGTATTTAGTGATAAAATCATGAACGTGTGGTTTGTTTGGCTCTTTTCTTGCTGAAGGGGGCAAGTTTACCTTTCAAATGGTGTATCATTTGTGTGTGGGGTGAAGTAATCAGCGAAAAAGCAGTGCATGTGTACAAATGTGTTTGCATATGTGCCTCACCTGCAGTGAAGTGTGCAATCCTCCAATGTGCCTGAAATAGGCTGGGCAAGCACTTGAGCAAGCTGGAAAGACCCCAAGGGAAATGTTTGGGATTTGTTTGTGATGTCTGTAAGCAGCTTTGTGGTAGTGTGCTTTGGGGTAGTGTGCTGCCACCTGAAGGTAATTTGACCTTTCAAATGGTGTATCATTTGTTTGTGTGAGTGGAGTATGAATGGAGCAAGTGTGCAATTCAATAGGCAGTGCATGATTACAAATGTGTTTGCATATGTGCCTCATCTGCAGTGAAGTGTGCAATCCTCCAATTTGGCTAAAATAGGCTGGGCAAGCATTTGAGCAAGCTGGAAAGCCCCCAAGGCAAATGTTTGGATTTGTTTGTGATGTCTGTAAGCAGCTTTGTGGTAGTGTGCTTTGGGGTACTGTGGTGCCACCTGCAGGCCATTTTTCCTTACTGCAGGTGTATGAAAATTAATGTTTAAACTGTATTTTGTGATCAAATCGTGGATGTGTGGTTTGTTTGGCTCTTTTGCTGAAGTGGGCAAGTTTACCTTTCAAATGGTGTATCACTTGTGTGTGTGGGTGCAGTATGAACGGAGATACAAAGTAATCACCGAAAAACAATGTTTAGAAATAATAGAATAGATAGATAGATAGATGATAAAGATACAAAGTATCAACCATCGCTGTACACAGTGGATAATGGGCATGAAATACTGGATGCAAATTGGCCGCTGTAATTAGTTACATACAGTAATTGGAGAACTAGCGAGGCTTTAATATAAGTATCCACATTGGTTTCTTTAGAAGAGATCCAATAATGACCCTGCAGGGGCATTTCCTCCCCCATCATTGCTCTGATGGATCCATTACAACATTTACAGCTTTCTACCTTCCCTAAATGTATGCTGTGGAATGACTACACGTGGCTGCCATAAACTGATCATATAGGTTGCCTTTCGCACACTTGTAAAAATTGAGATCAATTTAAAGAATTTTTTACAAGTTTTTTCCTATGGCATTCACAACATTTTTTTACATGTATTTTTATTCTAGTAGATAAGCATATGGAAAAACACATGAAAAAAGCCAAGATTTCATTTGGCAAAAAAAATATATATATATAAAAATTTTTTGTAAATATGCAGGAAATGCAACCGAGAAGACGGCACTGTTTGCAATGTGTTTCATATTCCCTTCATGACGTGGGTCTGCCACGTGTTTTGCGGTACTTACGATATTATGTGCAGCTGCTCGTTACGCTGTTTGTCGTTGTGATCCTTAATGATTTACAGAACGGCAGGAAATAAGGCTCCTAAATGCCAGACACACATGGTAATGGGAAAGCGGTTGCTTTGCCCTTAAATAGTGGGGATATGTGATGATTATGGCTGCGACGCGGGACACAAGACCGGATATCGCTCTGAGCTGCTGCTACATCGCGACATAATGCAAGGGAATGATCCCATTTCAAACCAAAGGGTACCGCAGCCATTTTAAGCAAGTTGCAAAAAAACGTCGGAACCAGATAGAGCCTACCCGAATTACTCGTCGCGAACCCCATTCACTTGCCCGATGTGGCAATGTAGCGGCGGCATGTGCCCATACGAACCTGGGTTGCAGCCAAAATTGCTGTATAGTCCCAGTTAGTTTTCTGACTTCCTAGAAGAAGTGTAAAGCTTTCTCAGGTCTCATCTAAGACCATGATCCTCCATCTACAAGAAAAATTACTGACAACTGAATGAGCCCTAAGAGAGCTATGTTTTTGGATAGACTTTGAGCAAAACTGGACATGTCTCTGCGATTTTGCTCCGATCACTCGGTCCGTGGAAAATCGCAGACATGTGCCTGACCCTGTTCACTATTGTAGGTGCCAGTGCGATCCATGAAAAACACGGAATACACTCTTACGTGAAAAATGGAGTCTGAATGAGGCCATATTCTCATTTTTAGTCTTTGTTGCGTTTTTCTGTAAAGTTCGCTCTGTCGTCTTGTTCTCTGCTGCAAAATGTTCTTTCCCTGAATCTCTGAGATCCTGCGGAGCAGATGGCAGAAGTAGTAATGTAATGACTACTTAGGGGCTGAGAGTTTTGTACTAGATGTAGGGGGTCAACTCGGAAACTAAAAATAACATAAGAGTCCATTACACTGTTTCTGGCTTGCCTTGATCTGGTTTTAAAGGTCACAACCAGTAATAAGGCTACATCCACACCTCCGTGTGACACATCCTGGCGCTGTCCGTTCTTTTCTGACCTACAGCACTTTATCGATCCATACTCACATCAGTTTTGCTATCGGGTCTCTGCTCGTCGGTGAGACTCAGATCATGTCCTATTCTCATCCGTTTTGTGGTCAGACTTGGCCATTAAAGTCTATGGATCCCGTGTAAAACAGACCTTGTTCTTCAGGTTTCCATCCGAGCTTCATCCGTTTTAATTGATCCATTGTTGAAGTCAATGGATAAAAAATAAGTTCCGTGCGTCTACCTGCTTCAGGGAAAAAAAACAGATAAGAAAAGAAAGGAAGCAACTAGGAGGAAAACTGAGAAAAAATCGGTCAGTTTGTCTCGGATGGAAGCACCTGTACGGATGTGTGAATCTAGCCTTAGGGACTTTACTCGGCTTTTCATAGACCTTAAAGGATTTGTCCGGGTTTATCAATAAAGTCTGCAGTCACTATATATGAATCCTCACAGAGCGCTCTATGAGGATTCTCCAGTGCCGGCGGCGAGATCATATGACTGCAAGTATGTGATATGCACACTCCTGGCCACATTCTGACTAGACTTGTCAGACCTTGCTTAGTTCCCTTGAATTTAGTGAAGTCACTTACGTCTAGTCGGAATGTGGCCGGAAGTATGCATATCGCATACTTGCAGTCATATAACTGCTTGATCTCCCGTCACCGGAGAATCCTCACAGCCCATACTGTGCACACTGTAAAGATTCACATAGAGTGACTGCAGACTTTCATGAAAAACCCAGACATCCCCTTTAAATAGCACATAAAGGGTCCGGGAAGATGTCAGTAAAATGTTTAGGGACCTTTTGTATGAGCTTATAGTCGTCTGGAAGGAATAAATAACAATGATCATTGCCGATCATTGGCCAGATTGAAAGCTGATCGGTTTTATCAGTTTATCATTGACTGATGCTCAAGACTTTTTCTTACTTAGGACCTGGTCTAGTCTTGTCTAACAAAGACATTCAAGAGTTGCAACACAACTCCTCTTTAGGAACAAAGCCTTATATTTCTGGTATATATATATGTCACTGTATCATGGTACTGTAGAAGGATGGGGATGAACCCGGCAGGTAGACTTATCAGTGCCTACCGAATATGTGGTAGGAAGAAGTAAGAGACCGATGGAACCGGAGAATGATGGAAGGATCTGACTACACACAGTGTTCCGTAGTATGTTACCATGACGCATAGATCTCTATAGGGACTGTAGATGCAAGCAGTGTGAGATTTTTATTCCAAATGATTTGCAAAATTTCCTAATTTTTGGAGCAAAAAAAAGGGTTTTCATGTCCTTAAATGATATCATGGCACGGATGTGATTTTTTTCTTATTTTTCTCATATATATTTGTGCTTCATGTGGTTTGTCATTATGAAGCCAGGTCTACATTTGTCACTTGAGATTCTGGAAGGATTACAGCCGAGTTCAGGTGTCAGAGAATAAGAGGCATAGATTTTTGGGTAGACTTTCAACAGATGGGATTTTTTTTTAAAAGGATTCTCTTGTCATTTATTGATCTTGCGTGGTGGGTGGAGGGGCAGGAAGGGGATACCACATCCAAGACAACAAGCGACAGGGCAAACATTCTGGATTGATTATGTATGTCAATGAACATACAATATACATTTATATCTGCTGCCAAGAGCTGCTGCACCCTGGAGCTAAATCTATACTGTGTGTGGGATCTATATACATTAGAAATGTAATATAAGAACATTGATGTTCTCTTGTGTAGAGCAGGGTGCCCTCATTAGCATCCAAGGCTGCATTCAGCTATATCATTGCTGTATACCGCAGCAGCGCAAAGTATTTCAGAATATGCCTATATTGTACCCTTAAAGGAAAAATATTTTCAGAGAAACCCTATTTTAAAATGCCACCCATGAGGCCCCCAGCTGATTGTGCTTGGTCCAGTTTAAGACACCCCTCACCAAACTGCCGATTATACCAGGGGATGTCACAGCCAGCCGATCATTTTCTCTTAATTTGCCCTCCGTATGAAAATGTAGAATTATATAATGACCAATATTCATACAGGGTCAGCTGTCAGAACAGCAGCCGCATGTAAAGATAGAAGAGGCTATCCATTTATAGGAAGGGTTCCTAAGCGAGGAATTTGCCATCGACAATGTCCATATTCCCCAAAAGAGAACTTGTTAGCTTTAGTAACTGAGGTGGATCCTCCAAGCCCAATGTCCAGGTGGGCACACGGGCCATGGGCGTTGGTGCAGCAGGTGGGTGTTGCACATGGAAAACAAGTAGCAGAGTTACTGGAAGCCGCTAGTGGACTAAAGAAGTCCTAGTGACCTCAGACAGTTAGCAGAGTTACTGGAAGACGCAGGCAGGCAGTAGACATCTTACTGGTACCGCAGGCAGGCAGAAGTTGTCCAGGAGACCATGTACACGCAACTGGTATGCTGGAAACTGCAGCTAGGCAGGAGACCACAGACAAGCACCTGAAATGTTACAAACCGCAAGCACGAGATGTCCAGCAGACTGCAGGCAGGCACTTGAGATGCTGGAAACCGCAGGCAGGCAGGAGATGTACAAGAGACTGCAGACAGGCAGCAGAGCCTGTCAAGGTGCATAGCACAACTCAGAGTCTTAGAAGCACTGAAGTGTCAATTCCAAAATACAGGTGTGTGTCTTGGTGAGCCTTTTATAGGCCCGTGTGGATGCTCACATGGAATCACGCAGGGCTATCTGCAAAGCCGGACATGAAGCACAACAGAGTCTAGTGCACCGGGGTAATAAGGGAAGCAAAGCATGGATCTGAGACAGGTATGGAGCACAACCTTTGATGAACTCGGATTCTAGACTTGTTCTTACAAGCTTCCATTGGTTGGAGCCTGTAGTTTTAGTGCTGGGGCCATAATGGATCTCAAGGATTAACACAATCATGGATTATGAACAAATCCTAATTTTTTTGTCAGGTCTATGGACTATATATGCACACAGATGTATAGAGAGATGAAAAGAGCATAGAAAGGGGGAACTACCCCAGGCTCGGCATATGCCCTGACTGCTATGGTTAGGCAACAAGCCACTGTGTCTTACCCGGGTATTACATAGAGAACTGAGGCCAGTGTAGAATAGACTGGCTCCTCTGCAAATGAACATTGCCGTGGGTTTGTTGTGGTGGCAGGATCCATAGACCTGCATATGGCTGGTATATATGTAGAAAAGTCTTGTGCTTTATGACCGTGCTCCTCTGTAATTGTCACACGCGTGCGAGCCTACAGCTCTGTGTCTTTATAAGGGGATCCTGCACGCCTGGAAAGTCTCCATGTCACACTTCAGAGTTCTGTGAGAACATAAAATGTGTTATCTGCTAATATTCCTTCAAGGCAAAAGCAATGAAGAAAATCTGATTTATTAAAGATTGGAATCTGCCATGTAATGTGTATGCCGATGAAATGTCATGAATTGCGGATGCTGCGTATACGACATATACTATATGGCCAAAAGTACGTGAGCACCTGACCACCGCACCTGGGGGAGCTGGGTGGACAATTCACTTCATAACCGTGAGGGTTAAAATTTTGCAAATATGAATGCATCCTCTCATTTGGGAAGCCTTTCCACAAAATATTTGGAGTGTTTCTGTGAGATTTTGTGCCCATTGGGTCAAAAGAGTATTTGTGGGGTCAGTCACCAACATTGATCTGGTTTACAATCGGTATGCCAAATTAACCCAAAAGCGTTCAATGGAGCTGAGGTCAGGACTCTGTGCAAACACTCAAGTTCCTCTTCACCATTTGCCTTTATGGACATCACTTTGTGAATGGGTACTAAATTTGGTGGAATGGTACACCCCCCCCCCCAATATCCATTGGTTCCAATACATATGGCCAACTTTAAGGACATCAGGGTTAAGAGATTTCTAACAAGAAAAGGGGGGAAGCCAGCGCCGCACATGGTCAGAATGAAATACATTAAGTGCATCTGCACATATTAGTTTCTAACTGTTTTTTTAAAAATGAGACATTTGGCAAATAATTGATCAATTCTTTGAGCCACCCCGCCACGACAAGGCATTCTCATATGGGGCAGTCCTACTCCATGTTTTCTATTTTCGCTGTGCCATTGCGGCCTCCTAAATATAAAAAAAACTGCAAAAATAAGACTGCAAATAAACTGCAAAAGTACCTGAAGCATTGCTGAATCACTCCCATGGTGCCAGTAAGGCAAGCACAGGTAAAAGCCGACCAGGTCCAAAGATGGACATTTCAGATCTGACCTCCACACTTGCCAAACCAGCAACCACAGATGAAGGGTGAAACAGGCCCAGACACAGGTGCACAATTAACGCAGAGCCTGAGGCAGGGCAGGGCTGCTGTATGTGTGTACAGCAGCCTAGGTCAATCACAAAAAGAAAAAAAACAGATAAAATAGCCTGCATAACCCGGCGCGCACGGCAACAAGTGGTGGTCAGCCACGTACCAATATCGAACAAGAAAAGGGGGGAGCCAGCGCCGCACATGGTCAGAATGAAATACATTAAGTGCATCTGCACATATTAGTTTCTGTTTTTTTTAAAAATGAGACATTTGGCAAATAATCATGTGCGGCGCTGGCTTCTCTTTTTTTCTTCGTTATTGGTATGTGGCTGACCACCACTTGTTGCCGTGCGCGCCGGGTTATGCATGCCATTTTATCTGTTTTTTTTTCTTTTGGTGATTGACCCAGGCTGCTGTACACACATACAGCAGCCCTGCCCTGCCCTGCTGCCCTGCCCTGCCCTGCCCTGCCCTGCCCTGCCCTGCCCTGCCCAGGCTCTGCGTAATTGTGCACCTGTGTCTGGGCCTGTTTCACCCTTCATCTGTGGTTGCTGGTTTGGCAAGTGTGGAGGTCAGACCTGAAATGTCCATCTCTGGACCTGGTCGGCCTTTATCTGTGCTTGCCTTACTGGCACCATGGGAGTGATTCAGCAATGCTTCAGGTACTTTTGCAGTTTATTTGCAGTCTTATTTTTGCAGTTTTTTTTTTGCAGTCTTTTTAATATATTCAGGAAAATAAAAAACGTAGAGTAGGACTGCCCCATATGAGAATGCCTTGTCGTGGCGGGGTGGCTCAAAAAATTGATCAATTATTTGCCAAATGTCTCATTTTTAAGAAAACAGTTAGAAACTAATATGTGCAGATGCACTTAATGTATTTCATGCTGCTCATGTGCGACGCTGGCTTCTCTTTTTTTCTTCGTTAAGAGATTTCTGCCAATTTATTGCTTGGCCAACTGTTATTCTGCATGGTCACTTTTGCTGAAGTATAGAACAGCTGCAGGCTTATACTGTATAAGGACTATATTGAGCAAACAACAGATGGTGACATTTTATCTGTTATGGTTTGCACGTAGTTCCTCCAGATTGTCATGTATGACCGATCCCGTTGTGATGATGAAGATAATAGTGGCTGTATGTGCCAAGTAAAGTAATTCATTCTCCCACAATGCTGATGATTCTGCTGAAAGCTGAAATCTGCAACAGGCACAGCAAGACACAGAAAAAGCACAGCACAGCTTAGTGGACAACCAACACAAGGAATCTAGAGGTTCTTATCTCCTGCATACAAAACAAGAAATCCACTATTTACAGTCGGTAGTCACTCTATGTGAATGCAGACTTGTAAATCCTCACAGCGTGCACAGTGCGCACTATCACTTTCCGGTTTCTGGGTGGTCATGGGAACACAATTATGCAATTTCCATACTTATGGCCACATTCCGACTAGATGTGTCCGGACTCACTTGTTTTGACCAAGGCCATGCACGTCTAGTCAGCACTTGACTTCATGTATGCAAATGGCTAACTCCAGGCTAATGAGGAAAACACTGAAGGGGAAAGAACTTTTAAGTAGCAAGATCTCTGTCAACTCCAACCGGTCACCATTGTTCCTACAGCCAAAAGATATAAAAAGTTTCACCACCTAACAAAGCCAGCAGAAACCCAACAATCTTCAGTGTTAAAGGGAATCTGACAGCAGGCTGTTGCTATGCAATTTGAGAGCAGAATGATGGAGGGACAAAAGCCCTGATTCCAGCAATGGGTCACTTACTCTGCTGCTTGATGAAGTTTTGATAGAATCCTTGCAGATCTAGCAGAGCTTGGAATGCTGAGCTCTGTATAACCCCACCCACATCACTGATTAGCAGTTTCCTATATACATTGTGCATTTTCAGCAATCTGCCAATCAGTGATGGGGGTGGGGATGGATCAGGAGTCACAAGACTCAGTCGTACAGTGATAATCTCCTGCTGATAAAACACTGAATTGAAACTACAGCACACAGCCTAATAAGTGAATCATCTCTGGAATCAGGGTCTTAGCCCCTACATCATGCTGCTCTCAGATTAGATAGAAAAAAATCTGCTGATAAATTCCCTTTAAAGTGATTGTTTTAGACAAAACCATTAAAAATCAATTTAAAACGGTTCCGTGCTTGGTGCAATCCCTACTTGTTTGAACGATCCCTTGACAATTAGCAGATCACAAAATGACTGAGAAAAGCTCCCAGCAATCAGCTGCAGTCCGTGGTAAAAGCTGTCTGTGAGGGTTTCATTCATTTCCCTGCATTACATAATGCCCATTACTGTCAATGGGTTGTCTGTGTAATGCAGCACAGGACAGGTCCTCCAAAGCGACAGACGGTCCTTGTTCTCCTGATTGTTCTTTGCTCTGAATCACATACGAGGACCATTGTTCCATATAGTACTTACTTACCGTTAACTCACATTAAAGAGGATGTCTGCCTTAGAAAAAAAATTAGAAAATGTGAAGTATCACTTTAGATTGTGTTTACACTTTGCATGTTTTTTGTTTTTTTTTAAGCACCAAAAATGGGAGTAGTGGCAGCAAGGAAAAACACTGCGTGCAATCCACATGTTTTTCCTGCGTTTTTGCAGCGTGTTTACTTGCAAATGAAAAATGCTAAAGGGGCTTACATGCTGCAGAGTTAAAAAGTTTGCCCAGCAGCTCAAAAAACATCAGAAAAAAACAAAGTATGTGCCTGAGATTTATTTAAAAATTTCGTTCACTTTGCTTGTACTGTAAAACACAGAATTTTTGCCGGAAAAAAAATGCTGCAGAAATTTTCTGCAAAAACGCCATGTGTGACCATAGCCTTAGGGGCTTCTGAGTTAATTAGGGTTCCCTGTTCAGGACCTTTATCTACTAGCCAGTGTGAAGAGAAACTCTAGTCTTGGAAGTTCCAGGTAAGGCCGGTGTCACACTTGCGTGTGTGATACGAGAAACTTGCACGAGTCTCTTGCATCAACACCCGACACTGCCGCCGGCACTCGGACCGGAGCGTGCAGCTGCATGTATTTCTATGTAGCCGCACACTGCGGTCCGAGTGCTGGCAGCAGTGTCGGGTGTTCATTTTAGAGACTCTCATCACACACGCATGTGTGACACCGGCCTAAATGCCGCTACGGCCGGGTATGACTGCTCCACCTCTATTGCTGAAGGTCTGCAGTAAATAGGTTCCGTAGGAACGTAGCCTTAAAGGGGTTGTCCATGCTTGGAGTTCAAGTCTGCAGTCGCCCTATGAGACTGCAGACTTTTAGCGCGCATTGTATGTGCTGCCAAGATTCTCTTTAGGTTTATGAATATTGGATATTTAATTCAAAACTGCACCATCACCAGCCATCGATATGAACAGTGGACCTGTGCTAGTTTACGTGCTATGTACATCTTTGCAGAGATTTGTTTTACTGTTTACTTGCTTCTTAAATGCAGTCTTCATCATCATCATCATCATTTTTATTATATTATTGTTTTTTAACATTGTGCTGGCGCAGTTTCTGTGAGTCCTTCATTTGGCTCTGTGACTTTGCAATAATGTTACAGATGCATCAATGCTCTTGTTCAGTTCTGAGGACTCTCTGTGCTCGCCCATCCTTTCTTTCAATTTTAGAGTTAACAGCAGGGGTGTACACAGATTTTCCACATCATGGAGAGGAGAGAAAGTACCTCAGGGAGGGCAGAGAAAATAGCTATAGATAAGGAGAAAAGCATATGAAGAGGAAACAACTGCAGGATAGAAGCAGTACTGATACATAAGAGCGAGTGAGTACAGCAGCACCTTGGATATACACAAAGCTCACATCCAGCCTATATTACTGGGAAAGATATTCCCACAAGTGAAAAATCTGAATTTAGATCAGGCTGCAAAATGCATATCAAGAGGTCATTTGGGCTTATTCTTTTACATAACCATGACTGGGGGTCACTACAGCCATGTTAACAAAGACTGGTGACAGCACCATAGAGGTAGCACTGGAGCAGCAGCAGGTACATAATACTGATTTTCTTATTTTTTCATAGATCAGGCCTTCATAGCAAAGAAAAAGTTAAATACCAAGAGATTCTCAAACTAAGTAACTGGATCCTTACGCCCTTTTCTGTAGAGTGAAACGTTCATTATATGGTTTTAGTCTTGGGACACTGGGCATTGGGTGTTGTATGGAAAAATGACCCACTAGGGTTCAGTTGGCCGTTCACAGGTAACTGGTTATTTGGATGATCAACCCCTTCTAGTAACATTCTACTGTAGAATATTCTCATCTTTTGGTCTCCACCAAAATCTAGTGGTGGCTCTACCTTCAAGAAATATTGACCAACGCTGACTGTAGTTCTTGTTATTTGTGATTTGGCACAAATTTGTGGCAAAACCTGTCTAAGTCATCCTACATCGGTGACTCTCGTCTAAGATCTGGGGTCTGACTGTGATAGCTTTTATTAAACATCATTTTTGTAGGCCCGGCACATTGCCCTATCGGGGTATTGACTCTCCATTCCTTCTGTATAACGTATTCATGTCTGCACAAGTATAAATTATTCATGTAGTCCCCAGCACTGAACAGCTTCTCGGGGATGTCTATCCTTCATCTTCCCGTGAGCATGGATGGACATTCTGTGTATGTGACATTAATCAGTGTCCCTAGAGGAGCGCATCCCCCTTCTCTGAGTGTCACCTCCATTCTCTGGGGGCATCATCTCGTTATCTGCTAATTGGGCAGCTGGGTCCATCTTTGTTATCTATGGGGTGGCAAAGTGACCCACGCAGGGCGATTCTGTATTTAATCTATTCACCCTCAGTCTCATCCATTTGTTCTAGAATATTATATATTATTGTATAATTTTCAGATATGCATTGACTTCGGTCTGTTTTTAGGCTGCGGGGTTCAGTCTTGAGAATGCAGCCTCTAAGTTATCGATTTAACCATTCGCCGCTGTCTGTTCTTTTTACATGTTCACTTTAATTTTTTCTTCCCCCTTCTTCCAACAGCGATGATCTTTTTTATCTATCTACATAAGCCATATGATAGGAGGCTTGTTTTTGGATAAAGGAGTTGTAGAATTAATGCCATCATTTAATTTCCCATATAATATAAATTAGTTGAAAAATTATTTGTGCAGTAGAATGAAAAAAAAAAAATTGCAATTCCTACAATGTTGCTCAAATTCCATTTTTAGGATGTCCACTGCAGGGTAAAAATGACACGTTAACTTTACTCTGCAGGTCAGTACGATTACAGCAATACCAAAATTATATTCCTTGTTTGTTTTTATTACTGCTTTTAAAAAATAAAAATATAAAAAAAACCTTAAAAGAAAATTTGATTTGTGTCACGCTATTCTGAGACCCATACGTTTTTTTTTTGTTTTCTGCCTAGAAATCGTTTTATTACTTACACAGATGTAATAAATATACTTTAGTTATTTATTACATTATTTTTTAATGATGCATTCCTATTATTTTTATGTATTATTTATTTATATTTTTATATTATTAATTTAATATTATAATTGTTTTATAGATTCATTATATATATATAATTATTAATAATGTATTTATTAGCTATTTTATTTATATTTAATAAATGTATTTGTTTTAATTTTTTTATTACTTATTTAGAGCATTTTATTGTTGCCATTTTGGGATATATACGAGTTTTCAATATTAGTTTTTATTACAATTACACAACTACAAAATATAGTTTTTGTTTCCTACTTTTCAAAAATAAAAAAAATCTTGAAACAATGAAAATTTTTCTTTGTGTCGCCATTTTACGAGACCCATGCATTTTTTTAGATTTCTGTGGATAAAAGTGTGTTAGAGCTTTTTTTATTGATACCATTTTCGAATACATATGACTTATCGATCATTTTTTTTACATTTTTTTAAGGTGTGAGTGCTAAAAAACAGCATTCTCAATTCTACCAGTCGTATTTAAACTAAAAAAGGCAGGGGAGTTATTTAAAAAAAAAAAAAAAAAGATTTTGTAACATATTTTTGCACAGTAAGGCCGGGATCACACATGCGAGTGTCGGCCGATTTACTCGCATGTGTGATCCCGGCCTTATACTTCAGTATTGCAGTGAATCGGCATTTTTGCAATCCCTTATTGTGTGAATGATGGGGTAACATTGGCCCTGACCACTTTGATTCCTTTGACACTATTGCTTTCATTGTCAAAACCCTGTCCACTTCAAGTAAATGAGATTGAGCTGCAGTACCACTGACAGCCACAACTTAATGTAGGGCGCTGTGTCTAGCTAGTGCTTTATTTGCCTGATCCCACACATAGCATATAATCTAATACTGGGCAAAGGACAGAAATCCCTATTGTGGCACACAATGCCATTTTTGACAGATATAAATTTGGGACTTTTTGAGCACAGAGTATTATTTTGTGACGTTGAATTACTTTTTGTGAGTTCCTTTTTTATTAATCCATCAATGTGCAGTGACTGTGAGTAGTATGTAGTAAATATGTGTTATTTCTATAATTTGTCACCATCACTAGTGTTGTCTTACCAAACCAATTGGTAATGTAGTAAATCCATACTGGTGTTCTGCTAAAGTCGTAGTGTCTGCTTGACTTCACTGATTTATTGATCCGTGTACTGCTTGATGTATGACGATGGCTGCAATTGTGTTCCTTAATTGTGTGTCTTCAGTTTAAAACACTATTTTATGGCTTAATTTACACCAGTTGTGTGCACAGATGTATCGGAGTCAGGACTGCATCAAACTTCCATT
This sequence comes from Oophaga sylvatica, assembly GCA_033576555.1. Lineage (NCBI taxonomy): Eukaryota > Metazoa > Chordata > Amphibia > Anura > Dendrobatidae > Oophaga > Oophaga sylvatica. The sequence continues at coordinate 36,152,143 of JARQOD010000008.1, forward strand.
ACAAAAGAATCCATGTCCAAATGTATTGACCCCAGTGTTTTAGTAGAGCTGAGTGACAATGGAGGTACAGTGCCAAAACTGGTATGGCAGAGATAATTTAGCAGTGTAGTAGAGCTGACTTTGTAACAGAGTCCAAAACAGAGCTGACTCAGCAGTAAGGCAGTATTACCTAACAATAAAACAGAGCTGACTCAGCAGTAAGGCAGTATTACCTAACAATAAAACAGAGCTGACTCAGCAGTAAGGCAGTATTACCTAACAATAAAACAGAGCTGACTCAGCAGTAAGGCAGTATTACCTAACAATAAAACAGAGCTGACTCAGCAGTAAGGCAGTATTACCTAACAATAAAACAGAGCTGACTCAGCAGTAAGGCAGTATTACCTAACAATAAAACAGAGCTGACTCAGCAGTAAGGCAGTATTACCTAACAATAAAACAGAGCTGACTCAGCAGTAAGGCAGTATTACCTAACAATGAAACAGAGCTAGCTGAGTCACAGAGTCCAAGACAGAGCTGGCTAATAGTATAACAGAATTTCTTAGTGATATAGCAGACCTGAGTTTGTGACAGATTCCAGTGTAACTATCAGAGATGGCACAGTGCTATGTAGGATAGTTATGCAGTGATTTAGGACTCAATAGTAGAGCTGGGTTTGTCACAGAGTCTAGTGTAGGTAGCAGAGTAGTCACAATGATATGTAGAAGAGTTACGCAGCGAAGTAGCACTGAATAGCAGAGCTGGGTTTGTCACAGAATCCAGTAGAGGTAGCAGAGCAGTCATAGTAATAAGTAGAAGAGTTACGCAGCAATGTAGCACTAAATAGCAGTGCTGTGTTTGTCACAGAGTCCAGTGTAGGTAGCAGAGGGGTCACAGGTATATGTAGAAGTGTTATGCAGTGATGTAGCATTGAATAGCAGAGGTGGGTTTGTCATTGAGTCCAGCATAGGTAGCAAAGTAGTCACAGTGATATGTAGAAGAGTTATGCAGCGATGTAGCATTGAATAGGAGAGCAGGGTTGGTCATGAGATACTAGAGTAGAAGTAGTCTATGGACACAAAATACCTGAATATTCAGGAGGTGTGCTGTCACCTGAGCTGGCCTACAAGGCCACAACATGTGGCATCACATGGTGATGTGTCGACCCGCCACCACAATTGTGGGTTACCAGGGCAATGGGGTACTCAGAGCCGAGCCCGTAGAAGTCTATGGGGATTCTTGTCACAGGTAGCTGTGGCTCGGTCTGTGGCCCGGGCGGTCTGGCGTATGTTGAGGATATATTTACAGGGGATTGATTATGTACAGTTCGTGACGCCACCTGTAGTATTCTGGTAATTAGTACCAGCGCTGCTGTAGATCTCTGAGGGGATGGTGAGGCAGCTAGATGTCGGGTCCCCTACAGGTGGGACTGGTCCCTCAAAGTCTATGTGAGTAGTGAAGTCGAGTGCGGTTAAAGAACACAGTCTCACACGGTCAGCGTCTTTCCATACCTTTACTTGCAAGATGTTAAGGCAGGTCCCAGGGAGGCTGATCCA
>JARQOD010000008.1:36153777-36184391 GCA_033576555.1 Oophaga sylvatica
TCGCTGGGGGTCGCTGTATATGGGACACTCTCGGGTTGGGTCGCTGTATATGGGACACTCTCTGGTTGGGTCGCTGTATATGGGGACACTCTTGGTTGGGTCGCTGTATATGGGGACACTCTGGTTGGGTCGCTGTATATGGGGACACTCTCTGGTTGGGTCGCTGTATATGGGACACTCTTGGTTGGGTCGCTGTATATGGGGACACCTCTCTGGTTGGGTCGCTGTATATGGGGACACTCTCTGGTTGGGTCGCTGTATATGGGACACTACTCTGGTTGGGTCGCTGTATATGGGGACACCTCTGGTTGGGTCGCTGTATATGGGGACACTCTCTGGTTGGGTCGCTGTATATGGGACACTCTCTGGTTGGGTCGTTGTATATGGGGACACTCTCTGGTTGGGGTCGCTGTATAGGGGAACCCCTGGTTGGGTCGCTGTATATGGGGACACTCTTGGTTGGGTCGCTGTATATGGGGACACTCTCTGGTTGGGTCGCTGTATATGGGGCACTCTCGGTTGGGTCGCTGTATATGGGGACACTCTCTGGTTGGTCGCTGTATATGGGGACACTCTCTGGTTGGGTCCTGTATAGGGCACTCTCTGGTTGGGTCGCTGTATATGGGGACACCTCTGGTTGGGTCGTTGTATATGGGGACACTCTCTGGTTGGGTCGCTGTATATGGGGACACTCTCTGGTTGGGTCGTTGTATATGGGGACACTCTCACCTTATTGTATGAGGGCCAAATAGAGTACTGTATGGAAACAAGACACTGATTTCTCGGAGTAGCACATAGTCTGCCGGGCATTGGTTCATGGGGCACCAAAGTGACTTGTGCTAGGATGTGCCCTGTAGGTAGATTTCATCTCATCGAGTGCTATGGATGAAGGTGGAAGGGAGATCGGCAGGACAGACAAAACACAATCTTATTCCCAAGTGGAGGACATGTAAAGTATAGCTACTATATATATGTGCACAATGCACGACTGATATGCTGTCTCTACCATGATGCCAAGACCAGTGGCAATATATGGAAAGGTTGTTGCTGCTGCCAGGTGGCCAAGTAGCTTCACCTCTAGCCAAGACTTGGGCTTCTGTTTAGAGACCCCCATTATGCCCCTGACTCTCCCATACACATGTAAGCTTGGCTCTGTGAAATGCTCCGGTGTTGTCTATCAGGGAGCTGCGGCCAGACTCCTCTCCAGGTAGAAGAAAAGGATCGGCCGCTGAAAGTCAACAGGCTAGATCCTTCTCTCCCTCCAACATCTCTCAGGGAGGAGTCAGGCGCCCCCACAGTCAGGAGACCCCCGTACACATCTGACCGCCGGCCGATCCTGCTGATATTGGCTGGCTCAGCTGACTGTAGTCCGCGGTGTATGGGCATCAGGCTTCTACCTGGCTCCCAGTCTGCAGTGTGGTCACAGCTGGAGGTTACACCTGAGTACAGCCTGGCCCCAGGTTCTGGGGGCCCTGAGGCGGGAAATGCAGCAGATGATGTATATATAGAGGGGATTATCCACCGTGCGATGTCACCAGACTCTGGGGTAACACACATCACGTCAGTCTGTATAATGGACTCATCTAAGTATGTCTGTACCATCGCGTTACCCAGAAGGAATGGAAAATGTTACCGGGGGAAAAAAGATTTTAATAAGTGAACAATGTGGCAATAATTATATCACTGCCAAACCCCGTATGTCACAATGTCATCTCTAATTCATCTATAATGAACGATTCCGTCATCTTGTAAGATATGAAAAACATTTGTAAACTGTATTAATGCCGCATGGAGCTTTAATGGCAATTTAAAGGGAAAAAAGAATTGGCTTTTTTTTCCTCCAAACATATAGTGCTATCCCAGTACTAGACACTACCTATTGATGGGGGTGACACTGTTTTGGGATTTTCTTTTTATCTTGTGCAATTCCCATAATTACATAAAGCTACAGATACATTTATTTACATGGGATAATTATTGGGAACGAGCATTCCTAGGAACACTTTTTGCCCGATATTCAGCCCATCTAAAATGACTGCCAGGCTGACCAACTGGCAAAACGCTCATTCGTCAGATTTAATTACTTATTTTAAGCTTGCTTAAAAATCGTCACATCGAGCAGAATATACGGGAATAATGATGATATTCAATGTGCACAGAACGATTGGATTCACAATTGTCCTGTGTGCAGGGGAAGTGCGGTCGTCCGGATAAACAGGGTGCTAGACGACCACTGATTACATGTAGCCAATCGGTGGTCATTTCACTGCCGCGGTCGGGCTGTATATGTAGCCTGAGATACATACATACGCGGCCAGACTTATCTAACTGCAGACTTATGAATGTCTCCAGCGTTTCGCACTGTGCACTGCGGGGATTTGCAAGTTTCAGACCCGGGAATGGAGGGTACAGTGGGGAAAATAAGTAATTGATACACTGACGATTTCTGCACGTTTTCCCACCTACAAAGAATGGAGAGGTCTGTAATTTGTAGCGTACACTTCACCTGTGAGAGACAGAATCTAAAAATAAAAACCAGAAAATCACATTGTATGATATTTACATCATTAAATTGCATTTTATTGCATGAAATAAGTATTTGATCACTGATCAACCAGAAAGAATTCTGGCTCTGACAGACCTGTTAGTTTTTCTATAAGAAGCCTCCTACTCTGCACTCATTACCTGTATTAATTGCACCTGACTGAACTCGTTACCTGTATAAAAGACACCGGTCCACAAACTCAATCACACTCCAATCTCTCCACCATGGCCAAGACCAAAGAGCTGTCTAAGGACACCAGGTACAAAATTGTAGACCTGCACAAGATTGGGATGGCCTACAGAGCAATAGGCGAGCAGCTTGGTGAGAAGGCAACAACTGTTGGCGCAATTATTAGAAACTGGAAGAAACATAGATGACTGTCAGTCTTCCTTGGTCTGGGGCTCCTTGCCTCATGGGGTAAGGATGATTCTGAGAAAGGTCAGGAATCAGCCCAGAACTACACAGAGGACCTGGTCAATGACCTGAAGAGAGCTGGGACCACAATCTCAACCTTTAATGTTAGTAACACACTACGCCGTCATGGATTAAAATCCTGCAGGGCATGTAAGACCCCTCTCACACCAGCACATGTCCAGGCCTGTTTGAAGTTCACCAATGACCAAAATTGGATGATCCAGAGGAGGTATTGGAGAAGGTGATGTGGTCAGATGAGACCAAAATAGAACTTTTTAGTATCGACTACACTCGCTGTATTTAGAGGAAGAAGGATGAGTACAACCTCAAGAACACCATCCCAACAGTGAAGCATGGTGGGGAAACATCATACTTTGGGGGTGCTTTTCTGAAAAGTTGGCAGGACGACTGCAGCGTATTAAAAGGAGGATGGATGGGGTAATGTATTGCGAGATTTTGGCCAACAACTCCTCTCTAAAGGGTATGCCACACTACATATGTACGAATCGTAAAAGTCACTATTTAGCGACGTTAGCGATATGTAGGCGAGTTAGCACGAGTCTGCTGTGATCTCGTCGTCGTGGATCGTTCGGACCCATTCATGCTGGCGCCGCTGGATGTATCTAACGTGGTGGCACTTCTAGCGATTAGCGGTACTATTGACCGCTAAGTCTAAGAGATCGCTACGCGATGGTCGTACTATACTAAGTGGCCCATTGCGTATGAACAACGTAGCGATCGCTTAGTAGCTCGTATCGTGACGTAGCGGGATGTTAGTGTGGCATCTTAGGCATGAAGATGAGTCGGGGGTCTTCGATGACATGACTCAAAAAAAGCCAGGGACAAGGAGTGTCGTAAAGTTCAGGTCTGGAGTGTCTAGCCAGTTCGACCTGAACCAATAGAAACTCTGTGGAGGGAACTGAAACTCAATGTTACCCAACGACAGCCCCGAAACCGGAAAGATCTGGAGAAGATCTGTATGGAGGAGGGGGCCAAAATCCCTGCTGCAGTGTGTGCAAACTTGGTCAAGAACTACAGGAAACGTCTGACCTCTGTAATTACAAACAAAGGTTTCTGTACCAAATATTAAGTTCTGTTTTTCTATTGCATCAAATACTTATTTCATGCAAATTAATTATGTAAAAACTCTACAATGTGATTTTCTGGATTTTGTTTAAGATTCTGTCTCTCACAGGTGAAGTGTACTTACGATAGAAATTACAGACCTCTCCATTCTTTGTAGGTGGGAAAACTTGCAAAATCTATTATTTATCTATCTTATAAAAGAGTGAAATCGCGTCCTATTAATCAGACCCCAGTGAGTGGTGTCAGCATTTCCTTGCAGGAAGATGGTTAGGTTACAGATCTCAGTCTCCTGTCTCCTGTCCAGATCTTTCAGCCAAGAATGTGTCAGTATTAAGGCGCGGACCACCATCTGTCAGTCCATCCCTGGTGCTCAACTCTCACTGACTCTGCAGGGATCGTCCGGGAGCAGAACAGGAGCCTATTATATTATATCAGATGTCCTACATAACTGGCCTCCCCATCATCTAAGGTATCATACGCATCCAATATCGTCATTAATTCTGTTTTACAAAAAAAGTAATTCAATTACTTCATCTTCAGGCTGAATTTAAGAAGATCCTTAGATTTTGCAGAAATTCCAGCTCACCCTACCGGCCATCTGATACTTATAAGTCAATGACAGCTGGAGAACCACAAGCTTCCTAAGCATGCGGCAGATAATATGGAGGTGACGTATGGTATCTGTGGCTAGGTACTGTCCACATCAACCCCATACATGTTCTTATACTGCCATGATATTGAAAAATGCATGGGTGGAGAACCTCCGATTGTGCAAAGCAGAGGAATCCTAATACCAGAAATAGGGAACATTCATGACTACTGGTGGGTTAGACGTCAGATGCCTCAGTCAGATCAGGGCCACCTCAAAGGTTATGTGGGCCCATGGTCAACAGGGTCCCAATGAGCCACTCTTTTCTTTGGATTTTCCCTTCTCGCCTTCGAGACCTGTGACTTTCTGATCTCTTTAGTATATTTTTCATTGATTTTTACATTTTTTAATTAGATCTTCCAAGGAACTTGGACCTGTGTTCATTACTTGTATAGTATACTGTACGAGACATGGCAATGCGCACATTCACACTGGTAAGTGGTACATTGATTTCTACATTTCTCAGATTCCTCGATGGTGTGAGAATGCCTCCAGTCTGCCATTTATATTCATTTGCAACTATAATTAGTCAATATGGTTGTTGCTGGCCTTATGGGCCGGCGCATTCATGGAGGTCACAATTACACTGGACTGAAAGGGGCATTGATTGATAATCCATTTGCAAAAGAGGCGTCGTTAGACATATTGCCCAGTTTGCTGCAGATGGCACAAGTTACCCCGCACATAGTGACTTGGTTGATAAAGTTGAACCCCATCAGGTTCCGTCTATTATGTTTCATGGGTTGTCCATGATTGGCCAACCACTTATCGATGCCCCCTAGGCTGCAGATAAAGTACAAAAAAAGTCTATACTTACCTCCTGGACCAGCTCTGTTGTTCCACTCTCAGCCCTGTTTACCCGGCCTGACATAAAGAATGTGATATGACCGCTGCAGCCAATCAGTGGCCACTGATCGTCTTCAGCCTTCAGTCTTGTCTGAGCGTAAGATCAGCATCCGAGTATCCAAGCATTGGGGATAATTGTTTGATTAAGTGGGAGTCCCGGTGATCAGGCGCTAGGATAAATATGCGTCATTTTCAGACATTCTAATTTTTTAATATGTAATTATTGCATAGGATTCGTACACATTCTCCGACGTGGTTTAGAGCACAGCTAGACTAAATGTGGCCCTGGACATATGAAAATGAACTTCAAATACTAACATATTGCACCATCACACAGAAGTGAGTTGATTTTAGACTGATAATATATTCGCCAATCCACTACATTCAAGTTGTTCGGCGCTTGTCGACCACCCTGTTTACACAGGCTGACAAAGAATAATGGGGGTAAAACGATTTCTAACAGATCGCTGTGTCCCCATACAGTGTCTTGTGATTGGTAGCACAAGTCTGGTTAAATGGGGTGATGTGCTGTTGATATTGGTGACACACACACTGCATGCTACACAGCCACACACAAACACACACCATGCTACACACACTGTCAATGCTACAAACATACACACACCCTCCATGCTACACACATGCAAACACACACACTCCATGCTACACACACACATTCCATGCTACATACACACACACCATGCTACATACACACACATTCCATGCTACACACACACATCATGCTACATACACACACACACCATGCTACATACACACACACACACTTCATGCTACACACAAACACACACTTCATGCTACACACAAACACACACACTCCATGCTAAACACACATCCATGCACACACATACTCCATGCTACACACACACATTCCATGCTACACACACACATTCCATGCTACACACACACACATCATGCTACATACACACACATGCACACTCCATGCTAAACACACACACACCATGCTACACATACACACTCCATTCTACATACACACACACTACGCTACACACACCCATTCAATGCAATATACACACACACACACTCCATGCTACATACACGCACACTTCATGCTACACACAAACACACATGCTCCATGCTATACACACACACACTGCATGCTACACACACACCATGCTACATACACACACTTCATGCTGCACACATGCACGCACACTCCATGCTAAACACACACACACCATGCTACACATACACACTCCATGCTACATACACACACCACGCTACACACACACCCATTCAATGTAATATACACACACACACTCCATGCTACACATGCATACACACATCATGCAACACGCAGGCGCTCAATGTTACACACATGCTCCATGCTAGACACACACTCTATGCTACACACACACTCCATGCTACATACACACACTCCATGCTATACACACACACACACGCTCCATGCCAAACACACACACTGCATGCTAAACATACATACCACCCACACCATGCTACACACATATGTACACACGCTCAATGCTACACGCAAACGCTCAATAATAAAGATTATTATTATTACACACACTCCATGCTACACACACACATGCTCCATACTATACACGCACTGCTTGCTACACATACATACCCACACTATGCTACACACACATGCTCCATGCTACACACAAACACTCAATGTTACACACACTCCATGCTACACATACATACACACACCATTCCCTACACACATACGCTCAATGATACACACACACGCTCAATGCTACATACACACACTCTATGCTACACATACATACACACACCATTCCCTACACACATGCGCTCAATGATACACACACAAGCTCAATGCTAGATACACACACTTCGTGCTACACATACATACCACACACACACGCACGCACTCACAGTGTAGAGGATATACCAAGCTCTCTCCTGCTCTTCAGTTTTTCCATTACTCCCACAGGGCGAAGAGCTTTTGGTCACACGACCATGATGTCACCAAAGGTCCATCTGATCTATCTACATTTCTAACCTCTGAAGCTTTACTGATATTATAGGATTCTCATTAACAGTGCAGTTTCTGCTTTGCAAATGCAGATGGTCACAGACTAACTGGTCTAGCGAATCAGCAGCTGTGGAGGGTCTCTCTGGGGGTCCCATTTGAGGATGTGAGAACTTGGCAATTGCCAGTGTATCCCCCTCCCAACAAGAGGTCCTGCATATATTAATTTACCTTCAACGTGGTTGCGATTTATAAGCTAAACATTGAGATCTTGGCCAATGTCGTCATGTATACCTTAATTATTTTTGTTACTCGACACGTTGTTACCGTGCTGAGACTGCAATTTATAGGCTAGCAGCAGAAGGGTTAATGTCCCTTAACCTCCTGCATCTGTTGCATCCTGCATAAGGGACTGTGTTGGGGCTGCAAGGGGGTCTAAGGGGAGAGTTCACCCTCTTCTCACAGTCCAATGTCACTAAAAGTCATCCTCTTATTAACCCTTGCACTTCCAGGGGTTCATCATATGAGACATTGAGAATTCAGAAACACTAAGTGTTTACAATAACGTTCCTACAGTCAGGTCTTCAATCATATGCTGGAGATCTGTGGTATGTCCTGGTGTCCCAGGAGGCAGGAAGTGTGTGTTTATGTGTTTTATGTTACTGCACTTGGTTCTGTAGAATAGGCATTTTTGCTATTTTTTTGGATACATGTTATTTATACCATATGTGTTGAATAAGCAGTATGTATTTATATAGGGAGACAATCCACATAAATCTGTAATAGTAGAATATTCAGCATGTTTTTTCATTGCGTATAATGGTTTTCTGACCCGATCCTTTGACTAAGTTTAGAGAAAACTAAATCACTTGTTCTCAATAACAAATATAGCCACCGAGTGAAACCTAAGAGTTTCTCGTCAGCAGATCATACTCATTGGAGTATTAATATATGCCTTCGAAAATGTTGGCTCCACCAAATGGTCTCTAATTTCTATGTTGGCTTCTCGTAAGAACGTGGAATGAGATTTGTACTTTAATAACTGTTATAGGATCTCTGCTAAAGGGATCCACTCCTAAAGGAGGTTTTCAACCCCAATATCTATCCCTCCTCAGTGGCTTCCATATACATTTTTTGTATTTTAGCCCCTTCTCCTGTCAGTCCCGAGGCCACCATCACACACCTTGCAGTAAAGGACCCCAATGAGGAGCAGAATTCAATTATCTCACTTGTCCCATCATGGGACATTCCAGCTTCTTTTACACTATACTGTGAAGTATAGAAAGTGGGCATCTTCCCAGCAGAAGCTGCCCAAAGAATGAACATGTCGCTTCTTTTAGTTTCCGAACCTCGAAGCCGTTAAAAGGCATAACCTGGGTTGGACACTACATGGGGGCACTGAGCACATCCAGTCCAATAGCGACAAATGGTTAGGGACTTTTTGTCAGGGAAAGATTGCCTCCAAGCGGGAATCTGTCAGGAAGATTTCCTCCAAGTGGAAGTCAGTCGGGGGTGGACCTTGCTAATGTGAGGACGTCTACGTTCCTGGGCCCTGGGCATAAAGAAGAAGTGTGAGGGGACCAGCAACCCTGAGCAGCCGGTGAAGGATTCACCGTGGTAACGTGAGCCCAAAGTCTGTGGGTTTACGTAGCAGTAGTCCAGTGGAGGATCCACTGTGGGAACGGTCAGCAGAAGAGGTCATGCATGAGCGTAGTAGGGAGTGGGTCATCAGAAGTATCCGGGCAGGATAACCAGAGAGGGGTGGACGACCTAGTAGATATGTATTCCTAGACTGGATTGAAGTGTCTCAAGGGAAAGAGATCGAAGTGCCGTTTTCACCGGGCTCCTCGTCCTGTCAATACTTTGTGGTCCATTCTGGTGTAGCAGAGAAGAAGAAGCGGAGTTGTGGAAAATGTATTGCTGGTATCGTTTAAGACGTGCTTATGGTGTCTTGAATTTGCTGTGTCCGGAGGAAAATAAAGCAGAACTGTTTGACGTGATTCTGGACTCTGACTCTGATTGTTCCTTATACTCTGCCATGGGAGAAGAACACCCCAGGAGAATAGAGGTAACAGGAGTAAAGAATGCAGCTGTTCCCAGTAAGTTTACCCTCGGCCAACCCTTTACATGTGCACCACCTACCCTTACGTGGTGGCCATCCATGTTATACCTAGGTGGCCTGGGTCTATGAGCATTGATAGCTCTCAACACTTCATTATAATAGGTTTCTTGAGTGGGTGACACCCTTTGTATAATATGTCTTAAAATTTTTGGACAATAAAAATGAGAATGCCTAACCTACGTTATATGACATCTAAACTTGGAATCATATGGAGGAAACTAGGTGCCCCTGTAGGCTTCTGTGGGCGCCATTTAGCAGCTCAATACATCACAATGACTGGTCAGAGTTGTAATTTGTCTTGAGTTCTCTCCCTGGGCTATAAGTATAAATGCTCTGGTCATGTAAAAACAAGGCAAAATGGAGAATATTCTAAAACTGTGGAGAGGGCTATGTATGGCAATCCATGGATGACATCTGGAAGAGAAAACCCCTGTAATTTACATTGTGTAACGCTGGGGGAGATCCAGATAGAGCAGGCTGCCCAGACGTGACATCACTAACAGCTCATTGTATGAGACCGCCGCTCATTACTAATGAGTCAGGAAATAAATCACAAAAATCAGAGAATTTACAAAAGTGACGTAATTGCTGAGAAATGAGCCCTTTGTTACACCCGATCTATCTCACATTCCAGTCTGCGATTACCTGGTACAACATGACACTACAGCTATACCTAAAGGAGAACGGGCTAAATAATGGAGATAAATCCAGAATAAATGCAAAAGCAAAAAAGGGTTTAACATCATGTTAGCCAATTGAAAGAAGTTGTATTGCTCTCAGTAAGAGAAACACAAGAATAATACATTATGTTACAAAGCAAAATTTAAAAACTAGAAGTGTTAACAGTTTATTTTTTATCAATTGACAAAAGGCAATGTGAATGAACAAGAGAGAAATCTACATCACATCAGTATATGGTGTGACCGCCTATGTCTTAAGGTACTGCCACACTAAACAATCCCGCTAGCGATCACAATAACGACGCATACTAATGCGATCGCTAGCGGGATTGTTTCTATATCGGTAAGTGCGGCCACATTTAGCGATATAGTTAACGACGCTATCGCCGTTAGCGATCTTCTTAACGACTTTAGCGGTACAAAAGTACCGCTAAATCGCTAAGAAAAGGTGCCACACTAGCGATATATACTTACCCAGCGGGAGCGCCGACGAGAAAATAGGGTCCGGAGCGATTCCAGCGACGAGCGAGATCACAGCAGGAAGCTCGTCGCTGGAAGCTGCCGCACTGAACAACATCGCTAACGGGATCGCTAAATAGTGACGTTTTTTAGCGATCCCGTTAGCGATATTGTTCAGTGTGGCATACCCTTTAAAAACAGAATCAACTCTTCCAGGTGACACTTGTAACACATCGGGGGTTTTGTAGGATTATAATCAGGTGTATGAGTGACCACTTATATCAAACAGTTGATAATGATCATCATTTTCACAGGTTGGTTGAAACTCAGTTGTTAACTGAAACAGAAACAGCTGTGTAGGTGGCTTAAAACTGGGTGAGGAAACTATGACAAAGGTGAGGTTTGTAAGACAGTTTCATGTCACAGGTCATACACCACAGCAAGACTGAGCACTCAGCACAGCAACAAGACACAAGGTAGTTATACTGCATCAGTAACGTGTCTTCCAGGAAAAGATTTCAAGATAAAAGATGCAAAAGCGCCATAAGGTCTTATCCAATATAAAAGATTTCAAAGCAGACTGGGGGTTAAAGAGGTTCCGATCAAGCTGTTTAGAAGAAGTACCAAGAAATGTGTAACACTGATGCCCAATATTTAGCCAAAGAAACTTAGTGCAGCAGATGACTTACTTCTCTTCAAAATCAGAAGATGTCCAGAAGTGGCATCAGCACAGAACTGGAGGCAACCATTGGGACCCAGCTACACCCATCTATTGTTTGGAGAAGTTTGGCTCAAAGTGGTCTCCATGGAAAAAGTCTCAATGTTGAAAATATTGATAGATTTGTCTTTTGCTCATTCACTTTGTATTTTGTTAAGTGATAAAAATAAACAATTAACATTATTTTTTTTAAAGGATTCTTATTTTACAGCTTCTTTTCCCCACCTGCCGAAAACTTTGGCACGGTACCGAATATACATATATGAAAGATAAGAAAATCTGTTTGATGCAAATCAAATTCATCTAGAATTTTTAACAATTTGCTGTAGGAAAGATGTGTATCTTTGTACCGTGTTAGCCAGTAGATAGAAAAATATTTAGACTTGAGAGTCCTCAGTGGTTGATACCTTTTAATGGCTAACTGAAAAGATGGTACCAAATTGCAAGCTTTCGAGACTACGCAGGTCTCTTCATCAGGCAAAGACTAAAACAAAAGCTGAAGAATCACATATTTATACACAAGAGGACACAGGAATTCCTGTGTCCTCTTGTGTATAAATATGTGATTCTTCAGCTTTTGTTTTAGTCTTTGCCTGATGAAGAGACCTGCGTAGTCTCGAAAGCTTGCAATTTGGTACCATCTTTTCAGTTAGCCATTAAAAGGTATCAACCACTGAGGACTCTCAAGTCTAAATATTTTTCTAACAATTTGCTGAACATTTTCAAACAATTTGTAATTTGCTTTGCGTGAATGGTCTAAAATGACAGAATGCAGAGGACAGCATCAGCCCGAGAAGGATCGCATGACCTGTTACACAGCCAGGCAAGTTTCTCCATAATGCCTTTCAGCTATCATGTGATATAGCTCAGACCAATCAAGAGGGACTATCATAGCCTGTATAAAAGCAGAAGCATGGAATACAGCAGACATTTTTTTCTGAATCTGGATGGAGACAGCACATCACAGACTGCAGATTAACTAGACAGGAAGAGAAAGTTATGAAACACTGAAGAAAGTGTACTGATTCTGTGTGACAGCACAGCAATGACAAAGATTGAATCAATTTTCTGCAAAACAAATTTCAAAACAGCAATGTGGTGACATAAATGGACATTAAACAAAATGTCCAGTTATTACATCATGGAAAAAATGTATCACGGCTGCAGTGCCAGTTGTTTGGCATCAAAAAAAGCATTTGCAATGTTTTGCTATTTCACTCCACTCTTGTCACTTAGGAAAAAGTAGGTGTCATAGTAGGCATGATTGGCTGTGTGCATGAGCTGCTAGTCAATTTTATGAATTACAAAATTTGAAACTGCTGCAAGAAATTTGCAATTCTACTCCAGAGGGAGGAAACAGATCTTGACCGAAGTTTTATATTTAAAAATGAGACCCATTAAACACACGGGCAGACATACCGCATGTGCAGCTAGTGCGGCTGCCCCAGGGCCCGGAGGTGGAGGGGGGCCCCAGTGTGGCGGATAACACTGAGGGCAATCTGGCCTGTTTATCCGGCCCCGAGGCTCCGGGGGATCCCTAGCCAGATTGCCCTCATGTGCTGCGGGCAGGGAGAAAATGTCAGCAGAGCTGCAGGGATCAGTCCTGCTTCTTGCTCGCACTTCTGATCTGACACAGCAACGTGGGTGGATGACATCAGCATTCAGCGCGCAACTGTATCAGATAGAAAGCTGCCGGCGACGAAGAAGCTGCGGGGAAAAGAGCAAAGAGGTGTGTTTGTCTGCCTGCCTGCGTGTGTGTGTAGATGGTGGAGAGGGCAATGATGGGGGTGATGGAGAGGGCAATGATGGGGTTGGTAGGGGAGAAAGCAATGATAGAGGTGGTGGAAAGGGCAATGGTGGGAGAGAAGGCAATGATGGAGGTGGTGGAAAGGTCAAGGATGGGGGTGGTGGGGAGAAGGCAATGATGGGGTAATGGAAAGGGCAATGATAGGGTGATGGGGACGCCGTGCAGCTTCCTCTTCTGAAGCTGGCAACTGACTTCAGCGTGCAAGCGAAGGGAGCGCATGATTTCGCAGCCATGCCCCCCCAGTCATGTGCACGTCAAAGTCAGTGGCTGACCTCTGATTGGGAGGCAGCATGTACTGCCGCGCACAGACTCGATGGGTCTCTGCACCGCAATACACTTCAGCTGAATGTGCGTCCAAGGACGCTCATCCAGCTGACGTATGTGCCAGCATCGACAGGCCCCTCATTCGCTGAACCCAGTTGCGGTGGCGACTGCAGTAGTTACGCTCCTGCCATCCAACAAATTGACTACAAAAAAATTCCCAAATAACACAGCACCCCGGGCAACTTTCTATGTAAAAAGTGCAAAAATGTATTGGCCCATGTGTACATTGGAAACTTTGTAGCTCACAAATATGAAGCATTTTGTCAAATGCAAAGTGTAACAAACTGGTTTATATGGGTGGAACATATTAGCATGATTCTTCAGATCAATCAATAATGTTATATCCAGTAGTGCAGTCCTGGTATCCCATCTTAATAATGGCGCTGGCAGTCTTTATCTGGGTTGTGCACATGTCAGCACATGAGCTCTTCAGCTCCTATGCACCCGATAATTGGTTTTGTACTCAGTAATCGGAGTTACTCCATACACTGACGCTTGGTACCTCTGACCCCTGGGATTACACTGACCCGAATCTATTATCTAAGATATTGAATATGCGCCTCGTTTGATCTATAGAATAACAATATGGGCAGTATATTTTATCTATATATTATCTATCTATCTACTATCTATTTATCTATCTATTATCTATCTATCTGTTATCTATTATCTATCTATTCTCTATCTATCTGTTATCTATTATCTATGTATCTATCTATCCATCTATTATCCTTCTATTATCTTTCTATTATCTTTCTATTATCTATCTATTTATTATCTATCTATTATCTATCCATTATCTTTCTATCTATGTATTATCTATCTTTTATCCTTCTATTATCTATCTATTTATTATCTATCTAACCTATTATCTATAATCTATCTATCTATAATCTATTATCTATCTATTATTTTTTTATTATCTATCTGTCTATCTATCTATCTATCTTTGATCCTTCTATTATCTATTTATTATCTATCTATTATCTATCTATCTGTTATCATCTATCTATCTATAATCTATTATCTATCTATTATGTATCTATCTAACAACGAGAAATGTCATCATCTATCCTGTCCATAGGTAAAAGACGTCACTTGTGGTAAAACCTCTGTAACAGACCAGCAGCACACATCCCTTCCTTCCTGCCCTGAGGAGCTATAGACCTAGGTGATGTCTGGCAGGAGATGGTCTAGACTGCATACATGATAGGTTTGGGCTTGACTAGGTCTGCATCAATGTTCTGCATCTGAATGTAGTAATGATCCCATTCACTGACAGCAAGCAGAGGTCTTGACTATGCTGAAGATTTGAAGCACAAAGTATATTACAATGTTTCTATACATTTTAGAAAACTGTAAACACTGTAACATTGGGCCGCACTTTGACTTTCACAACACTTCCTAATTGTGCTCCCTGTCACTGCATTGGTCGCGTTCACACGTTCAGTATTTGGTCAGTATTTTACTTTTAAGCCAAAATCAGGAGAGGAACAATCAGAGGAAAAGTCTAATAGAAACACGTCACCACTTCTGTATTTATCACCCACTCCTGGTTTTGGCTTACAAATACTGATGTAAAATACTGACCAAATACTGATAGTGTGAACGCGGTCTTAAAATGAGCAGCAGGGCATAGAGGCAGACCATGAAGCTGCAATGGGCCATCTGTACAGATGGGGCTAAACCCAGGTTGTCTGCTTTGCTGCTTTTTAGTAGGAGGTGAGAACCCGTCCACTATACTAAGTGACAGTCTTTACTGTAGTTCTGGCATTCAGTTTGTGAACCAGGAAGATCGGGATGAACATAGACACAGCTTTTTAGATGGGAGAAAATAGCTATAATTTTCATTTGGCCGCAGAGTTTGGCAGATAATATTCAAGAGTTTGCAATAAATGTTACTGATCCAGATATGAATAAATGACTGCGGAGAACAGTCACATACAATATATACAGTACCTGCCATATGTCCTTCTATATGCTAATACTCGTACTATAAAACATCACAACTTCACTATAAGGCAAGGACATACAAAATAAAAACACTTATGGTATAAATCAATAATAATCATTAATAATAATTACAAATAGAATGTAAGATGTAGGAGAGCAACGTTTGCCATTTTCATGCCTTTTCACAAAGGGTTATTTCTCTTTTTCTATAGGACTGCGGCGTTATCCTAATGAAGCTGATTGGGCTCTGCTACATCTCCATCTATATGTTACATTCGGAGTACGAGCCATGCATGGGAGGAGTACATCCCCTCTCCGAACCGCTCAGTACTGTCTAATATGCAGCCCCCTGGATAGACATTGTATGATCACTCCAGCCCCCCATATAGTGTATCATTCCGGCATCCTAAAGAAATAAGTGATGTCTGATACAATACACAAAGGCTAGTCTGTAGGAAGCCATAGAAGACCAGTGAGCTGGGCATTGCCCCCTGCCAAGGGAATGATGGGGGGCACTGTGGAACCTATCGGGGCGTTATAAGCCTAGAATTTCCCATATAATTGGGCGGACATATCTAATGGACCAGTCATGGCTTCTTCTTCATCCATGGTGAGCACAGCCTTACCTGTGATGCTCCTCAGACAGACAGCCACATGGATGGAGGACTGCTAGAAGCCACATACAATGTCATCCACAGAGCTCCAGCCTCAGATCTGAGGACAGAGCCAGGGAGGAGCCAGAAAACATTCACCTTCCCCTGCCCTGACTATGGAATCCCTAAAGACCCTGACGTCAAGCCCCTCGTAGTAACCCCTCAATGTCTGGACGCTGCAATATAGCCAAGGGGGCCAGGAGCGACACCCTGTATATTGTAATTATCGCACAGGATCCGACAGCGCAGCTCCTTATATCTAGTGTATAGAAAAGAAAGATCCACACCGGATCTACACAGATCTCTGGATGATTACCCCAGATCACAGATCTCCGGATGATTACACCGGATCTTACACAGATATCTGGATGATTACACCTGATCTTACACAGATCTCCGGATGATTACACTCGATCTTACACAGATCTCCGGATGATTACACCGGATCTTACACAGATCTCCGGATGATTACACCGGATCTTACACAGATCTCTGGATGATTACCCCAGATCACAGATCTCCGGATGATTACACCGGATCTTACACAGATATCTGGATGATTACACCTGATCTTACACAGATCTCCGGATGATTACCCCAGATCACAGATCTCCGGATGATTACACCGGATCTTACACAGATATCTGGATGATTACACCTGATCTTACACAGATCTCCGGATGATTACACCGGATCTTACACAGATATCTGGATGATTACACCTGATCTTACACAGATCTCCGGATGATTACACAGGATCTTACACAGATCTCCGGATGATTACACCGGATCTTACACAGATCTCCGGATGATTACACCGGATCTTACACAGATCTCCGGATGATTACACCGGATCTTACACAGATCCCCAGATGATTACACCGGATCTTACACAGATCTCCGGATGATTACACTGGATCTTACACAGATCCCCAGATGATTACACAGAATCTTACACAGATCTCCAGATGATTACACCGGATCTTACACAGATCCCCGGATGATTACACCGGATCTTACACAGATATCTGGATGATTACACCTGATCTTACACAGATCTCCGGATGATTACACCGGATCTTACACAGATCTCCGGATGATTACACCGGATCTTACACAGATCTCCGGATGATTACACCGGATCTTACACAGATCCCCAGATGATTACACCGGATCTTACACAGATCTCCGGATGATTACACCGGATCTTACACAGATCCCCAGATGATTACACCGGATCTTACACAGATCTCTGGATGATTACACAGAATCTTACACAGATCTCCAGATGATTACACCGGATCTTACACAGATCCCCGGATGATTACACCGGATCTTACACAGATCTCTGGATGATTAGACAGAATCTTACACAGATCTCCAGATGATTACACTGGATCTTACACAGATCCCCGGATGATTACACTGGATCTTACACAGATCCCGGATGATTACACCGGATCTTACACAGATCTCTGGATGATTACACCGGATCTTACACAGATCTCTGGATGATTACACCTGATCTTACACAGATATCTGGATGATTACACCTGATCTTACACAGATCTCCGGATGATTACACTCGATCTTACACAGATCTCCGGATGATTACACCGGATCTTACACAGATATCTGGATGATTACACCTAATCTTACACAGATCTCCGGATGATTACACTCGATCTTACACAGATCTCCGGATGATTACACCGGATCTTACACAGATCCCCAGATGATTACACCGGATCTTACACAGATCTCCGGATGATTACACCGGATCTTACACAGATCTCCGGATGATTACCCCAGATCTTACACAGATCTCCGGATGATTACACCGGATCTTACACAGATCTCCGGATGATTACACCTGATCTCACACAGATCTCTGGATGATTACACCGGATCTTACACAGATCTCCGGATGATTACACCGGATCTCACACAGATCTCCGGATGATTACACCTGATCTCACACAGATCTCCGGATGATTTCACTGGATCTTACACAGATCTCCGGATGATTACAACGGATCTTACACAGATCTCCGGATGATTACACTCGATCTTACACAGATCTCTGGATGATTACATCGGATCTTACACAGATCTCTGGATGATTACATCGGATCTTACACAGATCTCCGGATGATTATAACAGATCTTGCACAGATCTCCGGATGATTACACCGGATCTACACAGATCTCCAAATGATTACATCGGATTTACACAGATCTTCGTATGATTACACAGGACCTTACACAGATCTCCTGATAATTACACCGGATCTTACACAGATCTCCGGATGATTACCCCAGATCTTACACAGATCTCCGGATGATTACCCCAGATCTTACACAGATCTCCGGATGATTACACCGGATCTTACACAGATCTCCGGATGATTACCCCAGATCTTACACAGATCTCTGGATGATTACACCGGATCTTACACAGATCTCCGGATGATTACACAGGATCTTACACAGATCTCCGGATGATTACACAGGATCTTACACAGATCTCTAGATGATTACACAGGATCTTACACAGATCTCCGGATGATTACACAGGATCTTACACAGATCTCCAGATGATTACCCCAGATCTTACACAGATCTCCGGATGATTACACCGGATCTTACACAGATCTCCGGATGATTACACAGGATCTTACACAGATCTCCGGATGATTACACAGGATCTTACACAGATCTCTAGATGATTACACAGGATCTTACACAGATCTCCGGATGATTACACAGGATCTTACACAGATCTCCGGATGATTACACCAGATCTTACACAGATCACCGGATGTTTACAACCTTATTTATCGGTGGCTGTAAACGTTTGGAAAATATAGCCGATATGACCCATAGTAATAATTGATCCCTCTAGAACAAGAATTCTTAATAAGCTCGTGGGGCCCTGATGTGTGTATGGCAGCTGCACGCTCACTTTACTGACACTCAGACTGTGTCCGTGTCCCCAGAGGACACTATTACTTACTGAAGAGGTACATAAGGGTACTCAGAATATTATGTGATAAGGGACAAGTGGACATTATTACTTGTTAAGGGAGGAATTAAGGGGCATTTTTACTTTATAAGCAACACTCTTGCCATTACAACTTTATAAATGGCATTTTTACTTTACAATTAGGCAATCGAGGTATTAGTACTTTATAAAGGGCATTTGGGACATTATTACCTATAAGGGGTCACTCAGGGAATTATATCCTTCAGAGGGCCACGCAGGGGTCTCGTATGATTTTTTTACATAGAATGTGGCTTGTGTCCATCTCTCAGAGCTGAATGTGGCTCTCATCCAAAGCACCCATCTATGAGAGAACAGACAGTATCCGCTGCCAGGGCTTCTGGGTCCTCCAGGGTTTATTTCAGGTGCCACCCTCCGTGGTCAGGCAGGGCATTTCTTAGGGAAGGTATCAGGCCCTCCTTTGCCCTGTATCCATTCCTGACCTACTCAGTCCTGTAGTTTGGTATATAGTGGATGACCAGATTCCCTCAGGCCAACATTATTTATATATTCCAGGAGGAGGCATTTAAAGGTCCTTGGTACCTAACATTGTTATCCCCTTGAGAAAGTGGCAGGCGTGCCACGAAACGTACGTCGGGGTGGCATCTCCTGTATGGGGTGATTCCTCCTAGTGCGGTATTTTACAATTCTATTTGGTGAGCATGGTTTCCTATCAGATATGGCCAGCATTGCATTGACTCCTACTGGCCTCATTACATAAGCGCTTGTCGTTTAGTGAAACATGCTTTATCTTGTGTGGTGAACTTTTTCTGTAGCTCTGTTACTTTTTTACCTTCCTTTTTGTGGGGGATTTTATATACGATTTATTTGATATGTTGTGAGCTACAATGTGTTTATTTACCATCATTGCCACATGCGTTTATTTGCCAAACCGCTAGGAGATTTCTCTCCCTGTATGTGCACATGTCCTCTATATGCGGTTTCACTGTTCAATGTTATTTATTCTTGTGCTATGTATGTATTGTTACACAATAAATATTTACCTTTTATAATATGAATTTTGGTCACCAGCGACTCTCTTTTTCCTCCTATGATATTACATCTATATGAGTGGTGATTTTTTGGTCACACATTTCTAGTGTGACCCACATTTTCCCTATCCATGCAGCTGTATTTGATGAAATTATTTATATATTCCAGGAACCAGTGTGATATTTTGTTTTAATTGTGATAAATAAAAGTTATCTTTTCTTGGGGGGATCGTTTTGTATGGTTAGATCTTGGTTATATTCCTCACCTCATTCTTATACATTTGTTAGTGGTGTAAAGCCTCCATCACTGGACTCTGGAGGACATGTGTCCTGTGCAGTGACGGGTCACACTTCTCTGACGGAGGAGCCTTTTGTTGATGAATGCCAGGAGTACGTTACCCGCTGGACACATGGTGGAGAAGGGTTAATGCTATGGGCTTGATCTTTTAGGGTACGACCTCAGCCCCTTAGTTCCATTGAAGGGAAATCTTAATCCTTCAGCACAAGACATTGTGGACGATCGTAGCTTCCAGATTTGTGGGAACAGTTTGGGGGAAGACCCTTTTCCGTTCCCCACGACTGTGCCCAATGTACAAAGTCCATAAAGACATGGTTGAAGGAGTTAGGTGGGAAGAACATGACCCCCGCACAGAGCCCGGACCTCAACCCCGTCCAACATCTTTAGGATGAACTAGATTGGAGATTGTGATCCCGGCCTCTCCCCAACATCAGGGTCTGACCTCACAAATGCTCTTCTGGATGAAGGGGCAAAAATTACCCACAGACACCTCCAAAATCTTGTATACCAACATCCTAGAAGAGCGGGAGCTGTTATAGCTTCAAAGTAGGAACTGACTCCATATTACTGTCTATGGATGTAGAATGGGAGGTCAGAAAAGCTCCTGTAGGTGTCATGTGGGGGGACACATACTTTCCTCCCTGTAGCGTATACCTTCCCACGGAGAGCTCTACCACTGTGTGCACACAGCCTTTTTTCATCTTTTACGTATCTATAAGATGTATCATACTGTGGGCAATATTACTAGTTTTCATCCTTTTAGTTTTAGAAATTGGTCTTATTTGATCACTTTAGGATTGAGCGGGTCCTTAGAGGGCCACACACTGTGATTTTGGATCAGGGTGTGGACAGACTGCTGGAATTCTGACATTTTACAAACAGCTTGGGTGGGAAACGAAAATATTCTACTGAACGTTTCCCATCATGGAAAGCTGGTGGAAAATAGTCATCAATCCATAACGGCTGTTATCATACCGCACTCGTTTATAAATTATTCATCTCTCATCCTTTATGTTTCCAGCAAAATCCGCACCCTTATAATATTGGGGATCCTCACAGATGTAACAACTGCATATACCAAATTATGACCACCTTGGAGAAGTCCTTAGTGCATGCTCATGAGTTTTTACAAGACTCAGTGGGACAATGGCTTTGTTGGAAAGTGCATTCATTAGAGTCACAATCCTCCATGTTCTTCACCAAGAATAACGATTTGAGCCATATAAAGATTAATCTATGTTATAGGTTTGTTCCTTTACCCAATTCAAACCTGAGATTTAAACCTGAGAGGGTCCCCCATTTAGACTCCGTATCTTTTAGACAGCGTGAAGAACAACTTGAGTCTCTTGCACTAGGAGGAACGATGCTGACCACACATTACAAGCAGAGGAGTAGCTGTTTAATCAAGTAACCATGATAACAACTGCGGTGGCATACCCTAATATTGGATGCAGGAGAACCTCAGCAGATTACTGGAAATAAATCTCTATATAAAGACCAAGATTGATATTACCGCCATATAGTCACCATGTAGTGGTAGATACCAGTCCTACAGAACAGATAAGAGATCACAGTACATTTATAGATGGTGACTTACAAATGACGTTCTTTCTGATGTAGTCGTCACTTTTCACGTCTTTTCCATCTGGCCCAGACCGACATGATGACTTCTCCAGCCAGGACTCGTCTGCAGAGATTACAAGAAAGACACATGTCACTTCTCACTTCATCTCCAGCACCGTCATCATCTATTCCCAACCTGCACAAACTCCTTATCCTGCTGATACCCCAATACTGAGCCGCTGCTGCCATCTGTTTCCCTATTACTGCACCTGCTGTGTGGCACAATAACAGTGCTCCTCTTACTGCCCCACATAATACTGCCACCACTGTGCCCCTTACATAGTGATAATGCCACCTGTGTGCCCTCCAGATGGTAAAACTGCCTCCTAATAAATATTAATGCCCTGTGCAAGTGCCCTAGAAAATAGTATTCATATTTTGTCTCTAGAAAGCACTAATGCCCCTTGTACATTATTGTCGGTCACTGTACTCTGAATGCCCCTATAACAATTATGCTTCTTAAGTGCCCACTTAAGATCTAATAATGTCCCATGAGTCCCCCCCCATCTACAGCTTCTCTATACACATTATGATGGCCCACAGCTCTGATATACAGTGTAATGGGTGCACAGCTCCCCTATGCACAGCATCATGGGCCAACAGCTCCCCCAAAAACCACAGAATAGTGACCCCCACAGAAGCCCTCAGACTGCATAATGGCTCCCACATCAGCTCCCAAACTGTATAATGGCCGCACACAAGCTCCCACCCTGTATTCTTTCCTTTATATTAGCCCCCAAGTTGCCCAATGGCTCCCACATTAGCTCTCACACTATATAATGGCCCCCACATTAGTCCACAAGCTGAATAATGGCCCTGGAAATAGCCTTCAAGCTGTATAATGGCTCCCCGATTAGCTCCCAAACTGTATAATGCCCCCCGCATTAGTCCACAAGTTATATAATGGCCCCTATATTAGTCCTCCAACTATATAATGGCCCCAATAATAGTCAATAGGCTGTATAATGGCCCCTACATTAGTCCCCAAGCTGTATAATGGCCCCGGAAATAGCCTTCAAGCTGTTTAATGGCCCCTACATTAGTCCCCAAACTATATAATGGCCCCTACATTAGTCCCCAAACTATATAATGGCCCCTACATTAGTCCCTAAACTATATAATGGCCCCTACATAGTCCACAAGCTGTATAATGGCCCCTACATTAGTCCCCAAGCTGTATAATGGCCCCTACTTTAGTCCCCAAGCTGTATAATGGCCTCTACATTAGTCCCCAAGCTGTATAATGGCCCCTACATTAGTCCCCAAGCTGTATAATGGCCCCTACATTAGTCCCCAAGCTGTATAATGGCCCCTACATTAGTCCCCAAGCTGTATAATGGCCCTACATTAGTCCCCAAGCTGTATAATGGCCCCTACATTAGTCCCCAAGCTGTATAATGGCCCCTACATTAGTCCCCAAGCTGTATAATGGCCCCTACATTAGTCCCTAAACTATATAATGGCCCCTACATTAGTCCCCAAGCTGTATAATGGCCCCTACATTAGTCCCCAAGCTGTATAATGGCCCCTACATTAGTCCCCAAGCTGTATAATGGCCCTACATTAGTCCCCAAGCTGTATAATGGCCCCTACATTAGTCCCCAAGCTGTATAATGGCCCTACATTAGTCCCCAAGCTGTATAATGGCCCCTATATTAGTCCCCAAGCTGTATAATGGCCCCTACATTAGTCCCCAAGCTGTATAATGGCCCCTACATTAGTCCCCAAGCTGTATAATGGCCCTACATTAGTCCCCAAGCTGTATAATGGCCCCTACATTAGTCCCCAAGCTGTATAATGGCCCCTACATTAGTCCCCAAGCTGTATAATGGCCCCTACATTAGTCCCCAAGCTGTATAATGGCCCTACATTAGTCCCCAAGCTGTATAATGGCCCCTACATTAGTCCCCAAGCTGTATAATGGCCCCTACATTAGTCCCCAAGCTGTATAATGCCCCTACATTAGTCCCCAAACTATATAATGCCCCTACATTAGTCCACAAGCTGTATAATGGCCCCTACATTATGCCTAAACTATATAATGGCCCCTACATTAGTCCACAAGCTGTATAATGGCCCCTACATTAGTGCCTAAACTATATAATGGCCCCTACATTAGTCCCCAAACTATATAATGGCCCCTACATTAGTCCCTAAACTTATAATGGCCCCTACATTAGTCCCAAGCTGTTTAATGGCCCCTACATTAGTCCCCAAACTATTAATGGCCCCTACATTAGTCCCTAAACTATAATGGCCCCTACATTAGTCCCTAAACTATATTAATGGCCCCTACATTAGTCCCCAACTATATAATGGCCCTACATTAGTCCCTAAACTATATAATGGACCCTACATTAGTCCCAAGCTGTATAATGGCCCCTACATTAGTCCCCAAGCTGTATAATGGCCCCTACATTAGTCCCCAAACTATATAATGGCCCCTACATAGTCCCTAAACTATATAATGGCCCCTACATTAGTCCCCAAGCTGTATAATGGCCCCGGAAATAGCCTTCAAGCTGTTTAATGGCCCCTACATTAGTCCCCAAACTATATAATGCCCCTACATTAGTCCCCAAACTATATAATGGCCCCTACATTAGTCCTAAACTATATAATGGCCCCTACATTAGTCCACAAGCTGTATAATGGCCCCTACATTAGTCCCCAAGCTGTATAATGGCCCCTACATTAGTCCCCAAGCTGTATAATGGCCCCTACATTAGTCCCCAAGCTGTATAATGGCCCCTACTTAGTCACCAAGCTGTATAATGGCCCTACATTAGTCCCCAAGCTGTATAATGGCCCCTACATTAGTCCCCAAGCTGTATAATGGCCCCTACATTAGTCCCCAAGCTGTTTAATGGCCCCTACATTAGTCCCCAAGCTGTATAATGGCCCTACATTAGTCCCCAAGCTGTATAATGGCCCTACATTAGTCCACAAGCTGTATAATGGCCCCTACATTAGTCCCCAAGCTGTATAATGGCCCCTACATTAGTCCCCAAGCTGTATAAT
Source organism: Oophaga sylvatica (assembly GCA_033576555.1). Lineage (NCBI taxonomy): Eukaryota > Metazoa > Chordata > Amphibia > Anura > Dendrobatidae > Oophaga > Oophaga sylvatica. The sequence goes on from JARQOD010000008.1 coordinate 36,179,013, forward strand.
GGCCCCTACATTAGTCCCCAAGCTGTATAATGCCCTACATTAGTCCCCAAAGCTGTATAATGGCCCCTACATTAGTCCCAAGCTGTATAATGGCCCTACATTAGTCCCCAAGCTGTATAATGGCCCCTACATTAGTCCCCAAGCTGTATAATGGCCCCTACATTAGTCCCCAAGCTGTATAAATGGCCCCTACATTAGTCCCCAAGCTGTATAATGGCCCCTACATTAGTCCCCAAGCTGTATAATGGCCCCTACATTAGTCCCCAAACTATATAATGCCCCTACATTAGTCCCCAAACTATATAATGGCCCCTACATTAGTCCCTAAACTATATAATGGCCCCTACATTAGTCCACAAGCTGTTTAATGGCCCCTACATTAGTCCACAACTGTATAATGGCCCCTACATTAGTGCCTAAACTATATAATGGCCCCTACATTAGTCCACAAAGCTGTATAATGGTCCCTACATTAGTGCCTAAACTATATAATGGCCCCTACATTAGTCCCCAAACTATATAATGGCCCCTACATTAGTCCCTAAACTATATAATGGCCCCTACATTAGTCCCCAAGCTGTTTAATGGCCCCTACATTAGTCCCCAAACTATATAATGGCCCCTACATTAGTCCCTAAACTATATAATGGCCCCTACATTAGTCCCTAAACTATATAATGGCCCCTACATTAGTCCCCAAACTATATAATGGCCCTACATTAGTCCCTAAACTATATAATGGACCCTACATTAGTCCCAAGCTGTATAATGGCCCCTACATTAGTCCCCAAACTATATAATGGCCCCTACATTAGTCCCTAAACTATATAATGGCCCCTACATTAGTCCCCAAGCTGTATAATGGCCCCTACATTAGTCCCCAACTATATAATGGCCCCTACATTAGTCCCTAAACTATATAATGGCCCCTACATTAGTGCCTAAACTATATAATGGCCCCTACATTAGTCCCCAAACTATATAATGGCCCCTACATTAGTCCCTAAACTATATAATGGACCCTACATTAGTCCCCAAGCTGTATAATGGCCCCTACATTAGTCCCCAAGCTGTATAATGGCCCCTACATTAGTCCCCAAGCTGTATAATGGCCCCTACATTAGTCCCCAAGCTGTATAATGGTCCCTACATTGTTAGTGGTCAGTCAGTCTGATCGACTTGTCCCCCAGCAGCCAAAGAAAAGGGGTGCCCTTCCATAAGTGACCCCCTTTCTGCCTGGTACATTATTCAGTGGCATGACATTTAGGAGATGGATCTCTGCAGGTCGGACTCTGGGGCCTCTCTCTTTCGAGGTTGAGGTTTCCTTGCACTTAGGCTTCGAGAGCATTGGACATCTATGGAAAACATGGCTAGCAGATAATGGCCACACATCAGAGAAAGGGGCATGCGTTCCCTGCCATAGTAATCCCGAGGCTTACACGCCTATTTAAAGACTAAGAGGATAAGTGACTTGTGTGAGATTAATATCCAAGAAGGCAATCGCATTAATGAGACCATTTCCCAGGCGACCCTTAAGGAGGTTTTCCACTTTAGAGAACCAGTTTTCACAGACATTATTAAGAACTCAGAGTTATTAGAGGAATATCGGACAAGGAGCGGCACTCTTGTAGTATTAAATTAATGTTCAAGTGCACAATAATGTAATAATGGTGGATATACAGGGAAATATCCCAACACTATGCAACATACAGAGATGAATTCCACTCTTGCTACACAATAAAAGCGCGATGCACTTAGTTAACTGAACAAAAGATGTCAACTAAGTACCTCTATTTGCATGATTCTAGCAATAGTGGAATTCATATATTCATTAAAGGGGTTGTCCAGTTCTTTAATATTTATGGCATATCCTTAGAATAGGTCATCAATTACTAGATCGGTGGAGGTGCGACACTCGGCACCCTCACCGATCAGCTGTTCCCAGTGTCAGCCGGATGTGATCAGTTGCGGCGCTGCACAGCACAGCTCTATCAACCGCATAGTGGTCGTGGCTGGTACTGCACCTCTGCCCCTACTCAAATTAATAGGGTTGGATCTGTAGTACCCCACTGCGGCCACTATACAGTTGAAGGAGCTTTGCTTTACTAAGCACATCCGGCTTCAACTTACGCCAGGATCAGCGGCCATGCAGAGGTCTCTCACCCCCACCAATCGGGTATTGATGACCTATCCTAAGATTATTTTTCCCATTGGTGATGTGACCTCTCAAATATAGAAGGTCAGGCTACTGGTGACATATTTGGTAATTCCAGTGAGATGCAGAAGGTCAGGCTAACAGAAACATGGCCGATATATTAGGTCAGTGTGAATGAGCCATGTTCATGACATGAAGGTTAAAGGGAACCTGTCACCTGGTACCTGTAATCCGATCAGTGGACAGCTTGGTATAGAGAAGGAGAACCTGAGAAGAATGATATATAGGATTGTTGGAAAAGATTCAGTATAACTTGTATCTTATTCATTGAAATGCCTGGTGTTGTCTGTAGATGAGTCCAGTGGGCGGTGTCTGCATGCACAGATATACAGAGAAGCCTGTCAGTCACTAACTAGAACCGCCCACTGGACTCATAACCATACAAACACCAGGAATTTCAATAAATAAAATACAAGTTTTACTGAAACCGTTTCATAAAAAATGTCTATCAATCTGATTAGCTCCTGCTGTCCTGCTGCTCTGTAATATACTGCCTGATATATTACAGATATATACAATTTTCAACATAACAGGTTGCCTGTCACGGGTTTACCGCAACAGAGAGGAGCCAGAAGACTGCAGCGTCTGATTTCTCCTACTCCTGCACTGATTAGAAGCACTTCTCCTTCATATTAAACGGTGTAAATTTATTTTGGCAGTACAGGGATTAATCTGCTCTGGTGAGAGCTCCTGGAGCGTTAAGGCTGTTAGCCACTCCATCTGCTATATAATCTGGGTCCTGGCTAGCACTCATTGTCAGAGCTAGCTTATGCTGCATGGCTGGAGGTTGTTGATTGTTATTAGAGAATCGAGTTTGGTGGATTTGTGACTGTTGCTAGGTTTTGAGTGTGTGATAATTCCCTTTCTTCTCCTACTTTGGTTTAACCCCATCCTCCACTCCCCGGTGCATTCCTCTGTTATATGTGTGTGTGTATTTGTATGTTTGGTATTTTTCGTTACCCTATTCGTATTACCTTGTTAGTCTATTACTACTGACTTCTTCCCTGGGTGGAGGAAGGGTAAAGACTGATGGCGGATTCAGGAGCTAAGGCAAGGTATGTGGCTCCGGCATCTTCACCATCAGAAGTAATCCGGGGAGCAGGGTGAGCTAGGGCTCCCATAGCGTTAGGCACAGGGAAGGAGCCCCTGGTTGTGGGACATCCGACAACAGTCGTGACATTCCCTTTTAGCTATTTTGATTCTTATTAAAAAGGTCAATCTAAATTAAAACACAAATTTAGGGTGTGTCTCATTTTATTCAGTGCAACTCCAGGTACTTACATAATACTGAAAATAAGAACTGTCTTTATATCAAAAAAATCTTCAGCTATCCAGTCATGAAAACAAGAAGTTAATCCAAGAAGCAGAGCCGGATAATCCCCAGTGTCAGAGGTCGGAAGCCAAAATTAAACTCTTTTCCATGAGAGGAACATTTTGTACTGTAAAAAAATCCCATTATTTCAGTAAAATAGAAAGTCAAGGTGATTTTTTTCTCTCTTTCGCTTCTGCCGTCATCTCTTTCTCTGCCAATGTTCGCCCCTCATTATCCCACCCCCAGTGCTCCCCTCCACACTCTATCATTTACTTATCAGCTCCCCAATCTCTGCCTCCTTTTTTGGTGATCCCAGCTGTACTGGACAGCAATATTTCTCCCAGCAAATTCCCAACACTCCCAGTAAGAGACAGCACAGTGATGTTATTGTTTTTACTCCAGAAAGACCAGGGATTTTTATGAGTACTCCGCATGGAGAGAGCCTGGCTCAGTTACACAACGCATAGTAATAAATACAGGAGAATGATGATATTATATTGTGCTGGGTAATGAGGCACTATGAAGAACATCCCGTACTTAGAATTTATAATCATATTAAAAAAAAGATATAGTGTGCCAACGTGAGAACATAATCCAGCTCATGTAATCCAGCACACGCTCTAAAGTTTCCCAATTTTTAAAGGATCACAATATAAAGACATGATTTAAAGGGGCTTTCCGTCTTTTAATTAATTAATCATCTCATAAGACTAGCGTGTTCTTTTACCTAGGAACCTCACCGATTCCCTGAACAATAGGGGTTGACCTATGATTGGAAGCCAGACCGCTTCAGAAGACATGTTCAAAGGTCGTCAAACCAATGTGCAATTTGCAATTGAAAATTAATAGGTTTTCCATGCTTAGACATTCAAGAGTTGGACATTGGAACAGGCAGCCACAAAAGGTGGTGAGTTCTCCTTCAATGGAAGTCTTCAAACAGAGGCTGGACAGACATCTGTCTGAGATGGTTTAGTGTATCCTGCATTGAGCAGGGGGTTGGACACGATGACCCAGGAGGTCCCTTCCAACTCTAACATTTTATTATATGATTCTATGATTCTTATTTCCCCTGAAATAAAAAGCATCAGGTATTGAAATTCCAATTGCCCGATACATATCTCTCCCGACATCATCTGTCATAGGAGAGTCACGAGGCCACCATACATTTCAGATCACTTGGCAGGTTGGGTTGGATAACTTTCATCTGAACTTGCCAGGATCATGTCATTTGTTATCTGATAAAAAAAATCTGGAAAATAAAACTGTTAATTTCCATGAGTTTCCCATCTGCCAAAATTTTGGTTTGGGTTTAGAGGTGTTGGACCTCTGATACCCTCATCTGTCCTTCTCATCAACATATTCAGACATTTGACTTTTTAGGGTCTGTGCACACGTTGCGTTTTTAGATGCGTTTTTGAACGTGCGGAAACACATCCAACCCGCAGCACAGTGCACATCCAATGTATTCCTATGCGAACCGCAGGTCTGCTGTGCACATGCTGCGGAAAAAACACGTGATTCACCGCGTGTTTTTTTCCGCAGCATGTCAATTCTTTTTGCGGTTCGGTAGCGTTTCCGCACCCATTGACTTCTATTATGTCCGTTAAACCCGCAGCATAACAGCAGATGGTAAAAAGATCTGCGGTTTTGCTGCGGACTGGGGTGTCAAAGGGGGAAGTGATGTCAGGCGGGAGGAAATGTGTGGGCAGAGATTTGTATGTGTGTGTGTGGAGAAGACGTCGCCATACTGCAAGCAGCATGGAGGGCTATCGTCGCATGGGGATGGATGTAGGCCGTCTTGGTACATATGTGTGTGTCTGTCTGTGTGAAATCTGTATGTGTCTGTGTGCGT
>JARQOD010000008.1:36184491-36213728 GCA_033576555.1 Oophaga sylvatica
GTTATGTTATGTTTGAGTTGTCTGTTCTGTTTGGTTCTCTCATGTTCTTCTCCTACTGCTTTCTCACTAACTGATTAGCTGATGCCAGTCGGTGGGGTGTATACTGCAGAGGAGGAGCCAACCCTTTTTTCATATGCATAGTGTCAGCCTCCTAGTGGCAGCAGCATACACCCATGGTTTCCTGTGTCCCCCAATGAGCGCTCCGAGAAACAGATTTTACGGTAAGCAACCAAAATCTTGTTTTTTTTCCTTCCACATTGCTTTAGTTCTCGTGAAGCACCTAAAGGGTTAATAAACTTCTTGAATGTGTTTTTTCACACCTTGAGGCTAAGTGCACACGTTCAGGATTATTCGCGTTTTTTCACGGCAAAAAACGCATGAATTCAGCATCCTATTATTTACAATGAATTCTGCTATTTTTGTGCACATGGTGCGTTTTTTTCCGTGAAAAAAACGCATCGCGGAAAAACAAGCAGCATGTTCATTAATTTCGCGGAAAACTAGCGTTTTTTCCGCTATATTATTGAGCTAGAATGTTCAGGAAAAATTTGCGGTAAAAACATGCAAAAAAAACGCGATAAAGTCCATTTTTGCTCAGGAATTTTCTGCAAACATTCCTGAACGTGTGCACTTAGCCTGAAGGGTGCAGTTTTTAGAATGGTGTCACTTTTGGGTATTTTCTATCAAATTGACCCCCCAAACTCACTTCATATGTGAGGTGGTCCCTAAAAAAAAATGGTTTTCTAAATTTTGTTGGAAAAATGAGAAATCGCTGGTCAACTTTTAACCCTTATAACGTCCTAACAAAAAAAATAAGTTTCCAAAATTGTGCTGATGTAAAGTAGACAAGTGGGAAATGTTATTTATTAACTATTTTGTGCGATATAACTCTGATTTAAGGGCACAAAAATTAAATGTTTAAAACTTGCAAAATTTTCTAAATTTTTGCCAAATTTCCGTTTTTTTTTTTCATAAATAAACACAAGTCATATCGAAGAAATTTTACCACTAATATGAAGTACAATATGTCATGAAAAAAAAATAGTATCAGAATCAGTGGGATCCGTTGAAGCGTTCCAGAGTTATAGCTTGATAAAGTGACAGTGATCAGAATTGTAAAAATTGTCCCGGTCATTAAGTACCAAATTGGCTCTGTCACTAAGGGGTTAAGGGAATGCTCTCATTAAACTTTTTATGCCCTATGCCAGTGTAAACGTGTAAGTATGTTATTATACTTACCAATCACCGTCCTCTCTGATTTCTAGCACCGCTCCAGTTTTGTTCAGAGTAACGCGATGTCGAATCTGGGTCACACTGGGCTGTATGTCTGCGCCTCAAGTCGCTTTTACAATGTAATCCTATGGAGCATGGTTCTGGTGTTCCATATTCTTACATTGTAAAAGCGACTTCCGACTCACACATACAGCGCAGTGTAACCCGGAGAGTCAGAATATGTTTAGCCTTGTAGTGCTCAACCAACGTTTCGCCAAAGCTTTTCCAGGGGCACACATTTTTATAGCAAGATGTTGTTTCTTATGCACATAAAAATACAAAATGTGTCTATATTATACTCACAGGAAGATGGATCTAAGACAGCACACATATTCCACTTAGTAAATATGCTAAGTTAAGCAACACACAGCGATAAGTCTTCTCATAATCCTCTTTGTTGATCAGGACGGAGGAATGTACAGAAGTGACTATGACAAGTCGTATCATCGGCAGGACAAGAAAGGGAAGGTGATCTGTAAATACTTTCTGGAGGGCCGGTGTACCTGGGTGAGTACAGTTTTCTTTGAAACGATACTTCAGTATAATGAACGTCTTTTATGCAAAATTTACCTAAATGAATTTTCAAATTTCTAATTACATGGCTTTTCTTTTATTGTAGTCTACCTATCAGTACTTGAAAATATAGTGTTCTCTGTTAGGGAAATCATATAAGTGCAAAACTTACACGTGATCGCTAGTTTGCTTCCCACCTTAAAGGGTAGTTTGTCACAGAGATGCACATGAGCGTCCTGCTCGCCTCTAAATGTAGAACATTATTTTTCTTTAAAAGCTTTTTATGCATAATGTAATGCAGCCGAACTTTTCTTTCCTGATGGCAATTCTTCTATTTTCTGCAGAGGGAACAGTGTAATTTCAGTCATGATGTGGAAGTACCAAGACGCCGTGGACTTTGCAAGTTCTATATGACGGGTTACTGTGCAAGATCAGACAACTGTCCATACATGCACAATATCCTTTATGAGATGATAAGATGTATGAATGTTGTGTATGTCTGTAAAATGTATGGAGCTGATTCCCCTCCTTGCAGCGCTGGTGCTGGCTGTATCATGCAGCCGTCACTTCAGCTACGATTGCATCGGGTTAACCTCTTAAATGCCACTGTTAAGTCTATTGGCTTCCACATGACACAACTGCGGGGTGCTGATGGGTTTGCTATGGATCCATGGGGTCTTCTGAAGGCCTCCATGCCTGTCATGGTATTAATACGATGAAGCTCAGTCTGTATTGCCCAGACCGGTAATTGTAGAATAAACTGAAATACTACGGTAATATATAGGCGGCAGAGAAAAAATATGTATATTTTTGTGTGTCTATCTATCCTATCCATCCATCCATCCCTATCTATCTATCTATGTAAAAAAAATGGAACAGCACAAAAAAAAAAAAAAAAAAAAAAAAGTGTGTGCACAAGCCTCCTCATCAAACATCCAATATTTGCCCCAATCCAGACAAAAGAAAAAATGAAGGCAGCACTCCATAGCTTAAAGTGAAAAATATGTGGTCTGAGCCTTTCTCAAGGCTTGAGAAAGGCTCAGTGTGAGCCGAAACATTGCCATACCATATGGGTTTGAAATAAAACCAAATATTTTTCACTTTAATCTATCGAGTTCTGCCTTCATTTTTTTTCTTCTATCTAGCTATCCAGTTGTGCTCAAAAGTTTACATACCCTAGCAGAATTTTCGCTTTCTTGGCCTTTCTTCAGAGAATATGAATGATAACACCAAGCCTTTTTCTCCACTCATGGTTAGTGGTTGGGTAAATACTGGAGGCAAATTTGCAATCATCAGCCCAGAAGCTGCGCATGGGACGTACTTGAATGTTCCAACATGACAACAATCCAAAACACAAGTCCAAGTCGACCTGTCATTGGCTACAGCAGAACAAAGTGAAGTTTCTGGAGTGGCCATCTCAGTCTCCTGACGTCAATATCATTGAGCCTCTCTGGGAAGATCTCAAGTGTGCAGTTCATGCTAGACAGCCCAGGAATTTACAGGAACTGGAGGCTTTTGCCAAGAAGAGTGGGCAGCTTTACCATCCGAGAAAATAAAGAACCTCATCCACAACTACCACAAAAGACTTCAAGCTGTCATTGATGTTAGAGGGGGCAATATACAGTATTAAGAAATGGGGTATGTAAACTTTTGATCAGGGTCATTTGGATGCTTTGGGTTGTCATTATGATTTAAAAAGAGAAAAAGTAGTATGACATTAAATGGCCTCACCCAAACACTAACCATGAGTGGAGAAAAAGTTTTGGTGTTCTCATACATATTCTCTGAAAAAGGCCAAGAAAGCAAAAATTCTGCCGGGGTATGTAAAGTTTTGAGCACAACTGTATATGTTTCAGCTGCAGATGAAGGAAGGGAGACACAGTCATTACTAGTGGGTAGGCGGAGCCCACATAGGATAAACACACCTCAGATTAAAAAGTGTTGACCGGCCCCTCCAGCTATATAGGGCTCCTCCTACTCCAGCTCTCCAGTCTAAAATTTGAGGTTCACAGAGGATAGTCGCTGCTGGAAGCAGCTCCTCAGAAGACTTTTTTATTTTAGTCGGACAGAGACTTGGATCACCAGAAGTGGTCTAGAGGTCTCAGGGGTCTCAGCGCTGCTGGACTCCCACCTCTCCCTTGGCGGATCTGTATTACCCTATAAGGTGGTCCCTGCAGAACCCTGCCGGCCCTGGGGGATGAGGATTGCTTCCCTGGCGGGGATGCAAACCGCGCTTCTGGGGTCACTGCGTTCCCCGCCCTGGGGGGAAGCTACGGGCAGCGCCACAAATCTCTGAGGAGTCCCTGTGGCGCTCAGCTGGGTGAGTACTCCACATGATAATGTGTTTGAGTGCTGTAGCGGCCGCTGCGGCAGCCGCTGCTACATGTATTCATGCGTGGTGATTGTGTACTTTTGTCCGCAGGTGGATTGCCTGCAGGACATGAGAGCGGAGTGAGTCGCGCGCTTTTTTTTTAAACCGGCGGGGGGCGTGGCTTCGCGCTCTCCCATTTTTTCACGGGCAGGAAGCGCTCTGAGCGCGCGCCTTGTCCTGCCCTTTTTCTTCCGGTTTAGATCTCTCTAGCGCGGCGGCCATTACTGACGGCCTCCTCGGGCTCCTCACTCTCCGCTCTCCCCGACCGACCGAAAGGAGACACTACACCACGGCCAGCTGGGTGAGTCGCCTCTAACTGTCAGGGCAGAAGCTTGACCCCCTCAGCGCAGGACAAAGTATTGTCACACAGAACGCTCCCGCTGCGATCACAATAGCGACGCATAGTTTTGCGATCGTTTTTCTTTTGTGATCATTTTTTATGTCGCTAGTAGCTTCCACGGGGGCGATCTCATTGACGACGCATAAGTGGTTACCGATCTCTTTAGCGACTTTGGTATTGCGATATACAATTCAGCGCAATATGTTAGCGATCTCGTTGGCGTTCGTGTTTAATGTGGCATACTTTTGAACACTGTCCTGCAGCTGTTACCTCATAAGAGGCACCTGCGGCTCACACACCCTTTTCATTAAATAAGGGTTGTGGAGAGTCTGCAACATTAACCCATTCTTTGGTGGTTAACCCTTTTTTGGGAGACAGCTGGGGTAGCTCTCTATTTAAGAAGCTTAACCCTTCAGCGTTCATTTTTGCCTTTGAAATCCACACTGTTCTGGTGCTGACAGGTTTTTACCTGCCATATACTGTGTGAGGGCATGTCGGATCAGGGTCCAGGAGCGGACCGTCTCCCAGATCCGCTACAGGATCAGCCTCGCGTATCTGACACGCAGACCTCGACGGCGTCAAGCGCAGCGGTCGGAGGTTACAGTGACGCCAAAATGGATGCCCTCGCTCGTTCTATTGATGGCCTGTCTGACCTTCTAGGTTATTGGGTGTCAGCTAGATCCTCTTATGGCAGGAAGCGACACAGGCCGGTGCCATCTTTCTCGCGTAGCGACTCAGAGATTTCTGATATGGAGGGTTCCCCTCCAAGCTCAGATGGTGAGATATCCGATTCGGATAAAGAGGAGGATCGGCAGGGTCAATCTGCCTCTCTTTTGAGCCGTACAGAGGCTTTTATTGGAGCCATGAGGGAGGCGTTACAGTTACCAGAGGAGGTAACTAGACGTCCTAGTAAGTCGGCCCGGATGTTTCAGGAGCCGCATAGGTCGCAATCAGCCTTACCATCTCTGGATGAGCTTAATGAGGCAGTGGAGAAGGAACGCCTGTGTCCAGATAAACGTTTTCAGGGGACACGGTTTTTCAAGACGCTGTATCCGTGTACTACGGAGTTGATTACTAATTGGATTCCTTCTCCTGAAGTGGATGTCCCTTTATCCCAGCTTAGCAAATCCTCATTACTTCCTGTTAAAGGGAAGGCGAGTCTGCAGGATCCGCTGGACAGAAAAACGGAGATGGCGGCGAAATCCATCTACGAGGCCGCGGGTCATGGATTCAGAGCAGTACTAGTATCCATGTGTGCTTGCAAAGCCTCCTTGAGCTGGTTAGACCGTCTACGGACGACGTGGCAAGATGGATCCCCACTATCCGAGGTAGAGGGGCTTTTCAAGTCATTGGAGAATGCAGCTCGATATGGCAGTGATGCAGGTTTGGATACTGCCTCCGTGCTGTCCAGAGCACAATCCTCGGCGATCACAGTCAGGAGAGCTCTGTGGCTTAGACAGTGGACCGGAGACGCGGTTTCCAAGCAAGGTTTGCTTTCTTTAGCTTACAAAGGTGGTCAGCTATTTGGATCTGGCCTCACGGAGCTGATTGCCAAAGCAAAGGCAAAAGAAACGGCTTTACCGCAACGAAGAGCTGTGGCTTCTGCGTCTGGCAGGCCTAGTGCCGGTGGTAGTCGGCGGTCCTTTCTGTCCAGGGGACGGTTTGGTCAGCCCTCTTGGGGATCGGGTCGTCCCTCTTTTTCGGGAAAAAAGAGCGCTCAGAAATCTCGCACTCCTTGGAAACAGAGCTTCCGCCAAGACAAGCGGGAAGCTGACAAAAAGCCTGCTAAAGCGGACTGACGCCAGTGTCTCACTCGAGGGCTCTCGAGTGGGAGGTCGCCTGCTCCAATTCAAGCCGACTTGGGCTTCCCGCGTGTCGGACACCTGGGTGACGCGGGTCGTGTCGGCAGGCTACTTCATAGAGTTTCTTTCTCGACCCCCAGACAGTTTTTGCCTATCCCGCATTCCGTCAGAGCCCGGGCTAATTGCCGCTCTACTACGGGAGGTCGATTCCCTTCTACAGAAGGGTGTGGTAGTACCAGTTCCACCGGAGGACCAAGGAAGAGGTTTTTATTCCAACCTCTTTGTAGTCCCCAAAAAGGAGGACAAATTTCGTCCCATTCTGGATCTCAAAAGATTAAATCGGCATGTCCGCCCCCAGAAATTCCGCATGGAATCACTTCGCTCCGTTGTGGCGGCCTTGTCACAGAACGATTTTTTGGTGTCAATCGACATTCGCGACGCTTATTTGCATGTCCCCATCGGAAGGGCCCACCAGCGCTTCCTACGTTTTGCCATAGGTCAGGACCATTACCAGTTTGTGGCCCTGCCATTCGGTCTGGCCTCAGCACCCAGAGTTTTTACAAAAATTCTGGCTCCTCTCATGGCGATTCTGCGAAGACAGGGGATTACGATTCTTCCCTATCTGGACGACCTTTTGATTGTGGCGTCCTCAAAGGAGGAGGCGGTGACGGCTCGCGATTTATCCCTTCAGCTCCTGGAGGACTTCGGGTGGCTGATCAATTGGGAGAAGTCGTCCCTGGAACCGTCGCAGTCAATCCTGTTTTTGGGAATGCAGTTCGACACAGTACAAGCAGTGGTGTCTCTGCCCTCAGACAAGCAAGCGAGTCTTCTTCACCATGTGCAGGGTATGAAGTCTGCGACAGCAATGTCCCTTCGAAGGTGTATGCGCCTTCTGGGTTTGATGGTGGCGTCAATGGAAGCAATTCCGTTTGCCCAATTTCATTCCAGGGCTCTCCAAATGCTCATCTTGAACCGTTGGGATCGATCACGGTTTTCACTGGATTGCAGTGTCATCATCTCCCACAGGGTGAGAGAGTCGCTAGAATGGTGGTTACGTCCGGAAGCGTTATCCCTGGGGAAGTATTTCCTTCCTCCAAGGTGGTCGATCATAACCACCGATGCCAGCCTGACGGGCTGGGGGGGCATCTGGAATGGTCTTTGGATTCAGGGGGTATGGTCATTGGAAGAGTCTGTCCTGCCGATCAACATCCTGGAATTGAGGGCAATTTTCCTTTGCCTCCAACACTGGACGGTCCCTTTAAGCGGTCTACCAGTCCGAGTGCAGACAGACAACGCGACGGCGGTCGCGTATATCAACCATCAAGGTGGAACGAGGAGCTTCAGGCTCATGATGGAAGTGTCTCGAATCCTGGTATGGGCCGAGGCCAGGGTGCCAGCCATCTCTGCGATTCACATTCCAGGAATTCAGAATATCACAGCGGACTTCCTGAGTCGCAAAAAGATGGATTCTGGAGAATGGAGTCTTCATCCGGAAATTTTTGCGCTGCTGTGCTCCCGTTGGGGAACTCCCCAAGTGGATGTGATGGCATCCAGGCTCAATGCCAAGTTACCGACATTCATGTCCAGGTACAAGGACTCGAAGGCTGTGGCGGTGGATGCTCTGGTGGCTCCTTGGGACCATTTCGAGCTAATTTATGTGTTCCCGCCGATATCCTTACTTCCTCTGGTTTTGCGTCGGATCAGACTGGAGAGAGTCCCGGCTATATTGATAGCCCCAGATTGGCCAAGGAGGACGTGGTTCTCGACGCTGGTGTCGCTTCTGGCAGCGCCTCCACTTCCACTCCCTCTTCGCCCGGACCTGTTAACCCAAGGGCCCGTTCATCACCCGGACCTGAAGTCTCTGCGTTTGACGGCGTGGCTCTTGAGACCGAAATCTTGACCCGTCAAGGTTTTTCAGCCGAAGTCATTGCCACTCTGCGAGCTGCCAGAGGTCCGGCTACCACTAGAATTTATCATAAGACTTGGGAAGCCTTCTTTTCGTGGTGTTCGGGTTCTTCTAGGAACCCGAGGAGTTTTTCCATTCCCAATTTGTTGGCCTTTTTGCAATACGGGCTGAACAGGGGTTTGGCAGTTAGCACTTTGAAGGGGCAAGTTTCTGCTCTGTCCTTGCTATTTCGGAAGGCTATCGCTTCGCATAGGGACGTACGTTCCTTTTTTCGCGGAGTAACTCGTCAGTTTCCGCCGCGGAAGGCGCCTGTGTCGCCCTGGCGGCTCAATCTTGTCTTGGAGGCTCTTCAACATGGGCCTTTTGAGCCTATGGACTCTGTTAGCCTTTCTTTGCTTTCTTGGAAGGTTGCCTTCTTAGTGGCGGTCACTTCTTTGAGAAGGGTTTCTGAGTTGGCGGCTCTCTCTTGCTCGCCTCCTTTTCTGGAGTTTCTCCCAGATCGCGTAGTGCTTCGCACACGTGGCGACTTTCTACCTAAAGTAGTATCGCAGTTTCATGTTAACCAGGATATTGTGTTGCCCTCGCTCTGTCCGGAGCCAAGGAATGCGAAAGAACGAGCCTTGCACACATTGGATTTGGTGCGGGCTTTAAAGTTCTATTTGTCCATTACTCAAAATTTTCGGAAGTCGGATTCTCTGTTTGTGATTCCAGCAGGTCGTCAACGTGGGCAACGAGCTTCCAAGGATTCTATAGCTCGTTGGATTCGGTCGGCCATTTTAGAGGCTTACCGACTTAAGGGCGAACCTTGCCCGATTAAGATTCGAGCTCACTCCACAAGGGCTGTGGGTTCATCGTGGGCTTTCCATCAAGGAGCCTCGGCAGCTCAGCTCTGCCGGGCGGCGACCTGGCGTTCCGTCCACACATTTACGAAATTTTATAAGGTGGATGTTAGTGCTTCCGCTGATGCGGCCTTAGGACGTAGGGTCCTGCAGGCGGCTGTAGTTTAAAAGTTCTTGTGAACTTATAGTTAGCGCTATTTGCGCATTTATCTAGGTTGTTGGGTATCTGCCTCTTTTGTTTTTTTGCCCACCCTTATTTTTGGACTGCTTTGGGACGTCCCACTAGTAATGACTGTGTCTCCCTTCCTTCATCTGCAGCTGAAACACGGATTTTGGTAAGAACTTACCTGTAAAATCCTTTTCAGCGAAGAAGGAAGGGAGACACAGCTCCCTCCCATGGCAGAAGTGTGTTGTTGTGTTTCAGATGCAGCGTGACCCTTCTCTGATAGCGATTATCTGGGCTGAGGTCGGCGCGCTAAGGCTCTGTTCCAGCATTGCCAGCTCATCGCAGTGGTCAGGTTCAGTGAGTAGTACCTGGACTGTGTGGTTGTTTCGGCTATATGCATAACCTGTCTTCTTGTTTTTTCTCTGAAGTCCTTCAGAAGGGGTTATGTTGCTACGCTGGTGATATTTGCTCTTCCTTAAGCTTGGGTACGACTGGAGAGCTGGAGTAGGAGGAGCCCTATATAGCTGGAGGGGCCGGTCAACATTTTTTAAATTCTGAGGTGTGTTTATCCTGTGTGGGCTCCGCCTACCCACTAGTAATGACTGTGTCTCCCTTCCTTCTTCGCTGAAAAGGATTTTACAGGTAAGTTCTTACCAAAATCCGTGTTTCGCCGTTATCGCACTGACTATGAGAATCATGTTACCCAGTCATTTTTAGTGCGCAAGTAGAACCGTAAAAGCAAAACTCAAAAAACAATGGCTGTGCTGAGTTTTTTCACCTTTTCCCTGCACATTACATAGTGAAATGAATGGTGTCATTCAGAACTACAACTCGTCCCGCAAAAGTAAGCCCTCATACGGATATGGTGACTGAAATTTTTTTAAAAAACTTAGGACTCTTGGAAGCAAAGGTAGAAAAAAAACGAAAGTGCAAAAATGAAAAATTGCAAGATCGTTACATAGAATCTGTTAGCAGATTTTGCTTTGTAATCTAACAGCAGCGTGATGTAGGGACAGAGACCCTGATTATGTCAATCTATAACTTGCTGGTCTGCTTGTCATTTTGATACAATCACAGTTTTCTCTGCTGCAGGTCTAGCAGAGCGCTGAATGCTGAGCTATAATGTGGAATGCTATAACACCGCCCACACCACTGTGGCAGTTTTGTGTACACTTTGCATAGACAAAAAGCTGCCACTTGATGGTGGAGGCGGGGCTACACAGAGAAATTGACTAGGAGGCACAAGACATCTAGTCCTGTAGTGATAATGTCTTGCTGATAAAACACTGATTGCACAACACACAGCCTAGTAAGTGACACATGGTGGAATCAGGGTCTCAGCCCCTACATCGTGCTGCTTTTAGATTATATAGCATTTCTTGTATGCCTTAATGCACACACTGCATGCTCAGTAGGGATCTTCCCTGCATCTATTTTAGCTTGATGCCCTGCAGACCAAACTATGAATCAAGGGGCCATTCCTACGGCTTAGTTTGAGAAGGAGGTCCTTAGTGACCATTCGGTGTGAGAAGGATTGTACCATGCTTGTAGTTTCTTCTCCTTAACATTTCGCACATGATTTCCCTTGTAAGCTCTATCACACTACAGGCAACTGTGTCAATGGCGATGAATGCATGTTCTCACACGATCCGCTGACCGATGATACCATGGAATTGCTTGATAAGGTAAGATGGTGGGGTTTTTCATTCTATTGTGTGCAGTTGATTGCCTTGGTTACCGGCCACCCTGCAATCTCGGAGTGGCCGGTTAACTAGGCACCGACAGCGGCTGTGAAGCTGACCAGATCGCCGATCCTCCAATGCCAAAATTGCACATAAAACAAAACCCGGAGTTCTGAAATCTTCAAACTTTTTTTGACGTTACAGGGAAATTACATTTTTATTATATGTCAAGATCATTAGAGGATTGTTCCATTGATTTCCCCTTTTATTATAGGGGGTGGCCGGCAACTTTAAATATTTTGACTAAAGCTTTTAATGCTAAAAAAAAAAAAATCAAATAAACAAAAATACTTTAAATTGGTGATGGGTGCTCAGGCCACCCACTTGCCTCTGCCCACCGAGCTCTAGCAAAGCCAATGGGATATGAGAAGTGACCGCTGCAGTCATGTTGACATTTCCAGATCCTGAAGATCCAATGCCAGAAGGCTCCATTCACTCCTACACGCTCCCGAGGGGTGGATATGGAGGATTGCACGGTTTATAACATTTTGAGCTCATGCATAGATTTCTAGGGGCTGGTCAGCCAATTGTTGTGTGGGTTCACTTCTAGTTGTGAAAGCTTTTAGACTCATTTTAGAGAGCATACAAGTCCTTCATATACAAGTGTAGGTTCACTGAAGGCCTTTGCTTGAACCTCTGTGAGCCTGGGAGATCTGTGATGTGCTGACAGTATGTTGTATCTCATCAGATATTAGCTGAAGATGCAGTAGCTGGTGCCGAAGATGAGAAGGATGTGGAGGAACTAAAGAAGCAAGGAATTAATCCTCTACCAAAACCACCACCTGGAGTCGGCCTCCTTCCTACACCTTCCGGTCCAACAGGATCGTCTGGATCTTGTGAACCATTGTCCCCAACATCTTTTCCACCTAATGCACCTTTATCAACATCTGACAGTTCTAGCTCCGGCCCAGGTCCTGGAGGGCTACCTCCAGATATCCAAATGCCTGGAAGTCCTTTGTCAGGAGGTAGTGTTCAAGGAGCTTCAGGGCCAATTCCCGAAGGCCCTTGTCAAGTTATTGGAGGTCTCGGTGGTCCCATGCTTAGTGGCGGCCCGATGCCAGCTGAACAGATGCTTGGTGATCTTATCCCCGGTATCCCAGTCCCTGAAGAGCCAATGCCAGGAGGCCCCATGCACTCGATGCATATTGGACCTGATGAAATCTTTCCACCTGAAGGCCCAATACCTCCTTACCCAGGCGGCCCTATGCATCCCTACCCAGGAGGCCCAATGCCACCTATGCCAGTAGGACCTGGAGTTCCAATTATGTCCCCATTGCCGGATGAGCTTGATCTTGCAGTGCTTGGAAGCCCTGAAGATGGAGGCCCACCACTGCCACCACTGGATCTAATGCCAGGAAGTCCTGATGGATCTGAATTTATGGATCCACAGATGTGCCAACGAAAAATACCATCACTGTTTGAAATTGTGGTGCGTCCCACTGCCCACTTGGCTCACAAATTAGGTGTTAGGTGAGTGATGGTAAAAAAGAAGTCCTTTTTATTATATGTAGGTAGGAAACCTCAGCATTTTAATATATAATTTTTGTCTTGATTTTTTTTTTTTAGGCCACCCGGTCCACCAGACGGACCTCCAGGACCACCTCCACAAAGATTTCCTGGCCCCATGCATCATGAAATGGGTTTAGAGGAAGGTCCCCCTACGTTGCCTTATGGACCCGAAGAGGTCTCTGAAATGATAGTTGATGGTCCTCCTCCCCCAGACTTCTATGGTGAATATTATCAAGACCCCAGTTTGGAAATTGACCCTAACATCATAGGAGACGCAGGTATGTGTAACCTTTCAAGGTCTGTTGAAGGACTCGAGGGTTATTTGACCGACATCTGTCTGTGCACTGATAGTTTATAGTCTGTTAGCATATAGATACAAGCACACGTATTCAGAATCCCCTGGATGGTCGGTGTATACCCAAGTAAAAAAGAACTGACAAAATCTCCTTGTCCTAAAGGGAAAACAAAGTGACTTTGTGTTAAAAGGAAGCTGTCAGGGGTTTTTTCCTATGTAATCTAACAGCAGCATGACGTATGGACAGAGGTTCTGATTCTGGTGATGTGTCACTTAGTTTACTGGGTGCAGCAGTTGTGATACAATCACAGTTTTCTCTGCTGCAGGTCTAGCAGAGCTCAGAATGCTGAGCTGTGTACATCTCCGCCCACATCACCGCTGGTTCAGTGTTGGGGCGTGGTTGGACTAGGAGGCACGAGACACCTAGTCCTGTAGTGATAAACTGCTGAGAACTCTAGTTTTATTGAAACAGAAAAACACAGCCTAGTAAGTGAAACATTGCTGGAATCAGGGTCTCTGCCCCTACATCAAAGTGCATAGTACAAAGTGTGTTCTGTGCTGTATGATTCATAGGACATACGATTGGCTGTTTCTAATATGACCAGAGTTTGGTCCTTACAGGTTATCGTTGCTGACCTTCATATACAGACAGATAGGAATTTTTCCACATTTTCCAGTATTACAATTTCTTTTCCCAACTAGGTGTCTATGAAGACTATGGCAGACTTCAAGACCCCCGACAGTACCATGAGCTGCCTCCAGAGCAGGGTTCAGAGAATACTGAAGTCCCATCATCTTTCAATAAAGGCAATATCCCGGACTTTTTGCCCTCTGCCCAGCGTGCCCTATTCCTGCGCATCCAGCAGAAGCAGCAAGAAGAAGAACGGGCAAAAAGGTCAGCTGGAAGCTCCCTGCAGGAAAAGGACAATGAAGAAGGTGATGAAACATTCTATATTCTTTCTTCCTTCAAGTGTTAGCAACAAAATAACTATAAAATAGAGAAAATGGGCAAAAGTCCATTAAACTCCAGAGTATTGGTAAAGAAGGGCACCTGCTGGAGAGTGGCAGTACTGCAGCTGTTTTTGGCTTACAGACCTACAGTATGCCATGAAGTCAATGTCCGTATATTGTAACATCATATAAAAGGCTATCCTACACGATAACGCATCAGGATTTACCTGCTGTTCTGTGGTGAATGAAATGCATTATTCTGCTTAACTGCTCCATGTATTCATCTCCGTATACTTTATTTTCTGCAGGTGATACTGGTAACTGGTACTCCAGCGATGAGGAGGAAGGTGGAAGCAGTGTGACTTCAATACTTAAGACTTTGCGGCAACAGTCTTCTAACCGCTCGGCTCAGCAGGTCCCAGCAAGAGAATCCGGTGCAGGTGGTCCCGTTGATACCCGCCTACAAAAGAGTCAGGGAAACCGTCCCACAGATCCCCGTTTGTCTCGTGATCCCCGGATTTCACGAAATACCGATTCCACCCCAGCTGAGTCAGGGCTCAATGCCCCAAAGTTGGCCAGACAGGCGCCCCAGACGAAGCAAGACTCGCCAGTTAGTAAGGTGGCTGCGGACGAGGAAGAAACAGAGAGGTTTCTGCGTGATAAAACTGTTAATATCCCATTAGATCCTCTCCCTGGGCAGACATTACGAGACCCACGCAGCCAGTTACAGCAATTCAGCCACATCAAAAAGGACATAAGTTTGAGTAAACCAAATTTTGCCAGGACTGTTTTGTGGAGTCCTGAAGACCTTATCCCACTTCCCATCCCCAAACAAGACTTTATCCCAGTGCCAGCTGCATTACAGGCTATGCCAGTTCTTGATCCTCGGCTTACCCGTCCAGCCGCTCATGACCCCCGTCAGCGGGCATCTGCCCCTGACGTACCAGCACCTAATTCAAGCCTTCCTGATTTCGAACTATTATCTAGGATTTTGAAGACCGTCAATGCCGCCTCTGTGACACCTAGTCCTGCTCCAGCCCCCGCCGAGAAACCTTGTGATCCCCGAACTCGGAAACCACCCGCTGACCCACGGCTGCAGAAAGCAACAGAGCCTCCGAAACCCCCGAGCCCAGCCAGCCCCTTCCAATATTACCTCCTACGGAAATCACACCGACAATTGCCCCCTACGATCCCCGTGTGCTGAGTGCAGGCGGGTTGAGCAAGCCTAGTGGTCAAAGCAATGTTCTGAGCAACATCAGTTTATACGACCCCAGGACGGGGGGCAGCAAGACCTCGACTGAGGCTGTGCTGAGCGACATGGCATCAAAGGGATCGGAGAACAAAGCTGCCAGCAAATCAAAAGAGCCGCTGTTTGTGCGGAAGTCTGCTCTCGACCAGCCAGACGCCGACAAGCCAAACTCGGAGCCTGCCACGGACCGATACAACAGTTACAATCGGCCACGTCCTAAGACCCAAACTGCTACTGAAAGCAGCCAGCCCGCTGTTCACAACCTCCCCGTGCCACCTGTCTACGGCTTGGTCAAGCAGGCCGCAAAGTCTGGCAGCGGCAGCCCCTTCGCAGGCAATAGTCCAACGCAGGAAACTGAGCAGGACGCTGGTTCCTTGAAGGATGTTTTTAAAGGATTTGATCCCACGGCATCTCCATTCTGCCAGTAGTGTTCATACCAGCCTGACCGATTAACATATATATACATATATATATATATTATAAATGTAAAGTCTCTGCACTCTGTTTTTAATGATTGATCAGTGTCTTGTTTAGTGACTGACGCCTTCTTTTTGTACATTATTTTAAAGTTCCCTTTATCCACATACATCCATACGTGTGTATATATATATTTCAAAGAACAAATCCACTGTAAGGAGACCCGTCGGCTCACCAGAGATTGTTGGTTTTAGTAAATTATCATTCTCCATAAAATAACAATTCTGGATCGGTTTTCCTAGATTTTAGCACTTTGCAGTACCTTCTGGAAATGTATGAGAAAAAAATGGACTAGAGGTTGTTTTCATTACCTATATCAGTATGGTGCATCTCTAAAATGCCTGACACTGCATGGGAATGATAACACTGTTTTTTTTAAATATATATTTCCAGGAGGAATAACAGAGGGAAGGAACAAAGCAAATGATAGGAACAGATGCGCCAGAATTGTTATTTTAAGGCCAGTCAGGAGAGCCGACGCATTTTCTTTCATCCCAATATGTGTAGTCGTCCTCCTCCGTGGTGTCACACAGTGTGAACAGGCAGCTAAGTTCCTAATTTACTGTACAGAAAGCCGGTTATGTTCTCTCATCTTGCTCTGATATTGCTCTGCTCGTCTGTCCCACCAAGCGGGGTTTTGTGAGAGGCTTGGCCGTGACAGACGTCCCACTGTACATATATATATATTTATATATATAAATATCATTTTTATACCACATTTATGTATGTGCTCTATTCTAGAAAGAGGAAAAAATCGACAAGACCAAAAAAATAAGTATTTATAATGAAAACCGTGAAAACTTGCCAATGGAGTATTGTATAATGGTTTATTTAAGTCAACCTGACCTAGCGCCTTCTTGCTAAAATTTTTTTTATTATTATCATAATAATCCTCAAAATACCTGGAGATGTTTTGCAAATGAATGCCGACTTCAGTTTGAAGAAGAATGGACTGTGTGTACCATCTCTTATTCTCCATATTGGTCAGGACTCCATATAAATCTGTAGGATCATTTACAGTCCTGTTGGTTCTCCAGCAGTTTCTCACAGCTCTCTGTACAGGATCAGGGTGAAAAAAAAAAAAGAAAGGTTAATCTGTGGGTACATTGACGTTTCCTTCCTTCTATCATGTATATAGGCCATAATCATCGTAAGTACATATTTTCAAGTATTAGGGACAAAATGGTTCATGTATTAATAGCTATTAATGCAGTGTCTTGTGTAAATATCCGTAAGAGATCGCTGCAGCGAATAAATGGAATTTTTCATACTGATCTCTTTATTCCTTGTGACTTCCTATTGGATTTGTGTCATCTACATTTAGTGCTTTAAAGGGTTATCTCTGATCCCCAAAAAAACCCTCCTAAATCGGGACTCTCAATTATACCAAGATTGACATGGACACATGATGTAAATTAACCTAAATATCTATACTCACATGTGTCCATTTAGGATTAAATGCCTATCATCATTTACCACATGAAATAGTCAGCAAGAAAAAAAGATGATTCACTGCAAATTTTATCAAAAATATAAAATGCAAATTTTTATTAGAAACAAATCCAACAATATACACATAAACTGGAGGAAATGGACATAAGGACACACAATTGCATACTATGAAGTCATAGACGACACGCTCATCTGGGCTTACAGAATAATAGTATATCAACGGTACAAAAAGTGATATTCACATAATGAATCGATATTATAATATACAAATACCCACGGCACCAATTACCGCTGACCAGCTCAGCTACCCATGCACACTTCTATCATAGACTGGCTATTGCCATAATGGATTAGCTGCTAATAGAGGTGATGACATAAATTGCATCAAATCGGCATCCAATAAATAATGAAACCTGCGTGACCACCTCATTAAGTCACCCCATGTACCTAGTGGCACCAATCCCACCATGAAGCTCTCACAATATTCCACGGGACAACAGTCCACAATCAAAGAATTATATAATTACCGGAGGTTTGGGGTCACAGCTGGCGGCAGATACCAATGCCTGACAAGCGCGTCCGCCCCGACGCGCGTTTCGGCTGAACCTTTTTCAAGGGGCCTACACGGAATAGTCATTGCCCATCTTATATAGTTCCCAGTCTCTGCACATAATAGCGTATTACCGGAAACTAAGTGCCCAGCCCGGAAGTGACGCGCCAAATCCCCAAGACAACAGAGACGCCAACTGGCATCGGCGTCACGCTGCAGAGGGAGCTGGGGCAGGCCTCCACCACTGCGTAGAGACGCCGAGCGCCAGCGGCGGCAAGGCTGTCAGGAGATTGGCGCATACAGGGCTGGCACATAATAATAGTCATATGCAATATACAAATAAGACAAAACAGACAAAAAACATTATAAAACAATAAACAGACTTTTTGATGCTTCATATATATAAGACAACCAGAAAAATTATTATTGTCTTCATAGATTCATATCCACACAATAAGCTTCATATTTGTTGAATCTCTCATAGCGTTAGTTCTCCAAAAGGATCCATAGCATAGGTAGGATATGGCAACATATATAGATAGCATCACAGCCTGTCATAATTTGTGACAAGGGACAATAGTGACTAAAATATAATAAAAAGATTATTAAAACCAACATAAAATATAACATCACAGATAGCAAATGTGTACCCATATACTACAAGACGGTGACTAGAGAAATGGAGCATAACTGATATTTTCGTTGAGTCCAGATGGATGGACTGTGCCCAGTGTCCAAATCCACCTAGACTCAAGCTGTGCTAACCTTTTGGTAATGCCGCCACCTCGAATACCTACTTCCAACATATCAATACCTCTAAATCTAAAAAGGCCACCATCGCACCCATGAAATCTCTTGAAATGGCGAGGAATAGTTTTAAGTGTAGTCACATCCTCAGTGGTCGCTGCTGCCTCAATTCCCAATATGTGTTCACGGATACGGATTTTGAATTGACTTGTCATGCCAACATAGATCATCTGACAAGGGCATGTTGCAAAGTATATTACATTTTTGCTATTACACGTAATATATTTTTTGATTTTATATATACAATTGCCCCTTTGATTAGAGAATGTATCCACGCGATCCACATTGGGGCAGGCCACGCAGCGGCCACATGAGGAACTGCCACACCGTCTTGCCATCTGATCTAAAAAGGTAGTCACACGTTCACCAGTATAATGACTCCTAACTAACTGAACACGTACATTTCTTGATCGCCTGGCCGCTATAGCGCCCCGATCTGGAAGAAACCTAGAGATAATTGGGTCTGCTTTTAGAATGTGCCAAGATTTATCCAAAATCTTTCTCATACGAGAGAAATGTGAATGGAAGTTGGTAACAAATCTTAATTTGTCTGAACCTTTTTCGGGTCTATTCCCATATAAGAGAGAATTCCTGGATGAATGCTTAGCCCTATTATAAGCAAAAGAATGATTGGAAGAGCTTATAATAGGGCTAAGCATTCATCCAGGAATTCAGTCATTATACTGGTGAACGTGTGACTACCTTTTTAGATCAGATGGCAAGACGGTGTGGCAGTTCCTCCATGGCCTGCCCCAATGTGGATCGCAGAATAAAGCGATGCAAAAATAATTATTTCAGCTGCAGATGAAGGAAGAGAGCCACAGTATTCATTACTGATGGGGTAGGCGGAGCCCCAGATCAGGATGTTACCTCAGATCAAAAGAGTGATGACTGGCTGGCCCCTCCAGCTCGGGCTCCTCCTACTCAGCTCCAGTCTAAGATTTGAGGTCCAGAGGATGGTCGCTGCTAATGCAGCTCCTCAGAAGATTTTATTATTTTAATATTCGGACAGGAGACTTGGATCACTAGTTGGTCTAGAGGTCTCAGGGGTATCAGCGCTGCTGTACCCCAACCTCTCCCTTGGCGGATCTGTATTTACTCAAAGTCCCTGCAGAATCCTTGCCGGCCCTGGGGGATGAGGAGAGCTTCTCTGGCGGGAACGCAAACCACACGTGCGGTCACTGCGTTCTTCGCCCTGGGGGGAAGCATGGGCACTGCGCCAGAAACCCCTGAGGGTCCCTGTGGCGCCTTGGCTGGTGAGTACTCCACACAAATTTTAATAATAATTATGTGTGAGTGCTTTAGCGTCTGAATGAGCAGCGCTATTACTAATGTCAGTATGCTTCAGCGCTGCTGTGACAGCGTTACTACATGTATGTCAGTATGCTTCAGCGCTGCTGTGACAGCGCTACTACATGTAATGTCAGTATGCTTCAGCGCTGCTGTGACAGCGCTACTACATGTAATGTCAGTATGCTTCAGCGCTGCTGTGACAGCGCTACTACATGTAATGTCAGTATGCTTCAGCGCTGCTGTGACAGCGCTACTACATGTAATGTCAGTATGCTTCAGCGCTGCTGTGACAGCGCTACTACATGTAATGTCAGTATGCTTCAGCGCTGCTGTGACAGCGCTACTACATGTAATGTCAGTATGCTTCAGCGCTGCTGTGACAGCGCTACTACATGTAATGTCAGTATGCTTCAGCGCTGCTGTGACAGCGCTACTACATGTAATGTCAGTATGCTTCAGCGCTGCTGTGACAGCGCTACTACATGTAATGTCAGTATGCTTCAGCGCTGCTGTGACAGCGCTGTTACAAGAAGATGTGGTGATTTTTTGTCCGCAGGCAGATAGCTGCAGGACAGAGAGGGAGCAGGAGCGGGGAGAGTTCGCGCTCATTATTTGAGCTAGCAGGGGGCGTGGCCTATCTATCCCGGTCTTTTGAGCAGGAAGACGCGCGCTCTGGCTTTTCTCCTGCGACCCCCTCACTGTGGCGGCCATTACTCAGGCTCCTGGGCTCCTCGGACCGCTCCTCTCCTCATATAGACACCACGGCCAGCTGGGTGAGTGCGGATTCCTCACCCCGCAGCGCAGCGATCGCTATCCTGCAGCTGCAGTCTCATCAGAGACATAAAAATTGGCTGGGGCTCACAAATATATATATATTTTGGTGAGTTTGCAATATTAACCCCTTTGAGGGTTATTTCTACCAGCTAAATTTGCTGACTGAATACCGCTGGGGTAACTCTGCTTGGTGGAGCGTTAACCCTTCAGCGTTTGAAAAAAAAAAAAAAAAAAAAAAACCGCATAGTTTTTTGCTGGTATTACCGCTTTGACCTGCTCATACAGGTGAGACATGTCTGAACAGAGTTCAGATGCCGCGGATCACGTCCCAGTACCATTGCGGCAATCAGATACGCAGACCTCCACAGCGTCTAGCGCTGCGGTCGACAGCGGTGGAAAATTGGATGATATCGCTCGATCGATTAATAACTTATCTGACCTTTTAGGTCAATATGTGTCTGCTAATTCCTCTCAGAGGAAGCGACGCAGGCCGTTACCGGCCTCTACACGGAGCGAGTCAGATGTATCTGATATTGGGCAGAGTTCCCCTTTAAATTCGGATGGAGAAATATCCGATTCAGATGCGGACGAGCCGCAGGGGCGTTCCTCTATGACGAAGCGTACGGAGGCATTAATTGAAGCCATGAGAGATATATTACAGTTACCGGAGGAGGTAACTAGTCGTCCTGGTAAATCAGCACGCATGTTCCAGGAGTCCCGTGCTTCGCGCACAACATTGCCAGCTCTGGATGAGCTTAATGGTGTAATAGAGGAGGAACGTCTATGTCCAGATAAGCGTTTTCATGGAACGCATTTCTTTGATACACTTTATCCTTGCTCTACGGAGTTAAAGGCTAATTGGACTTCTGCTCCTGAAGTGGATGTGTCTTTGTCTCAGCTTAGTAAATCCTCTCTACTCCCTATTAAGGGAAAAGCGAGCTTACAGGAGCCTTTGGATAGAAAGGCAGAATTGGCGGCAAAAGCAAGCTATGAGGCTGCGGGTCATGGATTTCGAGCAGTGCTAGGATCCATGTGTGCTGCTAGAGCTTCTCTAAGCTGGTTGGCACGTCTGAAGACGGAGTTGCAAAATGAATCTCCGTTATCTGAGATACGGGAAACTTGTGAATGGTTAGAAACGGCAGCCTGTTATATCTTTGATGCCGGTCTGGATACGGCATCTCTGCTGGCCAAAGCGCAAGCTTCAGCGGTCACAGTCAGAAGAGCTTTATGGCTCAGACAGTGGGCCGGGGACGCAGTTTCCAAAAAGGGTTGTTGGCCTTACCTTACAAGGGTGGCCATCTTTTTGGATCCGACCTCACAGAGCTGATTTCCAAGGCTAAGGCGAAGGAATCAGCATTACCACAGCGAAGGGCCATGGCCTCGGTGTCCAGTAAGCCTGGTGTTTATAGTGGTCGGCGGTCCTTTCGGGGCCGAGGACGATCTAGTCACTCCTCGTGGGGATCGGGCCGTCCTTCTTTCTCAGGAAAGAAATCCTCTCAGAAAACTCGTACTCCCTGGAAGCAGAGTTTCCGCCAGAACAAGCGGGAACTTGACAAGAAACCCGCAAAGTCGGATTGACGCCAGGGGTCCACTCGAGGATTCTCGAGTGGGGGGTCGCCTGCTTCTTTTCAAGGAGACTTGGATGGCTCGCGTTCCAGATTCCTGGGTAACGCGGATAGTGTCGGCAGGCTATTTCATAGAGTTTGCTTCTCAACCCCCAAATGTTTTTTGTCAATCTCGCGTTCCGTCGGAACCCGAGCTTGTTGTCGCTCTACAGCGAGAGGTCGAATCGCTACTACAAAAGGGTGTAGTGATACCGGTTCCGTCAGAGGACCGAGGGAAAGGTTTTTATTCCAACCTTTTTATAGTTCCCAAAAAGGAGAACAAATTTCGCCCGATTCTGGATCTCAAGCGATTAAACCGGCATGTCCATGCCCGGAAATTTCGCATGGAGTCGCTTCGTTCCGTTGTGGCAGCTCTGTCACAGAACGATTTTCTGGTGTCAATCGACATTCGCGACGCCTATTTGCATATTCCCATCGGAAAGGCTCATCAGCGCTTTCTTCGATTTGCCATAGGTCAGAATCATTACCAGTTCGTGGCTCTGCCGTTCGGCTTAGCCTCAGCGCCAAGGGTCTTTACAAAAATTCTGGCGCCCCTCATGGCACTCCTTCGAAGACAGGGGATTACGATTCTCCCTTATCTGGACGATCTTTTGATCGTGGCTTCCTCGGAGGAGGAGGCGTTGACGGCTCGGGATTTGTCTCTTCAGTTTCTGAAAGACTTCGGTTGGCTGGTCAATTGGGAGAAGTCGTCCCTGGAACCATCGAGGACAATTCTCTTTTTGGGAATGCATCTCGACACGTTTCGGTCGGTAGTTTCCCTACCACCAGACAAACAGTCATGTCTTCTTCGACATGTACAGATTATGACATCCTCAACGGCAATGTCCCTACGGAAGTGTATGCGTCTTCTGGGACTGATGGTGGCGTCCATGGAGGCAATTCCTTTTGCCCAGTTCCACTCCAGGACTCTTCAAAGGTTCATCTTGAGTCGATGGAATCAGTCGCAATCGCTGGATTGCAGTGTCACCATTTCTCGCGCGGTGCGGGATTCTCTAGAATGGTGGTTACGTCCAGGGGCATTCTCCCTGGGGAAGTCTTTCCTCCCTCTGAAGTGGTCAGTCATAACCACCGATGCCAGCCTGACGGGCTGGGGGGGTGTTTGGAACAATCTCTGGATTCAGGGGGTATGGTCACCGGAAGAGTCTGTGCTTCCGATCAACATCCTGGAATTGAGGGCGATTTTCCTTTGCCTCCAACATTGGACGGTCCCTTTGAGCGGTCTGCCAGTCCGTGTGCAGACAGACAATGCGACGGCTGTCGCGTATATCAATCACCAAGGTGGGACAAGGAGTTCCAGACTCATGGTAGAGGTGTCCCGAATTCTGATTTGGGCAGAGGCCAATGTACCAGCCATTTCGGCGATTCACATTCCAGGGGTTCAGAATATTACAGCGGACTTTCTCAGTCGCAGAAGGATGGATCCCGGGGAATGGAGCCTCCACCCGGAAGTCTTTGCACTACTGTGCTCTCGCTGGGGAACCCCCCAAGTGGATTTGATGGCATCCAGGTCCAATGCCAAGTTACCGACATTCATGTCCAGGTACAAGGACCCGAAGGCGGTGCGGTGGATGCTCTAGTGGCTCAGTGGGATCAGTTCGAGCTGATCTATGTATTCCCGCCGATATCCTTACTTCCTCTAGTGCTGCGTCGGATCAGACTAGAGAGAATTCCAGCTATTCTGATAGCTCCAGACTGGCCAAGAAGGGTGTGGTTCTCGACAATAATGTCGCTGTTGGCGGCACCTCCGTTTCCACTCCCTCTTCAACCGGACTTGTTGACTCAGGGGCCCGTTTGTCATCCGGACTTGATGTCCCTGCGTTTGACGGCGTGGCTCTTGAGACCGAAATCTTGACCCGTAGAGGTTTTTCAGCCGAGGTCATTGCTACCCTTCGTGCTGCAAGATGTCCGGCTACTTCTAGGATTTACCACAAAATTTGGGAAACCTTCTTTTCGTGGTGTTTGGGGTCTTCTCGGAACCCGAGAAAATTTTCCATTCCCAACCTGTTGGCTTTTCTGCAGCATGGGCTAGACAAGGGTTTGGCAGTTAGCACTCTGAAAGGTCAGATTTCTGCTCTGTCCTTATTGTTCCGGAGAACCATTGCTTCGAATAGAGACGTGCTCTCCTTTTTCCGAGGTATCTCTCGTAAGTTTCCGCCGCGGAAGGCACCCGTGTCTCCTTGGCGGCTCAACCTTGTTTTGGAGGCTCTTCAGCATAAACCTTTTGAACCTATGGTTTCTGCTAGCCTTTCTTTACTTTCTTGGAAGGTGGCTTTCCTTGTTGCAGTCACTTCCTTGAGGAGAGTTTCTGAATTGGCAGCTCTTTCTTGTTCGCCTCCTTTTCTGGAGTTTTTTCCGGATCGTGTAGTGCTTCGCACTCGGGGTGATTTTTTGCCTAAAGTGGTGTCACAATTTCATGTTAACCAGGATATTGTGTTGCCTTCACTCTGTCCGGATCCGAAGAATACGAAAGAGCGAGATTTACACACATTGGATTTAGTGCGGGCCTTGAAGTTTTATCTATCTATTACTCAAGGTTTTCGTAAGACGGACTCCCTGTTTGTGGTTCCGGCAGGTCGTCGGCGTGGTCAACGAGCTTCCAAGGGTTCTATAGCTCGTTGGATCCGGTCAGCTATTTTGGAAGCTTACCGTCTTCGGGTGAATCTTGCCCGATTAAGATTCGAGCCCATTCCACGAGAGCTGTGGCTTCATCGTGGGCTTTTCATCAAGGTGCTTCGGCAGTGCAGCTTTGCCGAGCGGCGACTTGGCGCTCTGTCCACACGTTTACAAGGTTTTATAAAGTGGACGTCAGTGCTTCCGCTGATGCAGCCCTCGGACGTAGGGTCCTGCAGGCAGCTGTAGTTTAAAGTTCTGGATGAACTTGTGTTTAGCGCTGGTTGCGCTTTGTTGTTAAGGTTGTTGGGTTTCTGCCTTTTGTTGGTTTTTTCCCACCCTTATTTTTGAACTGCTTTGGGACGTCCCATCAGTAATGAATACTGTGGCTCTCTTCCTTCATCTGCAGCTGAAACACGGATTTTGGTAAAGACTTACCTGTAAAATCCTTTTCAGCGAAGGAAGGAAGAGAGACACAGCACCCTCCCACGGCAGAAGTGTGTTGATGTTTTCAGATGCAGCGCGACCCTTATCTGATAGCGATTATCTGGGCTGAGGTCAGCGCGCTAAGGCTCTGTTCCAGCATCGCCAGCTCATCGCAGTAGTCAGGTTCCGTGAGTAGTACCTGGAACTCTGTGGTTTTTGGCTTTCTTTGCATGCATAACCTGTATCCTTGTGTTTTTTCTCTGAAGTTCCTTCAGAAGGGGTTATGTTGCTCCGCTGGTGATCTTGGCTCTTTTCCTAAAAGCTTTGGTACGACTGGAGCTGAGTAGGAGGAGCCCGAGCTGGAGGGGCCAGCCAGTCATCACTCTTTTGATCTGAGGTAACATCCTGATCTGGGGCTCCGCCTACCCCATCAGTAATGAATACTGTGTCTCTCTTCCTTCCTTCGCTGAAAAGGATTTTACAGGTAAGTCTTTACCAAAATCCGTGTTTTTTATATAAAATTGTTTTTATAGTATAAAAGCGCCAAAACATAAAAAAATGATATAAATGAGGTATCGCCATAATCGTACTGACCCGAAGAATAAAACTGCTTTATCAATTTTACCACACGTGGAACGGTATAAACGCCCCCCCCCCTCCAAAGAAAATACATGAATTGCTGGTTTTTGTTCATTCTGCGTCCTAAAAAGCGATCAAAAAATGTCATGTGCCCAAAAATGGTACCAATAAAAACGTCAACTCGTCCCGCAAAAAATAAGACCTCACATGACTCTGGGCCAAAATAAGGAAAAATTATAGCTCTCAAAATGTGGTGATGCAAAAAACTATTTTTTGCAATAAAAAGTGTCTTTTAGACGTGTGCCTGCTGCCAATCATAAAAATCCGCTATAAATAGTAAATCAAACCCCCTTTACCACCCCCTTAGTTAGGGAAAAATAATAAAATTTAAAAAATGTATTTCCATTTTCCTGTTAGGGTTGGGGCTAAAGTTAGGGTTAGGGTTGGGATTAGGGTTAGGTTTGTGGTTAGGGTTGGGACTAGGGTTAGGGGTGTGTTGGAATTAGGGTTGGAGTTAGAATTGCGGGGTTTCCACTGTTTAGGCACATCAGGGGCTCTCCAAACGCGACAGCGTCCAGCCAATTCTGCGTTGAAAAAGTCAAACGGCTCTCCTTCACTTCTGAGCTCTGCCATGCGCCCAAACAGTAGTTTACCCCCACATATGGGGTATCAGCGTACTCAGGACAAATTGCACAATAACTCTTAGGGTCCAATTTCTTCTGTTACCCTTGGGAAAATAAAAAATTGGGGGCGAAAATATCATTTTTGTGGAAAAAAAGATGATTTTTAATTTTTATGGCTCTACGTTATAAACGTCTGTGAAGCACTTGGTTCAAAGTTCTCCCCACACATCTAGATAAGTTCTTTGGGGGGTCTAGTTTCCAAAATGGTGTCACTTGTGGGGAGTTTCCACTATTTAGGCACATCAGTGACTCTCCAAACGCGACATGACACCCGCAGACCATTACATCAAAGTCTGCATTACAAAACGTCACTACTTCTTTCAGCTGCAGATGGAAGGAAGAGAGCCACAGGATTCATTACTGATGGGTAGGCGGAGCCCAGACGGGATAGTCACCTCAGATTAAAAAGTGTGCTGACCGGCCCCTCCAGCTCGGGCTCCTCCTACTCAGCTCTCCAGTTTACAATTTGAGGTCTCAGAGGATGGTCGCTGCTGGAAGCAGCTCCTCAGAAGATTTTATTATTTTATATCGGACAAGAGACTTGGATCACCAAATGTGGTCTAGAGGTCTCAGGGGTCTCAGCGCTGCTGGACTCCCACCTCTCCCTTGGCGGATCTGTATTACCCTAAGGGTGGTCCCTGCAGAAACCTGCTGGCCCGGGGGGATGAGGATGGCTTCCCTGGCGGGGACGCACACCGCGCTCAGGGGTCACTGCGATCCCCGCCCTGGGTGGAAGCATGGGCACGCGCCAGAAACCCCTGGGGGTCCCTGTGGCGCATGACGGGGTGAGTACTCCACATTTTTATTAGTGTGTTGAGTGATTCACTGGCTGCTGCGGCAGCCGCTGGTACAGTTTATGTGGTGATTTTTGTATTTTTGTCCGCAGGTGGATGCCTGCAGGACGGGGATCGCGGTACCGGAGAAGGGGAGTCCCGCGCTTTTTTTGAAGGCGGGAGGCGTGGCTTCGCGTCTCCCAGGCAGGAAGCGCTCTCTGAGGCGCGCTTTCCTGCTTCCTTCTCTTCCGGCTGCCTCCTCAGTGCGGCGGCCATTACAGCGCACCGGGCTCCTCTTCCTCTCTGCTCTCCTGCACAAGTGAAGAACACAGCACCGCAAAACTGTGAGTCGCTTCTGCCCAATCGGGGCAGAAGCTTAGAGAATCTTTTTCTCTCCCCCGTAGCGCAGGTTGCCACACGCTAAGTTAGCGACGCTATTTGAGTCGCTGGAGGTTTTGCGATGCAGAGTTGATCGCAATGATTTAGCGATTTAAGTGTGGTATTTTTGAGACTTTTTTTCTGTCTCTGCCTGCTGCCTCATAGAGGCTCCTGGAACTCGCACATCTGTCACTTGAATACAGGTTGTGAAGAGTTTGGTGATTTTAACCCCTTATCAAGCGGTTAAATCTTAATGGTGGGCTGGGGTAACCTTTTTTCTTAAGAGTTAACCCTTCAGCGTCTGGTTAAAACGTTTTTTTTTTTTTTTTTCCTAAAACCACACTTCGTGTTACTATCAGGTGTAACCTGTCATTGTACTGGGTAAGACATGTCAGATCAGGGTACAGGTGCAGATCATCATCCAGCTCCGTTACGAGATCAGTCTCGCATATCTGACACACAGACCTCGACATCGAGTGCAGCAGTCGGAGGACCCAGTGACGCAAAGATGGAGGCTCTCACTCGTTCGATTGATAGCCTGTCTAACCTTATAGGTTGTTGGGTGTCAGCCAAACCCCCTCATAGCAGGAAGCGTCATAGGCCGGTGTCTTTTCGCTCGTATAGCGACTCAGAGAGTTCTGACGTGGAGGGTTCCACTTTAAGTTCAGAGGGGATATCCGAATCGGATAGAGAGGATCAGCAAACGCACTCTGCTTTTTGCTCGGGTCGTGTAGAGGCTTTAATTGAGCAATGAGGGAGGCGTTCAGTTACAGGAGGATGTAACTACTCGCCCTGGTAAGTCGGCCAGATGTTCCAGGAGTCGCATAAGTCAGTCGTGACTTTGCCATCTCTGATTGAGTTCAACCAGGCAGTGGAGAAGGAGCGTCTGTGTCCAGACAAGCGTTTTCAGGGGACTCGTCTTTTGAAGTCACTGTATCCGTGTCTACGGAATCTAATGATTTTTGGATTCAGTCTCCTGAGGTGGATGTCTCCTTATCTCAGCTTAGCAAATCTTCTTTGCTACCTATTAAGGGGAAAGCGAGTTTGCAGGACCCGCTAGACAGAAGAGCGGAGTCAGCGGCAAAGTCCATTTATGAAGCCGCGGGTCATGGCTTCAGAGCGATGCTAGGCTCCATGTGTGTGTATAAAGCTGCCCTGGTCTGGTTGGACCGTTTGCGGAGGAAATGTGAACCTCAAGTGCCTGAGGTGGATGGACTGTTTGAATTGTTAGAAAGTGCCTTACAATATGGCCATGATGCAAACCTGGACACTGTGTCACTGCTGTCCAGGGCTCAATCCTCGGCGGTCTCAGTCAGGAGGGCACTGTGGCTTAGACGTGGACCGGTGATGCGGGTTTCTAAACATGGTTTGCTTAGCCTTAGCTTACAAGGGCGGTCAGTTATTTGGATCTGACCTTACGGAACTGATTGCCAAAGCAAAGGCAAACAAGACAGCTTTAACCACAGCGAAGGACTGTGGCTTCTACGTCTGGCAGCCTGGTAAACCCGTAGTGGTCGACGGTCCTTTCGTTCCAGGGACGATTCGGTCCACCCCCATGGGGGGCGGTCGTCCCTCTTTTCGGGGAAAAAAGACAAATTCAGAAATCCGCGCTCCCTGGAAACAGAGTTTCCGTCAAGATAAAAGGGAATCGGGCAAAAAGCCCGCTAAGGCGATTGACGCCAGGGTCCCCTCGAGGGCCTTTTCGAGTGGGGGTCGCCTGCTCCAATTCAAATTGACTTGGTTTTCCCCGGTCCCAGACTCCTGGGGCGTGGGTTGTCTCGGGAGGCTATTTCATAGATCTCTTTCCCGACCCCCGAACATTTTTTGGCATCTCCGCATTCCATCAAGCCCGAAG